>LR990861.1:8587178-9809042 GCA_905163395.2 Endotricha flammealis | reverse complement strand
ATAGCGTATATATTTACGGCGCACTTCACTGTCAGTTTGGCCTCTAATATAATGTAGAGAATACAAACATAAATAAAACGGCAAAGAGTAAAGACGAAGTTGTGCTCGAATTAGAATTAACTTACATTAGCATTGAGCCCCGAGTCTTACATAAATCAGAGGTTGTCGGCTTGTTTAACCATCCTGTTTTATGGAACAAAACAAGAATCGTCAGACGGGGCTGTCGGTAACAGTTAATTAAGTTGAAATTCTGACCTGAACTTTCGGGTAGGCAACTTCGCAGTGTTTTCAAAGGATTTGCCCCAAGTTCATCTTAAGAGACGTTTTCTTTGGTTAACTCATTAAAAACATATTTCTGAAATCCTCCCGGCGCCGTGTGGGCCAACTTCGTTATTACGCAAACGGGAAAGAAAAGAAATTATTTCGCAATAAGACCTTGAAAATATGCCAAAGTTATGTTTAAGCAAATTCTTGTTACGACCTTTTGGAATTAATTTCGTTTTACGCCTGAACATGTGTGTGGGAAATATGAATAACTCTTTTAAGTTGGCAATAAACGTTTTATGGATGTCACATTTCCATTTACATTACATAATAAGGACTCTCATACATAATATCTCATACCGTAGCTTTTCTTGTTTCTGTACGATTTTTAATCTTTCGTTTTGTCGTTTTCGTGTCGCGCACCTTTCTTGAGGTAGCCAAGTTTTCAGAATGTTGTGTTTTCAGAATTGTTCAAGATACGATGACATTCTTATGGGGGCAAGTAATTTTTCCGTCAAGTTTCACTCGAAGTGTTGTCCAGTTAACTTGAAGATGCATAAAGTAAGCATAACAAGTCTAATTCAAGTTCCGATTACAACTAAAATTTTTTCCTTGACTTGATTTAATTTGCAGCGTTATGCAAAGTTGATCATGTATGGCAACCGTTTATTGTTTTAACTTGGCTACCACAAGTTGAGCTCAAATCGCTTCATGAGATTAAAAATTTGTAACAAACTATATTTTATAGTTTTAATGGTTAGCGTTCATTATCTAATAGCTTCCATAAGAAATAACAGTTCCATTATCCTTAGCACTAATGTATAAGATAGAGAGCTGCTTTTACCTGGATATTCGCCAACGCTGTCGCTAATCTGTCGTTTTATGATCGCTCTTTACGTTTTAAGTTTTTAAGTAACATTTTAAAACCATACTAGTTTGTTACATTTTTAAAACACACTTGAGTGCAAACAAATCGACTTAACAATGCAATGTGCATTCAAACCAAGATTTTATTTAAAATACCATGTGATATTAATTAAAACAATATATCATCCGAAAAGAATAAACTTCAGCATAATTTTTAAAAAATACGCCTACATAGCTATTTACACAATAAGCATATGACACAATTTACTCATTAGGAAATTTACGCTTACACTAGTTATGACTCGTATAAAAGCCCTCCCAACGCAATCTTTTTACCTTTTTAGCCGCTTGTGAATCTTATAGTATATAAGTCGGAGATATTACTTCGTAAAATGTTACAACAAACCCATGCCACACTTGAAGAAGCCGCTCAAGTTGAAGCCTTGTTGCAACAAAGACTCAGTCAGCAAACAGGTTGTTATCGTTGAGTGGATTTGGTTGCACGCAAGTGCAATATAAAAATATCGTTTAAAAAACTAAAAAACACGCCTTTATTTCAAATTGGAAGTAAAAATTAGAAAATATTTTTTAAGTATGAACAATTTTGAAAACTATATTATCTCATAAAATAAATGTCATATTCACTCATTATGTCAATATTGTAAGGTTAGGTTTCAAAGATTCCTGATAAGTGTTAGCACAGATAGATAGATATTAAAAAAATTACAAGCTAACTAGAAGAGAAGAACTCAGATACAGAACTCAATCATTTATAATATTAATTACAACACAAAATATTATAAGCAAATAAAATACATTTTAGGTAAGATCAGTTTTATTTTTGTAAATCATTTTTATTGGTGTGTAAATCATGAATTTATTATCTGTTTAGTTGTAGTTAAAACATGTTCGATATTTGCGTTTAACTTGGTTTTTCCTTCACTGTACTCTCTCACGAGAATCGATAAGTGGGGTTGCCACTATTATTTTAAATAGATTGTTTTCTTTAGTTCTGGCTAGTATCTTTAAAGAGAGCTAACTAATGAAACGCCACATCATAGGGTGGCCGCGAAAAAAATCCCTACTTTAAATATTACAAAAAAAAAACTTTTCCAACATATTCTTCTACCATTTTGTTAGCATAGTTATAGCGTAAAAATGTCAGATTACAGCTTTTTTGTATTAAGTGTCTCGGAGCATGACCGCGGACAGACGGCCAGACGGATAGACAGTTATAGCGAAATAAGGGTTACCTGTTTACTACGTAACCCTAAAAACGGCACTTACGTAATTTAGCGCTGGCAACCCTAAAGCTAGGAGAAGTTTATGCAAGTGCTTGATCTAGTTAGTGAATTTATTGCATCTACTAAGTTTGCAAGTTAAGCGTGTTAGTTCATTTGCCTGTTATTGAATTGATTTCACACTGATTTATTTTCTGAACAAGAAATAATTTGCAGCACAATGGCAGCAAATGGCAGCCCTTATTCTTCTAACGTATTTTGTTGTAATTATATTTTCACACTGGCTCAGATGTTTATGTGAACTTTGTATTATTTTAAAAGTTACTTATAGAAAACATTATTATTTTTGTTCACTTTGACATGAGTAAGTTCCCGTGAAGGCATAGCCTCTCTATTACACGATTTGATTTAAAAATGTGTGTTTAGCTCGTTTATTTAGACGATCTTCGTGTATTGGACGGATTTTGACAGGTATTTCAAATCGCTTGTGTTATAAAGAAAGTTGAAAGTGCTTAAGAAATTCCCATGGGAATAGTACAGATATTACGGAGGATACAGATGACTATAGGTAATGCCGCGGGCGTTAGTTAGTTAATTAATTTGAAGAACAAATCAAAGTTTGTAACAAGCTGGTGAGCTAAAACATGACTCATGCAAACTTAACCCCATAAATTAGCAAAGTATAACACGTAGTTGCTTAAACTTGCTAATAATCTGTCATGCATACTCGTAAGGCGTTACCGTGAGAATTAAAAGGGCAATCCATAGAAAAATCAGAAAACTGCCCCCAAAACCTATGGATTTTTTGTCAAAAATTTCAATAGAATATACCTAGTTAATTTAAGTTATTTATGCGTCAATTTTGTATTGAAAATCTTAAAACGACATAGATTTAGTAAATGACGTTTGCCATTCAATTTTGTTTGTACTCCCTCAGGCTGAGAACGACAACTTCCTAAAACGTCTTATTTCTTATATTTGATATATTGATTTTGTATATTTAAAAAAATATATAAAAATGTTTAATCGAGCACTGACAATTTTTCTTTCCCTGACAAGAATACCCAATTTGTTACTTATACGGTTTCCTCAAACAACGGACATTGTACATATCATTTAACATTGACGTATCTATTTTGAGTTCAATAACTCAAATTAATAATTTCACGCAAGATTAAATTGGTTTATCCAATTCATTGAATCATGATGATGTATTACACGATTCCCATTGATTTGCACTTTAACAGGATGAAGTAATCTGATAGTCAGAGGAACGCGCTGCCTCTGCGCAGCATTTTGGAATTTTTGACCTTCAAACTTTTCGTGATGCTGAGGCACATTTCCATTCTACGGTTCGGTTACCGAAGCAAAAAGAAACTTATAACTTTTTAAAACGTATTTTAATAAATACGTTCCCATTCGGGCTAATAATAATAGTTGTTAGGACTAATTATTATTGGTGCCGGTTCAACAACATCTTGATAAGTGGCAAAATTTTTATGTTGGAGAAATTATTGCAATACAAACTGTTTTATCTGACAAATCTGGAATTTAGCAAAACAAGTGAAGCCGGTCTTTATTTAATATGACATCGGGATTCATCTGTTCAGATTTATCACACAATTGTTTATTTCATTTACAGGGAGGTTTCCTAGCCAATGGAGAATCACAAACATGTTTTGTTAATCAAATGCACTCAATCAGAACAATACAACACATGATCTCGTTAACATGCTCTTCAACAAAGCGAGCTGGTTCCTCCATCTGGCAGATAGAAATTGTTGATTTGTCGGCAGTGCAAATTACTAGCCCAAGTCTATAATATCGTGTCCTGCTTATGACGGGTCGCATTTGGCAGGAAATCAAACAGGCTCGCGTAGTTTGTGGGAAGCGGCCGCAGTTATCCACTGTTTTAACAGGCTATTTTGTTTCCGTGCCAGAAAAATAAGTTATAGCTCGAATGGGAGCGGCACAAACTGGAAAATTACTGTTGAAAGTGAAATTATTGTTGTATCTGGCAATAGAACATTTTTATACGAGTATTTTGTTTATTACTTTTTTTTAGGTATAAGTTACGATTGTGAATCTTTAATTTCTTTTAATATTCATATGTATTTAAGATCCTCTTCTAGAATTTTCCGAAAGGTATGTCTTTGCATGTTCTTATTGATTCATCGGTAGAAAAAAACGGGCAAGTACGTGTCGTCGGGTCACGCACAATGTAGGGTTCCGTCGTACCGTATTGCAGATGAGTACAATGCCATATTCTATGACATTTGTACGTTTTCGTCAAAGGAACTTTACATCATGAGTTCGTCGGATATTACGCGGTAACTAATAGAGCTTACTTTACCGTTATTGTTTTCCTTGTAGGTTCACTATATGGACTACTACCATGCATTTTTTCGAATTCCTAAACACAAGACTTTCGGAGATAGACTGGGGGGGGGGGGGATCATTGTTTCGGAAAATGACCTTCCCACACTCTCAATGTTTAAAAAAAACCTATCTAACGATACTCCACAACACGGAGTCGGCGCGAAAAAAAAAAACATTCCCACTTTACAAGGGGCCCAAAAAGTTTTTTTTTTAATTTTGTTCTACCACTTTGTTAGCATTATTAATATGCGTTACATACCAAGTTAAGCGACGTCGACCCTAGCCAGCGTTTGGATGGGTTTCGTTATCTCGAGCTTCTCCGTGCTTCGGAGGGCACGTTAAACCGTCGGTCCCGGCTGTTGTCGTTGGATGACAGTCGTTAAGCCAAGTCGGTGGTCTTAGGGCGGTTTGAAAACACCGGCCTCTGCCAATCCGCATTGGAGCAGCGTGGCAGAGTACGCTCTAATCACCTTCGATTGAAGGGAGACCGGTATCCCAACAGTGGGATGATTATGGGTTGATATGAGATATATGAGACATACCAAATTACAGCTTTCTATAGCATTAAACGTCTAGGCGCTCGACCGTGGACGGACAGATGGTCAGACGGACATGGCGAAACTATAAGGGTTCCTTGTTGTTCTACGGAACTCTGAAAACAGCAGTGGAATTCCGGCCTAAAATAGGTTTTCTAAGAAGAGTGTACAATATTCTCAAATTAAAATAAATAAATAAATAAATATATAGGGACAATTCATACAGATTGAGCTAGCCCCAAAGTAAGTTCGAAACTTGTATTATGGGATACTAACTCAACGATATTATATTTTATAACAAATACATATATAGATAAACATCCAACACCCGAGGTCAATCAGAAAAAGTTAGTTTTTCATCATGACCCGACCGGGGATCGAACCCGGGACCTCCTGGGTGGCGGTCTGGCGTGGTAACCATTACGCCACGGAGGTCGTCAAATTGTCTCTAAACAAGACGATAAGTAAAATTAATTAAGAAGTTATAGTGTTAGGTCTTGCAAATACAACTGTAAGTGGGGTACAAACCCACAAATGCAACGGAGCGCAGTAAACCTGAATAAACCGTGCAATCAGCGTTACAAGCAACAAAACCGAGCAAAGCCAATCGACGTATCGACAGTCCGTCGGCTCTCACCTGGTGCAGTAAAGGGGACAATTAGAGATTGCAAACGGAGGGAGGGGGAACGTCGACTAATTACATTTGCCTGCTCCGAACAAATATTACACAGTATACGCTTCTATCGAACGTCCTAATTGCTATTGCGGGCCAGTATTCCGACGACAAGGGCCACGGGCGATTGTAGCGAATATTACTGAATTATAGCTGTGGTATGCTTGCTATCTCGAAATTACATTTTTGTGTTCCTTGTTTGGGAAATTCATGCTAGGAGAGTTATTGATGTTACTAATATTGTTAATGGTGTAGAAAGAGATAAAAGGATAATATATATTACTTATCGAAAGATTTTTTAAACAATATGTGCACCTTATACTACCTTTATTTTTGTTTTAATTTTGTAAATTGTATGGCAGTTAAAAAAAAACTATATTGACAGTTTCTTTCTGCATTTCTTCTCGCCTATGGTCATGTCGAAATGGTGGTAAACTAAAAAAATGTATCTAACATTGTAAAGAAGGTCTAAGTGTGTTATTCTGAAAATAATTTTTGACTTAGAGCATTTTCTAGCTTTTCGAAGGTTTACGTCCAGTTCAGTAGGTTTATCCCCTTTCAGAGTTGCTTATATTTTACTTAGATACCTACCTAAGAAGCTTTTGAAATGTAGAGCGAAAGAACCAGTGAATGGTATTCATGTTATTTTAGTGTTAAAATTTCTCTATTCCAATCTTTACTTATCATACGTTACTACTTTGATAGGTCATTTCAACACAAATACAATGTTCTAATGCAGTTTGGTGCAGCTTGCTACGTCAGTGACCAACGGAGTTGTGGACTTTTCGAGCCGCCCGCATGCATGCCGTTCGATCTCTTCATCAAACATTTGAATTTCTAACTAAATTCAATCAAACTAATTTAATACGATTAAACTCGATCGTATTTCAAGCCTTTGAAATGATTTCGTATATTTTTTGTTGGAGGATGAAAATGTAGTCACTTCATCATCAACTATGCAAAGTACCATGTCGAGCAATTTTATGTTTGTCTGTATCGAGGCAAAAGTCAATATTGTTATAAAGTATCCACAAAATTGACTCGTGGATTTTAACAAAGTTTACGATAATTTTGGGTTCTGTGTTACTCATACTATCATTAATGTCATTTGTCGGCCATTTGTAAATTTCATTAAGTTGATGAAGAGTGGTCTGATGACTAGTTGACATAACAATCTGTCTCTATTAACGTAAATTAAATAACAAATTTATTAGGGTTAATTTATATTTAACGTTATTTCATATATTTGTTAATACATCTTTTGACAACCAGTACAAAAATCTAATTTGTTACTCTCCGGTGACAACTAATTCGTTTATTTTACTGATATAAACACTATATTCAGGAATTCTACAATAATATTGTAACAAATTTTTGAAAGTGGCTATTGTGTTCTATTAATTTTCATCTCAAAGTAGTTGCCGAGGGTCGACCCTAGAATAATAAGTCCAGGCAAATTATAACATTGAAACAAAGGACTAGTACACGATGCCACACTAATTACCTTATTTGATTCACCCTTTCCTACAGAACCCTATTCCCTATCGCGTTGTTTTGCTTTCATAAGTGTCATTAACACAGAATAAGGGTAGGCGTTCACTGCTTTTATTATGCGATAACTTATTGTCTTAGTTAAGGTTCATTCACATAATTAGACGCGTCCACGCGTTTCGCTTTTATAAGGAATTCTAAAGCATGTTACACTCACCATGAATCGTGACGTATGATGACGTCATGACAGCAGTGAGATGTGAAAGAGCCTTCACCGGTTATCACCGAGACAAATAGGGAGGACCTCGCCGCTGCTGTCAAATAAATAATGCCGATTTAAAATCAAGCAAAAATAATTTTAAAATCAAGTAAACGTAAACAAAATTTTATTTTATTTTGTTAGAAATTCACGTGAAACATATTTTTGAATCATTAATATATTCCTAAATAATCATTTCCACGTTCTAGTTAAGTTCATGTGTAGGATACACTGCGAAAAATAATAGATATAAATATTAATTAATGTCAGACTTTTTGTTGTTGACGATTATTATTTTTACTACAATATATTGCCGCTTCACTTAATATACTAATTACATCCTCATACATTTTATCTAATAATACAGTGCGAGTGAATGAGGTATACATAAGATAGTACAAATCGAAATCGGTAGTGGATCCGACTTTGCTCCTATCGTTATTATATTACGTAACTGGAACGAGTGGTTATTGAGGTCTGTAGGGAACATTGTGTGATCGCTTTCCGTGTATTCCACTTCACTGTAAATAACTTAATCGTTTACCTGCAACAATTTATTGTATTAGAGACGAAGGGTGCTTACATAAAGAAACAGGTTTCAGGTACAGACAAATCTGTGCGGGTCGGTACCGATCGGTGCAGGTATTATATTTATATGTATCTCAATGCGATCTTTTATAAACAAACCGGTACTGACAAATCTGTGCGGCTTGTACCTGTTTCTTTATAAGTCATCGCATACATACACTGAATGAAATTATACCTGTACCGATTCGTACAGATTTTTCTGCACCGGAAACCTGTTTCTTTGTGTAAGCACACTAAGCACCCTTAGACTGTCTAACACACAGCGTTACACAGCCTAAGTGTGTTTATAATTGTCAGTGACTTGACGGGAAGAGGTCTGGGTGTCCTGCAGGTACCACAATATTTGCCTACTTCAGTCACCAGTCTCTCACGATCTATTTAGAGAACTTTAATACAAACTTTAACTTCACATGGCGATTGGTTGTTTGACTCGCTAATGAATTTGGCAACCGAAAACTTTAAACTACATCCGCGAGAACTTAGTCAGCCGCTCAAAATCTTTGCTCTATCACAAATATTAGTTGTTCTCTTTATTGCTCAATATTGCGGTAATATGACAAACAAACGATAAAATTTCAATTCCAATTTGATTGTGCCTTTTGAAGCATTCAATTGAAGTACTCTAATATCTTAGTTAAAACTATTGAGTATTAGAAACTTTGGTCTTCAGAGTATCATTTTGACGTTTATTCGAAGTGATTTCGATTTGATACCAATTCGATTACATCAAAAGTTATCCCGGTAGTTGCACCAGCTGACTTGAACAGCAATATAACTTCGTACGTGATTCGGATTGTTCTTACACTATCAGTTATTTGAGCAACTAGGTACCACTAGAAATTATACCAACTTTATCCATGTTCTTATTCTGTGAACGTGTTTAAAATCGATAGGTACAAGTTCAAAATGAATCCAAAGACATCCTTTTATTTAGTGTTCTTTCAGAAATTAATAGTTTGAATTAGCTGTACTAAACGCTCTGGTTTTCAGGCCACCTGATGGTCATTGACTCGACATTGCGATTTCTAACTGGCTAGAGAACTGCTGAAACTGACCACTGATACTGCTCTCTGAAATATGTAGAAGCTTTAGATTATTACAAGTCATCATTCCAAGCGTCCCAGAGACTGCTTTCCTACTTTTAGTTCTACACTACGTCTCTTACAAGATTAATAATGTAAGTCTGGTTAAACCATACGTTTCAAAAAGACTAAACATATCTCCAATAGCATTGGTCGCATGGGAAAAGTGAAATGGAAGTCAAATAAAAGCTGTTTTGCAGTCATGCGATATTTTTATCATGTACGGTCTTTTATATGGACTTTTTGGAAATCAACTGATTGGAACGATGTTGTGTACGGATCCGGCGATTTTCCTTTGGGGAGTTTTTCACAGATTGATCATTTTCCATTGTCAATTCGTTTTGCATTTTATTGTTGCCCTCCAATGCATATAATAGATACGAGTGTTGTGAGTTTTTTGGACACATCGTGGTACATTTAAATAAATACCCAATTTTCAGACACAAGCTAAAGAAGGATCTCATCAGATCCTTCCATACTTTGTCAAAGCAATATTTGGGACATTCAAAGGCGTCTGCCATTCTAAATTTATATCTACTAAATTATAATATTAAAATTACAACCAAATCTTTTATTTGGTGACCTTTTCATAATAAAATTGTGATTAAGGCAACGTCTAACTAAAAATTTTCAAGATGTTTAGTACACATGTTAACAAAATCAAAAAGTCTATATTTTTTCACTAAATAGATTGTCTTAACGGCCATTCGTGTAACAGAATATTCTACGACTTAATTGTGTTTAAGTTAAGAACAATGTTAGTGAGAATAGTACTCGCCTCAAGGGGTCTGCACAAATTTTCAATTTTAGTATTTACTTAGGCCGTGGTGAGATACGATCTGTTATATTTTAACCATTATATTATTTCACGTATATATTTCTCTATAACAAAGTTATTTGATTTACGAAAATAATATGAATCTTAGATATTCAATATACCCCTCTTATCCTTAAAACGATTTAAGCCTGCTCTAATATTTGAACAAGTGATTTTAATTTCATTTATTATTTAAGCAAACAAATATTTCTTACATAGTATTTTTCAAGCCCAAATAATAGTTTCATATTTGTTTTATTGTAGTGGCGGCAAGCGGTATTACTTGTACAGTTCTAATATTCCCATTTCAATAAAAGAAATTACAAAAAATCACGAACGATTGTTATTTCTTAGTGATAATGGGAATTCAATACGTCACAAAAACCCTTGTGTAAAAATTTCATCATTTTATTTCGATTATTTTAATATGTATAAACTAGTAAAATACTCGCAACTTCCTTTACGTATATCTCGCTTAACCGTGAGAATTTTGAAAAAATATTTTTCACTCGTCGTAAGGAACCTACATTCCAAATTTGGAATCTCTACTAGACCCAGCAGTTTGGGCTGTGCGTTGATATATATTTAAGTCAGTCAGGACTTGGAATTTTATATAATATACATATTTATTAAAGCTATTAGATTTATAAGTGTCGTCGCTAGTTACAAAGTAAAACTGCTAATATTAATTTTACAAGATAAGACACAGCCGTTAAGCTATTAGACGTGTCTTGAGATCACAGATTTGCATAACAACGTCTCATGGTGCCTTTGAGCAACAAAATTTTAAAGGAGACCACAAAATGATTAGTTGCGTCAACACACTATAAACTAAATGCGTGTACTCTTATTTGTTCTTTAGTTATTGTAATGTTTTGAAAGATAACAGAAGACATTTAATTAGATATTTAATAAAAGAGGTAGAGCACAGCGGATAATCCGCTCAAATCGGAGCAGCCCGTCTGGGGAAGGACCTCCACCTTAGAGAACCTAAACCTAAACCTAACCTCCACCTAAGATCGTAGCCAAATAGCAATGGTCTCGGCCATGTTGTGTTCCTACAGTGTATAAGGTCTCTCCGCTTGGGGGGGTTGGGTTGGGAGGGTTGGCAACGCGTGAGTGATATTGCAAGCGTCTATAGGCTACGGTGATGCTTACCATCAGGCGGGCCGTATGCTTGTTTGCCAACTTTGTGGCATAAAAAAAAGGTTCCTTTGGAGGTTTGTTCATCGCCACTTTTTTGAGGGGATAAGTTCCAATCCCTAATGGATTAGAACGGAGACAGGAAAATTGCTACGTTGTGCGTTGAAACGGTGTCCAATTTCAACGTATATGTATTGTAATGAGAGCAGCGTTGCATGATAAAATAAATGAACTAACGTTTTATTTGGGTAGCATAATACAAGTATCCTTGTTATTATTACTCGTTATTCCTCCACTAAATGTTGTTTGCCCATCTCCTGTTCTTGTTAATTCAAGTTGAAATCTAGAGATATTTCTGTATAGTTGTGTACACACATAATAGGTATAATCTTAGAGAATAAACGTTCAAAATGTGTTAGTTATAATATTAAATTTTGAGGTTGAGCAACGGAGTGGTTGACGATTCTTTGGTCTGCAGTATTTACCATTAGATTGTGATTGTTAGCAGTATTTACATTGTAAAATATAAATAATAAATAATTATAAACAAGCCACACAGAAGTGAGCTTGAATAAAGTTGGTTACTGGAATGGATCTGAGTTACAGAAGTCTGATTATTATATGTATAATAATATATTGTCTGGTATGTATAACTGTGCCTAGATGTTAATTGTTTTGTAATTTTTTCATATATCATGATAGGTACGCAGAAAACATCTATAACCGAGACAAACACAATCAGTTTAGGTAAAACTGAGGGGTAACTATTGACTGAGTCGTCGGGCATTGTAATCTTTTCAAATAGTGAATCGAAACGATTTTCAATATTTGCTAAGTTGGTTTTATTGTGGGCCTCGATCTGGCCGATTTCCGAAAGCGCAGTGAAGTCGTTTTCGTCCGCAATAGTTTACATGATGCATGTTCGAATTGGCCCACGGCGGAGGTAACGTAACGAGTCGTGGCCGCGCCTTTGATCTGCCGACATCCGCGTCTCCTTTGCCGTCTTTGAGAACTGATTGAGCGCTGCACTCTGTGTGCATACGAAAACGTCTGCGCCATATGGATTTACTGCTATGAAAGAAACTGTTTACTTAGGCCCTTGTAATAATTTCGGCAGTTTTTAACTGAAGGATTGTTGAGTTTTTAGGGCAGTTAGGGTTCGTATTCATGACTTTGTGACTTGGTTTCTGAAAAGGAACACTTAACCCACCAGTAACGTTGGTGTTGAAAAGTTTTAATTGGTCTCGAAATACCATAGTTTTCTAGGTTATTCATTCGTTGATATAAAATTGTTATGGGGTGAATTAGGAAATAGATTTTTAATCCATGAAAATTATAATGTGAGAAAATAATGAAATTGTGGAAAATGAAAACAATGTCGACCAATCCACTGGGACCAGTGAATACAGTACCTATAAGAAAAATATTATTATTACACGTTAACATGTTGCTAACGATATAACATCTCTTTTATGTAATACTAGCTTTTCCCCGCGTCTTCGCTCGCGTTAATTTTATGACATAGATCTCGTTTGACAACAAAACCACCCATAGCGCGACTTGTGGCGCCATCTGTTGGCCGATACAGCGCCCTCTATAGTAGAAAAATTTGTTTTGCCATTGGAACGACATACTTTCACGGGATAAAAAGCCTATGTTGGGCTCTGTACCGCTGACAATATGTATACAAATTTTCATAATGATCGGCTGATTAGTCAGGCCGTGAAGGAATAACACAAACTCACTTTCTCATTTATAATATTAGTATGAAGATTGTCATATTATAAAAGAGACATGTCAAGGTCCATGAAATCCCGTTATGACTGTTTCTGTGATTGAAGTGATTTTTGGAAAAAAACAACTTTTTGGTGGCTCTATATAGCATCTATTATTAATTACTATCATCTCACTATTTATATTGGTTTCACTTCAATTGAAAAGAGCATACTCCTCCAGGTTGTTCATGTCCTACGGAGGAACTTTAATTTGGACATTACTTGACTCTTTCATAGTTTTAACAATACAGATATTCATTTAGAGGAATTTGGTCACTGTTTGTGCGTCGACAGTACGTAGTCGACGCACTAACAGCGACGAATTCATTCTATGAATTTAAGAGAGGTAGGGCACAGCGGATAATCCGCTCAAATCGGAGCAGCCCGTATGGGGAAGGACCTCCACCTTACAGAAGATCGTAGTCAAATAGCATTGGTCTTGGCCATGTTGTGTTCCTACGGTGAGTAAGGTCTCCAGAGTTCCACTTGAGGGGGTTGGGGGGGTTGGCAACGCGTGAGTGATACCTCCGGTATTGCAAGCGTCTATAGGCTACGGTGATGCTTACCATCAGGTGGGCCGTATGCTTGCTAGCCAACTTTGTGTTATAAAAATATTTAAAAAAAATCTATGAATTTCACGAAAAGAAAAAAAGTACATTGTTTATGTGTGCGTGAGCGATTTTACGTTTCCGAGGTTACACACTCTACAATAATGTAAATTCATATGAACGTTCATAGCCAAATGCTTTTCGTGAAATACAATATCTATACGTTTACTATAAATGAAAATTGTTGTGATTTTACCATTGACGTGTCAGTCTTCATAACAAAAAAGAAAATTATCATATAGAAAAGATATTCTCAAAAGGTCACGTACGTTTCGACCTTTAAAGTATTTTGACCTTTTCTGCCAGCCAGCATTTACTATACGTATAGAGTTCTGAGTTTTAAAATTTTTATTCCGAAATACTGATCTTTTAAATTTATAACATCCAATGTATCTTGGAATTTGAGTTGAGCTCCGACGAAACATGTTCTGAAGCTGAATTTAGATTTTTACATTAATACTAAGTTAGACTTTTCGAGATCTCTTTTTAAGCTCTAATAAAAATTTAAACTAGACTAGTTCTGTTTCACGTAATTAAACAAACATTAATAAAAAAAATAAAAAAGATGTGTACTAAACGTGATATAAAAACTAGAGCTGATTTGACTTGTAACGGGCCCTTCTATTCTAGTTATGAAATGAGGTAATAAACCAGGCTAAATAAAAAAAGTATTAAATCAACTAACATTATATTCTAGATTGTGTCATTAAGATGAAGAAATCCTCCCATGACTTGAAATTTGAGCGCAACCTGTCCAAAAGTTTTCCGTGAGTCATTTTATTTTCTTTATCACTATATTTCACTGTAGGCTGGCTTTAAGGAACTTTTGAACAACCCCACACAACTACACGGTAGAAGCTAATATTGTAAACAAACGTGTAGTTATACCGAACAAAGTGAGAAATAATTACCATACATGAGACCCTCAAGCCGCGATAACACCGTAACAAACAATAAATGTCAACTCTTGTCACGAAGAGACAATGTATATATCGTCCTTTATCATTTATCTATAGATGTAGATAAAGATCTTGATATTCTAAAAAAATAAAACAAAACATTTTTTAAAATATAAAAATCTTTGGGTTCGGTTTAAAACATAATATCATAAATTTATTATATTTGTTGAAAGTCAAGGAAAAGGTCTCTCCACTCTTTTATCTACGATTTACGGTCAATTGTCTTTGACGGAAAAGGCGTTCAGCTAGTCCTGCAATCTCTGTTTTGAACTACCGCGCTGACATTACTATCATTTGGAAAGGAAATATAATATTTAGCTATAAAGGTTTAAATAAATTCAAATCAACATTCGACACTAACACAAGTAACTATTAATCTTGAAACAGTTTTGTTATCAATTAATCAAGACATGAAATTACTTCCACAACTAAAAGACAACTAATGTATGATAGGCGTGGGTATGTTTGTCATTGATTTAGTTAACGCCTACGTCCCAAGATCTTACCCGTGGGACTAATTCGTCAGAGTGTGAAGAGGAAACAAGCATATCTGTTATGTATTATTATATTATAAAGCATTCCGTTGAACGCTTAGAGATTAAAGACTAGCAATATGTCACTATGGCAATGAAATTTGATATCAGATTTAGAACATTCTGTATACATATTTTACTTTAAAATAGCCGACAGTTACGTGCCTCATCGCCGTTGTTGGAATAATTACCATAGCATAGAGAGATGACAAATCAAGTAAAGCTCGATTATTTAGCGCCACGGTATACTGTGACATTACTTTAAGGACCTAATGCTGTAAACTGTTGTTTACCACTTTGATTCCAGTAACCTTTGCGAATGAGTTTAAATAGTAAAGCTGGTATTAATTCATATGTGAATCACGATATGTCTGCAAAATCTGAGAGTGCAAGGATATTATTCGACAGGTATCAAAGTAACCTGGATCTATAGGTAATTTCTATGGGGCATTCTGTCTTCTCGTCAATCGCTCGTTTTGCTGTTGATGGCATCAAAGCGAAATCTCGGCTCAAAACATCTATCCATTTTACTGAGGGACTAACGCTGTTGAGACTAATGAAACCCTCTCGCTTTAATACCTTAGTTTTAGGGTTTGGGTATTTTAGCCGCGGGCTGTGCGTTGTCTCTTCTTAATGAATGAATTAGTGCGGCGAGAATTTCGAAACACCTTTATGTTACAATTTTATGTCTATTACCTGACGAGATTGCGGATTGAGGGATTTTGAAACACTACATTTTAGACAAAGGTCAAGTCATGTGGATGTAAAGGTACAAAATAATCTTTTATACCACGCTTGGCTGGCTTGACTTGTGCATGACTGTCTACGTGGCTTGGGCATAGCTATTTAACTACAAAAACAAAAATTTAATAGAAAAACTTATTACTACTTGTAGGTTTTAATTAAAATTAAAATACGTACAGATTTAAAAAAAATATTTACAATTAAATCTACAGTATGTTTATCTAATCAATTTAATGTAATGCGAAGACTAATCAAGTAGATTTCGTTTACAGGTCCTTTAAACGAATGATCGCTCAACGATAATTACTTATCGTGAAGCTGAATGCTATGAAAGACAAGATAAGACGGTGTAATAGGGGTTGGTACTAGATAACAGCTGCTGAGCTGAGTCAGGTAGCTACGGTAACTGTCGGAGGATATTACTGCTTTCGTTTAAACATGGCTTACTTTTGTTTACATGTGAAGTCTCTTTAATATAACGTATTTTTAAGATGACCCTTACCATAAGTTGGTATTGAAAAATCTCGATAACGATGGCGTACAAATCGTCATGTATTTTTAACTTATGTAAGAAAGCTCAAAATAGTGGAATCAACTTGTTAACATGATCTTTTGTCGTTCTTGTATGTAATTTCATTACTTGTTCTATCTTCGATCTTCACTGGAAAATATGCGAGAGTTATGTACATAAGGACGGTTGTGTAGAATTTCCCTCTGGAAATATAAGCTGCCATTTCTATAAACTGCAAAATACCTTTAACATTCGCAACAAAGTACGCTAACGTATCATCATTACCTTCATCATTTGCGCAACCAGACAAAATATTGAGCAATGGCGCAGGGCGTTTCACGTTATAAATCCCATACGGCATATTTGGACGAATGAATAATATTTGGCGACAATTTTCCTAATTGGATGCGGCTATCACTCTGAGGGATCCTAATTTAATTTTAAACCAAGTCCCCATTGCGGCGGCACCATTCAGTATAATTGAATGTACGTCCACTATCAGATAATTTACCGAAGGTATCTAAGAAATGCGGTCGCCAATTTCATTATTCATAACTCCGCACGCCGATAATAACCCTAGGCTTGCTAAGAATGTTTACACAGCTATCTCGGAGACGATATTAAAGATATTATTACATTTCTGAAGCTCGCCTCACTCGCGGATATTCCGAGAGAAAACGAGCCGATATATATTATGGAGTAATGGCACTTGTCGTGTTTTCGTGATATCCCACTTACCAATGAGCCCGCATCGACAGAGGGTCAGTCATCGTTTCGATTAATGTAATTATATAAAGTTGATGACTTTGATAATTAACTTGAACACTAACCCATGATCCGTTGGTCCAAATAAAAATTATATTATTATTAAATTTTTATCAATACTAAGTTTTAAATACGATTCAATGTTAGCTGTTTAGTAAGCAATTTGAGGTGGTATAAACTGCAAAAATTTTCTCTGCGGACGGGGTAAGTATATGGCACATTATAGAGTCAGTATGCGAAATCTTATGACTTATGACAGATATCCAATATTCCCCAAGGAGCCCGAAGCGAGTGCAGCAGAACACTCATGGAACACAAATCAAGCGCGGAAAAATGAAAGGAAAAGAAGCAAGACAAAGCGGCTGCTCGATCGACAAGAATTTCATTGTGAAATATGTGTTATTTTCGATGAAAAATGTATTCAGCTTTTAACACAATAACCCGACGTAAGAAGTTTTATGTAGAGGATTTTTGTTGGTGGCTTGCGTTTTGATATATAATAGGGAAGTAAATTTTGCAGATTTATTTTCTTGACTTGTTTTAGTTGGCTTTGTTGTTTTCTTGACGAGTTTTGTTCACGGCAAGTTTATTAATTAGGCTTAAGTACCGGAGGACTTTGTAAGATTATCACAAATCTGGAAAATGTTTTTCTAATCTCTTATACGTATTAGAAGATTCCTGAGCGTGTCGTGAATGAAAAATTTCGATATCTAATCTTTAAAATTACCACTGAACTCGTCTCTGAAACAATTGTATTTTTTATTATTATAGAAATTTCTATACAGATTAGACTAAATTTAAAAAAAAAAACAAATAAAAATCACATTGACTGTTTTGGTATACAAACTAACAAGTAGACATGATGGTGTTAAAATTTAAATTTGTTAAATAGTTAGCTATGTAAACTATATGGACGGACATATAGGTACCTATATACTGAGTAAATACAAACATAAACGTAAAAGAGAAGACATTAAAATTAATTTTAACTATAAACACGACTTCACTATAAATTAACCACGCGCTTAACAGCCGTCAAATTGCATTTCATTCGCACTATTCATTAATAATCTTCAATTTCCCGTATATTTCATTAACATTGCACCAGGCACTATTAATCTATGAAATGAACCGCAGATTGACGCGATATACTCCATCCTTTAAGAGCAGTCCGTAAACTAAAGTCCCCATATAAATAAAATATTTCCCGTAAATAAAATATAGTTTAATGGTTGCGTTTGCGTATCCATCTTTTATTTGTGTTTAAAATAAACTCATTTTTAACGATCGTTTAAATTTAAGCGGTCGAAGAAGTTGAGATAGAAAATAACAGTTTTCGTACCTAACTTTTAGTTGCTTAGTGAGATATTTTAACTGGACCATTGGTCATATGGTTAGTTATGTAGTAGTAGAAATATTTTTATTTATAAAAAACCTTTTCTATTTCATAAATAAAATAAAAATGCACTAATTGTGTAAAAAGGAAAAAATGTGACACAAAAAACCTACCTACCTACGTACTTTAATATTAGATCGATTACGTACTGTTGTTGCCTTTTAAGGAGAGAGTGAGTAAACTCTGATTTCATTGTTTATTACTTGTGAGATTGCCAAGCGGTTTTGCATCTTAGTAAATATTTGAACATGGCCGCGCTTAACTCATTCTAGATACGTAACTTTGGTCAATATTGCTGATCGATTGTCGAACTTAGGTATCTGTATTACTATGTGTGTGTTACAGTCACCAATTAGGTAATTCAAACACGAAGTTTCTAAGTTATCTCTCCTCATATGGCGCGGAGACGTAGACTGTGACCATTGGGCTGTTCTATAATATTCACACAGCGAACGATGGAGAGAGGATTCTCGGAATTCCATTAACACACAAGTTAAGAAAGGAAGAAAGAATAGTTGGTGTAGTCGAGGCCCCGCGTGGAGAAATTAGTTAAGTTCTTATAATCATAACAACCCATAATCATCCCACAGCAGGAATACGCGGGTCTCCCTTCAATCGATGGGGAAGAGAGCATACTCTGCCACGCTGCTCCAATGCGGATTAGCAGAAAAGTGTTTTAAGCCGCCTGAAGGCCAGAAAACTAGGTTTAACTACTGTTATCCGTCGACAATAACCGCGACCGACGGCTATACGTGTCCTCCGAAGTACAGGAAAGCTCGAGATAAAAAAATCCATCCAAACACTGGTTAGGGTTGACATTGCTTATATTGAGTGTTCGTTTTTAGATTGCGACACACAGCGACGCTATCGTGATCTTCTAGTTAAGTGTCATTTCATCATATAGTATGTTTGGACAAAGTCACTTACAATATTATGTTAATTTAAATAATATCAAACTTAGTTATGTTATCTGATTATGGTATCATTCTAAAATCCAGTAATAATATTAATAAATGAAGACAATTTCTTTATTCATAACGAATATGCGACGAAGTTGCCCTGTGTTTTATTTATTACTTACCTCCTTCATGTCACAATGAAATATGGCTGGCAGGTTAGCCAAAGGTCTAACACGGTAGTGTATTTCCACATATTTACCTTTAATTTTATGGAGGAATTTTCACTTTGGCAACCTATCCTGATGACACTCGGACAGGAGTAATAAAAATTAATAAATATTCTTGGACAAATCAGATTTTGCCATCTAGTCCCGAGCAAATCAGAGCTTTAAGTACCTTTGCGTTCGGTTTTCGGTTCCGACAATCTCCAGAAATTTTTGTACGTACAACATTTTTGCAAGCCGTGTAATTGTTGTCTATGACTTTTTTGAATACCCTAGAAAATGCGATCTGCATGCAAAGTGGATTAGACAGTCTATACTGCAGATTAAAATTTCGCCGACTTTTGAACGTATCTAGAATCTGCATATTAATAGCATTTTGATCAACATTTGTAAGTCTTTTTTTATGTCATACCGAAAGGGAAAAAGGAGGAGTAGTGAGAGACGGTATAAGGAAAAAGAAGTTGGGCTTCACGATCTCACTCACCAAATTCAACGCATTGCTGCTACTTCATACTTGAGGTGGTACTGAAAAACACATTGTCCGTCAAGGAAGGGAAAATGTTCGTTCATCACATAAATGTTTATTGAAGATCAAAGCCGTGACCTTCATTGGAAATAGAGTTACTAATGAACAAATCCACCCCATATTCATAGTCATATGCATAAAATATTTTAAAATCTAATGAGTTATGCATTTAGTAACACAGTTTTGCAGTATTTCATTCTATTTAGTTGGTTCTGAATAAAACATAAAATATTTCATATCTGTCGCGGTTTCGTTCCACGTTGTAAGCATGCAAATGTGCAATTAGATACTGAAAAAATTAAAAGAGCTTTCACATATTAATATAATTTATTAATATTTTCTGTGTACCAATTTTTTTATCATATACATAATTACATGTACACGCTCCATTGTCTGTTTGCGAGGGAGATCAAAGAATTTTATATCTATAAGACGATATTGACGACCTCCGTGGCGTAATGGTTACCATGCCAGACCGCCACCCAGGAGGTCCCAGGTTCGATCCCCGGTCGGGTCATGATGAAAAACGAACTTTTTCTGATTGACCTCGGGTCTTGGATGTTTATCTATATATGTATTTGTTATAAAATATAATATCGTTGAGTTAGTATCCCATAACACAAGTTTCGAACTTACCTTGGGGCTAGCTCAATATGTATGAATTGTCCCTATATATATAAAATAAAAATAAAGTTCTTTGGTGTTTGTCACCATCACCATGTCTATATTAGACACCCATAATCTGCCAGAGTCGAACACAAGCAGTTCCATCTTAACCAAACGTTTAAGCCCATTTTCGACCCCTTGTAGTTTAGTTGTGGGTAATTTGGTATTTGGATAATCGTCAAAGATATACAATATACAAAGCACCAAATAAGACAATTTTCACACGGCACCGCGCACCGCCGCGTTTGGAGGTGAAGCGGATCTCACGTCGGTATGTCACTCTCTTTTATTAAATCCACCGCGCGGTCAAGCGGCGGTACGGGATGCTTCGTGGGAACTAACTAAAAAGTAACGCCAAGTGAAATTGAAGCAGGAAAGCTAACAAATCAAATAAATAACAAATTGTGCTATAAAATTTACATTTGCTCTCTAAATTTCATATGATGTCAGTGTTACATCATTTATGATAATCGTATTAGTCACAGGATCACGTAACATGCATAAACGTTCGTTTCAAGGGATCGTAAAATATGAAATGGTCGTGAACAGAGATGCTAGAAACAAAGTTTTGACACTTGACACATTTACCTTGTAAAGTCATGTTAACTTAGTACTCGTCCTACTTCTGGCTTCGATCAAGAAGGTTTTACAAGATTTTCCGTCACGTTTCTTCTTTGAGAGTATTTTTATATCATCAAAAACTGAATCATATCAACTATAGTTTACCTAGAGACTAAATAATGTACTCTGACTCAGTCGACGGCGACTCTGCCTTTATAGGCATTTCATACGATGAGTGAGAGAAGCCTAAACCTAATTAGGGGGCTTTCTACTTCCTGTTTCCTTCCCCCCTTCCTTCCTTTTTCATTGCTTATAGGACCCTGGAGTCGTATATGTATATGGACATCAGTGATTACTTATACTTCTTACCATCAGGTTACATGCTGGTTTGTTTGTCTTCCTTTGTCACAAAAAAAATATTAAATTTGTTCGCAATATTGCTGTAGAGCTAATTCCTTCTTATAAGTGAACGAAAGAACATCTCATCGTTGTCGCTTGCAATTTCCAAAGTTTTTGACGCATAATATTCTCATGGTGACTTACAACTTTTTAAACGTCTCGACATCGTTTTTACGTACTTTTTCAAATTGCTTTGAAATGTTTTAGACACAATTTATAATATTAAGAAAACGTTTTTTTTTTATACAAAAATATTAAATTAATAAGTCAATTCTAAAATCAGTTGTTAGTTAACTAACTGATCTACGTATCTCTCATTGAAAGCCCTATTGATTTGTGTATCTGATATCAATTTATATCTACATCAGATTAGATTAAGTATTGTTTTGGCAATGTATAACCTACTGTGTAACCTATTGTGCTTCCATTATTGTTTTGAAACATTATTAGTGATTTATAAATCAACATCAAATCGAAAATTTTAATGACGAACAATATCGAAAGGCTCATTCCAGTACGGATAAAATCATTACCAATGCGATATAGCAATTGCAAAACATCAGTTCCATTTATCGGAAGAACGCATGATCCATCAGGATTACTCATTGTGCATTATTCACTTTGATTAACATTCGGGGCCGGGTCATCCGTCACTGGACATGGCAAGACAGGCATTACATACTGATTCAATTATGGGTTACCGGAATGACGGCCATTTCGCTGTCAGGCTTTATTTTGTAGTTTATTAAAACTTTTTGATTTGCTGTGGATAATGTCATGTTCAATTGAATTTAATTAGGAAGTTTCGTTTCCAATTTCAAATTATATTAATTTTTTTCAGTATTAGAGACTTCATTTTTCTCGGACTGTACTTATTTTAGTTAGAATTATTTATTACTAGTGAAACCGTGCAACTTCGTGCACAGTAGCGCCATCTATATCAGACTTTTGATGAAATCCTACGAGAATCGCGTACTTTTCGGGATAAGAGTACCCTATGTGTTAATCCAAGGTATCAGGTACATACCAAATATCATAAAATATTGGCCCAGCCATTTGAGCGTGAAGAAATAACAAACGTACACATAACTTTCGCCTTTAAAATACTAGTAGGATACACGTAGTAGGTAGTTAGTTAAGTAATACTTTTATATTTTCTAAAGATCCGTTATCATAATAAAAATAGTAAACGTGAAAATTTAAATTTCATACGTTATATTTTTCATTTCACATTTTGTAAGCGCTTGAAATCGAAATATTGAAAAGATCCTTTGGTTTCTGTTTTTGCATTTTAAATATCGTCATTTATTCTATGCCATTGGTTTAATTGGTGTTTTCAGACCAGTTTTCGTGCTACGGAGAGATTTTTAAACCTAAATATTGGTCGGGGCTGACGTTGTAAAACTTGCTTATTGATCAAATTTTGACAAACGCAACGATGTCTTCCTTTGCCTCAGTACCTACAGCAAATTAATATCATTCTCGGATTGTAGTTAGAATTATTATACTAGCACATGTAAAAGTAGGTAGTGATAGTAAGTAGTACCTACGTGAAATGAAATGAAAATGTTATTATTCAAATATTACAAGCTCTTTCGAATTGTCCCAATTTTTTCTACCACCGGTTCAGTCGTTCGTTGTTCAGTTTTGTATATTTTTCTTCTGACTCTGTCTGCCCCTTCGTAAATTACAACCGTGACATTAAATAATGTCTACCCTATATCTCTAATAATATTAAAATGATTGTTAATCACTAATTAAAGTACCTATTATTATGGAATAGAAATCGGTAAAAAAATATTTTTAGAATACGACCATGTTTTATAAGGCTATACTTGCAAAGTTCGTTTTATGACACCCGTTCAGACATATAAACGTTGATCTCCAATATTATCTTATTTTGATACGCGTATCATGTCGACATTGTCATATCATCCAAAGTCGTATTACGTTTTATGACCACTGCACTGCGTATCGGCAACACGACTCGGAATGTTCACAGGGCGATTATGCCACGCCTGAATTTTTTGTTCGTTTCTTTGGTAAAAGTAGATTGGTTGGTGTACCTATGTTTTATATTTATTTTGTATACATTATGGGATTATATTCAGGAGTTTAAGAGAGGTAGGGCACAGCGGATAATCCGCTCAAATCGGGGCAGCCCGTCTGGGGAAGGACCTCCACCTTACAGAAGACCGTAGCCAAATAGCATTGGTCTCCGCCATGTTGTGTTCCTACGGTGAGTAAGGTCTCCAGAGCTCCACTTAGGGGGGTTGGGAGGGTTGGCAACGCGCGAGTGATACCCTCGGTCATGCAAATAGGCTACTGTGACGGCTTAACATCAGGCCGGCCGTATGCTTGTTTGCCACCTTTGTGGTATAAAAAAAAGAGAGTGGACTTCTTGTGGCTGAGATGATGATTACGCGATTTTTTTTTTTCATCTCCTCATGGTCATTCGGTAACAACTGCGGGTTAATTGGTGTCAGAGTTTTTATATCCTGACGTGTGATTGTCAGGGTTTTGAGTGAGTTTTCACATCATGACAATCACATGAGGGTCGAAATTCCATAGGAAAACATACGTCATTGGAACTTGACATATTTTTAATTTGACACCTGTCACTGTAGTTTGTTTTTTCTCATTTCCTGTCAAACTTGAAACGGATAGTACCAAATTAATTTTAAAGTTTTTAAGTTTCTAGTATATCTTATTTAAATTATTTATTTATTTTCATGAAATCTTTTAAAAACAATATGAAGCTATATCAAAAAAGTTTTTTAATTTTACCATTAAATTACTTTCTTTACAAAATCCAGTGTATAATTCCACTAAATCCTTTGTTATCTGCCTGTTCCCGTCTTGTCAAAGTACGTTTAGTGTCGACCTTTAATTAGCAACGGTACAAAGGCAAGAAATGTCGTGGAGTAAGCTGCTTAATACAAGTGCTTTGTATACGTCTTTACGAAGAACCTCTTGTGTATATATTTCTATTTTTAAAATAATAATGAGAGTTTACGACGACGCTATGCCAATGAATTTAATATTTTTTACAGCTTTCTAGTTTCGCCCTGTTCGTGTGTTCGTCCGTGGTTTTTCTCAGTGACTTGGGTACTATGAAAGTGCCCATCCGAAACTACGAAACATGTAGTCGTGTCAAAAAAGACATTACTAGTTAGAAAAGGTTCGAAACTGGTTAGAATTCAAAGAAACGTGAGGCCGTATTTTCGTAATCTCGTTTCATGATACTAGGAGGGCAGATGGTACTAGGAGCTGTTGTTTACCTTGGACAACACATGAAAATTATCTACGAGTGTTTTTATCTAAAATTTTATATCTATACCTAATCCCATATATGTGGTTCGATTCGACGATTATTATTTTATTTAGTTTCCATTACAATTAATTATTTCTGAGGTTTTTGCTTTAAAATTCCTTTGCAACATAACATAACTAATATTTTCAATTCATTAGTGTACACTAATGAATGAATAATTAGTTATGTTTGGTACCTACAACAAAAATGTTGTATTGGTTAAATAAAGAATTGTACACAATTCACACGCGCTACTTGGACACAAGTTAGACTTGACCTGCTTATGCAGCTTCCGAACCAATGTATATTTCTTAACCGTGTGATTATGTAAATTGTAAAGTATATGTACTATGTAAACAAATATAATTCACTCAACTTACGTAATGTTATTGTACTGTGAACAGTAAAGTACACGTATAAGGCGTGTGCTTCATATTGTTGCATCGTAAAAACCTTTATATTACATAGAATTACTACTGAATTCGGGCCATACATATAAGGGGGTTAAATTTGTTGCTTTTGCGCCCCCTTATAAGCTCATGCCGGATATACGACAAATTACAAGTAACCCTGTATAATAGGTACTAGATTATCCCTTCGTCTACGATTTCTCATCCTAATATTGACAGGATTTTTATTTGTTGAACTGACGTGTTCAGTTATGGGATTTTTTTTTCAATTTACAAGTTAATCTATCTTACAAAATAACAAAAATAATGCAAGTGTAAAGGCGCTTTTTCACTCTGGGATAAATATATATTACATCTTGAGCTATGAATGCAAACTGAGGTGAGGCAGGGGGAGAGGTAGTGTCCGGGGACGTGAGGTAATGTAATATATATTATAGCACAGTGTGAATGATCTCGTATAAAATGTATAACGAGCGATAAAATATTATTTCTCAAGATGTAAATAAATTATATTTCCTATGTATATCTCATAGTGAAAAACTGACTTAAATTAGATTTTTTTTATTTTTTTTTATTTGTTCTGATGACCATATTTCTGACGGTAGCGATTACCATTTTCTCCTACTACAGTGACAGTCTTGCCCCAACTGATATATATCCGTCTTTCAAATAGTAATTCTAGATAAAGATCTTAGAATATTGTCAAGGTACAGACCAGTAGCAATCAATGTTAGAACTTTCAAAGTATCTATATTTCGAAGTTAGTATTACTAGTATTGGTACTGATACCCTTTGAACTTACTCTTAGACATTCTGAGCTGTCGTAGTGTAGATTTGAAATAAGTTTAGTTTGTAATTTTGATGTAGTTTTTTTTTGTTTCGCGGTGTAAACGACGTAGACGAAGAGGTACGTTTAACTTGATGAGGATTCAATGAAGTGCGAGAATGATAAAACGAGTTTTAGTTAAAACCTTGGCTGACCTTTGGTTTAAATAAGGGGGCAAATGTATAGGAAAAGCCAATAACTATTCACGGTGCGGCCGAGAATTTTATTCATTATTATATTATTTTATTTATTTTTATTTATTTATTAAGGCACATTAACAGATAATGTCTGTACAATATATATTGATTAAACAAACAAAAAAGTATACGTATAAAATATAATAAGTATAGTTGCAATCTAAAGTACACTAATTCAAAAATCATTTGGTGCTAATAAACTTTACATGAACTTGAAATCTAAACAAAAGCCTTATTCTAAATAGCACCAAAATGGTGGCGCTCAGCATTATGTCACGCACGATGAAAATGATTCCGTGCGTAACCCTGATTTCCAGTATTATCTATATATTATGATATATACTTATTGATTCTAAGTATATGTATATGAAAACCAGAGTTTAAGCGCATCCATGTTCGGGTTAAAAAGCACGAATTGCCGTCGGGCCAGTATGAATTTACAACCGCCCCTATCTATCGCTAACCCCGCAGCAATCTCGCAACTAATCCGGCCTGAGATCTCTCCCCCGGGAGTCGCTCTCACATGTTAATTATTATTCCCAGGACTTGCCTGTGTACCCGATGCGATGATGGAGCATTGTACTGTTTATTGTTGCAGTAGCTGTTGCCTGAATGTTTAGAATTTATCATACTTTTTAGCTGTGTTGTTAGATAAGTAGTATCTTTGATAGTGAAATTTTACATTGTAGTATGAAGAATTTTTAATATATGAAAATACTTCAAAAATTCAAGTTTATATTTTTTTATTCAAAATTCAAATAAAAAAAATCTTCAGACTAATAGTGTTTGTAAATTATTTTTATTTCTATGGTAGCAGAGGATAAAAAAAGCACTTATTACCTAATGTTATAGATGTAAAGTAAATCATTGAAATTTACTAATGTACTCTTTTAAATATAAAAGGGATTAGAACGAAGTTGGCCACTTTTACTGTCTTTCGCTCTCCGAACACAGGAACGTTTCAAGTCACTATTATTAGAGAGCATAATATTATATTAAGAATATTGGCATGAAGCGTAAAGGTGCTCCTTCACCGGGAGCATTCGCGTGTAATGTAACGCTCAGATTCGAGCATTACAGCAGTGAGGGAGGCGAACGCTCATCAGTCAGGAAGGTAGTATTGTAATGTAATGCTCAAAGTCGAATCTAAAATGTTACATTACACGCGAATGCTCGCGGTGAAGGAGCACCTTTAGAGATATATATCTCTGACAGACAATATATAAACAGGGCCGTGTTTGATAATAAATATAATTTTATTGTCAAACACAGCCCTGTTGATAATAAAATTACAGCTCTATGCTAAATTATTACGCAAACAAAGACGGAGAGTTGTAGTGCGTCTACGAAATGTCTACATGTCGTAGCACGGCTACGAAATGCCTACGACTCGTAGGATTTACGTAGCAGAGTAAATGTGATTCTATGAAAATCAACGATTATGCGAGAATCCTAACTAATATTATAAATGAGAAAGTGAGTTTGTTTGTTTGTTATTCCTTCACGGGTTAACTAATCATCCGATCATTATGAAAATTTGTATAAATGTTGTTAGGGGTAAAGAGCCCAACATAGGCTTTTATCCCGTGAAAGTATGTCATTCCAATGGGAAAATAACTTTTCCACTATAGAGGGCGCTGATGATGGCGCCACAAGTCGCGCCGTGGGTTTTGTTGTCAAACGAGATCTATGTCATAAAATTAATCGCAAGCGAAGCCGCGAGGAAAAGCTAGTGAAGTATATTTAGTTTCACTTTACACGCAATATTTGAAAGGCTTTATCTTATTTCATTTTGCTCCATTCCCTTCGGTCGGAGAACTGAGTGCTTTAGAGTTCATTATAATATTCCTCCTATTGAAAAGATGAAAAATACCTCTGTTTTTACTGCATTATGATCCTCCATTATGGCATGGTAGTTAAGCTTAGGTACCTATTTTTTCTGTTCCATTTACAAAATGGGATCACTTTACAACAATGTCTTTGGTTAGATAGCACCACATTCTAAAGCTTTCTACCTGCTTTCTTCTATTAAAAAAAATTAAAGCTTAAAGTTTGTGGTAGTATGTTGGACGATTGGGTTTTGTAATTGCTTACCATACACAGAGATGTGACACGTTGTGACTGTGAATTATCAATAATTACTACCAAAAGTAATTAATTTCCATTGTTTATTAATATTTATCAAAACACGTGGTTATTATTAATAATGTTGTAAAATTATTAATAATTTTCAATTAATCACTCTTACCGTAACATATACATTGAATAAATACATTGAACTCACGTTTTTGTTATTACAAAAAAATCATGAAATTACCTAACGAGTAATATCTACAATGCTCTGTATTTAACCCATATATAGATCAGATGCAGTAAAAATCCCTTCGCAAGCGTTTACGGTAGAATGATTCCCTATTGTGATATAAGGACTGTAAGCCCTGTAGAATAGTATTGCGGGAATCTTCTTGTGACGGAGCACGCTTGCGATTACGCGTGTACCTGCCCTATTAAAACTATGAGCATGGTACAATCCGCTGCAATGATAATGTATACTTGTCGCTTTTTAAGTCGATGTATCTATATGAATGCCAATCTATAGAATGTGCACGTGATTTTGCAAATAATGTAAACATGGTGAGTATAAGTTAGTCATTACTTGTTATAGTAAAGAACGTGTGATGTGAATCGAGGCTTTTCTTGATCCGAATAATCTAAACGAAAGTTACCCGATATTATTTTAGAGAAAAGTTTTTTAAACGTATTTTTGAAATCATGTTTTTCATTAAATAATAAAATCATTATCAAAAAATTATGATTGCTAAAATTAATTCATGGGAATTACGAAAAATAGTAAAATAACATAAGTTCTCGTAAAAATAAAAAATAAATACATTATCAATTTTCATCTCTGTGCGAGAATTGCATGAAATTAATGTACATACAAATATTTCTTTCGAACATAAGATAATAAAGCGGAAATGTTTAGGTACATCTTGACATTGACTTCACAAATCCTTTGAACTCGGATAGACGATCCGTCGTGTTGATAGACACCAAAGTGTCGGCTACGAGTCGTAAAGACACAAATAATAAACAAGTAAACAGTTCACTCGTGAACAAAGCCTTACACAATCTCAGTTAATCCTAAGGTAATCTCTGTTGTAAACGCGATACGTTTCTTCATTTACATCCCACGGCTACGAGTCAAATCCCAATTGTGGGACTAAACTGCACACGATTCAGCAATAACTCGGTAATGTTTGTTTTATTTTTCAACCCCGCCTTCTTGCTGTTATTCTTTTGTTTTACAAAGAACGGTGGTTTATTTTTAAATTACAGAACATTGTTTTGATCTCGTAGAAATGTCACTTGGATAATGCGGGTGGAATTGCCGCGACGCCATTACTTTCATTTCATTGTATGTTGTAAAAAATAATAATTCTGTTCACATCTTTGATAACGACTTTCATATGTTTCAGTTATATAGATAATATTCTAAGAAATTCTAAGAATATGTTGTTTGAAATTGATGTTACAATCGTGCGAAAGTTTTTATGTTTGCAAATCTCGCAAAAATGTTTCTGTTCATATTGCAAACAAAATATAATACAAAAAATTAACACATTATTGATGATTTTTTTTTCGAGATGTATTTGTGATTATCTCTCAGTGACGGAGTAGAGGCAGTTTGACCGGGGAAGTAATAAACTTTCTTCCTGTTAAAAGTAGGCAACAGTTCAGGGACGTGTTGTCTCTGTGGTCCATAGGCGGTGGTAATCGCTTACCGTAAAACGTGGCAACTTTACCCAATTTTTTTGGGGTCTACGTTATCATTTCAATTATTTTTTAAAATATTAATATATTAGATATTGTTGTTACAGCACCCAATAGTTGAGATACTTTTCTTTGCATTAATTAAAATAAAAATTCATCAAAGTCCATAATTAATCGGGAATAAGCCAAATTAGAAGGTGGGCCAAAAGTTTGAAACTTTTGGTAAATTTGCCCACTTCTCATTATTTGTATGTAATGCCGATATTATCAACCATATGATCACTGTACTAAGGGCTCTGCTAAAACATGGGGCAATGCCACATGACATCAGTTTACAAAATGTCTAACCATAGACAATTTGCCACAAATTAGATGGGCAAAGTCACAAAGGCCTTCTTGAACTTTTTTCATACAAACAACACAATGAACTAGGGTTGTCACAATTTATTTTATAACTGCTAGGTACATTAAAATAATAAAACATTTGAAAAAAGTAACTTTAATCAGATCACAAAAGTATTTCCTGTAAATCTACTTGCAAAATAAATGTTTTTTATATTTTTATTTTATTTATGCTTAAGTTTCCATAAAACCTCTGCTTCTCTTTTATTTAGTACACCACACAGTGTTTTATGAGAAACTATAACTTAATCTAATTATTATTTTAATTGTATATATTTTTTTATTGTGCTCTTCAAACACATTACCGTCCTTTGCGTTGCGCAGTCGGGTAATAAAATGCCGAGGTGACAGCCCTAACGTCAGTATTTTGGTGGGTAAAGTCGCCAATCGCGTATTATAAACCTCGGGTGACATTGCCCACCGCCATATTTTTGGTCAGGAGAGAGATTTTTCGTTGTATTTTGAACCTATTATGACCATTCACTATAAACAAACACTGGTTAGAACAATACGTACCTGCTGCGACGGGAACTACGAGTTGTAGGGAAAGTTTTTTCGACGATTTTTGCCCGCGATATACAAGGCTATCTTTGACTGCGTCTGACAAGCAACTGAAGTGAAGTAGGAGACAATGCGTTACTCAGTATTGCTATGAAGATAGTCAATTTGCTACCATAGACTAAAATAAAGCACTAACGTAACAACTTTTTTTTAAATATTGTGTTTATTGAAAAATGGCGGCCAGGGCAAAGCCAGACCCAGACGGCAAAGCTGCCACGTTTTACGGTACTACAAATTCTCCTGCAATCTTATTTTCCAACCTTTTCCATAAAAAGTAGATGACAAAAATAACCCAAAAATAATTGGTAATATTTTAAAATAAGAATCTTACTTAAGATCATTCTGTCTCGTGTATATAACAGCTTAATAAATTGATATTATCGTTATAAATTCTATTTCCACAAAGATACCGTTTCATTTTCAAATAATTTATGAACTACTACGAACAGTGAACAATACAACATTGTTATTAAATATTAAATTTCATAAACAAAGTATTATATTGGCAGATTTTTAGCGTGTCCCGTTTACTTAATTTGTACCCGCCAAATTTATTATCACGGATCGGAGCCAACGAACCCGCAGAAAGAGTTATTCGAGCAATAAATAATATAAAACGATAATCCTGAGTAAGGATGATATTCTGTACAATTTGCACTGTCAACGGTTGCTATTAACGAGGGTAGATCGTGTCGGCAGCTTGCTTTGACGCACACATTTTTTTAATTTATTTCTTCACTCAACTTAAAACCCGAAGTATGGTCTTGAAAAATGGTCTTTAATGACATAAATATCAAATGTTATGACAACAAATTATAGCATCGCATTATTGTAGGTACGGTGACAATCATACAGCGAAATAATTTCCTTGTAAAAATAATCTTTTTAATTGTATACTTTTACTTTGAATTTTCATTCCCCTGTTTATATATATAAAAAATATTAGTATTTCTGATATTGTTTCTTTTACATTTTCGATTGTATAATAAAAAGTACCCAAAGTAGGTATTTGATTCGTTCATCCGAACTCTCTACGTCAAATCGAAAGGACAAGTCTAAAAAACACAACGCTGTATGAATACCTGCGGCCGTACCACGACCTTGTATAACTATCCTTCCTTAGACACGGGACATATACAAGCGGGTGCGGTGCAGATTCGTATACAAGTGACGTGGCACGGGCGCGGGCGCCCCGCCGCTTCTATACGAATCGCACCGCGCCCGCGCCACACCCGCGCTACGCCGCTTGTTTATGTCCCGCGCCTTAGACGGTTGTGTAAACGAGACGTCGCCTTACATCATGTATTGCACTGTCTCCCTTACTCAGCAGTTCTTGTTTTGTTTTAAGCGGTCATGGTACGGCCCCTGTATCCTTTATTAACTAAATCATTATCGACTAATCCATCGAACTTTCGAAAACGTTTTTATCACTGGCAAAACTATTTAAGTTACCATTTTTAATTTATGATAAATAGGTTAAAACTGAAAAGTAGCATTTTACTTAGAGTAATAAATTGTGCGGAGAGTGCTCATTTTATATGAATTGTAGAAGTTGCGCTCACTCGGAATAAAGAACTGCACTCTAGGTGATATTCTTAGCATTCCATATACAGTGTACACTTTACACAATTTATTTTCATGATGCGACACTTCCATCAACAGTGTTTCTGCATTTAAGAACATAAATACTTAAATGAAATAACATAGCAAGACTTAAATGAGACTAATGCCCTCTTTAAAATTTAAGTCTCTTAAGATCTCTCTCTATGTCCAAATTCTTGTTTTTGGTTCGTGTAGGTATGGCATAAAAAACTATTAATAAAAATGTGGTTTTAAAAAATCGAAAATATAAATCGTGGGATTTGTTGGTATATAAGTAATCTTCCTTCTATGCCATCATATTCAGAATAAATGTACCTATACCATTTTTTGTATATTCTTCATTCATAAAAAATCTATATACATATTAACAATTATATATTACTTATAGGAGAATAAATAAGGCCGTCTCACTTTTTCGTATACTTGAGTATCACTATAAGCAGCTTTAAACAGCATCTGTTTACAAAAGCTCACAAAATCCCTCGTACAATATGTAAAGTTATAAATTTTCAGTAATGCATGTGTATTACATAACACGTGATAAAGCAATATAAACATTTATCAAACTCAAAAGTAGCTACATATTGATATTTCCTAGAGCAAGTCTAAGTAATTTATTAGTCGGATACATGTACGTAAAGTCACAAGGCACGCTCTTACCACTACAAATTCCCTGACCAATTCCTATATTGATACTACCATCAAAGGAAAGCTGAGTCAATGGACTCCAAAACCATATATATTTCCAGTAGAATTCAACCATTTTCGTTTAATAAACTAAATCCTTTAATCTTTAAATAGGTAAACAAACTGAATAATGAAGTTCATTAAAATTAATCTTATTTTCGTGCCAATTAGCGTAAGAAAAGTGAAGGATTAAAATTTTGGCTCTCTGTAAACTAATTTGCGATATTATCAATAGATTTTAATTCAGCTATAAGTATTTCTTAATTAGTCTTTTCAAAAAAATATCTACGTATTTTGAGGCTAAACCCTCATTCCATTTGAATCCATCAATGGATCTCATGCGACTTTTTTTTCCACTTGAAATAAAAATAAAAAATTTCAAAGTAATTTGGGCTTCTTATATCTGAGAAATTTTTTTCTTGAGCTTGAAGAATGATTGTATATTCTTGTTAAATCAATATTTTTTTATTCTGGATTGCATGTGGACGAAGCAGCGGGCACAGTAAAAATATCTTCTTTAAACATTACATAACAAAGATCATCTTTTCAGATTCAGTTTAGATTGATTACGACATTTATAACTATGTATTGAGCTATGCATTTAGAATATTATAAATGAGAAAGTGAGTTTGTTTGTTATTTCACGGCTTGACTAAGCAGCCGATCATTATGAAAATTTGCATACATATTGTTAGGGGTACAGAGCCCAACATAGGCTACTTTTTATCCCGTGAAAGTATGTCGTTCCAATGGGAAAATATTTTTTCTACTATAGAGGGCGCTGTATCGGCCAACAGATGGCGCCACAAGTCGCGCTATGGGTTGTTTTGTTGTCAAACGAGATCTATGTCATAAAATTAACGCGAGCGAAGCCGCGGGGAAAAGCTAGTTTAGAATATTTTTAACATTACACAATTATTAACACGTTATGATATAAGTTTAAGACTGAAGCGAAGTTTCGGACGTGCAGAGATAACACTTGTATTAACTTCTAGCAAGAGAATGTAGTAGCTCCAATACGTGCCAGATATTTGCCATTGTGGTGTTGACCTCAGAACATTCAATATTGAAGCTACAGATTGCTAATGTGGGAAGACTGGCATGAAAGCTAGTTGTAGCACCACAAATGTTTAAGTATGGTTTAACTATGTTTACCATTAATAGAATATAATATTGTAAAAAAAAAATTAACTTTATCGAACAATACTGTCAAACAATACAAACGCAATCGTTTGTATTGTTTGACAGTTCTTATTTGACAAATAGGTTAACCAGAGCTTTCTTCAAAGGGAGCAGTGAAAAGTGTAATATCTTAACAGCCAGGACTTTTATATAAAAAAATCCAGAAAAAATATATTTCGTAAAATGTACATTTAGTTCAATAATATCAGGCACAAATCTTTTTATGTGCCTACTTATTTTACACTTAATATATGGGAAAAGTGACATACGCACAGCTAGATTAATATTTCGACAAAAATTAAAGCTAACATAGGAAATTGTAGGGAAAAGTGTATTGTTGTTTAATATAATTTATCTTACGGTATAAACAGATGTATGGCCATTTTGCATCGCCTTCAGAATAATGGCCTTCCCATCGATTAACGTGACCCCATCATAGCCAATAGCACTTAAGATGTCCACGAGAGCTGAATTCTAGCTTACAAGGTCCCCAGTGGCCTCTTTGTGGCTGTCAGTGTGCGCCCTAAGATTAATGAGAGTATCTTCTGCGGGGCGTGGACCGACACACTGGCTATGTTTTAATGTAAGTTTAAATTATGTTGTGGAGATTTCGGCTTAAGTTTTCACTTCAATAAGTTACAACCCAGTAGATCATCAGAATAGATATTTATTTAAAGGTTCGTCTATTATTTTCATAGAGTCTTATGTCTGAGCTTTTTCTGCATTCAAAAATTACAGAAAAAACCATATAGCGTTAGATAACGTAGTTTCGTATTCGCAAGAATAGTAATCTTACTTATATTTACAAAAGTATTGACATTCCAAGTATTCGTAGATAACTTTAAATTTTATCTAGCCTTTGATCCCATTTCATGAAATTCATATCACATCGAATACCAACGAGGATTCCAGTTCGAGCGTTAATAAATAATCTCTTAACGCCATCGCAATGGCAATCAGTGGTCCAATTTATGGACAAGAGTCATTTGTCTCGTACAATATTGGTGTCCTGTGTTTACTATCTTCATATTGACGAGTTATTTCGGTATAGAACTTGAAGCAATATGTCGAATTGTAGCAATTTTGTAATTGAATCCCATATAGCTTTAACAGGAATGGCAAACAAATGATTTTATTTTATCTACAGGTAACCTTCTATCTGCAATGGCTTTAGTGCGGGGCGGCGTACGGTAAAAACTCATAATATTTTAAGACGCTACGGGACACCACACTTGGCGGCAGTGCGAGCGATTTTGAAAAACAAAATTAAATGTGTACGTGAGACTCAATACGATGATGCCATGACAGAGCGGCCCGAACCGACCGCCGCGCGTCGCCGCCGCCGCTCGGGTCGTAGACCCCGCCGCGCGCTCGCCGTTCTTTGGAGCAAAAGTATATTGATAATCATATATTTTTTAGAATTAATCTCTTAATTGTTTACAAGTATACAATTTGGTATTATTTGATAATATGGCAGTCTATAGTCTTGACAGCATGTAACAAAAAAACCGTTTTAATAATATTATTCAAAATTGAAATGCTAATAAAATGTAACACAGTTTTTACAGATGACTGAGCGCACTACAGTAATATTTCCTTGTGTGCTAACATAAATAAGTCCTATAATTCATAACGGGTATTACTGCATTCGCTTCGCTGCGATTCAAAGAAAGCAGTTTCCTTATTTTTTGAGCTAAGAAATATGATGTAGGTAATAAAATATTCTTCGTCATTCTCTACACATGAGTTAACACGTATAACCATTGGGTTTATATTGTCAAAATAGTTGTTACTTGAAATAACTAGTAGGTATACATACACAACAATTTCATAACGTACAGTCAACTAAAGAAAGAGGTATCCAGGGTCACTATGATTCAAGTTTTCCAATCCCTGCATGAAAGAATCACTCGAATTTTAATTTATTAATAGTACCTATTCAAGTTATAATAATAATAAATAAATACTCTTTATTGCACCAAAATAAACATAAAAATTTACAATAGGCGGCCTTATCGCTAGGCAAGTTCTTCCAGACAACCAATTAGAAAAATAACAAAAGATAAAGAACAGGAACTATTGAATTACAAACTTTATTATCGACGATTACATTATTAGCATAAGACTCTTTGTTCTATGCTCTAGAGAGCAGTCAACTGTTCACACGTTAGATTGGTAACGTTAAAATTTTAAATTATATTCCAAGGTAAACAATTACTGCTGCCCTTGTCAGTACAACTATGACTGAAATTTGTGTGCCGTATACAAGCAAATTGGGAGTAAGAATGACGTAAAAGTTACGCAGGTTGCTATAAATATTCTGGCATAACACTGGCCGTAAAGACTACATTGTAAAACATCTAAGGATAGAATTCCATATTGTGTAAAATCTATGTAATGTCAAAGAAAAGCCACAAAGTTTTTTAAAAATGATATAAGTACAACATTTTGTCTCGAGACATCTTTTGCATAATATAACGGAAACCTGAGAAATGAAAGGCAGAAATACCATTAAACAGGTCGCGGAGGGAAATTCTCATACAGATAACAATGTTTATTTACAAACGGCTCTCAAAAACATGCATAAGGATGATACGAGGGAATTACACGGAGATTTTACATGTCTCGACCCAATCAGTATGCTTGGAGCGTAAATGCGTCACGGTCCTTGTTGCTGAGAGGTAAGAAAAGTAGGATAGGGTATCTGATGAGGGGTACGATTCAAATTTCGCTTAGTTTGAAGGAACTATTGTCAAAATTAGTATCACGTTTCCCTAACATTTGTAGTGTCTATTTTTGTGAAAATTGCCAATCACTATTTTGTGCTTTCCATCTCAGTTGGAACGTACATACTACTTTATTCTGTGATACTGCTCCACTACCAGCTGGTAACATTACTGTCAAAGTGTTAAATAAAGGTTGAACCTTATTTTACTTTATTTAAAAATACTAAAATTAGAAAACAACTATCTTAGTTGAAAATTTTGTAATAGAAAAAAAATATACCTATGACAGAAAAGTGACATACTTAAAACCGAAATTTATAAAAAAGTATTGCCGGCCAGTGCCGAGGATCCATCTTAACACACACAGGGATATATAATCGTCACGATCACATGACACGATACTTATATTTTACTTTAATAAATAATTTGAAATTGAAATTCAATTAAAAATTATTGTCAAAACATAATTTTGTATTTATTTATTAAAAAACGGTAATAAAACATTGGTTTGATTTGATATAAACAGTGTGGACAGTGGTTGGTTTCATACCAAATTTTCTTGTCAACACTATTTTAAATGCTCGCCAGTTCGACCTTTCTCTCCCAGTGACTTCCTAGGCCGAGGTTCGAGCACGGGGACGCTGCTGTGGCGCTTTACGGTGAAAGCCTTCCGCACTCGCAAGTGCTTGGCGTATTATGACAGAATCGCAGCGATTTGGCTACAAAATATGTCAATCAAACTGTTTTTTTGATTCTAAACCAATGTTAAACCATGTACCGCGGGCTTTGTTTAAAACCATATGATTTGTTGGTAATTTTCGAGTTTACAAAGTAACCGAAATATAAAAGCGGTGAAAATATGAAGTGATGATAGAAAAGTAGGTTCATAAAGATTTGAATATCAACAATATTTTATTAACTTCATGTGTATAAGTACGCGGGTTGCCTACGTTAACAGAGCAGAAGTCGACAGATTACAAATACGAGCAAACATTGTTCATATTTACACTTTCACGTCTACAAGTTCAAACATCATTCTTCTAGTAAGGTACTGTGATATCATTTACAATGTTTTTATCAAGCATTTTTTCTTTTTTGTTAGTCTAACGACACTGCCGGGACTGCGATGCGGAAACTTTAGACCATGTTTAGTTAAATAAAATACAATTCACGTTGTGTAGTAGCAGCTGTCATTATTCTACGTGAAAGCGATAGACTTATCATTCTACTATATCATTTAAAATACTAATAAACTGATAAGATAATAATAAATCTTTATTTAGAGCAACGGAATTACAATAAACATAGGCTCATATTATATATACTTTATAGACTAACATTTATTATAATTTAAATCGGAATCTCCGGAACACGACTCTCTGCGTAATAATGTCGGCTAATGTTTCCGAAGTTACTTGAAAGCAACTGAGAAATAAAGTAGCGTAATTTGATACTGTAAGCGGTACTTGATTTTTAATATATTGATAGTCTTTGACAAGTGTAGCGAATTGGAATCATAGTGAAGTTTAATAGTTGGATCCACACCAGACGATCCAACGCGATCCAAATGCGCGGGTCAGGATCTCGTTCCAATGGAGCGCGCGGGCCTCTATCCATATGCGCGCGGCAGGATCTCGATTAATAGGAATGCGCACGAGGCACGTCCACACTGGTCGTCTGGTGTAGATCCAACTAATAATGTAGGTAATAAAAATATTAAACGAACCAAACATGCCTTTAGCATTCCCATTTCACATTCAAATATTCGTTATAATTATATTCATGATATATATAAAATTAATTAATGCACGCATGTTATGAGAACCTGTCATAACAGCATTTCATTTGTTGAAATGGCTCTTCATTACACATTGAGCTAAGTGATGCGAAATTTTAACCGGCGCGGTGGATGGCGGTAGCGGTCAACGCATCGCTTCCCCGCCTATTACTCTCTTACGATTTTGGTGTTAATATCAACATCCGATACGATTTTTTATATTATCGTGACCGTTTGTCTTTTCTACCAATAGGTGGAGTTTTATGTGAACATATTTATCAGAAAGTATGTTTTGACTATCGTATAGTGAAAAGTTGGAAATGCTGAAAATTTTATTTTAGATAAAATTTAACCATCCTTTTGATGGTTGGTAGATGAATGGATGGCAATAAGCATTGAGTCATTGCGCATTCCGTCTTCATTAGATTTAGAAATGCTATGATGATGTACTGTCATGCACCAGTAATCGAGTCACCGCCATTACTGGTGCAATCTAACCGCAAAACTTAGCCCCCGGGTTTTCAAAAATAGGAATTTATTTTCAACTAAAAGGGATATAGTAACCCGCGCCATTCAGTCGAGACGGAATCCTAATTGTCATAAAACATTTGTCATTGAGTATTTCGTTGTATAAAAATAAAAATGTATTTTATTTAATATAGAACCTTTTTTTAATTACCTACTGGCATAGGTATTCCCTATTAATCCATTTGTGTAACCTACCTTGATCGTTAGTACAACAATATCCTCAAACCTAAGTGCAAAATATAATAATAATAGCTTATATTGAAATCCATGGCTCTATACGAGTGTGTTATAATAGCACACTCAGAATATAACAAATCTTGGACTACAACAAAAAAGTTGACCTTTGGCAATTTTAGAAATGGGTGTTTTTCATTGAGAAACTGTCTAGAAATACATTATAACTACTGATTAAAAAGAACGGGAAAATCAGTTAAGTTATGTTTCAGGAAAACCATGAATGAAGAAGATGAAGAAACTTATTGCCTAGCATTTGTTTGTTACAGGTGGTCACAGCCATGAATGTATTGGGTTCAATTGTGCCTAATAGTAATTTTTCAGAGTAGAGAAACCATTTGTTTGTTATCATTTACGATAACTTTAAAACGCTCTTTTCCGGAGACTCGCTTTTTATTCCTGTCACACTTGACATTTATCCTAAATGTTTTTTCAACTGTAAGATTTGATCCATACCAATAATCGTGTGATCGGATCGCACGCAATGCTAAACGATTTTTAACCGAAATGCGGGTAAGCGCTCGCGCCGTGCCACGCTGCCCATTCATTTGGCCTTTCCATTAAAAGGGAAGCTTTTAACTAGAGCTAATTTATGCAGTGCACGGTTTGTACCGACAGATTACAGAGTACCGTGTCCGTGCTTGCACAGTTTGGCACGAATCACGCTTGTCGAATGTGTTACGTCGACCGGAAAATGTCCAGTGTTTATTCGCTTCGATTGTACATTTATCGAAGTTAAGCTAACTGCAACCAATTGTGATGTGTATTGCGCTGATAAAATGAAACCAAACTTTTCTCGTTTTTGTATTTTTTAAGTGAAAATATTGTGTCACGCCAAACGTATGGACTTCTTGTCGCAGAGATGATTATTAATGTGTCTGAATATGACTTATGTGAAGATTCTTCTAATGGCGAAAAGAAGGCGTCTGACTAAGATCTAGACAAATTAGGAGAGCCAGCCATCATCCTTATATCTACAAGTACAATAGTGCCTTTTGTATATTAAAATTTAAACATATATCTTTACATGGTATAATTATGAAGTCACATATATATTCTGAAATTCCCACGGGAAACACCCAAACGAAGTTGCGCGGGTTTCGCTAGTATTATATAAAAGAAAATTTCTGACTACTATCAATCAACGCTCTGCCCGCACACGCATAATCATATCTTATTATTTGCATATAGCAACTAATAGGATTAACAGATACTTCGAAATCATTATTTATGATTTTTATTAATATAATTTTTTAAATTTGTAAAGTACACAAAAAAGGTTTTGAATTTGTTTAAAAAGTATACTGGTAGTTTATAAATTGGATTAACGCACACATGTTTTTAACCAGGAAATAACCCGGAACTAGAGTGCACGGGCAAAATCGCCAGCGTTCGCCAGCATGTAATATTAAACGGATCATATAAATAACAGCCTTTTATTTTAAGGTAAAAAAGTATAAGTAAAAGTACCTACCTAATACAAAATAAAATAACCGAAAAACTAAAAACAACTGAACAATATTTTGTATATATAGATTTGTGTGAAAAAATTATGTTACTTATTTGCTATTTCATTATATTTTTTAAAACAATCAATGAAATCTATTTGATTTTTATAACAATAAAAATATTATAAAACTACTGCTCTTTTTTCATAAGTAATTTTTTTGGCATAATCCGCGCCGCCTCTACCGCGGTCCACTGCAAAGTTTCGCGAAATTGGGGCCTACATAGCGATGAAACGCTTTGCCTTTCCGTCAAAAGCGATCCAATCGTTCGCTTTTATTGGAACAGCCCTCTTGCGTCTTTGTTGCGGGAATTCCCCAGGATCCAATTTATGCAAAGTGTTTACGAGTGACAAGAATTTATTTGACGTGCCAATTTTGCAACCCAATACTGTGGATGCGAGGGGCATTTTTAAAGTGCAGTAACGTTGGTGGTTGTACAGCTTACCTACATGATTTTTGTTTCCCGAATATTCGAACGCGTACATTCCATAATTTTTTTCTGATTTAAAACATCGCTCCGTTGAAATATAGTTGGCAACATCTGTTTCGGCGTTGATTTCCATGTGGATTTTTTATTGTGGTAATACTTCGGTTTAACAAATCCGAATTTCGTGTATCATTTTTATTTATTTTCAATTTTAGTTAAAAAAATATTTTTATACAGTGACTATACAGGTCGATTAAGTGCTATATTTTTAGCACTTAATCGACATCTATTCATTGATTTATTTACAGAGAAGAAACGGGTGGAAAGGATGTTGAGATGAGAGTTCTTACTCAAAAAATAGAAAGCCACCATTAGGTAGGTACTATGTTCCACTCACGACAGTCACGACAGATTACAAAATTATTTAAGAATAGACAAGAATTATGTAAAAGATTCTCTTTTAAAATATTAACAAAACAACTTAAAATTCTTTTAATTTTGAAGAAACATTTAATACACTTCTTAATTCGACTCTTGATTGACGCCTTGATTAACGATCGGTATTAATTTCTGACTTAATCGCCAAAATGAATAAGAAACATAAATATTGTCGTCTCTCTCTAACACATGCCATTGCTCTAATTAGAAAGAGCTAAAAAACATTGAACGAAACCAAAAGATGCTAGGCGTAGACGAAATACTTACTCGTGACTAAAAAGTCACGAGAATTATGTAAAAAATTGAGATTGAATCATTAAAGACTCATAAAATAGTAATTAGAAATATTATGAACAATTTCGAGAAAGCATTATAATATTAAGAATTTCATATTTCTTAGATTTCCAAAAGATATATACTTTCTATGCATAAGAATAGAATTGAAATAATTTACAACGTGAAGTTTAAATTTGTTTCATAAATCCAACACACGTGTACAACGTTAGATACCGGTATTATTATGTATTCAAATTTGTACCTATCAGAGGTTGAAATGGTGTTTAAGGCTTAGTTTCGTTTTCTCTAGAGCGTTTGTGGTGGCTTAAACTGGAAACTAGAACATGAGCATCAAGGAAACGTTATGTATTTAGGTATATAATAAACTTTAACACGTGAACAATTTATACACAACTATATTTCACTGGAATTTCGATAGATATACGTAGGTATAAGAGATATAAACCTTCCGCATGATTACATAAATGAAAACTGAAAAAATTCAGCTTGGAGAAACAAAACCGTTTAAGTTTCTAAGGAACATTTAATTTTTAACGACTTTTTATTTATTATATATATAAAAGAGAAAATCACTGACTGATTCATCACGAAATCTCTGAAACTACAAGTGCCAGGAGTCTCAAATTTTGCATGGGGGTTCCTTTTGGGGCGTAGGTGCTCACTAAGAAAGGATTTTTGGAAATTCATCTCCTAAGGGGGTAAAACGGGGGTGCAAAGTTAGTATGAAACTTTGCCGTTTTTGAAGTTATTCGAATGAAATTCAGCATGAAGGTTCTTTACTGAAAGGCATGAAACATGAGTAAAATATTTTTTTCAAAATTCATCCCTTAGGTGGTTATTTATTATACATGTAACATTGGTAGAAAAAATGACGATTCTGATTTTGCAGATGCAGAAAATCAAAAATATTATATTTTTTTCTCTTCTTACCGCTAACTGTTATATTCTGCAAAATAAAACAGTGAGTGGTAAAAAGAGAGTTATGGGCACAATGTAACTTGTAACCCACTTCAGGAGGCAGTTTGCTTGTGGTATCACATAAAAAAATGTAATATGTGGATGTGTTGTTATTTACCCGTAAATATACAAACATGTGAAATGATTTAAGCAGAGTTGAATGAATCATATTATGACTTTAATATTCATAGCTTTGACGTACAGTTTCACCCGCTAGATTCCCATGGGTGTGGAGCACAAACATTTATATCTGTGGTGTTGAGCACAACTAAATCTTCGTATGCAGAAGAAAAACGAGCTAACTGTTCTTTTATTTTTATTATATAAGACGTTCAGGTTCGGGTGTACTAACACCCTCTTCTGATACACCGGACAGTTGCGGGAACGTAGGGCTCTTACTAACTGGGTAAAGCCCTCTACGCATTATATACATCCGCGCTGGACGTCCGTGCACGATGCTTGACACAGAACGGTAGTGCGTAGCTTGCTGGACGACAACAATCACGGTAAAAATAATAATTATTGTCGTCCAGCTAGCCTACGCACTACCGTTTTGCGTACGAATTGATGTAATTAAAAAATTACTCTACCGTTTGTAGTAGTAGTAAAAATTGTGATTTTAATATGAAAAAGTTTGATGTCCACATTAAAATTATTTTTAAACCTGCTTTGGTGGTATATTTGTTTTCATTTTAATTCATAAAATATATTGATAAAATCTCAAAAAAATACTTGATGTTATTTTAAATTAAGCCCCTAAAAATACAGGAATTAATAATAAGATGGAATATTAATCTTAAGTTTTGAGGCTATTCATTTACGAACATGAATTTAGCAACTGTATAATGAGTATTAATTTCTTGTTTATCTAACGTAGTTAAATCATAGGCAGATGAAAGTGTACAGTCAGGTGCACGTCGAGCACTTGCAGTACAATTTTGGCTCTTATGACATAGAACTTAAGAATGGTACAAAGTCCAATATGTAAAGGTCGACCTGCTCTTGACTGTACAACCAAAAGCGAGATCATAGAAGCATGTTACGTTTAATTATCAAGAAATTATTGTTAAGTCCCGGAGGAATTATCGTTTCTTAGAAATAACACCGACGTTAATATGGTATTATATTAGTATGCTTACAACAACAATCTAATAAACTGGATCCACACACGGCTTCGCTTCCATTATAGTCGTATTACGATACGTTATGACAAACGGCAAGCAAATATGCAAACGGTCCACCTGATGGAAGGTAACATCTCATCAGCTGCCTAACAACAGGAGGAGCTCGATGGCGTCGCTGTGTGTCGCACTCTAATATGAACACGCAAGTTAAGCGACGTCGACCCTAGCCAGCGTTGGTATGGGTCTCGTTATCTCGAGCTTCCGAAGCACGGAAGGGCACGTTATGCCGTCGGCCCCGGCTGTTGTCGATATATGACAGTAGTTAAGTCAAGTCGGTGGCCTTTGGACGGCTTGAAAACGCCGGCCACTGCCAATCCGCATTGGAGCAGCGTGGCAGAGTACGCTCTTCGATTGAAGGGAGATCCGTATCCCCGCAGTGGGATGATTATGGGTTGATATGATGATAAACATCAGTAACACCAAGGGCGCTTCCAATGCCTTCTAGAAAGAACGGAATAGGAAGGAAATCCGGATCGTTTCTGACGACACAGCTTTATAATAAGCGTTTGGAAGCTAGACTTATACAATTTAAGAATTTAAGATGGACGTGGCGAAACTACATAGGTTCCTTGTTTACTTCGATTCCCTAAAAACGTCATCTATACCCGCGAGGAGCACAACCAGTGCCGCTAATATTATAAAGGCGAAAGTTTGTATGTTTGTTACTTCCTCACGTTCAAATGACTGGGCCAATTTTCAGAATATTTGGTACTAGCTTTTTTGACTGCGACTTCGTCCGCGTGAAGTTCCGGACAATCCGGACCCGTCGTTCCCGTGGGAACCACAATGAATTTCGGGATAAGCTATAGCCTTATGTAACTCCTTGATAATGTAGCTTTCTACTAGTGAAATAATTTTTGAAATCGGTCCAGTAGTTTCGGAGCCTATTCAATGCAAACAAACAAACAAACCAACAAACAAACAATCAAATCTTTCCTCTTTATAATATTAGTATAGATGTAGGTAGCTGATACTTTGGACAACTGAACACATATGGTACTTTTTATCCCGAAGCGTACGCGATTCCCATAGGATTTGATCAACAGTCTAATAGTCAATAGCGCTTTATAAAGTAGATGGCGCTGCTGGGCATAAATAAAGGCTAACGAACTTGCGCGGGTTTACAAGCTAACGAACTTGCGCGGGTTTCGCTAGTTTCTAATATATTCCAATTGACATTTGTGTTACGTATTTCAATGAAAGTTTGTATCACGCATTATTACGTAACCGCCTTTGACTGCGGAGCGCGAGATCGTACACGATGGTATACGGTTTAATTGCGCGATATGTAATCCTGGCTTCGATCGCGACGTTTCACGTATAATTACGTATATAATACCCTCTCTGTCTCTCTACTATACTCCTGTTCCCCTCTCCCCTGATTGATGGCGCCGGAGATTGCATGTCAGGATTACATCTGGGGAGGATGTACGGATTATTTAGTTGCTTCCAGAGGGTAAGCGGGAAATATTCTCGAAAAAGTTATAGTTAGTGGGACGGCTAGCAATCTCGTCTGTGTCTTAGTGTAATTTTTCAGGATTTCCGCCTCGTCGGTAGCATGCTAGGAGTGAAGTTTTGAAACACTACTGAATTACCTAATCGTATAGAATAGATTAACAAAAACTACACAAGTAAGGTTTTGGAGTGGTAGAGCAATTATTATGAAATGGGCTAGTTCGACCGGGGAAGTACCACCCTCTCACAGAATATCAACATGAAGCAGCAATGCGTTTCGTTCGGTGAGTGAGAGATCCGGAAGCCCAACTCCTTCCCTATCCCCCCTCCTCCTTTCCCTTGCCGTCCTCCTTCCTTTCCTCCAACTTCCTTGGTGGACAACGCATTGGTAGCGCCCCTGGTGTTACTGATGTCCATAAGCGGCGGTGTCCCCTTTCCATCAGGGGGCCGCTTGCTTGTTTGTCTACTGTATGACATAAAATAAAAAAGTAGACACAAAATTGGCATATTCATTAGAATCAGAAATGTTTCTAAATTCATCTACTACACAACCATTTACTTGCACTGGGTACTCCGTTATTAAATATCTACCTTTGTATTTAACTTTTAATGAAATCTGCACTATTTCATGATTACAATAGTTTCCAGAGTTTATTATGAACATTTTGCAAACTAAAATCAAACAAGTTTTTATCAAAGCGAACGGTTTCTCGGCAAGAACATGAACCACAATTTAATATCGTTTGTTCTGTATTGCAAGTCCAAGAAACAAAAATAAATTAGACTTGATTACACAAGCGCTTCAGCGTAAGCGTTGGCCGGATGTTATTATGGTCACGGGCGTAAAGCTGGAGACAGTGCTACGTGGATCCCAAGAGTGAGTGTTCACGACGGCCGGGCCGGTACTGCAATTTCTCGCGCCAGAACTCGCGAGAGTTTCTTACAAACTTTGCGTGTCCAAGACATAAATAAACGAATCTTAACCAATAATATTCGAGAACTGTCCCTAGATGTTGCAAATACGCTTAGACATGTTATTAGTAATTAACACGTGCTGATTGTCAAGCTGTCGCGACTTGCGACTTCCTTACTTGCGTTCTTGCGTGCAAATTTAGACTGTATCTACATACAGTTGTGAACAAGTGGCTGTGACGAAAACCTCAGGTCATCAGGAATTACACCAAATAAATTATTCTTTCATCTGCATTAAAATTTCTGGCGATTCTCTGACGCTTTTATAGTTCCAACATCCAGTCCATCCAAACAAATTCTGTTGATATTTACTTACTTAAAAAAATAACGACTAGAGATAGCTAGAATTGAAAATAAACATTATTTTCCCAAAGGAACAATTTGTTTACACTGTTTTTCCTGGTTACATTACGACATTTAAATAATATAAATAGTTACCTACCTGATAATACCTTACTTTTTTAGTTGTAACTTACGCGTTTAATTTTTTTTGACCTTATTATAATCTCGACAGAAAGAAACGATCAGTGGACTAATTTATAGTCAGTTTCGCTCGATTTTAGATGTTGTATACCTAAATTGTAGTAGTTATAATAACTTTTAAACTTTCGCGTTGCATTATTATAAATTAATAATATATCGGGAATTAACGCGATCATACCTTGATATTGCCTGACGTTTCAGTTACCAGTTCGCCTGTGACCACGGCCGGTGCAACCTGGTCGAAACGTCAGGCAATATCAAGGTATGATCGCGTTAATTCCCGATATATTATTAATTTATTGTAGTAGTTATTTCTAATAGCAATGGAATACATATTAGCTTATAGGCCCATCTCTCCTAATCTAGTTTACACTAATCCAGTACCCGGGGCAGTAACTGTAATGTGATACATTGACTGGTATTGTACGGTACAGAATAGGATAGGTATCGTGTATATAGCGTCATTGTTATAATACAATAATGTTGGTATGAGAACAATAATTATCTATTTTAACAGGTTTTAGAACCAGGAACTCATATTCTCTAATATTAGCGAGTTGATGAGTTTATCTTTAGCTAAGGCCTAACGCCATCGTCGTAATGTTGAAAACCGAGCTGGTTCTAGACAACCTCATATTTGTACTGTTATGTTGTGTTGGAATACATCATTAATAATTCCTAGCGGTCAGAATCTAAAATGTGCAGTTAAAATCATTGACGATCCACAAGAAAAACAACAACTTAATTGGATCTCACAAAGCATCTAAACAGAAAAATATATCTCAGAGTAGCAAGAAATGAAATGTTAATTACTTCTCTCCTTTGCAACGTGACATGCAATTTGAAATATGGGGCATTATGCTAACTGGAACTTCAAACTGATCAATCACCAGACTGAGCTGATTACGTACTTAAACACGGTCTCTATATAAAGTAAGAATGATTATAAGGAGTTTGTATAGCATTTTTTTCCTGGTAAAAGAATGGCATCTCGAAATAGTACTTTTCTATCTTAATTTCTTTCGAATCCATCGCTAAATCCGCCGCATGTGATTTTCTTTCTTGCAGCCTGCATGATGCATCCACTTTGCTCTTTAAGTCGTGATGTATCATGCTCATTTTATCCACAAGACAATATTTTCTACGGTCTTGTTAAAAACGTGGACAATAATGGATATTAGCTATCAGTTTATGAAGATTTTCCAAATAAACATAATAAATAATTTTACAAAGCTAATGCAATCGTTTGGTATTAATCTTAAACATTCTGTTCAAAATTATTAATACTTCATCATTGTCGTCAAGCTATTTTCAATCTATTGCAACTGTGTTAAAGTCCTTTTAATGAAATGTTGTATAAAGCTTTAATGTTACAAGATAGCTCAGTGAAGATTTGAGGATACGGGATTAGAAACCAAGACAGACATTTAAGCCATTCGAGTCCCATGAAATAGCATCCTATCTGCTTTGAAACATCCAACATCAAATCTCTGTTTCTCCCTCTCTACAATATTTTTCAAAATTAATTAATTCACAAAAAGTTTCATTTGTTTTGCCGAAAAATTTGTCGAATTAAGTAATTTTTATCATCGTCGCGTGGCTGTTAAGAGGAAAACATAGAGGCCTAATAGAACGGGAATGCGATCATGTTAGGTTCGCGCGAATTTCACTCGTACGAATGCGCGATCAAACATATTGACTCGAATAGGTGTCCTAACTGACAATCGCATGACGCGGTCGCGCGACTCAAATATTTGTTAAGCGAAAAAATAACATTAAAAACATTGTTTTTAATTGTTTAAATGTTTTTAAATGTATTACGCGATGGTCGCATCGCTTACACACGGCGATGATCGCGCATTCGCGTTCTATAAGGACGATGCCAGATGCGTACTGATCACGACTGGTTCTGGTTCAGTTCTGTTCTGGTGATAGATCCTATAAAAATATTTATTACGAGCTGTTACCCGCGACTTCGTCCGCGTGAAATGTTCAAATAAGGATAACTCCTTTTCCTGTCATGCGATTTAAATGAAACAAAGCCTATATTCTGCTCCAAGCCGAGCTCTATCTCTCTGTGAAAAAAGGATTAAAATCCGTTTAGTAACTTAGAAGATGTGCGCGTTTAAACAGACAGACAGACAGACAATAAATAAATAAATAAAATTTTCGCTTTTTTTACCTTTCTCTAACTGTTCCCTCTCCATTTTTGCCAAATATGTTCAAAGTACAGGCATATCGGGGTCTACTGTTTTATTATATGTTTAGATTGCAATAAATAATATGACACAGACAAAGTCATGTATAGAAACTAATGTAATAAAATACACGAATCGAATAAAAAATCATGTCAGATAAGGCGAAAGGAATTTTTCAATTATATACTTGATTTAGCATTGGCAAGGGTTGATAGATAAAGAGTTTCTTTGTTTTATTCGTATGGGAATTTCATTCATATGTCCGATATTATTTCCGTCTGAATGGAAATATTTTCAATAAGCATCCAAGGCCCGACTTTGCATTGTGTCGCGATTCTCACGTGAATATCACTTGTGAAAGTGTAGATATTTCGTACCCTCGGATTCTGAAGCTAAAAACAATTTCATATATTTGGGGTAACATTGTCTCTGATACCTGGAATTTTAGTAGTCACATCATATTATTATACATGTAAACAGGTACAATATTGAGATAATCTCTCTCGTTGATTGGAGAGAATGTTAATATTATTTTTGCTATATTATTATATATATTATTTATTACGAAAGCACAAAACTTTTTTATTTTTTTAAGTTTTACTGGTAGAACATTTATAAAATGAAGCTCGGCGGGTGTAGTATTATCCTCCAACAGAACATCGGCGTGACCCAGTAATGCGTTTCGTTCGGTGTTCAGAAGCCCATCTCCTGCCCTATTCCTTCCTCTTTTTTCCTGCTTTCTTCTATTTAAAGGTCTTGAAAAACAGCTCTCCTGTCTCTGTGCTTCATTGGCGGTGGTGATCATTTACCATCTGGTGAAACGCATGCTCGTTTTCCAACATTAACTGAAAAGATACTAAAACAAACTATCAATTAGGATTTTTTTTGCGTTAGTTGCTGAAAAAAAAATCGTTGCGTCAAAAATAAATAAAGATTTATCAGACAGTTTAACTATGAAGCCTTTAAAAACTCCGTTTCTAGCTGTACCCTGTTCAGTGCCACGAACTACACTTATATTTACAAAGGTGTTACCTGGCTTTCCAACTCTTTCTGTGCGAAGTATTTTGTTATAAAACTACGGGCGATGGGCTTACACTTTGAGACTACTTTCGTGGTTATTTGATTTTGTTCCGATGCTCAACTTTATGTTGATGGGGGCAAGATATACAGTATTGAGTTGTTGTTGAAAATTATTTGGATGTAGCTGACTGTAGAGGTAAGTAGGAAGGTATATTTATTTTTATTTTGAAACATCATGGTGTCATCCATCATTTACATTTAGTAGGTACCTAATGTTTGCGAGCAAGTTATTCTCAACATTATCATCGTCATCATCATCAGCTCTCACTCCCACTGCTGGGCATAAGCCTCCTTTCGTTCACGCCATCCTTTTCTATCCGAAGCGATCCCAATCCAGTTTATCCCAGCAATGTGCCTAACATCGTCCTCTATCTTGCTGCTGGACGTCCTCCCTATAGCTACTCCACTTTACGTTCTTACTAAGCCACTCTTGCATAAAGAAATAGAAACAAAAATTGCAAAAATGAAATTGGTAAATTGCGAAAATGTAATTGCATTTGGTTTTAATCTATGACTGTGTGATATTTCGAATCGAAATTCATCGAACCATCGGAACAATTTCAGATATTTTTCAAAAAATTTCGAATTGTATTTGTCTATGTCACGATTAATTGTCACGATAAATCTGTCGTATATTATCGATTTTCCGTGTATAGGGAGCCTTTGGATTCAGTATATCGTCCATCAATTTAGACACATAGTTTTTATTTTCTTTATGTACCTACTGAATATGTATTGCGAACCATGAAAACGATTTTTAGGCTCCAACAAAATTGATCGTCTAAGGATATATGATCAATCTCAAACTGAAGATACAGCCATGGGACCCAGAAACATGGTCAGAAGATAATTAGTTTGTATAATGTAATGGATTCTTGGAAAGGAGGTGATACAATTCCCATATTTAAAAAAAAACACAATAAGCGGGGCAACTATGAAAGTAAATTCCGGAAATACGGACTGACGTTTTGAAACTAATTCTAAGGTCATGTCTTTTTTGACAGGACATTAGAAAGGCGTTGTCCCACTGCTGCGCACGAAGAGGCTACGCACGTGTGTTAAGCTTTGCTTTGCAAGAGGATGTACGTGATTGTTTCCACTGCAACCCACGGACACGTTAACCATCAAGTGACGTCATTGATACACGCGTGGCTTGCTCAACATAGCTCAACGCTGTCAACGCCATGCACGCAGTGAATGCGGTACACAGCTTGTTCCACTAAGCGTGCACATCGCTGCGCACGCTGTGGAAACGTAGACCCACGTAGTCATCCACGCAGCTGTAATGTGCCACGTGGCCCACGAGTTCGTGCACAGCGTGCGCAGCAGTGGGACCGCGCCTTAACGTCTACGTGTTTCGGATGGACATTTTCATAGTAGACCCGAACATTAATATGAACGCCTAACAAACCTTTATGTGCAAAAAAAAAGTGTTAACCACCCGATAAAGAGATAGTGATAGTTTAGAATAGTATTTATAAATATCCTCTAAATTCTGGAATACAACATTTTTGCGCTTTAGCCTGGGTTTCTTTTGGATAACCTCTTTTGTATGATATTTTATAGAATTTCACATAAATTCAATTAAAACTCACACAAGAAGCGTGATGACAGGTAGGTACTATGTAGTTTAAAAAAAAATATTTTCATCACGAAAAACTTATATAAGGAAATTAATGTTTTTCCTCAAGTAACTTACAGAGTTCGACATCGAAAGTCTACATTTTTCCACAAAAGGCACGTTTCTTGGAAAGGTCCCTCACATACTCTTAATTTTGAGACATGTTTTTTCCTCATCTGGATAAGTGACGTCTTTAGATACAATAATGACTTCACGCGTGGTTTTCCCCCCTTGATTTCGGAAGTTAAGACCGGGCGTCGCATCGTAATATATATACCTATAGGTACCTCTTTAGATACCTCTTTAGATAACACAGTAGAAAATTTATTTTATCGTGTATTTTTGATATGACCTTAACAGATTATGTAAGCTACGGTGTGGAACTAATAGTTATCAAATTTAAATAAGTCGTTGTTGATAGATTTTGAACACTAAAATGCTATCAGCAACTTAGCTTAGGGCAACGAGGGAAACAACAAAATGTTCTAAATTGTATGATGACAAAGGACGCCGCACTTGGCAGCAAAGCAAGCGATTTGTGGATCAAAGAAAATGTACGGACGGCCCAGTGTGATGCCACAACACAGATCGACTCATCACTCAAAACCAGTAACTTGCTCATAAAAGAGGCACAAAACAACAGACAGATATACACTTTGGGCAGAAAACAAACAGAAATTACGATAACACTTTTTACTTAATATTTGTCTATGTTCAAAGAGATTAGACTCTATCTATATTTTCGTGACTACAAAGTTTTAATTTCTTAAAAGTTATTTCATTGAGCGTAATTCAAAGCCGAATTAGATGCTTATTTACACGTAATATTCGTTTGAAAATAAGAGAAACCATGTCCACATAGCAGGTATTAAACGGCACATCAATCACGGAATGGAACCTTTCCGCCATCAAACATCAATCACTAGGGGTTAATCAATGAACCTTTTTATCGGAAATTTTTAATTTTGTTATCCATTCCATGTTTTTTTTATTGTTTTTATAAAGTCGATAGAATTCCAACGCAAAATATTTGTCATTAGTGCTTTTTTGTATATGTTTAGTTTGTAGCATTTTGATAAAAATGTGTTTAGAAATATTCGCGCTGACTCTGCTAAGTACTTGGGTATGCACCTGGATAGGAGACTGACTTGGCAGAAACATATCTGGAGTAAAAGAAAATATCTGGACTCTAAACTTAGAGAAATGTACTGGCTGATAGGAGGGAAATCTCAGCTGACCAATGAAAGTAAAATGCTAATTTACAAAACTATATTGAAGCCAGTTTGGACATATTAGTTATTGAACTCTGGGGAACAGCTAGCAAGCAATAGTAACATAGAAATTCTAGAAAGGTTCCAAACCAAAGCTATCAGAACGATGTTCAACATCCCGAAATGCATTCTTAACAAGTACTTTCTATTGGATCTAAGGCTTAATACAGTTAAACAAGAAATCGCCACACGTAGTCAAAACTGTTAGCTAAAACTGACTCACCATGTGAATGCTCTGGCTTCTAAATTGTCAGAAACAGGAAGTACAATACACACAAGACTGAGGAGAAATAGTATTCCAACCCTAAAAAACCGATTTCCAAAGGAGTGAGAGGACCAATGGGTTTGACCTCACTATACATTGACAATTCTGGACGATGGTCAGACAATATGGTAGCTAAATGTAAATAAACAGATCGCTGCGAAGCAGGATACATAAAAAAAAAACGTAGATTTTCAAATAACAAAATATAGTTTTTTTTTTAAAAAACAATTTAGTGTTATTTGAAAATCGGTTTTGTATATTTTGTATTTAATATTCCAATTCTTGTCGAAGGATTTACATACTTTTCCTCTAATCTGAATGTAGTGAATGATTTGCATGTGGAAATTTCAGATGAGTCACCGGCCTGTAATGATCGTTAACATCATCAAGACTAAGCGAGCTGTTTTATAAAATTTTCTGTTACGTATGACCAAATTTTACATTATAATATTTTAGTAGAGGAGAACCTTGTCCTAGTCATCTAAGTCTATGAACAAATTTGTATTCATTGTAAGTCACACCGATCTATTACAAACGGTTTTACATAATGCTATCGTATTAAGAGTAGATACCGTCCAATTCCCTTAAATCTTAGCGGTTATAAAAACTTCTGTAGCAAAAAAATTTGCTGTTCCCTCAAAAGAAACTTAATGGGAATAAAATTATTTACGCATCAAGTTTTCCTGTTGTCCCAATTTTATTCTTGTTTGTTATTTAAATAGACTTTTAAGTGGGCAGGTTTTTATTCAGCCCACGATTCATTTGGTTCAGAGATTTTATAAGACTATGGTATTTTATTATTTCCGTTAATTTGTTACTTTGCGGTTTGTTCGTGGAATTTCGAAGAACAATGTCATGATTATATTTTTGCAAACTTACGGTGAATTGCTCAGAACCATTTTTATAATGACAGAAAAAAGAGCTAGCTAATTAAAATGCGTTGAAACTGACTGTTAGAGATTTACGAAAACGGTTTTGTGTTTGTAAATTGTAAGCATAAACTAGAAAGGAAATGCAATAATGTTAACACAACGTTTCGAATCTTAAAAGGAATTATGCAGTTTTTGACTAATGGAGGATCGTGTTTGAAGAAACTTAGTATTCGCACAATAATTGGGCTGTTTAAAATTATTTATCTTCTGTTATAATCTGTTTTGTTTATTTTATTTATTTATTTTATTATATGGATAGTCCATTGACTAAAAGTAATTATTATTTGATGCCGTGAATAATATGTACTTATTAGAAGTAATATTTCTACATAAAAGTCATGACTGTAATTCACGAGAGAGTAATCAAGGTCTAAGAAAAATGAACTCTTTCAGCATAGACACAGAAACCGGTTCAAAATATAAAAATCAATTTTATAAAATCAGAAATTATTTCTCTTCAAGAGATAGTATAATAAAATTGTAATTAGTTAGGCTAAAATGGACTGGCTTTACCGGGGAAGTATTACTCTCTCACAGTATATCAGCGTGAAGATAGCTTGTTTAGTTCTCTGAGTATTTCATCCAGAGCTTCGCTTTTATTCCTATTCATTTTAAAAGCCCTCAAAACCCTAGATTGAGTGATTGCTTATGCATTCGTAGACTCGCTAACGCATTCGTACCTTTCTATGAAAAAATACGTCGTAAATGTAGGATAACAAAGTACCATATACATTTAGTAAATAGCGAGCGAAGTCAATACAACTCACTCGTAAGAGCGCTACATACTAAGTTGATTACCCAAGTCGTCAGAACTCCTATCGAAAAAGTTGCAATGGCCGACCTCCTCAGATGGTGGTCCAAAGGTTATTGAATTTCACCAACATAATCCGCCTAACGCCAGATGCGCCCGTTCTCCGGCGAATGATCGCCCATCCCCTATTTACTCTGAAGGAGCATAGAGTACAGAAAGACTGCTCAATACAAAAATATGATTAAGTGGTTAACTAATAAATTCTGGACGAAACAATTCGATCTAGTTCCGAACTACGTAAAGTTTGTATTATAGTTACGAGATAGCTGTTAAAAATGCATACTTTTTTATGAATTAGAAAATATGGAGACCAACAGAAACAGTCATGTTCATGCACACACACAAAATGTTTGCCTCGTAGTCTTTGCTTGCCACTTGACAACTGGGCCTGTCATCTGATTTCCTGAACTATACTGATGAATCGAAAATTATTTGTCACACTTGTGACTCGTTAAATATAAATATTTCGCAATCGGACCACTATTGTAACGAAAAATTATCTTACCACGTCCCCACAGACAGACATCTTCTGAATCGTACACTCTTGTCAGAGTGGACGTGGTGGCACAGATGAGGTACACGGAGAGATGTTCGTTGGGTAGTAAACTTTTCCGAGGATTGCTTTCTTAGCGATTTGCTTCCACTCCTTGTGGTTAGAGACGCTGCGTGTACATTGAACCATGGCAGACTCCGCAGCATTTTTTTTCATAATAGATAGACATGACGAAACTATAAGGTTTCCTTGTTAGTTTACTACGCCACTCTATTTTACTATTTCATCATCTCAGTCACAAGAAGTCTACTGCTCGACATATCCTCCTCTTAACATTTATAGAGCTTGATTGGTTGGTGTTATTTGATAAAAAATATTGATATACTTTTGTAAATAGGTACAAAACCAAAAAAAATCCCCAAAAACTCCTTCTATAATTATTTGATACATGACAACACTGAGGGTAATAGTATATTTATTAAAGAGATAGACGACTTTACCGGGTACCTTTGAACCGTGTTTACCTTTTAAGGTATTAACCTGGTACTCAGTAGCTTGTATATTTGATATCATTGTCAATTTTTTTGTAAATGAAATCGGTTAATCCCATATATTTTTTTACATATAAAAAAGGCAGGAAGTTAAATAAGGGAAGAAAATTATTCTTGCAAAATTCTATAAAAAAATTCTAATGAGTTAATTTATATTACTTACTTATAACTAGTCTGTTTCGTTACTTTCGGATCGATGCCAATCAAAATGTTAGTCTTTCGAATTTTTATTTGACAAATAGGCTAACAGAAAGTTATTCGCAAGAGGCTCTTAGATATTAAGGTCTATGTAAAGTATGTTTTCTCTTTCTAAAATTCTCATCAATTTATAACAGAAAGGTTCGAACGTATACTTCGTTTGTTACGTAAGGATTTTCTTTATTATGGTCATAACATTATTTAACATAAGAATTAAATATAATACTACAAGCACTATAAGAATTTAGTAAAACAAAATCTGATACATAGCACGCGGTCAAATGTTGTATTAACATTGAGACTATTTGAAACCTTTGCCCTTTATATAGGTACGTGATTGCCTTAGTTTTGTTACTCACACCGAATGTGTGATCACTTTGGTATGACATAGATATATTGCAAATATAGACTTAACACCAATGTCTATTAATTCTACTACTACTAAAAATATCAAGGATAACTATGTTTAATACTACTTACTTTTTTTTTAATTTCATAAATTGTAAATCAAAAAATTTATTGATTATAACTATTACTTTATAAGAGAATCACCGCATAGCCTAAACTGCTAATCATAAAGTCAAAGTTAAACATATTTAATCTAAAACTTATTTGTATTACGTAGGCTTCCGATAAGAAATGATTTTAAGAAATTCTAACTCTAAGGGGGTAAAAAAGGGGGCATCTAATCTACTTCTTTGATAAAAAACGTGTGAAGATTGATGGAAGACGTGATTATTATTTTATTGAAATTCATGCCCTAACTGGGTTAAAAAGTTATTTTGTGTGTAATCTTCGAGTTGATATTAATACTCGTACTGATTTAAATTACATGAAGTGTGTCATTTGTCATGTAATCCTATTATCCTACTAATATTATAAAGGCAAAAGTTATGTGTATGTTCAAATGGCTGGGATATTTTGTATGTAGGTAGCTGATGCCTTGGATTAACACATAGGCTATCCTGAAAAGTACGCGATTTCCGTAGGTTTTGATTAAAAGTCTGATATACCTACATGGCGCTGGTGTGCATAAATCGCACTTAAAAAGTTGACATTTGGGCCGCAGACCAATTTTCACGCGGGCGAGACGTCGCTTAAGCCAAACGAAGTTGCACGGATTTCACTAGTATTTTTATAAATTGTGAATCGTGTAAATGTCGTCGTACTATTCTGCTCGTGATCTCGGAACACAGCAATAATTCTAACTATAAAGCGGATTGAATCATATTCATAGATAATGACAGTAAGTACTTTAATATTAAATTTTACGTTATTTGGCAGGGTTCAAATTAAATTGGTCAATGGTTAAATGGTATATTGATATTGTCTCTTTTTCACTTATAGGAAACCTCATTGCGTCGAGTCGCTCTATTTTTTCGAAGGTTTACTCGTAGGTGCTGAAATTCCGATATTAACAAAATATATTTTTTCACGGAACAGGTTGGAAAACGGCTAGGTATATGTATCATTTCATATTAGGTTACTACCGTCGACTATGGAGCACAGAGATTCTAGGGTCCCTGACTCGTTGTCGACCTATAACAGGTAAAGACAGGATATTGCGAGAAAGGAGTTAGAATTTCGAATATTTCACTCCAAACGAACGGGAACGTAGGGACGCATTGCTGCTTAACATCGATATTTTGTAAGAGGGTCGCACTTTCCCGGTCGGGCTAGCGTATTTCATAAACGTTCTACCATTCCAAAGATTGTAATGAAAAATATATAAATGAAAAATAATATTGTCGACGAACAGTCCAATGGCGAATAGGCTGTAGGGGAACGGTTGAACAGAATCAATCTATACATATGAAATGTATTATGTACTAGCTTTTCCCCGCGGCTTCGCTCGCGTTAATTTTACGACATAGATCTCGTTTGACAACAAAACAACCCATAGCGCGACTTGTGGCGCCATCTGTTGGCCAATACAGCGCCCTCTATAGTAGAAAAATTATTTTCCCATTAGAACAACATATTTTCACGAGATAAAAAGTAGCCTATGTTGGGCTCTGTACCCCTAACAATATGTACCTATGCAAATTTTCATAATGATCGGCTGCTTAGTCAAGTCGTGAAGGAATAATAACAAACAAACAAACAAACTCACTTTCTATTATGTTTTATATAATACTCGAAGTTGCGCGGGTTTCTCTAGTAACCGACCAATTCATATAAATCCATACGGGTATTATAAATGTGAAAGTGTGTTTGTTTGTGTGTTCCTTCACGTTGAAAGTAATGAAAGGATTGATAGGATTTTTTTATTGGGGATAGTTTAAGGTCTGAAGAGTGACATAGGCTACTTTTTATCCCGGAAAAACATCTTCTTCCCAAGGGAAAAAATAAAGTATAACATTATTTTTTCATATTTTTTAACGGGGATAGCTTAAGGTCTGGAGAGTGACATAAGGCTACTTTTTCCCACGGGATAAAGATATTCCTATGGGAAAAATATTGACTTTTCCCTTGACCATGCGGGTGGAGCCGCGGGTAACAGCTAGTCACTTACAAAAATGAAATATGCATAACATTCTCGTAATCATAATACTTATTCTCCTATACATTCTAAAATATTGCTTTGTAGCAATAACGTTGACTTATTGCGAATACAGAAATAATTGTCCTTTGTATATTGCAATTAAAGCATACTCTGTTTATCTTTATTCTGATAAATAACTCTTTGGCATTTAAAATGAAGGGGAATAAAATGTTCATTGTTACGACGAATACGTTTAAAAGAGTTCTTGAAACTTTCTACCGAGAAGACAGATACAAAAGCAGAGACTTGACATTTGAAAGTGAATTTTCTATTACAATAAAGTACCTACTTCATGAAAGTTATGGAAAATTATAATGAATACAGACGAAAAACATTTAAATTAGTTTACCGATTAATATCAGTGGTATGACAAAGTAACGTAAAGTGTGCTTTTTTCTAATATTAATTCTTATTTATTTATTTTCACATTATGCAAAACAACATCAAAATGGACAATAATGGTTTGTATTATACTAATAAAATTTAAAAGATTAATTTAGATAATAATGATCTGAGGTAAGGTGCTTGATAAAAAGTAATAACGCTATTCCAAATCTGAGAACCAAGCGATAGGCAAAACATATTAGAAAACAAAGTCAGAGAGTCACAAATTACAATTTACGTCTAATCAAATAAGATGTCCATGTCACGCAAAGTTACGATGTGGTCTCCATAGTCTATTCACATAAAACATTTTCGATTTCCTAAGGATGGTTCTCTCGAAAGCTTTTTTCTTATTGATGTGGAAATTTGGAGTTGAAGGCCGATAGAGTCCATTATATCTGTATTGATTCATTCCATTTGAATCGAAGGGATCCCTGGGCCGTATGTTTCCGCACATTAGGTACTTGGACACCGATGTATTGCTCAATGGTTTGTGCGAACCAGGGATGTAATAAAAATGCTATTGAAGACACGAACTTACAAAATGTGCAATTGAATTCAAGATTACGGTCTGATTCTTGGCAATGCTCAATGTGAATCTTTACATTAACCTCCTTTTGGTCTAGGCAGCTAAAATATATGAATTCTTTACTTCCAAGGGTTCAAATTATCATATCAAACGAATTTCATCAAACTCTAGTTTCAAACAAATAATAAATTACTTAACTGAAACAAAAGACTGCCTACCGCTGACTATTAAACGTTTCGTGAATTTGTTTAACACCATAATGAAATAATAAAACCTATTTAAAAATGAAGCCTAATAAGTCGGTCCATAAAAGAATATTTAACGAATTTTTAAAGAGCCAGACATAATAAATAACAAAAGAAAATATTTTTGTTTTGTTAATATAGCCTTGAATTAATTTAGTAAGGAATCAAAAAATGGAATGGGTAAATAAGGTATTTTTTGTTGAAACAACGTTTTTCGTGAATTTTATTGATAAGCGCCGATTATTTTCGCATTAAACATTACAAATATTCAAAGTAATTATGCAGGTTGTATATTATAATGATATATATTTTTTAACATTTTCTTATACGGTAAATACGATTAAAGAATTTTATCAAAAATAAGTTTAGCATCCACCCACTTAAAAATGACTACTGTTGATTCCATCTTCCACCCTCACTGGAATCAACAATAGTGTAGTCGCGAGTTTGATTCTCTCAACAAGGAGCCTGTAGAAAGGATTCTGGCATGATTTAAAGTTGTCTAATTTGTTTCTGTAAGTATGTTAAAATGACGTATGTAACACAAGTAGGGACCTCTATAAAAATAAGTCGACGCTTATGTTTAATTATAATACTAAATTGCACTAACTATAAAAAATCAAGTAACACATTTTATAATAACATACTGATCTCATAATATTGCCTACCAGCCAAGGTTAAATTTGGGGTTCAGACCGAGCCAGCGTGTGCCTACCTTGTTAGATATGATAACAATTTTCTCGGAACACCCCAAACAGTTTATTTTTCAGAGGCAAACGGGACAAATGGCGGTATCATCGGTCTATTGCGGTATCACAATATCGATATTGGTAAAATTTCAACGTGAGGAAGTGTCAATTACTTTTTATGACTCGACAACTTTTTTTTTACAAAATGGATACCCTTACCTGATCCCTGTGTGTCAAGATTGGAGATTAAGGTTTATAATATTAGGTTTTTTCCGCTTAGGAAAACAGTGTTTTGCTTTTGTTGTACTGCGAAGATACTCGTGGTCTAGTTAATTATCACGATTTTATTAAAACAGCTTTGTTAAGAGCTTGTCTCTTGAACCTTGAGCTCTACCTAGCTGCTAGCTCTAGCTACCTTAACACTTTCACGATGTTCTACTAGTAGAACCAAAAGTAGAACCTGTTGGAACAGAGGGCTGAGAAAGAGGTTCATCTACGATACGAACTAGGATATCTAGTTGAGCCACCGTATTCCATTCATAAATACTTTACTACACCAAAAATATTGTATCCATACTTACTTATTTAACACAATTGTCATTATTCATTCATTTATTTTTATTTATTTATTTAATCTTTAATGCACGATTGAAAGTACAATTTTTTGAACTTTACCAGTCAACTTATGAGCTTACACACTCAACCATCGGCTAATGCAGAAATATTGTTGGCGGGACAAAGTTTAATGCAAATTGATAACTACGTTGTAGCGTCAAGATATTTGAATTAAAAAATAAAAACAAAACAGTCGTTATCGGAAATCCTGATACTTTTGGTTACGAAATGAAAAATTTACTCGACAGTTGATTACGATCGGAAATCCTGGATTCACAATAATGTTTCAATTATTACCCACGAGTGTTTTTTCATTCATTGTTTATATGGTGAGCGAGCACATACGAATATGCTTTAAGCGTTTCACATACGACGAGCTATTCTTTTTATAATAATTATTGTAATAATAAGCATGATCCATCCTTATAAAATCGTTTCTACTAACTGAATTATGACAGAAACACTTGAACAAAATGAAAATCAGCTAAACAATGTTTATTCTAAATATTGGAAATGTAAAATTGGTTTAGTTTATTGTATTGTCCTTTTACAGACTGTAGGTATTTTAGTAGATTTTACAACAAGTGCACAAAACGAATCATTTCTATCCGAGACTTTTAGCATATATGATAGTAATGTCGAGGATAGAAATGGTTTTGTGGACGAGTTATAAACTCTGCTTTTCACTTCGATTGCGAGGAAATAAATAAATAAACACAAGAAAAACAAGATCCTGTTTCCCATTTCCCACCGCTTTTTTTTTTAAATCTTACGACTTTGAAATTAGGCTTGGGCTGCAGACCTATACAGCCTATTAATTTTGTAATAAAATAAATTTCTTAAATTAATTAAATAACCTGCCGTACTTTAATTTAAATTTTAATATCTTTTATGACTTAAAAACACATAAGGCAAATAAATTAAAGTAAATATTATAAAATAACAAATTCTATCTCTGAACTTTTTGTTGTGTTTGGCTGTATGGCTTATTTCCTTTGTCTTAATATAGATACATTTATGAGTTTACTTTTCTGCCCTTGTGCACAAAATTCGATTTTGTGCAGCCTATATCCTGCGCAAATAAGCACTTTCTGAGCATGAGAAGTGAAAATAAATAAATAAACGCACGAAAAACAAGACCTGTTTCCCCATTCCCGCCGCTTTTTTTTTAAATCTTACGACATTGAAATTAGGCTTGGGCTGCAGACCTATACAGCCTACTATTAAATAAATTTTGTAATAAAATAATTTTCTTAAATTAATTAAACAACCTACCGTACTTTAATTTAAATTCTAATATCTTTTATGACTTAAAAAACACATAAGGCAAATAAATTAAAGTAAATATTATAAAATAACAAATTCTATCTCTGAACTTTTTATTGTGTTTGGCTGTATGGGTCATTTCCTTTGCCTTAATATAGATACATTTATGAGTTTACTTTTCTGCCCTTGTGCACAAAATTCGATTTTGTGCAGCCTATATCCTGCGCAAATAAGCACTTTCTGAGCATGAGAAGTGAAATGTTTATTTTCATTATAGAATCCTACAAATTTATTTTTTAATTACAGCTTACTAGTTTCGCCTTTATAATATTAGTAGGATTCATCACGCTCAAATGACTGGGAATTTTTATATTTGGTATTTAAGTCGCTGATGATTTTTATCGCGCAAAGAACGCGACACAATGACATGTAGGATTTGGTCAAAAGTCTGATAGTCAATAGCGCTTCATAAAGTAGATGTGCATAAATACTCGCAACCCGTGTCGCAACCTTTGCAACTTGCAACGGGTTTCGCCAGTTTACTAATAAACATCAGGTAATGAAACAGTTTTATTACAGTAAAAAAAAAAACGAAGCCTGCTGTATGAAGCGATCTTTATCAGACCCCTATAATCGGATTTACGGGTTCACACGTTCGTCTAATTCATAACGTCGCGATAATCTATTGTTATATTGCAAAGATCGAGATTATCCCAACGCCGGAAAATTGATAAAAACATAGGCTCGTAATGCGAAAGTCGTGTTGTTACGCCTTTAAAGATCATCAGTCTTAATAAATATACATACGAAATGTTTCTTGAGATTGTTTGTGAAATATTTGTACTTACTTACTTCTTTTGTAATTTGTTATTAATTTGAGCATAGGCCGTGTCCAGACCGGGTGGGCTCGATGTCGCCAAGACACGCTCTCATACTTATTTACTCACTCCGATGGCTTAGCGACCCAAAGTGAGTGTTGTTCACGCTTTTATAGATCGAGCACTTTTCTCGCGAGGTGTGGGTGTGGTTATTACAGGAAAATGGTTTATGTTGGACAGCATTAAGGAAAGTCTATACCTAGTAGTGGACATACAGATGATCTTCAACCGACTTCATATAAAACGAAAACAAGCTCGCCTCTACTAGGAATTCTAAAACTGAATAAAAAGTATGTCACGTTGGGTATAATTTATTAATGAATTGATTACCTCTGTGGTCTCGGGATAGGATCGCGTATCGAGGAAAATATCTATAAAAAATAAATAAATATTCTTGGACGAATCACACAACGCCAACTACTCCCAGACTAAGCAACTAAGCTTGTACTATGGGTACTAGATTGCTGATAAATATACCTACTTATATACTTTTTTTTGTTGTTGTAAATAAATACTAATTAATCATTAATCATTATACACAGAAAACATCCAGACCGGGCCAAACAGACATGTTCATGCACACAAATGTTTGCCTTGCGCAGGATTCGAACCCGCGGCTCTTGGGATAAAGTGACCATTGCTAGCCACTCGACCACCGCGCCTGTCAAAATAATGAGCATACTCCTGAAATAAAAATAATTTTACTCCCAGTCCGAGTGTAGTAAATCGGATTTGTGTTTGAACTAACCAGTCTCTGAAATATAATATCTAGTATATCTTCAAAATATTCTTGATCAGCACTATATAATGGGTATAAAAAATAAAATAATAATAATAATAAATCTTTATTTGCCAAAAAACATTTTACAACTAAGCGTAGCGTAGGTACAATTTGTTGGTATTATAAAAATAAAAGTAAACATTTCAGGCGCACAGTCCATCCCCCCTCCGGGAGTCCATCCCCGAACTAGACATAGGTCTGTATCTCGGGTGGTGTACAGCCGGATGGTAGACGGAAAGAGTGGAACATTTTGCGTTATACCTACGCAATACAATTTGCTTAAGGCTACTTAATTTAAAGAAAAAGGGGTCACTTGGGCCCAGCTAGTTTTATCAAAAAGTATTTTTTTTAAATTGTATTATGTGTGCCTAACATAACTAATATAATAATTATTATGTAGCTATGACAACACAATGTTCATACGAATGGAAATCTAATATTATATTAAATGTTTGTATAATATCGATATGATTGGCGTATTTCCAGGAAATCGTAAAGTTAGCGAACCATACAAATCAAAGTTCACTTGACCATCAAAGCGTAGTGTGGAGTGTAGTTATTAAGAGGTTATATTAGTGTACGAACATGGTGCTGGTGTGAGCTCTTTTGAAAATTGATGTGGTTTGCGTCAAAGAGGCCATTGTATCGAATATCGAGTCTTGATTGGCAGTTTAATTAATGCCCTCCACGTCACCTTTGCTGGAGTAGTAATTTCTGATACTCCTGATTGCTTTTAAATTGTTTCTTGATAGACAAAACTTATAGTGGTGAACACATGAAATACAGTTTATTGACTTCCTACAATCTTCATATCAACTTGAATAAAAGAGAGTAATGTTTATCATGTTACAATTCTTTTGCCGGTGGCCATTTTGCTTATTTCTAAAATGGTGGTAGTTTATAAAGCAGTTTTTATTTATTTATTTATTATGTATACAAGTTGTAAATGATAAGATAAAGTACATGTGAAGGCCTCTAAATAAAAGATTTGAATTGGAAATTTATGTTTTCCTAAATCTGTATTAAAATAATTGTAAAAGCTAAAGGAAAAGTTTAAGTATCATAATAATTTGAATACATTACAGATTGCCAAGAATATAAAAATCTTACGTATACTATTAGTTGATTAAATATAAAAAATAAAGTATCTCGCACTCAGCTTTTAATGTAAACTACTGAGTTAAGATATAAAAATCGTATTTTATATCTTAACGTGTCTATAATCAGAAACTTAATTGAGAATTATAATAGGGAAAATTGTTTAATATTTTTACAGAAAACCCTTGGTAGCTCAATGTATTTCGATAAATTATTATGAAAAAAAAATGTTCTTTAGGTAGGACGAAATCGGTAATCTACATTGCAACATAAACAGAGTTGAGTGGTTCGATTGCGTAACATATGTACGAAAACATATTATTAGTTTCGCTGTTATCTCTAGGCAACGATAATTCCTTTAAGACTGAATACTAATTTCTAGATAATAAAATAAATTTTAAATATTTCACATATCGCCATTTGATCCCAAAGTTTTTTGAATAGATATTAATATTTTTTTTACTTAAGTATTCACAATTTAATACAATATTTTCTAAATAACTTTCTAATTCAATTTAGATAACGTTTTAACATTTTATGGCAAAATCATTAGTGTTTATTTAACTACGTTAAATCAACCAAAATATTATTATGAATGAATGATATTCATTGTAATTAAAATCATTTACATTTCATTATTTTCTAGTAATGTAAATACCTGGTTTCATTCAACCGTTTTGTTTATCAAACAAACGGCACAGTGTTTATTTCAGTATTTTAGTCAGGCGTCGCAAACTACAAGCTCCATTCGGGATCTCGAAACTGTAAGTTGCATCTCTGTAAATTGTGCTTGGTTGCTTTTCATGCGGAAGCCTGCAGTTTATCACTAACTGACGTCTTGCATACATACGGGCTTTGACGTAATATTACCGAGTCACGCAATCTACTGTGGTATATATTTTGATTACTTTGTTATAAAATGAGAATGTTTCTCTTCATTATTCTTTGTTAGAAGTTTAGATTACTATTCATGTTTTATCTACGACTAGCTGTTGCCCGCGTTTGCGTCGGCAAGGTAGAGAGAGTGAATAGCCGGATCTACACTAAACGATCGAAGTTGTCGTTGATCGAAGTCCAGGACCATGGATGTTAAAAATATTTATTTTGATTTTTTTTTCTCTTTCTTTATTAGACGTTAGATTACTTTTAATCATCATTTATCTATGACTAGCTGTTACCCGCGTGGGCAAGGAAGAGAGCCAATGAGTTGTGTATCCCGTGAGAATTTCGGGAGATCATAACATATCTTATCTAATGCTAAAAATACTAAATAAATTTTTTTTCGTGCCGTCTCCATGGTGTGGGATGTCATTGGATCTTCATGGTAGTACACCATATAGTAAATTTAGAAAGAAAACAAATAAATTCTTAAATAACATTCCATGCCTTGCAATTGCAAGGCAATGCGCTGGTATTTGAAGTGCGGCGTTGGTAAGCATGGTTGGTAGTTAGAATTCGATGTGATCTGCGAAAAGACCTGAGCTTATCTCTGTTATTTGTAAAATAAACAAATAAAATATTATGTGGTTAATATACGAAATGATTCGTAGGGTTTAATACATTTTTGTATTAAACATGCTTATTTAATATTAAACAAGTCTTATAGGGAAATTCATGTTGTAAAATTCTCATTAGAAACATTGCCGGCAGGGATTCCACGAAAAATAGAATAATAAGTTCAGCTTCCAGATGTTACTGACAAGGGTAATATGAATGTAATGTTTTTACATTAATATGGTTATAATTGTTCGGTTCCTAGGCGCTATGTCAGCTTATTGTACCTATGTAGTTTGTTTTTAAACTGACTAATATAATAAAGTCTATGGAATTCAAACAGAGCCACTTGGTCCCAAAGTAAGTTAGGCTTTACCGGCTCATGTTAAGGGCATCAGACAACGGATATTATTATTTTAAATATATTCTATATAAAATACACCCAGATTCGTGACGAATACACAATGTCTTCATAATAAACTAGCTTTTGCCTTTATTTAAATTCGGGGTAACACGGTTCGCCTTTCGCAGTATTTAGCTTTTAGCTTTAGCTTTTATCGTTGATAACAAAGAGTTTGTGTACCGATTTTTAGCTTCCTACCTTGAAAAGTTTAAAAACTGCGAAATGTCCCATATAGTATTTCACCCCCTCTTATAAGGAGTTGGGGGCAGATTTACAAAAAAAAAATATGCACGATTTTTTTGTTAGTCACAAATAGTCCGCAAATCAATTTTTAGCTTTCTACCTTAAAAATTACGGAATGCTCCATACAAACTTCCACCCCCCATTTTAGGGAAGTGGGGTGTTAGAAAGAGAAAAAGTAGCCTATGTCGCTCTCCATCCCTTCAACTATCTCCACTTAAATCACGTCAATTCGTCGCTCCGTTTTGCCGTGAAAGACGGACAAACAAACAGACACACACACTTTCCCATTTATAATATTAGTATGGATATGGATAATAATAAAGGTTTGCCTAGTGCGGGAATCGAAGCGGTGCTCTTTGTGCTCAACGTAGGGCCACTACCAACTTTATCAGACCGTCTCGACCCTAGTCAGTGTGTGGATGGGTTTCGAGATCTCGAGATTAAGCTAACAGCTGTTTTAAACAGTTACAATACAATAGTTAACTTTTATCAACAAAACTTTAACTATAACATTTTTCAACAAAACATAAATTAATGTTTGTAACAGTAATTAATAAACTTCGGTATATATATTTTGACGACCTCCGTAGCGTAATGGTTACCACGCCAGACCGCCACCCAGGAGGTCCCGGGTTCGATCCCCGGTCGGGTCATGATGAAAAACGCACTTTTTCTGATTGGCCTCGGGTCTTGGATGTTTATCTATATATTATTATGTATTTGTTATAAAATATAATATCGTTAAGTTAGTATCCCATAACACAAGTTTCGAACTTACTTTAGGGCTAGCTCAATCTGTATGAATTGTCCCTATATATTTATTTATTTATTTATATAGCACATATAAGTTACGCGGAAGACCAACCACCAATTTGAGTATATTATTCACGAAATTAAACATAACATCCTGTGGTATATACATAAGTATTTATAGGATATACCTATAATGCTCTTTAGTTAACTTTGTTAATTAACTGTAATAGAAATTATCGAATATTAATACTATAATATTGTAAAGCAAGTTATTTACATAAAACGAATGATCTATGTTGCTAAGTTTCTCCATGCGCAAATAGACTATTTATTATGCGACGTGCCACGACGACGATACGATATTTAAGACAATGTTTTTTTATTTACTTTTAGTTTTGGTTTATCTTTGTATAAATATTTGCGATCTTTGTATCTAGGTACAATATTATGTTTTTTTTTCTATTAGTAAGGTAGGTATTCAGGCGGGCCGTATGCTTGTTTGCCAACTTTGTGGTATATAAAAAAAAGATATATAATAAAAAAATAGTAAAGTAATAACTACCTAAGTACTGCTAAACTGTATTAGACGAAGTTAATTTTGTAGAAAGTTCAACTTTTAACAAAAGCGTGAAGCTATATACTGTTTTGAAATCCGAAGTACCTAACGTAAAATATGTACAATGAAAGGATTTGAGATATTCATCATTATCAATGACATTCTAAGAATTTTATTTGAGGAAACAATTGCGTAGGATTTGGAATTTCTGTCGTATGTTTTATTAATATTACAGTTTCAATATTTTATTTATTTTATTGATAGAAAGTTAAATTATTTAGTTATTTTTAAAACCATATTATTAATTAATTAAAAAATACTGCTAATCGCCAAACCAAAATTATATCCACTACTCTTTTAAAAATACTAAAATAAGGTATAAAAAATGTTCCTTCTGTCGGCCACGGGGTGGAGTGCTGGTAACCTTCAATACAGTTTCTTCAGAAAACTAGTTCAGGCGCCAGTTATCTAATACTTTGTACCCGTCTAGGGCCCGATTCTACTAACACAAATGCACCAATGGACTCTCAATGGTGTCTCAATCGTGTCTCAAAATAATGCCGATAGTGTATCAGTGGAATAGTTTTTGACATTTGTTATAGACTTAAACAATAAGTTAAACATTATGTTATTGTTTAAGTCCATAACAAATGAGACATGATTGAGACACCATTGAGAGTCCATTGGTGCATTTGTGTTAGTAGAATCGGGCCCCTGGTGACATGCGAGACACATACGAGTATTGTATTATATTTACCGTATTAATTGAAATTGTCACGTTTGTATCTACCACGTCACTATGGCTCCTGTATCATTGTACCGTTCGTAACAGGTTGTGGAGTTACAAATAAATAAAGCGTACTTCCAGATTGAATTTTTTGAAATTCATACAGGATAAAACAAACGAAATTGTGTGGTTTTCGTTGGTTTAATATGTTTTATTTTTTACTAGCCATATATGTCCCACTGCTGGACCTCTCCTCTTTTTCTCCAACTATCCCTCTCCGCTGTTTTTGCTTCCCATTTGCCATCAAATTCCGTCAGTTCGTCAGTCCATCTCTTTCTTGGTCTTTCTCTTGGCCTTTGTCCAGGTGGAATCAATTTGGTAGTAGCGTGTGCCCATCGGTCCAGGTGCATTCGGCAAACATGACCCGCCCAGTCCCATTTTAACTTTGCTGCCTTTCTGCCTACGTCCACTATTTTTGTCATGGAGCGTATCGTGGTATTTCTGACCCGGTCGGTCCTTTTAATACCCAATATGGAACGCTACATGGCACGGTGGTAAACCTTCAATTTGGACTTCTGCGCTTCCGTGAGTGACCATGTTTGTGCGCCGTAGGTTAAGATGGGTAGGATACAGACGTCGACAAGTGTTCTTTTCAGGCTGGTTGGAAGCTTGCCTTTAAGTAACTCCTGCATCGAACAGAAGCTTTTCCATGCATTATATAAATATGACAAAATTACAAAAAGAGTAACCTAATTTTTTTGACAACTTTCAGGCTGGAATTTGCAATCTTTTTTAGGTAGGTATAAAGTAAATCTGTATGTGAGCACGAAACAGAACTGTTTGTAAGCCGTGGAATAACATTTAATATACAATAACACGATAATCAAAACCTGCTCTTGTAAATAAATACATGCGTGATATTAATTTAAAATATCGAACTACTTAATGTTATGTTTGTGGTTTCTATTATAATTGCTTTCAGTGATTATTAAGTGGTGTATAACGTGACATGAAATAGTGAAACTTAATTAATGTTATCAGTAGGTATATGTTACGAATTTAATTTAAGTTTGTGCAGATTCGTTAATTTATCCGCTGAGTTAATTAAAATGCTGATTAATTATATTAAAGAAATAAGTTTGGTTTCTCGTTTGAATTGTGGATCTCTTACTTAACAGTTGCTCCATGTTTAGCACCAAATACTTTTAGGTATAGGTTCCGCGAACCCCATATATGATTAGGATAACTTATAAAATAACAGTCTTTTCAGTCAGTTTTTAGGAAAGTTGGCAAACGAGTATGCAAGTAGAAATAACCGCCGCCCATGAAGTACAGACGCCAGGGAAGGCGTTGTTTAAAATTAAAGTGAAAGTAAGGAGAAAAGGATAGAATTAGACTTCCAGATGTCTAACTCACATATTTTTTTTATACCACAAAGTCGGTAAACAAGCATAGGTCGCCCTGATGGTAAGCCGTCACCGTAGCCTATAGACGCTTGCAATACCGGGGGTATCACTCACGCGTTGCCAACCCTCCCAAACTCCCCAAATGAATCTCTGGAGATCTTACTCACCGTAGGAACACAACATGCCCGAGACCAATGCTATTTGGCTACGATCTTCTGTAAGGTAGATTTCATAAATGCTCTACTAAGAATTGTTTTAGTAAGTATTATTTATAAATAAATGTGTGAACATTGGGAATTCAAAGTTGGCAACCCGTCAGTCAACATCCTTAAAAGCTTATTTGGACTGCAGCGTTGAGTCTAGTACAGTAGAATCCCAGAGCGCCACATCTCTATCTCGGCCATTTATCAAATAAATTCAGAGCCGGGGAGAAATTTATTAGTTTTCGAATGACCGCCTCTACGACAATGTGACTTGGCTCTTTATTGCGATCTGAGAATTACGAATTATTTTCGGCATTCCTGTCCCTTGATTTAAGATGACCGCACCGGGATTAAAATTCAGGAAAATATTTTCAATTTACCCGATTGTGGTTGGAAATAATATGTTTGAGGACAAAGGGTCAGGAAAATAAAGATATGGAAATCTACTGCGATGTGGACCCTTAAAATTGCGGTTCGATTACAAAAGTATTTAAGATAGTACGTACAGTCAACAAAGGAATGGGCTGGATATGATTAAAGATTTCTAAATATTGCGTGAAGGGATTTACTTGAAAATTTATCTATATTATCTATATATATAAAATGCTTTGTCCTGACTGACTGACTGACTGACTGACTGACTGACTGACTGACTGAGAATCAACGCACAGCCTAAACCGCTCATCGTAAAAATCTGAAACTTGGCAGGTGGAACTATTTTACGACGTAGGCGTCCGATAAGAAAGGATTTTTCGAAATTCGAACTCTGGGGGGGTGAAAAAGGGGGGTAAAGTTACTATGGGACAACTTGATTCCTTGGTCCAATCTACTTCAAATTTTGCATAAAAATAGTTTAAGAGAATTGATGGAAGACGTGATTCTTATTTTATTGAAATTCTTGAAAAATATGTATTTTGTGGGTAATTTTCTTCGATTTTATATCAATACTCATACTCCTTAGTGCTTTTGATTTCAATTACATTTCATTTTGACACATTTGTGAAGTGAAGTATGTCATCTATCATGTAATATTTTTATAAATTGTGAATATTCAAACAAAATGATTTCATAATGTGGTCGTGGGTTTTCGTACTATTTATTCTGTTTGTGATCTCGGAAAAACAGCTAAAATTCTAACTATGTATATAAAGCGGACTGAATCATATTCATCGATAATAAACAGTAAGTAATTAAATATTAAATTTTATAATATTTGACAGGGGTCAAGTTAAATTGGTCAATGGTTAAATGGCATATTGATATTGTCTCTTTCTCACCTAAAGGAAATATAATTACGTCGACTCGCTCTATTATTTCGTAGTGTTGTTGTAGGGATGGTTGTAGGCTGAGGTTGTAGGTATTGAAATATCCATATACTCATACATTTTTATACGGAAGTGGTTGGAAAACAAGCTCAGGAATATGGATCATTTGATATTAGGTGATTACCGTCTACTATGGAGCACATAAATTCTAGGGTCCCTGACCCGTTGCCGACCTATAACAGGAAAAGACAGGATATATAGCGAGAAATAGTATAAGGAAGGAGTTAGATTTTTTTATACAACAAAGGTGGCAAACAAGAATTTCGGATATTTCACTCTCCCGAACGAAACGCATTGCTGCTTCACGTCAATATTCTGTAAGAGTTTCACCGGTCGGGCTAGCCTATTTCATAAATAATAAAATTTCATAATAAATAGAAAAATAATCATGTATACATATGAAAATGTTTTGTCTTGACCGTAGGGACCTGAAATTTGGGTGTGTGATGTAGGCAACCGATAAGAAAGAAGTTTTTGAAATCCCCACGGGAAAGCGGGATAAACGCAAACGAAGTTGTGCGGGTTTCTCTAGTTATATATAAAATTCAAAGTCCTGACTGACTGACTTAACTATATATCAACGCACAGCCAAACCGGTGGGTCTAGAGATTCCAAATTTGGACTGTAGGTTCCTTACGATGCCTAGGGGTGTACTATGAAAGGATTTTTCAAAATTCCCACGGGAAACTGAGATATACGCAAACGAAGTTGCGAGGGTAGGTATATCAACGCACAGCCCAAACCGCTGGGTCTAGAGATTCCAAATTTGACATGTAGGTTCCTTATAAGGACCGGCACCGGACCGACCGAACCGGACCAGACCGGACCGGACTGGAACGAATCGGACCTGATCGGACCGGAAGGAACAGCTCCGTACGGGGCCGTGCCGGACCGGACCGAACCGGACCGGACCGGAATTTGTTTCTGAAGAAAAATATGCTAATTGGCATGTAGGTTCCTTATAAAAACCGGACCGACCGGATTGGACCGGAATTTGTTTCTGAAGAACAAAGGCCACGAGGGCGAAGCCGCGGGAAAAAAGCTAGTTTATCAATAATATTCATATTGTAATATGTATTTTAAAAGATCTCTGATTAGATCAGAGCATACTCTACCACGCTGCTCCAATGCGGATGGGCAGAAATAATCACCTAATTTAACTTAATAAGTTGTATTTTCTAAATAACTGTTTCAATTTTGTTTGTTCCAAGGTTACTGTCGTCTTACGCGTTTGGGTAATCAACGATTATGGCAGCATTTACAATAATAATTAAACTTAATAGGTGGAATTAAGATCTCTAGTACTCTCATAAACATGTGATATGTCTTGAATATAAATACAGAAATGTCTTTTATTTCTACTTCATTACGTTCTGTAATCTTTTTTCTAATAGCTTTATCCTGCTTATTAACTTGCTAAGAATTCGAAACTTACTTTATTTTAGTGGACAAGGTTTATTTTAACGTTAGCCTGTTAAACCTACGAACTAGACTTTTGACATCACGAATCCTATTTAAATTATAAATGAGAAAGTTTGAATGGATAGATGTGTAGTTTTAAGGATGTTTGTAACTCTTTCATGCAAAAACGGCTTGATGGATTTGCTTGAAATCTGGTACCTGGATTACACTAGGTCTTGGAATTAAACCTGAAACGGGAATAACGGGATTGACAGACGAAACAGACAGAGACAGAGAAGACAGACAGAGACAGAAACTGACAGAGAACTAGACGTTGGCTAGTCAAAACATATCTATTTTGAAAGATTATCTACTACAAATATAAAAACAAACGCTCCAGTTTGTTTATTACTACTTCAATCATGAAATATTTTGATGTCGAAATATTTTTTCATGAAAGCAACACAAAAGTTTTATAAACAAAAATCACAGACCCGAACTAAATATGTAAAACATACGAAACGGTTGGAGTAGGTAATATAACAATATAATATGTAATGGCAAGGAAACGTAAAGGTGAGATGCAAATAACCTCTGACGCTTGAGACGTGACGCGCGGAGTTTGCAAGCGCGGTCTGAATACGAAAGTTGAGCACCTCTGCTCGGATAACTGGCAGGAGTACAATATACTTTAAACTCGGTGTAAGCCGAGGGAAGCGGGCGCCCTTATCGCACGCGTGATTTGAATGCGCTGCCACATTTTTATTCGACCAATATGACAAAAATGTTTGCGACCACTACGCTTTGAATACATAAACACCAGTTTAAATTTTCTTGCACTTGCGACTCTATAAAAGAATTAGGGTTGTGCTTTCTCTTTTACAATCTTTGATTTATGAGTTTGTGATTTATGTAATACTTATCTAATCTGTGTGTGGGTTGCGCCCTAGGGTAGGGACCAATAAAAATTTGCATTATATGCAAAAGATTTTTTTGATCCATTTTGTATACATTACCTACATATTAACGAAATATTTTTAAAATTTGTTTGTATGATATTTTTGTTTTATGTTTTAAAAGCTATCATAATATATACCTATATTATGATAGCTTTTAAAACATAAGACATAGCTATCGTAATATAGGTATTTCTATTTAAAATCTTCTTGAAATAACATAGATTACGATCCACAAAATAAGAGCATCATATTTTTGGCTCTACATGTCTGCACATTAATCCAGTGAAATTAATTCCTATACTTAGCGTCGGGGTTCCATTACAGATCCTCTTTCTAGCTGTAAAAATCCCAGAGAAATAGCTCTTGTGATGTGTTAGTATTGATAATGTTATCATAGTACATTTTATGTAACGCATCATAACTGATATTATAAATGAGAAAGTGAGTTTGTTTGTTATTCCTTCACGGCTTGACTAATCTGTCGATCTTTATGATATAATTTGTATACATATTGTCAGGGGTACAGAACCCAACATAGACTAGGCTTTTTATCCCGTGAAATCCCGTTTCTACTACAGGTGGCGCTGCAATTGCGATGTCGGCCAACAGATGGCGCCATAAGTCACGCTATGGGTTGTTTTGTTGTCAAACGAGATCTATGTCATAAAATTAACCGCTAATTAAAAATAAAGTTAAAATTACACTGCAAGATCAAGTCGAGGGTTTGATTAAAAATTCTATTTATATAGGGAATCTAGTATGATATCTTGCTTATACAAATTATAAAATTACCCCGAGATGGCGCTGGAGATTGATGCTAGATTACTGCTTTTATTGAAATGAAATGAAATCAAATGAACGTTTATTTCAGAAATTAGACCTTCACAGGCACTTTTTCTTGTCATTTACAACTTGTTTAAAAAAGAAAATAAGCTACGTTATAAACTACCACCATTACGGACACAAGCAAAATGGCCACCGGTAAAAAAAAATGGCGAAAGAAAACCGGTTACGGCCTTTTTGTAATTTTTTCTTTCACTCGTTAGTTACAATGTATAAGTACATTAAAATTTATAAGAATAACGCGGAATGTTATACACAATGGTGTGGAATGAACAAGTCTTAAATCTACAATAAAATAAAAAAAGTCAGTACTGATAAGAGTGAGCAGACCAGTCCCCCGGGCATTACGAAAATAGAGGCATAGATGTGCGGACTTAAAATCGGTTCGCGAGCTAACACAAACTGCAAATATCATTTGGATCATCTTACAAAGCTGTTATTTAAAAATGATACACTTTACAATTAATCGAATTCTGTTGCCGACCTCACTCATAAATATTGGAATAAAAAATGTGGCAAATACATAGTTTGGCCTGTTTGTATGAGGTTCGCAGAGTTCGTAGAATATTATTGTTCACACCAAAAACTATGTTACTTCCCTCAAACTGTTTGCACATTTTACTATTTTTTCCTCAAATTTGAAAAAAATATAAAAAAATTGAGCATGAACAATAAAATATCATTGATTTCTATTGTTCAAGTTAAGAAATAGAAATAGAAATTTATTTGCCAGAAACATATAGTACAAAAAAAGGTGTTACATTCAAATAGTTTCAATTTTCCGCCATAAAACATGACATGCAAATTAAAAATTAAAATATAATAATAATAATATTATTAACATTTCCATTCCATTTTCCAAGTTCTACTACTCTAATTAAGCTTTCATTAATTACATGTCAAATATCAAAACTTCCTATTATATTTGAGGGCTCAACTTTCAAAATATTATTTCTCATAATTTAACAAGCATACAACTTTAACCTTCATCAGAATATGAACTGAGGGTATTCTAAGGTTTGCATTTTTTGTATCCTGATAATATCAAGATTTCTGTGAATCAGCCTGCCTGAAATATATTTTGTTTACCATAATTCTCTGAAAATCACTGCAAAGTGTCCTACAAGTGCCTCAACATTTTCAGGGAATACATTTTACACGACTCTTTATTTTAGAAAACTATAAGAAGACAGACATCGAGGTTATGAGGTAAGTTTAATGTAACCTACATACCGGTACCGGTACCAAACCTAGGTACCGGTTTCATAAATTCTCCATTCAGGCGTTTCGTATAGTCAAGTATTCCTCACTTACCAAACGAAACGCGCTTGCTGATATTCACGCCGATATTATATGAGGGGTAGTACCTACTTCCCCGGTGAATCTAGACAATTTCATAAATGCTTCAGCACTCTAAGAAATACATCGGTATGAACTAACCTAAAATAGCTCGACTACAACAACGCAATTTTCTGTATTATTGCATGCATGCATCACACAGACAACTTTACAAAGCGGACGATTTCAGAAAGGGACAAAGAAAAATATCCTCTTGTGTGGTTTAGTGGAATTCACGGGATTCACACCGTTCTGAATCTTTCTATGAGAATATAAAGCGGAAATTTTTGTTCGACTACATATTATACGATCGGATCGTTTAAATAAAAATAAATTGTTAAAAAAAAACACAGTCTAATCGAAACTTTATAAATCACCATAAAACAAGTAAGTGTTATATTATGTTAAGTTGGCAAACAAGCAGACGGTGCGCCTGATGGTAACCAGTCACCGTAGCCTATGGACGCTTGCAATACCGGGGGTATAGCTCGCGCGTTGCTGACCATGTTAAAAAAGAAGAGCTCTGTATGCTTATGTATTTCTAAATAAGTTTTTTATTCTATGTAGTGAAATGCACCCTTTCAGAATGGCTGATAGGGTTCCCACATAAAATATTAGCGTCGTAAAATCCTATACAACAGAATATTGCCTTTAGATCTTCCATATATTTTACATCAGTGATGTCACTGGTACGTCAATAAACAACATATCTTGTGTCAGAATATGTTTACGCAAGGAATATACTGCATATCAATGACATGAATACAGTAGATATTGGTAATATAATTTTTGAAATACCTTCCGCTTAGAGTATACAACTAAACGGAGAAGCCACGTACCACTTCGTACCTATGTTGCCTCCAATTGAAATCAAATGTGTTTTGCAGTCGACAAAAAGTCTTATTAATGTTCAAACCATATTCAAACCTCTTAGGTCTCTTCTCTCTTAGGTTTCCACTTTATAATATTTGTAAAAAATTAAGTAAATGTTACAACAAACAGTAAGTAATAAATAAGCTCGTTACAGGATTGGACTTATCGCACACATAATATATGTGTGTACTGTAAGACGCTTTCTCCTCCCCTCACTAAATTATACAAAATAAATAGTAACACAGCACAGTAGACACATGGTAATATTTTGCAATCACGATACATAAATCTACCAAACTAAATATCTCATTTAATAACCCACAAGGCACATCCTCACATATAATAAATATCTATGATCTTTAGAAAGGAACATTGCTATCAAATCAAATCAAATTTAAATATTTTTATTCAAATAGGCATATTACAAGCACTTTCGAATCGTCACTTTTTTTTTCCCCTACCACCAGTTCAGACGGCAGATTTGTGCTAAGATATGGTGTTTCCCCTGATGATTAGATACTCTAAGACTTTCCAATATTACACCTACACATTCCGGCAACCTTCATACTTCAGTCGGTCCGTTTATTATTATCGAATCTTTAATATCAATGATAGATATTATCTATTTTAATTTACCATATAAATAGTTTTATTCGTAAAATAATGATCGTTTTAATACATCGAGTACATATGTATCCTTCTTTCTAACTAACTTTTCTGTGGCGTAATGGTTACCACGCTGGACCGTCACCCAGGAGGTCCCGGGTTCGAATCCCGGTCGGGTCATGATGAAAAACGAACTTTTTCTGGTTGGCCTCGGGTCTTAGATGTTTATCTACCTGTATTTGTTATAAAATATAGTATCGTTGAGTTAGTATCCTATAACACAAGTTTCGAACTTACTTTGGGGCTAGCTCAATCTGTGTGATTTATCACTATATGTTTATTTATTTATTTCATCTCCTTTTCCTTACACCTTTCTACCTTTCCTTGTACAGCCCTCTGGTAATACTAATGATAATACTTACGTATTTGCTTTCTAAAAATACTTTTGCACAATACAATACATAAAAATATTGAGATAACTTTTATGTTGCCAAGTAAAAGTATATTTTATCTCCATACCACAGAGCACAATGTCGTTACACAAAAATTGTAATGAATGCCACCAATTATCCTGAAGCTCTCATTATTCAAATTGAAAGAGTGATGTAGGCATCTTGTTAATGACCACAAGTTAATTAGTCGGAGATTACTAAGCTAAAACACTTCATAGACAGTTAGGTTTTATTCTAATAAATTTAAACATTTTTTTTATAAGATACTAGCGAACGCAACTTTGTTTGCGTATGCGTTTATACCGCTTTCCAGTGGGTTTCGGAAAATTCGTTCTTAACAAATGTCTACCTACACCCTACAAGATTCCAATTCAAGTTTGTAGGTGTTATTGTTTCTGAAATTTCGTGATTAATCAATGAGTGGTATTTCGCTTATACATATTCTAGCTGTTACCCGCGGCTTCGCCGGCGTAAAAATTAGCCTATGTTGGGCTCTGTACTCCTAACAATATGTATGCAAATCATAATGATTGGCTGCTTATTCAAGCCGTGAAGGCATAATAAACAAACTCACTTTCTCATTTATAATATTAGTATGATGTATATGAATAGATAAATCATTTAAGAAAATATTTTTTTTATCAGATATAATGAGTTAAAATGCTTTGGTTACGTCAGCGGGTAAAGATACGAGTCGCGAACGTATATGTGCATGCACAATGTTCTCGTCTTTACCCTTAAGTGTTAAAGCGCGCTGAAGCAATATTACACGTTGCAATCATGTTACAACAATTTACCCGACCACCACTATCGCGTTAACACGATTTCCGCCACCAATATAGCCAAGCCATAACGAAAATTAACTTATGTTTTCCCATTGGTAATAAAATAGTCTTCATATTAATAAAATAACAATATTACACTTTTTCTATTGAAACTACAATACTTACCTTATAATTAAGCGGGATCTTCATTTGTGATAGGCATGTCTTCATTTGCTACGATTTGCAACTTCTGTTTTATGAATACCAAGCCGCAAGCTAAGGGCTCTTAGAGCACTCTTTAATCTACGAGTCGAATAGAAATGGGGACGTAGGGTTTTTGAATTGGAACAATGTAGTAGGACGACACGTATGTTTCAATGCATGAGACGAAACTCTGTGTTCAGGGTTTTCTTTCTATTTCACCACAAAGTACCTAGTTTTTGTTCTCAACAATGCTTTGTTCTTAAATATTTTTAGTCGACAAAACTGCTTGGCGTAGTAGACACAAGGAAATCACGGTAACAAATTAATAGGAAAAGTATTCAACTTGTATTATATGTTATGTATTTTGTGATTTTTATATAGTATCAACAAATATTATCACATTGAAACCTTGTAGATTATGTCCCCAGAAAATTTCAAACAATCTGACCATATCTTCTGTCAATATCGCAAAAGAAAAACGCTTTGCAACAGGTCTGGCCGTTGAGTAAATACTTCTTTATATTTCAGAGTATAGTTAAAAAATAATCTTATATATTTTTTTTACTTTTCCAAGACCGATAGATTTTAGTTTTATCTGATTTACTTAAGATGGATTGCTTCTTACTTGTTATAATGACTTTTAGTTTATGTATTACAAAAAATGCGACACAAATTGAGAGATTATTTTAGTAATCAGTTTTTTTATTACAAAACTTTTGGACAAGAAAAAATTTATTAACCAAAATTTTAACAAAATTATGATAAATAATAAGACTAAGTTTTGTATTCTCTGTTCTAACATTATTTTCAACATAGAGTTCATCAAGTAAACAATGTTCAACGAAAACATTTCTCAGCAAAATCCAAAGAGAATACACGTTTATCTTGCCTTAAGCATTATAATAAAGAAGTCTGAAGTCCGCTTCAACGATCCATGCGGTGCAAGGAAGCCAAAATTTAGAGTTTCATGTATCCTAATCCGAGACGCGCTCTGTGGAAGTTTTAAAGGCAGTCGTATTATCGTCTGACGAACAAAGATACCGACATGTTTGTGGGAGGCAGGATCTATTGTCGACCCTTTTCAAGGCCGTCGTCTTTCAAGAAATGGCGATTTTTTTTTTAACAAATCTGACCCCAATTTATATGACACTGAAGTACAAATTTATTTGAAGACCACTTTACACAATTCAACGTTATGAAATCTCTGGATAAAGTTATTACTTTTGATATTTCTGTAGATGTACAATTGAGCTAAATTTAGCGTGAGGTCAACTTTTTACTGCTGCGAGTATTTAATCTTCTACTCCAAAGCGTTTATCCTATTTCAGATGACTTCATTCGTTTTTTTTAACAACTAGCTTATTTCCAACAAATATAATAATAAGATTCTACTAATAAGGTTTCACGGGTTTATTTCTTAAATCGAAATAAGTTTTTATTTATGGGGGCCGGTTTTACAGGTTCGTTATAATTTTTACCTACTGACAGTAGAGTGTAGTGTTTAGAGCTAACTGCTCCCATGGCATTGATTTGTATAAACTGAAACATTATTTTAAAATTTCCTTGAACCAGTTTTTTATTTATTTCTGGTACTCGACAAGTCAAGTTTTGTGATTGTGCATTAAGAGAAAGTTGGGAATGCATCCAGCAGTTCCACGTTAAAGTTATTTGACTGAATCGTTCTATAATGCTTTTGTAGAAAGATTATCATTAAATATTCTGCTCTAGTATTAAAAGCAGCGCTAACAACGAAGATTAGCGTCAAATCGATTTGTTCACGGATCACCCTGATGGTACTGAATACAATTGAGTTTATCTAACTTTAACTTTTCACAAAACCCATTTATAACTAGTTAGTAGTTCAGCAAAAACATTGCAAGGGCCATCCAACAAAGAAATTCTAAGCACGAAATTTCTAGGGAGGTGTACAGAATTTTAAGGATCAGGTACGAAGTAAATATATATTATTAGAAAGAAAAATTCTCATACTATTTAATTTATAGCAAAGTTATAGTGTGGTGTAATTTTGCACCGTTATGATTTAATAGTACTTATATTAAGTTACTAGCTTCCGACCGCGGCTTCGCCCGCGTGGCCTAGTAACAATTAGCATATCTTTCTTCAGAAACAAATTCCGGTCCGGCACGGCCCGGTACGGTACGGTTCCATCCGGTCCGATCAGGTCCGGTCGATCCGGTCCGGTCCGGTCCGGTCGGTCCGGTCCTTATAAGGACCCTACATGACAAATTTGGCATCTCTAGACCCAGCGGTTTAGGCTGTGCGTCCCCTCTCAACTTCGTTTGCGTATATCTCGCTTTCAAGTAAGGAAGGAAGTCGTGGTCGTGGTCGTAAGGAAGCTACAGTCCAAATTTGGAATCTCTAGACCCACCGGTTTGGGTTGTGCGTTGATATATAGTTAAGTCAGTCAGTCAGGACTTTGAATTTTATATATATAGAAGATGTACAGACAGCTGCAAAGAAACCTAACCCCCAAACGAAGTTAGAATTAAGTTTTCTCGTTATTCTCAATGTACGTTGTAAATACGTCTAGTATTCGATGAAATTTCCTCGAAATATGATTAGAGTTATCTAAAAAGGCCTAATTCTTACTTTGTATGGGGAGTCAAGTTTCTTTGCTTTGTCTGTACGTATGACCTGGTGTCATGTAAAGACAGATACATACATATTATAAGAGAGGTAGGGCACAGCGGATAATCCGCTCAAATCGGAGCAGCCCGTCTAGGGAATGACCTCCACCTTACAGAAGATCGTTGCCAAATAGCATTGGTTTCGGACATGTTGTGTTCCTACGGTGAGCAAGGTCTCCGGAGCTCTACTTGGTGGGGTTCATAGGGTTGGCAACGCGTGAGTGATACCCACGGTACTGCAAGCGTCTATAGGCTACGGTGATGCTTACCATCAGGCGGGCCGTATGCTTGTTTGCCAACTTTGTGGTATAAAAAAAAAGACAGGTTTTTTGGAAACCTAGTTCAGGCACAAGTTCTCTACATCATCTGTTCATATAAAAGAGTTATTAAGAATAGTTAATGCATTTTTGCGGAGAAACAATTTTTTTTTTGTATAAATGTTTTTGTATGTAGTTTTGCTGACTGATTTCCACAGGCTGCAAACCATTCAGAATAGGTTTTTGCGCAAAGCCATCGGTGGGCTTTGGTTCGTTAGGAACAAAAACCTCCACATTGACTTAGGTGTGCCGACCATCTCGCACCACCTAAAGCAATGCTCTGTCAAATACTTCGACTCACTCAATCATCACCCAAATCCGTTGGTGAAAGCCGCAGGGGATTATTCCGCTCCGGCTGACACCAGCAGGTCCAAACGTCGTCCGCGGCACGTCCTCAACGACCCGGATGACTCCATTACAGTCGCCATCGAGGCGTATAAACAATTAGATTCCGCGACACAAACTAGACACACACGTCCGTCATATCGGCCCCGCCGGCGGGGCCGCGCGTCGCGCCACCTTCCTGTAGGGACTCGGTTTTCGCGGTACCGGCACGTGCCCGGCCGCTTCTCTCCAATCCGTTCGCCTTCCCCCAGTGTCGCCATAGGCCGAGGTTCGAGCCCCCCTCTGGGGCGCCCCTAGGCAGACGCTGTAAATTTTTGGCGGTGAGAGCCCTACGCTCCCGCAACAGTCCGGTGTCTCAGAAGAGGGTGTTAGTACACCCGAACTGAACTTTTCAATTAATAAAAAAAAAAAAAAAAAAATAAAAATAAAAAAAAAAAAAAAATAAATAAAAAAAATAAAAAAAAAAATTTGCTGACTGATTGATTAATGCTCATCCGAATCCCTGAGACCCAGGCAGCTGAAATTTTAAAGCTCTTTAACCCAACCTTAACTAACCCAACTAAGTTGGTTTAGCTTAACTTACATAATTGAGGTAGTTGTTCATACACGTGACGTACTCGATGTGTACACGTGTGACCATTGCAAACTGCAACAACATCTGTGAAAACTGGCGCAACCATGTCGGGTGAGCTAAACTTACTTAGTTGTTGGCGGTGAACGGTTAGCTTTATTATGTAGACACGATATCAGAGGAAAAACCCGCGGAAAAGGATACAGTAAACGAATTGTTCTGATTAGCTGTAAAAAAACATCACTTTATAATACAAAAAAAATCAGTGTATATTAGCCAAATAGTCCGTCTGCCAGCCCCAGGCGACGGAAACCATTTGCTTCACAAATGCCTACCTCTATATTATTTGATGTCATCTGATCCTCTAAGGCTTCTTTCAGTGTCAGGATCGCAGTTTGGACAGCATCATCAAGTTCTAACTCCTCTGTGCAGCTATACCTTTCCTAAGTAGGTCTTCCAGTCACGGCAATCTGGTAAGAGCCTAGGAAAGGTAAGAGGGATCGTACTGGAACTGGTAAGGTACGGTCTGTCTGTACAATACTGTACACTGTACGTACAATACTGTATAATCATGTTTAAAACACCGTTTTATGATTGAACAATGGTAGACGCAAATTTACATAGTACATCCGATGTACCAATGACCAAATAGTAAATGTCCATGAAGTGTCACTATAACGTTCCATTAGAAGAGTGGGTCATGTATTTTCAATACTTATAGTACTTCTCAAACATTACTAAGGAACCATAATAACCACGGGTGCAAAACTAAAAGCGTTTTGTTCTGTGTAATACTAAAACAAAACATATGATAGGTGTCAGAGGTATTCCACATGGTAACAGACGCCTGAGTGGAGCCGTTCCGATTTCCTAGATATGAAGATGTATGTATGCCTGACAGTACAACATTGCAAACCTAACGCCAGTGAAATCTTTGCGGTGCGGTGACACTTCGCGTCGCGTCGTGTGGAATAAATGAATCTGAGAGGGACGGATTCATTTTCGTCGTGACATTATGGTGAGTGTCTTCATTTTGATGCTATCTAGAATAAAGTTGTTTTTGATATAACATATAATATGTATAGTTTAGCACCAATAAAAATATTTTTGTTATTCTCTCTTTCAACGGTCAAGGGTTACGGGAACGATAAAGAATGAGAGAAGAACTTATGAACGGAGACGAAAAATTAACGTAGCAAACCTGACCTCCAAAGATTATGTAAAGACATTTAATAAATATTGATGTCATTACATGTACCTGGCACTCTTGCCTATGAAGAACAATAAATAATTAAGGATTTCCTAGCATTATGACATTTTCATCATTCTACAGCAATTTGTCATCAAAATAAAAAGGTATGTAATAGATATAGATATTATGATATTGTTTATTTTACCTAAAAAATCTGCAGCCAAAGCAAAACAAACTATGTTGATAAGGAAAGGAGCGCGAGCGGTGGGTCTGATATCCCTTTTAATATTTGATTCAATGGCGATTCCGAAAAATGCTTTGTTACCCATTCAAATGTGCCTTTATACAGAAGAAGAATAAACAATAAGAATAAAGAACTAATGTTCACAGTGACACAAGAGAACAAATAGGTTAAATTCTGAGTAATTTATCTATACGTGAAAAAATCTAATACATTGGACACGAAACTATCGATTTAGGATCGAGTTGTAATCGATATTTGCACACATATTAGGGGATAAGGGATTTCGTGACGACTCACTACTCTTACCCTATACCACGTCTGCAGTGAGAAAAGAAAAAAAGATAAAGCTCCTTCAGGAAATGGGCCATTCGGCGCCCTTTCCCAGAGCTATCGGGTATTAGCAATTTGCTTTGTGTTAGACATTCCGCTTCTAAAAGTATCGGGCGAAGATAAGGAAAAAGGGACTTTGATAATTAACCCTCAAAGCGTTTAGAGTAAATGTGAATTGAACGAGTGAGATGGGACAATTAGTATATTTTTTTCGAGTTTCTTTGAAATTAGGGGCACACTTGTAATCTCTTTGGGTGTCGACTAATAGCTAATTTTGTAAATACTCTTTAGGTGAATCTTTTAAATAAGCGGAGTTAAGCCTAGCGATGCACAATGAGGCCTGTTATTTAACGATAGAGGTAAAACCTGCTTTCCAAAAAAATGTCTTTCGCGACTCTGTCTTTCGGAAAAGTTTCATTATTATATAGTATTGGTAGATGAAATATTTTTTCTTTCAAATTGGTATTTATGTAAATCTTAGTTAAATTATCACAACTTATTTGGAAAGAGAAACCTCATTTCCATGCTATGAGATAATTTACAAGACTTATTAGATTTTGTCCAATAATAATGAGTCCTCAGCAGAAGTTTAATTCACAAGTTTTTTTATTAAGATCATCTGTTAACACATAAAATCTCATTATCCCATAATTAGAAATAAAGTAAAAGAAAATGAACTTTATCAAGTTACTAATAAATTTTAATTAAAAAAATTATATGATCCATTCCATCTTTTTCAAACGGAAAATATTAAAAAGAACCCGAGAACCATTTTATGGGCTATTCGATAATCTCAATCGCAAGCAGATTGGGATTTTGGGGAAGACCGAATCGGTAAAAGTAATAACCGCTTGATTTTACGTCCCGTAACGGGAATTCCGATAAAAGATTTGTGTATTTTTTACGATTTATTGTAATTTAAATTAGACATCTGCCTGTCAAAATATCAAAAATTCATAATCAAATAAAAAGTTACTTTTGCCTAACTGTCCGAAATGATGATAGATTTTATAGTACCTATATAAATTATTATTTTGTACATTACACTTTGACAAGAGAAAGTAGTAACTGAATAAGCAATTTCATTTACTTTATGATGAAATGAGTTTTTTAATGAATTAATTAAAATTTTAAAATCTGTTACGAAATCTTGGAAATTTATTTAGTGAACTTCTTCTTTTCGTGTCAGTGACTCAAACAAAATGAAATAAAATTCCTACACCCTAATGGCAAGATATTCCGCCAGTAAGATGGCATTATCCGTTATTACTCAAAATAATTCCTACCTTTCCCATTTAATGAACTATAAACAGTATGTAATTCAGTTATGAATACAAAAATAAAGTCTAAGTCAAACATATTATGTATTGTACCGACTGTTTGTGTCATGATTAATAAAACAAATAAATAAATAAATAAAAATTATAAAAATTCTGTAAAAAAAAACTTAGACACGTCATTTACAACATATTATCAATTCTAGTTAACAAAAGCCACTCTATCCATCATTTCGGAAACAAAGCAAGATGACCACCGGTAAAAGAAATGACGAAAGAAAACCGGTAAATTATTTGAAATATACATCCAAAAACCTGTAATATTTCGTAGCGGAATGCGAGTAACAATTTGGCAAATAATGTTGAATAAACAACGTAGGTAATATTCCCAATTGGCACAACAAATAATTCCATAACCAAACAAACGTTAAAAATGTACTGTTTACAGACGAAAAGCCTTAACCCAAACCTTTTATGGATTCCCATAGGGGTACAATGAAAAAAAATTCACACCTCTAACACTTATCGAGTCATTGAGAACATTAGGCGTTTCGTAGCAAACTTTCTTAGCTGCCAGACCCGCGTCAAATGTGGGTACTTTTGACCCCATCTTGTCTTGTCAGAATCAGACGGAGAATCTGAGGTAGCCTTTTATTGATACAGTCGAAAAACATATCTGTATGTGGAAGTGTTAGGTATATTTTAGATATCTTGGATTACTCCAAAAATAGAAGGGTTTTATTTTATTTTCGTAAACTTGAGAAAAATAATTTGTATTAAGTGAATTTACTTTGTAAAGTGTGGCCTATGTCCAGCAGTGAACTTCTTGTGGCTGAGATGATGATGATGACTTTGTTAAGATTTTTCATTGTGCAGGATGTTGGTTAGATACAATACAATATGAGGTGAGCAGCACCGCAGTCGCACATGTCGCTACTATAAAAAACTCAACTAAACCAGTTCACTTGACACCTGAGTGAAATCTTTTTTATAAAATCTCTAAACAGAACTGCTAGACCTTGAGAAAAGTGTTTCTCAGTCCAAATGGTCGCTCGTAAACGAGTGATTATCCTTTCGCGCGTCGTCATAATGCGCGATCATATGAAACGGTCTGATTTCCTTACAATTAATATTTCGTTTTTCATATCAACCCATAATCATCCCACTGCAGGGATACGGGTCTTCCTTTCTCGAAGGGCACTAGAGCGTACTCTGCCACGCTGCCCCAATGCGGATTGGCAGAGGCCGATGTTTGACTTGGCTTAACGACTGTCATCTACCGATAACAGCCGGGACCGACGGCTTAACGTGCCCTCCGAAGCACGGCGAAGCTCGAGATAACGACCCATCCAAACACTGGCTAAGGTCGACGTCGCTTGACTTGCGTGTTCATAATTAGAGTGCGATACACAGCGACGCCATCGACCTCCTCTTTTAGTTTATTTAGTTTTTAGTCAAAGTTAATTAAGATTTTTAATGTCGTACTTCAGACAATCAAGCAAGCCGACCGGCTGATAGAAAATGGTTACGGCCGCCTGTGAACTTCAGTAACACAAATGGAGCTACCAATGCGTTGCCCCCTAAAAAAAAGGGAATAAAGCGAAAGGGGAGAGGAAAGAAGTTGGCCTTAAAATGAACCGAAATGAATCACGGTCAATGAAGCCCGTTGAGCCGAACGAGTACGAGCTCATTCAGACGAGCGGCACTTGGTTATCGGTATATAGAACTCGACTTGTCGACAGGTGGAGACGGTTGCAGTTGTGGAATCTGTCATTCAGACGAGCGACACTTACGACTGCAGTTGTATCTGCAATCAACCAAGTGCCGTTCGTCTGAATGAGCCCTGAGTGACACAAATTAAAAAACCACATCTTATTCCGCGTATTGTCATAACAGGCTTATAATAAAGGTTGAAACAAACAAAAGTGTAAATTAAAAAACTCATTATAAAAATTACTCCGCCAAAAACCGAGAACAAAATGAATGTAATATATCAAAATGGCGAATTCCCACAAAAACCTCGAAACAACATTAAGATACAAATAAAACAGTCGAGCCAACATAAAAGCAATAGACGTTTTGATTTATTTGAGCCGGTGTAATCTGTCAGAAAGTTTCGTTCACCGCAGCTCCGCGATCGCGATCAATCTGTTAGACTTATTCGTCCCACTTTTATTTTGTCCCCATTTCAATTGTACATTCATCAATCTTGGTTGATAGTAAATTATGGTTCTATTTTGAAGGATTACTTATAGAACCATAATGGTATCATTTTTTACCTTTATACGCATGTGATGAACATCACTAAAGAGTAAGTAAACTGAAATGTCCAGAGGTTTTGCACCTTTTGCACAACCAGTATTTTTTACTAATTTACATCATTCAACAGATAGCCGAGGAGCTCGGTGGCGTCGCTGTGTGTCGCACTCTAATATGAACATGCAAGTTAAACGACGTCGACCCTAGCCAGCGTCTGGATGGGTTTCGTTATCTCGTGCTTCGGAGGGCACGTTAAGCCGTCGGTCCCGGATGTTGTCGATAGATGAAAACACCAGCCTTTGCCAATCCGCATTGGAGCAGCGTGGCAGAGTACGCTCTAATGACCTTCGATTGAAGGGAGACTCGTATCCCTGCAGTGGGATGAGTATGGTTTGATGTGAATAGATAGCCGTAATAGCTCAGTTCGTAGTAATTAATAGTAATCCGATCTACGATATTAAAAATCCGGATAGTGGTGGTTTTATATATAAAAGAGAAATCGTAATAAATTGCTTAATTTAGCCATTTCGTAACAAATATTAATATGAAAATGTAGTCGTCGTCATCGTTACGGTAAATAGTCTAATCTCATTTCTGTGATACATCTGTAAGCAGCATTGTAAATCATACCCTTCTAGTGTTCTTCTTATCTTAACTGTACATCTATTGTTTATCATGAAACCCTCGCTTTTCCTCACCTCGAATTTACGACGTCTTGACTTATCTGGATCATTCTGGAACAATCTAGAAAGTCATAAAAATAATACTGTCAAGATGAAATTGACCTGTAGCCTGGAATGCCCATAACCATATGTTTTCTAAGGAATCGCTGTATTTATCTTAATCACGTGGTACTGGAGAAATCATTTGTTTGCCGTGTTCCGCGTGTAAATGCGAATACGGGCAAGACTTCATTCAAGTTTAAGACGTGATACAGTAAACATTTCGAGTTTACGACACAATCGAAATACTGGATACGGGTATTGGCACAATTTGAAGAGCAAAGCAATTTGACTGATTAGGTGTTTTGTGATATGCGTGGAGTAAAATTCCGTATTAAATAAATTAATAAATAGGTAAACTAGGGACACAGAGCACCCCCAATAGAGACCACATATCAGGGCCCCCGCTTCTGCCAAGCTTATGCAGCACAACTACTAATATTGATGACACGCCCACCAATCAAATTGCACCAATTTGATTTACGACATGACGTGTCCTTGACCTGCCCAATCAGAACACTGTTCGTTCTCCCCGCACCCCGCACTTGTGGCGATGTCATTTTCAAACAATAAATGGTCATTGCGGACTCTATTGGGGGTGCTCTGTGACTAGGGACAAATCACACAGATTGAGCTTGCCCCAAAGTACTTGTGTAGGATACTAACTCAACGATACTATATTTTATAACAAAAACATAATATAGATAAACATCCAAGACCCGAGGCCAATCAGAAAAAGTTAGTTTTTCATCATGACCCGACCGGGACTCGAAGTACTCGAACCCGGGACCACGCGGGTGGCGGTCTGGCGTTGTAACCATTACGCCACGGAGATCGTCGTTCTATTTTTTCATTTATTGAATTTTAGTTTTATCTCTCTAAGTAATTTAAAAAGGTAACACAAATATGATATCCTGTTTGTCATTTCTTGAAGAAAGTTTCAGTCAAACCTATAGGTTTATGTTTATTTACTAAAAAAGGGTAAATAATCTGAAATTAATTCGTACACGTTGTCGAATCCAATAAAAATGTGGTTACAATTTATTATCTGCCTGTGTATCGCAGTTATCACTTAGTACATTGAATAAAATACAAAATTACATTATTAATTCAATTCAAATGTAGTACCTACAGGCTCTGTATTCATCCGATACGTGACTAAATAGTGTGAACGAAGCACAATATTGTTATATCTGGCAGGCTATTATGGATGTCATACTCTCAAATGTATGACAGTTTCACATATTGTTGTCGGGTTCTTGAAATACGACTACGGAGTTAGTTGAATAGATTGTTACTCAGACTAGCCTTGATTAAGATACATGTGCAAATGTGTTCTGTCTGCATGGTATGATAAAATTATTTTAATACCTATTAAATATAATTGAAAAAGTTAAGTTTCTATCTCTAGAGCCATATTTTATTTTTATTGTTTCGTTACGAAAATACTTTTGCTTTGTTCCTAAATAATATCATCATAAAAAATATTTTGTACCATAACTACGAATATTGCAAATAACATGTAAAAAAACAGTTTTCATTCTTTCAAAATATTTTTTTATTGATAAAAACACAGTCAAATGCTTGTTAAGTGTATGTATTTATTTTTTTAACGTCCTACCTAACTGCCGTGCCCGTTTAAGTAGTAGGAAATACCTATCATGATAACAATGAAAATTGTTATTGGTATCGGTTTTAACGTACTGAAATTATTACATCCATAGTGTACCAAATCTCTCTATAACATCTATTGTGTACCAAATCTCTCTATATACTCTATCATAATCAAAAATTTATTTAACGTTGCGTAAGAATATCTACTGGTACTAAGTTGGTTAGTGATAACTAACTAAGTACCAGTAGATATGCTAGATTTAGCATCTACATTATTGTATTGCCTGACATATTTTGTGAAATAGGTAAATGAAACCAACAACGAAATACTGGAATTAATGAAACAGCTCACATTTAATTTAATGGACGCTGCATGCACGATATTGCAGACGTAACATATTATTAAACTAAATGAGATACCACTATTTCAGGTATTGTAATAACATTTAACATGCCTGCTGAATTAAAATCAGACGCTTTGCCTGTTGGACTGGATGGGACTCTAATTATATTTGTTTCGTTCATTAAGATAATCTTTTTTGAACAGCGAAATTAAACATAATAATTATATGCTATCATAAGCGATGGAATTCTTAACTAAAAATGTTTCAGGACATTTGGGATAAATGTCTCAAAAACACTATTACTTGTAATTTTCTCCATAGAAAAAAAAAACAAATCCTTTAATGTTTTGAGTAGACTAATTTTATGGATGAACTATGGCGCAAAATAAACAACTGTGTTGTGTAGCAGTGATTTCATAATAATACTGCATCTACGCGACTACGCCCTCTACGTGGCCGTAGCTTTACTATCGTTCCGCTACGCCGCGCCAGCGCCGCGGTCCGTGAAATTCAATCTTGCGTCAGTCTTGGCGACAGTCACACGTCCATCTTGTTTTGTAATCGAATGACATTCGCTATCCCAAAAGTAATAATTTTCTTAAAGTGAACTAAAATAATTGTCTTACGAAATCAAGTTTCATGACTTTGCAATTTTCTCGCCGCGTCAAAGCTGTTAACTTTTTAAATGAAAGTTGTCTAAGATGTAAATATGACGAATACTAAAAACCTAGACTAATGCCTATGTAAATTTAAATTAGCAGAATTTACATTTAAATTAAAGCTCATATTTATGGAACAAGTAACCTTTGCTTGGACATTTTCTATCTTTTTAAAGTTTGATCCCGTTTAAAAGATTCATAATGATTTGTCTAACTGGATTATAAAATTATGTTTTATTCATTTATATTTTGAATAAAAGAGTAATGAAAAACTGAAGGGATAACTCGGTAAGTTAAATGGCATTTGGGATTTGCTTGAATAAAATTTCTTTATGAATTTAATACTGAGTTTATTAGTCCCGAAAGTATTTTTGTTATTTGTCAAATAAAAGTTTTAAACGAAACTCTCTCTGAAGCCTGTGTACACACAGATCCTATTTTTGTCGTCACCGTTTGAATGAATAGAGCTCTACAACTGTATAATTCCTCGTTAAAAACTTGGAACTAACTTCCAATCGCTGGAAAAAAATATTATTGTCCGAAAACACCGCAATATTTGCACCGAACAACTTCACCTCAAATTCAATGACAACCATGACTGAGGGAGCTACAAGAAGCGAATGTCTACTTTGAAGGCCAGTTCAGTAACTCCCCCAAACCCTCTAGGCTCCATGGGCTTACCATTAGGTGACATGCATGCTCTTATATAAAAAGTTGCGCAAACAATAATTTCAATTCCGGAATGGTTCATATAAGTAACACGGTCTTCCTTGCTTTGCTAACTAGCCTAACATATTGCTGTATGTGTTAGAAAAGTCGTCATTTGTCAGAATGCTATACACGAGCATTTAAAAAATAATAATAATAAAGATAAAGAGTTTTTTACTACAAATTATAATATGAATGATCAAAGAAAGCATATAAAAATTTACAAATTGCTGGAATATTTCTCTCATATAAGGTTTCAAAGAAAACGTTGACATTGGAACATCAAGTAATTAATTAACTCGTAAAAAGTCTTGACATTATATTCTAAGAAACACGATAAAATTTTTAGAAATTATAATATATTTACGAATGGCACTTGTATTTTTTTATTTCATATCATTTATTTTGATGTCAAATAAAATGCGTACCATTTATACATAGTCTTTGTGTATTTCGTTTATCATGCTGATCATGATAACATTAAGCATGATAATATCACTGGCAAAATAGTAAAAAAAAAAAATTGAATGGGACTGCAATTTCTGGCCTGTACTGTTATGTACTCATAAGATAATGTTACTAGGAGATCATGAATCCTAAAAATTGGGAGAACAACACACAAAGCAGGAATATCGTAGACTTATGTCAGCTGTAGTAGCCACAGCCACGACCAAAAGTAAAGTAAAATGTGAAGTTCTAAGATTTCCTTTAGTTAGTGAAGACGACTCTCCTGATTTTTTATTCGGCAATATCAGCAGAGCCGTGTACACTATAATATTCCCTGAGGTTGTTGTTGTTTTAAGAATTGTAGATCATAGATCAAGTTCTCATTTATAATAAACAGCTCTCATGCGGGTTGCAGATCAAGAGATAAGCTAAGTTAGTTTCCAGAGTTTTACATACATTACGCGTTGTGGTCTGCACCTAAATATGAAAAATCATTTCAGTTATGAAGACTAAGCTTAACTAAGTTAGCAATGACTTAGCTTAGCTCTGCATCCCGCTTTAAGCTCTGAATAACAAGCTTATATTTTCCAATAGCTATGTTTTTAAAAGCAATTTTAATAAAGGCTATAAATATTGCTAAGGAAACTCTTAGCATCACCATGAATATCACAATAACGTAAGGTACAACATTTACCTGCGTAATTGAAATCGGATATCAAACAAGTCTCAAGTGGCTGATTATGCGAGAAAAAAAAAATAGAAAACATTGTCGTGATACAATACCGAACATCAGTCAAGTCACAAACAAGATTACAACGTAATCAATCAGGGAGACGAACGTCGTCAATTAATCAAGTATGTCGACGGAGACAGTGACAGCTCTGGTGCTGACGACGATAAAAATGTATCCAGTTATTTAACAGCATTTGCAATTCGATTTTTGAAATAAGACTTTGAGGTGCTTGATGTTGGTTGGGGGGTATTTACCTTGTGCTTCTGCTCTTGTTAATATATCTTTGATATGAGACTGCGAGTAGCTCTCGGAGCAAGAGCTGCACGACCATCACCGTTACTCGTGCTCGTTTCTGCAGTTAGTCGAGTGACCATAAATGAAACCGTCCTGTTTAGTAGTGAACTTTGTTGCAACGTTCTTTGTTTCTTGTACGCACAGCAATAACTACCACCGATATCATGTAACTAATTAAGAGGTTCATATAAGTAAGCACGTTTCTCTTTAATAGAAATGATTGAAATAATTAAGCCATGATTCAATTTACATTTTTTTATGTCAGATCAGCAACTGACATTCAACAGAACACGCAACAAATAAGAACATAAACAGAGATTAGTCTTAAGAGAAATAAGAAATTTATCCAGAGATTTAGTACGATAGCTAAATACCATAAATCTTTTCCTTGTATAAAAGTAAAGACACAGTAATGAGATAATAAGGATTAAATCTACGTTATAAAAATTTTTTTCTCTCTAGGAAAACCATGAATACGTAGTAATTTTTAACACGCTTTTATTATACACAGTTTTTATTTTACGGAAATATCATTAGTCGAGGAACTAAATCCGAAAATGATCTGTTAAACTATTGACTTTATTGGTAAGTACTTAAAAAATCGCTTGCATTTGTGGTGTCATTCAACATGTTAGGTGATCTTAGTTCTTATAGCTCGTCGCCTCGCGCTAACGGTCAGACCACGAGTATATTGGCTTCAGCGGCAAGCGGGCCACGGCGACGTCTGCAAGAGGAAAAGGGATATGTACTCGATGGAAAGTGGCGACGCGCGCCTCATATGTCGTGACATTTCACTCAACCGCATGTACATTTATTATGTTCGCGCCCCTTCAAAAATCTCTCGCACTGCTGCAGCTGCTGCCAAGTGGGCCGTATCGTTGATAGTTGCTAGTTCGTGGCCTAGCTGTAAGCCCGTGATAGAGCCGAAATTGTATGATGGTATGTTCGATTTTGTTTACTAAGACAAATTTTTACTACCTATGTATTTTTAAATAATATTTTCAGGTAACACACTTTTTCATAATAAACTCTGACAAACAAATGTTTCCGTTATAAATGACATACAAAAACATAACTCATCTCCTCAGCTCAAACTCTTTGACAGTCTTTTTACGGAAACCACAGAGCGCTCCTTTTTAAATAACAAGTATAACAATTTCCTTTCTGAAATAGAAAAACTTTTAAAGTGAAGAAAATAGAGAGTTTTAATAACAATCTCGTGTGTGTCGTGTGTTTCATTATAAACTATAATTAATGTTGTCTTTTAAGAATTGTCTTGTTGACGATGCAACGTCTCTGCATAATACATTTTTAAAATATTTACGCTTTCAAATTAAAAGTGCATATTTACATTCAATCCAAAGGTATAGAAAATTAACACTTAAACAAATAACATTAATAATAATCTTGATAGATAGATACTATGTTAAACAATAGATTTGTCATTGGTTGGACGCAGCTTAGGATGCGAATTAAACAACAAAGAGTCCTTGGTGTTGTAAAAAAAAACGAATGGTATCTAATGGACTAGCCATTAAGTCGTAATGTGTAATCATTAAATGTACTAGTTTTTATGTAACAAATTAACTTAATTTTCACAATGAACCACAAAAAGCTTTACAAAACCTTTACTTTTATCAGAAAATCCTATTCTGCGATCGTATAAAGAAATTAGTTGAAACAATGCCTATATCTACTCTTAAGGCCGACAAATTAAGGTTGGACGTACAATAAAACGTAAGATTGACTACAACTTAGAGAGCAGTAAGTCTAGTACAAATTGACTTCTCTCTTTTCCAAATACTGCACCCTTGGATGCACAGTGCTATTTTTTGTACACTGTTGTAAACACTCCGATGTGTCGAGAGACGACGCGACGGACGCGTGAGAAGCCTTATTTACTTCGTCTAGTCTTTAGTCGTTTTTTTTGAAGTGAAAACTTCTTTTATATGGGTAAAAAATGTTAAACTCGCGGCAGATCCGTAGCCTGATCGAAAAAGCGTAAGATTCCCTAACCATTCGAAATTATTCAAAAATGCACAACGTTGATGTTTAAGTTTTCACTTCTGCCGGAACTCCCGTCCTTTTTCGTAGGTTTGATAGTAATCCACCGGATAAAAAAACATATTCTTCTTAAAATTTAAGAGCCTCTTGTCGGAGTGCAGCCTCCATTTTTCTCTTTCCTTTGCTATCTCTTTCACCTCTCTATAAGACACGATACGCCTGCTCTTTCCTTCACTCGATCTCTTTTCGGCCTTCCCCTCCCTCTTCTTTAAGAAAAGTAAAAAAACATTTAGGGTTCAAAAATTCCCTACTAAACTCCCTTATAAACAATAGTAGTACGGTTAGGTAGCATTTGATCAACATTAGCATGGAGTGTAGTTACTAAGAGTATACTGTGGCAACTCTTAATGACGCCAGTCAGTCCAGAGCTGGCAATTTGACTGAAACAAACCCAATTACGCACTTTTATTTCATTTGGGATAGAGACATAACAAAATGTATTGTTAAACCAAAGAGCCAAAGCCTGTGTTTTGTTTCATGACCGGCGAATGAAACCTCTTGAAAATGAGATTTCATTCGTGGAAACTAAAAGCCAGTATGATTGAAAAAACTGAGCAAGTGGGTGTGAGCCACACAGTGTAGGGTTTCGTATTTGCTACGATTTGATTGCTTGCAGTTGAATGCAATATCATATTCAATGATAGTTATTACGTTTAGGTACATCTAAGATTTTTTTTTATAAGTGCGTCATCCATTAGCCTTATGTGACCCACGCACTTGCCCGGTTTCTTTTTGGGAAAAAGGAGCCATTACTAAATTCAACCATCGGACACGACATTATTCTTTTTTGTTTTTAAATGTTACAGTGTAAATTCTGTAAAACTTTTAAACTTTTTTTCTTTGAAAAACAATGTTACAATTTATTTAACGTTAAAGGTTTTAATTTTAACAAGTTGGAAGCAGTAGACTGGCGGTTTCAGAGGCCAAGATCCACCTCGAGTCACTGAGCCAGCGGAGTAAGTAAGTAAGTAAAGATTTTAAAACATTCTACTAAAGATCGCAAAGTGCATACCATATTGAAGCATAACACTAGGCAACGATTTTGAATTTTATTACAACAAGATGCTTCGACTGTCGGTTGGCAGTCTCACGTTCGTTTCTCAGGCATTCCTTAACGGTATGTGTACTTATTGGTATTTTATTTCGTTGTATACAAAATGTGCATATTGGATAAGTTTTGCTACGAGAACTGGGAGTTCGTCTTTGATCTTGTTTAGTCAAAGTGGACAGTTAGAATACTCATTCTGAGTGAAATCAGTATATACTTATAGACTGAAATTTAAATTTAAGTGCAATTTTTCCGATTTCATAAATTAATTGGAAATCTCATTTATTAGGTCGTTGTTGTATTTCCTCGTATAGGTAATTTACAATCCGAAGTGTTTATTGTGAAATTATGTTTATATACACTGGACGTCAAAACAAGTAGTACAGTTTTAAAATTGCAATTACTCTTAAAACTATAGAAGTTAGAGTTTTGAAATAAAAATAAATCTTTATAGGACGATATTATGCATGAAGTTTTTATTAAGTGAAATGAAATTGTCTTTTAACTAAATTAGAATATTATAAAGTTATAATATTCTGTACAAGAAACTTAAGTTTAAAAATTAATTACGCCAATTCTTTTATTTCTTTTTATATCTTAAAGTGTAAGATAGATTTGGATATCACGAGGTTATATATTAAATATATTGAATATACGAAATCTACCTACGAGGTAATTATGTAAAGATTAAGTCAAGGATGTCAAATAAGTGTATTAAATCAGACAGAGTATGATTTCATTAAAATTGGTGACCCTTTTTATTGGCAATGCGAAAATTTTCAAGAGCCACATTTATATCTTTGTACCCATACCCCGTGTCACATGTTATTAGGGCGTTTTTACTCATTCGTAGTTATAGAGAAAGGTTTAAGGGATGAATCCAATTCGTTGTATATGTGTGTTTATTTCGAGACGGTGCTTAGGTTGTTATGCCTTCACTGTGTGTGTAAGCCGAGTTTGGGATTGTGGTTTCTGTTTTATGAAAATCTCGGCCATTTTCAAAAGTAGTTTGTCATAGGGTATTTATAGCGGTTTTGCTTACCTAATTTGTTAATTTTGTAAGTGGTTATTTAATTGTATTTTTTAAACCGGCCAAGAGCTTGTTGGCACACGTACAGTGTTTCATCATGCTACGCTATGCTTTCTTGCAGACGTATTCAATGACATAAATATGTCATTAGTACGTTTCCATAAAATAAATTTAATTTTATAAGTTCTTTGGCTATAAGAATCATGATAATGTTAGTTTATTGTAGCAGTCTCTTCTTAATGATATTGAATGTATGTCATTATTATGAATATTGCAAATATTAAAATCATAATCAAATTATTTCACGAAATCTCTTTATGGACACGTCACTTGATTTATGCAAAGCTGTTAAAATACAACAATAAATATTTTTTGCTTGCATTTTTTATTTCCTGCCATTAAGCTTTTTATTAATGGAAGACATAATGGTTACTACACCATGAACCTTTTCCATTAGTTGTAAAAAAAGATGACCTTATTATTTTGAAGTCAATACCTAAAATCTAGAATATAATGTTAAACGGGACCTAGCGAGACCTTTTGAGAAGTATCAAAGAATAAATTAAAGTTTTAGTTCGAGACTTTATATGATATATTTTTATATGACACCACAAATATGTTTTACGATCAAAAGCCAGGAGGTAGCAGATGAGACGTTTCAGTTTTATGACTTCAGTTATAAACAGACCGCGCTTAGAATGCATGGCGCGAAGAAACTAACGCTGTCCAAGCTGTTACTACATATGTATGGAAATAACCAGTGTAAATTTTTAAATTGCCTTGCTTGCAGCTTTGTCTAGGCGAGAATTTTGGTGTAAAATCTTTATTCTTTCTCTTACATGCTGATATATGTCATGTTATTTGAGATACCTATTTATATATATTTATTCTCATACACAATGTCTCTAATGAAACCAAATGGAGACGGATAGCTGTAACAGCTATTCATTTTCATAAAGACGCAATGATTCTCAGAGTATTCGGTGTATATGGGTTCGAGGGTTCAGTTTATCGAGGTTCAGTTTATCCAAGATTATCTAATTTGTCAACAAATGTAAAATACGATAGTGAAAGATCTGATGGATCTGAACTAAAAGAAGACCGTATTCGAAGTAACATTGAGTTAGTAATGCATAACTGAATTTTTTTCAAAGTTTAATCATGTCATAACGGCGAGGCCGTGACTTTTGGCTTAGCGGTAAGCGGCCCACGCCGCCGTTGCGCTGTGCGTATATTAAATTTGTTTCTCGTCGCGCACTTCCTTAAAATCCCGTGGCGTCATATTAGTACATTTGTTCTTACCGCTCACCGCCCCGGCTCTAAGCCAACACTGATAAGCAGTGAGTTCGCGGCATGAAACTTTCCCTTCCCAAACAAACCACTCCCTTTCTTTTAGTATTGATAAAAACTATGATAACCTCGTTCACCTTCATATTATCTCAAAGATTTTTTGAATTTCTGCTCCTCCTCTCATAGTTTATCACTTCGCTCCTCTGAAAATTTTACTCTCCTGTTTCCTGTTCATTCTTCATCTATCTTTGATAAATCTTTCACCATCCAGGCTGTAAGACTTTGGAATAGCTTACCAGTATCCATTAGAGCGGCTAAGACTATAAACATTTTTAAAAACCAAGTCAAAAACCACTTTACATTTACTTATTAATTTTTTCTTATAGCATTCTTACAAAGTACCTATATGAATCCCTTCATATGTGAGTATATATGTAAATAAAGGTATATATTTATAATAGTTTAATATTTTTAATATTTACTTCACCTACTCAAATGAGTATTTATATGTGATCTTCTTGTTTATATTTTTAATCCAAGTTTATTTTATTTTATTATTGCTAGCCCTGCCTACTCCATATATAGCTATGTTACCCTAAGGTTGCCTTGAAAAGATTGCTTTGAGCAATAATGCCGCCTTGTTGCCAATATACAAGTCTGTAATCTTTTTTTTTTGTGTTTACCGTATCGTATTGTTTTTGTTGTGTTCTATGTTTACAGTCTGTGTGTTGCAAATAAAGCATATTCTATCTATCTATCTATCCATGATAATAGAGTTTGAATAATAAAACATTTTACAAAAGCCTGTGAAGTTGTACGCTGTTTTCTTTTTCTTCGTCCGTTCTCTCGGGCAGTGTAAAATCAATGCTTTTATAAAGGAAACGTTGAAAAACTTAAAACAAAACCGGTCTAAGTAAGATTTCAAAGAGAAAATTCCAAGCAATCTATCTACCGATTGCAGGTCAAGTTAACGTTAGTTACAGACCAATTCCGTATCGACGCCTCTTCCAACAAGAAGCGAATTGCAAACTTGGAAGTCATTAACTTCGGTTAAGTTAGTTACTTCTCGGTCGGCGAAATGCTAGCGGGCGTCATCTGCTTTCAAAATTAACTAAAAGGAATAAAGCAGTTGAATTATAGGGAATTTTATGAAGTGAATTAATAAGGACAGTCATTTCACAAACCTTTTAAATTAGTATTATCTAATAATTCTTATCTTGACAACTAGTAAGTAGAAAAAGTAAGCAAGATTCCTTTTTGAATCTGTATTTATTTAGGGGATAAATCATCGGAACTACTAAATTGATTAAATTTATATGTTTCAACGATTGAAAGGTACATTATTCCAGATAAACATAATGCTATATAGATATTTATATTATTATGTAATGTATGTGAAAACTATGTACACGTATGCCAAAAGTATACGACGTAAACGTACATGTACACGTAAAAAAAACGTATGATATTCTTCAACTAAGTCGAAAGGTCAACCCTTGCGACGCTGGGCCGGATCGTAAAGTTTTTAATATTAATGGTATAATCTAAAAATATATTATAAAAGAGAATGTTCAAATAATACGGTATCACGTTTTAGAGTTATTCAAGTGAAAACCAAATATTTTTATTCAAATACTCTTATTTCAAGTCTTATTGAATTTATGCATAATTTGATGTTCTTTTTCAACTTACCCATTCACAAGTTTACCGCGTCTTTGTGAAGCATCAATGAGTTTCGTTCGGTGGTGAATGAGAAATATCCATCCACTCTCCTCTCCTCTCAAAGAAGGCTAGTCACTTTTATGACTTCAGTTATAAACAGACCGCCGCGCTTAGAATGCATGGCGCGAAGAGTCTCTATACTCTTCTTTTCCATTCTTTCCTTGTATGTGTAGTGTAGTATCGGGTAAAAGTGCAATTCCCAACAATATTATTACTTAAACAACGCCCTCGTACTTTAATGGGCCACTTCCTTCCCTCGGTGAACAATGTACTATTTACTAACAACGAATTCAAGTAACAACAACTGTAGGCGTTGCTTATAAATTCTGTTACTACTTTAATGTTATGTTAACAGTTCAGTATATTCAGTTTCTTGCTCTTCTCAATTAAATAGGCTATTCACGTCGAAAGTGCCAGTAGGACAATATTGACGTTCAAAAGTATTTCTTTCATATCTATTTGCATTTTTTTAAATAGCCATGCATGTTCCACTGCTGGGCAAAAGCCTCCTTCCGCACGTCTCTGTCCAGAGTTCAAGGACCAGTCTCTAATAACTTTTGTGATCGTTTGACCATCTCATCCTTGGTACGGAACCCTAAAAAAGGGTAGTTTAGGGTTCCGTACCTCAAAAGGAAAAAAGGAACCCTTATAAGATCACTTTGTTGTCCGTCTGTCTGTCCGTCTGTCTGACTGTCAAGACCCTTTTTTCTGAAACGAATGGAGGAATCAAGCTGAAATTCATATCAAATACTCAGATCTACTGTCCTTAAGAGCTGTGAAAAAATCAAACTTCTAAGCAATCAAAAGATACTGCCGTTTATGCCGCATTTTCGACGCAATTTTGACACTCGCAAGGGAATCAAAACCTACCGGGTACCTACTTCTCGTAAACTCAGAATCTTGAAGTTTGGTACTAAGCAACGTCTTAGTACATATAAAGGAAAAATTGCGAGAAGCATAAATTTTTGGTTACATATTATAATAAAAATATTTTTTTCTTATAAACCTATGGGTTTGTACGGAACCCTCGGCGCGCGAGTCCGACTCGCACTGTGCCGGGTTTTTTCTTTTGCAAAATGTTATTATCAGTATTGTAAATAACATCCAATAGCATAAATAATGGTAAAATTAAATAGGAAATTTACAGAGCAAGATGAACAATAGTGCAGCGAATTGTTTGTTAATTAGCACGGAAATGCCTCCCGGCGTCTGCCACATCCCACTACCAACTTTACCTCTAACTACAAGTAAAAGTGACTAACTGACTTAACGAACTATAGATATTAGGAAGCCATTATTTATTTCTTTTCTACTATCGATAGTTTGATACTTAAGGTTAGTTAGGTTGTATTTACAGTAAATGAATAAGAATACTACGACACAATGACCGTTGTTTGATAATCTCAATAATCTTTATTATTATTTGAATATATATTGTATATTAATAGTGTATTTTCCGTTTTGTTTATAAATATTTTTATATCTGTACTAATATTATAAAGAGGAAAGATTTAATTGTTTGTTTGTTTGCATTGAATAGGCTCCGAAACTACTATTAAAAATTCTTTCACCAGTAGAAAGTTACATTATCAGGGAGTGACATAGGCTTATAGCTTTTCCCGAAATTCAATGTGGTTCCCACGGGAACGGGTCCGGAACTTCACGCGGACGAAGTCGCGGGCAAAAAAGCTAGTGTATTTATAAATTTTAGTTATGATCCTGAATAATGATTTTTATTAGCATTTTTAAAACACTTTTAAGTAATTTCAAAAACCAAATGACGTTATGTTCCGTATCATTTTTTGGCTAGTTCGACATCAATATTATAAAATTAATTTATACAACTTACATTATCAGTTTAAGTACCAAACTTAAAGCATAAGCCAAAATCCTTTTAAGGTCAGTTAGGGTAAGACAGACATACTTTATTGTGAATTTACTAAATCGAGTTTTATGCAGAAATTGTTTGACCTAGAGTTAAGTTAAATATACAGGGATCTAAAATATAAATTAAGCTTTATAATTATGAAGATTTTTCCACAAAATTCATTAAAATGTAAAACCTGTAAACTGGTAGTCTTGCCTTGGTAGCTGCCTTACCCTACCTGACCTTATATTCATTTCCTGCTTATTTTGCAATTTTTAAGGATGCGATATGTTAAAGTTGGTTGTAAAGTCGTCAGAATTTTGCTTGTAATTAATAAATCATGAAAGTTAGTCTATGAAAGCCACTACCAGTTAGACGAATGCACAACAATGCATAAAGTTGCTCGTTAATTAGTTGAAAACGCTTCTCGTGTGAACCACGTTTCCGAGAAAACCGTCTTTTAAAACTACGAAACGTTTCGATGATATAAACTGATATATTTATTAAATTTAAACTTTCTTTAGAACCAGGAGGCTCTGTGTGATTTAGGTAGAATTTATTTACTTATTTGGTATATTATGAATGCAAAAGGCTCCAGAAACTAACTCTCAATTGTCTTCATTCACGCACACGTGATTGTTTTATTATCCCGCCTTATTATATTATCCTAATAAACATATCGATACCATGCTATACAATACACACACGCACACACACACACGACACAAAACACTTCCAGTCCCACCATGAATTCATATACATAAACCACAGCTATTACACTTTAATACAATTTTATTAATCTTAGTTTGTAAGGATGTTCCGCGAGCGGGTGACCTGGAGGCCTGAAATACACGTTTCTTATAGTTTAGGCTCCAGTCCACACCAATACAATCATTTATAATTTTAATATTAATTAAGTATTTAATACACAATAACCTACTGTAATTAGCTTTTAAGTAGTTAACACTGTGGAAATAAATAAACATTTATTATTATTATTTACTATTATCTTTTAATTTAATAAAAAACGAATATTAGAATTTAATGGTACGTAAAATGTGTATTCATAGGTGACAGTATCTTATTGCGAGTTATTACACTGAGTGGCTCATAAAACTTTTATATTTTACGTACCTATACGCTACTCAGTAAAATTGGCCACTTTCACTGCAAAAAAACTATAAGTTGTCGTGTATTTCTAGGTTATAAATAACCTAAAAATGTCTCGGGGAACCTCCAATGTATTCAAACACGTCGTTTTATCGGAACGTATATCATTTTTTCGACGTTAAGGATGATTTATGGTGAGTAAGAAATAACAATTCAATTGAACATAGGGCCCTTCTAAAATATTATGTGTTAAATGTGGCAGCGTCGACGAAATGGGTTATAAAATGTTCACTGTATGAGTTATATAATTTTCACTGTGGTGTAATAACCCTACTCTTTCAAATATAATATGCATTGGTGGCTATAGAAACAGAGTTATTGCTCTGTTTCTGTTAACAGCTATTGCCGTTTCTAATTTATTACCTAAGATTCCTTTTATATACCTACTACGTTATTAATTTGTATTATAACTTGAAATGGGTCAACATAATATTCTAATGGACTACGTCTATTCTGAAGTTGCATTATGCAGGGATTCAACTCGGGATCACTAAAATAATATTATAATGTAGCTAGAATAATATGTATAACTAACCGAAACTGGACTATTCATAATATCTAAATACTAATATTACTAATTACTAATAATATATAATAATATAATATCTATATAAATAATATTATAAATGAGAAATGAATTTGTTTGTTTGTTTGTTATTTCTAAGCAGCCGATCATTATGAAAATTTGTATACATATTGTCAGGGGTACATGGCCCAACATATGCTATTTTTTATCCCGTAAAAGTATGTAATTCCAATGGTAAAATATTTTTTCTACTATAGAGGGTGCTGTATGGGATGGGCTATCGGCCAACAGATGGCGCCACACAGTCGTTGTTTTGTTGTCAAACGAGATCTATGACATAAAATTAACGCGAGCAAAGCCGCGGGGAAAAGCTAGTGAACTAATAAAGCACAACTAAAGCTACTATATTCATTCAATTTGCTGACACCAACATTCCTTAGGTAATGTAGGCGACACTAAGCCTTCTCTTGATAGTAATCAATTTCAATTGAAATGCCTGCAAGAACCAACTGGCAATTCGGTCTACAGAATGGGGCTAGATTCTCAGTCCCGATTTTATTTTGTCCACTAAATTGACAATCCATCTCAATGCCATAGAATTTAGACTGTAAAAAGCACAAAAATCAATCTGATAGGTTATTTAGTAATGTATTGTGGTAATTTGTAATTTAATATTTTTATTGTTCGAGACTTAGCAGAAGGCAATTTACTAAGTGATTGCTTCTCTGTTATGATGAAAAAACTCTCTACTAAAATAAGCGAAAAATTGCATTCCCTCGCAAGTGATAAATAAATAGTTTTAATAAAATTAAACGGTGTCTATGTACGAAACATCTCGACGTAGTAAAACTAGGTATTGAGGTCACCGATGCCACATACATGAAATTCGCAGTTCCTTTGTTTGTCTGTTCAATTCGCCGCTGTTTGCTTTACAATTTAAATGCAGGATACGTCGGAACTCAGAATTTCGAATATTTAGTCTGTAAATTCATCTTGACGTATTGAACTGGTAAAATTAGTTCAAAGGTTAGCATAGATAATAATAGAGAAACATCTGAATAAATCTTTAAAAATAAAAAGAATACCAGCACAGAGATATACTTATTTGAATGCCCAGATCACACAGTCATAGCAAAAACGTAAAACACAGCTTTAGCATAGTTATTTTCCCACAAGTTAAACGTGCTATAATGGGCAAGCGCGATTTTTAATAATCCAAATATGTCACATTGTCTTAAAAATACAGAAATAGTGCAGAACCAGTCGGCTGTTAAACTTGAAACTAGAAATTCTGAAAACGCTGAAGTGTAAGTAATCTTTTTCCGAAAACGTTTTAAGTTAAAACGTTTTCGGAAAAAGATCCAACTGTAATGACTATAACAGTTATCTTGAAAAATAATCGTTTCATAATTACTAACTTGTATTATAGAAAAGGTAGGAGCTCGATGGTGTCGCTGTGTATCGCAGTCTAATAATAACGTCGACCCTAGCCACTGTTTGGATGGGTTTCGTTATCCTGAGCTTCTCCGTGCTTCGGAGGGCACGTTAAGCCGTCGGTCTCTATGGATCTATGGATAAGACTCGTTAAGCCAAGTTCTTGGCCTTCGGGCGGCTTGAAAACACCGGCCTCTGCCAATCCGCATTTGTGCAGCGTGGCAGAGTACGCTCTAATCACTTTCGATTGTAGGGAGACCCGTATTCCTGCAGTGGGATGATTATGGGTTGATAAGATGATGATGATTAGAGAAAAAAAATCTATCTAATACATCCCCATGTTATGTAAAACGTGATTTAAAGTCTTGATTTCTCTTATATTTTTTTATCATTCACTTATATTTAACCCACAAAACTTCCTTGTTTATTGATAACAACACCAAATAGATAAAATCAAAACATATAACATTATCCTCACTGTGGTCCCAACTGGGAGCAGTCTGGAGGAAAAACTTTGCATTTGGAATATCTACCCGCACTTTCTTGCTTGTTTTATGGTCCCAGCGGGATAGGTAGCGCGCCTATCGTCTTTCTTTAAAGGTTTTATAGTCACCAGATAAAGGCCAAGTCTTCAAGTTATCTCCAGTGAAAAAGTCTGGGAAGTTTTATTGATTTTACTGCGATGTGTGTGGACATTAAAGCCCCGAAAAGAGGTAAATGTTACGACCATGGTTGGTGTTTTGTATTCGTGTTTAACACGACCACAGTAACAATCTCAAGGGACAATAGATCAATCTCACCGACTATAAGAGTAGTGGTTTGTGGTAACAAAGAACATAAACTGTTAGGTACACTACTGTAGTAATGAGTTGCCAGAAGAAAGTGCCTACAGCCTTCAGTCAAAGGTAAGTTTTCATTGCTTTTCTCACCTATATTAACTGCTCACAACAGGACATTTTTTTATTTTTATTTATTTAACTTTATTGACCACAATACAAAAGTACTGGACATTGATCATAGCCCAAATTTTACTATCGCTACTTGATCTACAAAATAATAATAAGACCATTTTGACAAGTGTAGGTGATGCAAAAACTACACTACGAATTATCATATCGTTGCATTAAAATTTGTAACTCGCCTATGTAGCAACTGGTCTATTTATCAACTCGTAACTATTGTAAGTTGTAAATCGCCTATTTATCAACTCGTCTATGGTGCATATAATCTGAGATTCGAGTCTAAAAAGAATAATTTTTACTTTATTCCAATTCTTGGTTTGGTTTATAAAGATGAAACTCAACCTCAGATTAATTAACTTATCTATACGTCTAAATTACGGTCGCGAGTGGCTTTGCTTTCACTATTACAAGGTGTAAACAGTCAACGTAATGAAATTAAAATTCAATCTCGGGAAAGCCCTAAAGGTTTAAGAGAATTTACAATCACCTCTAAGATTATTTCTAAAATCATAATATTATCTAAGAGGGCTAATTTAAATTCTTTAGAAATTCTATTAAAAAAATATATCACTTTACTAATTGGTTTTCGTAAAATCCGATTTCATTTAGTTTAGTATTTTTTAATCAGTTTATTCATTCATCGAATGGAATCTCACCACCATGGCCACGATTTTTAGACATGAAGGACCGACCAGAGAGAGAGAGTGTATTTTAAGCGTTAGTCTGTAAAGAGTAAAAAAATTGCAATACCGATCGATAGGGATTATTTTTAAGAGTAACTTAGCTGCTTGGGGGTTGCCTAAAGCCGATCATCTTCTATCAACTGAGACAAGTTACTTTAGCTTATCTTACATTGATGACTCAGTTCTTCATACAGTCATGTGCGTAACGATACATACCTACTCCATGTTGTGCGTCCACCAAACACTTACGGCCAAAAATAATAATCTATCGGTAAATTCTATCTCGGATATTTACGTATAAAAATGTCACTTGAAAATGTCAAATGTATTGAATTTTTCATCAATAGCAAAAATATTAATTTTGGCTGTAAGTCATCTGTCAATACTGGTGTAGCTTGAGTTGTACTGAGTTTAGTTATAAATGTATGCATTTGACGTTTCTTGATTGGCAAATAGCCTATTTGGGACTTTATTAGCAAGTGGTGAAATTGGCACTTAGAAACATTGAATCGTCACTTAGAAGCAAGGTCCAACTACAATTCAATAATTATGTTAATAAGTTATTGACTGCACAGTACCTTGTAGGTATGTATAAAAAGTGTCATGTACAAAATATAATAAATTATTGTATTGTATGTATTGTAGTTAGTACTTGCCTCTAAGTATGGAATACCTAGCAAATAAGGACAAAATGAAACCTCAAGTTGATTTACCGATTGAAAATATTAATGTTCCCCGCAAGACCGTACTGTCGGGAACATTCGCGCTGAAAACAAAGTTACCGATTAGTTAATTATATTTCAACTAAAATGTATTGTGGGGAATGATTTAGCATAGTATATCTAGCGAACAGCATAGAACATCCGGCAAGGGTGTTATCACATTAATTCAAATTGACAGATGCGGACATCTGTCAATTACAAAACCAATTGCGCGGCAGCTTTGTCGATCGATTTCCACTGATACATTCTACTAATTATTTATGATATGAATAGATCATAGTTTACTTCTGTTAATTCAGTGTGTAAATATTTAATCTATCCAAATTTAAGCGGCCTCCATTTTCCTGTCTTGTGCCAGCTCTTTCACCTTTCCAAGACACGATACCAACCTTTTCCTTCACTTGATTCATGAAAGCCCTTCTCGTCATTCCTCTTCTGCTTTCTTTCTTTCCTTCTAAGATGTTTTTGATAAAGATTTCCTACTAGTTTCATCAAACTTCTCCTATCACTTACTTTCCTCAATAATTCTTCATTAGTAAACTTTTCGGTCCATACCTATGTAATAATAACAGAAAATAATGAATAGAGCTTATTCTTTTAATTAGAATTTTTGTATAATTGTGAACAGATTAAAAATCGTTTATTACAGAATCATATAATTATGACATTATGTTTAAATATTGTAATAAGACATACAATGACAGATTCGGCACTGTTCCTTCTTCAACTGTGCTTTGGCAACCCCTGCAGACGATTTAATTAATTCCCATTTCTCTAAGCTGATCTAGTAATCTTAGATTGTTATGTAAGTAATTGCTTATTTAATATTACTCACTTGCGTGTAAGTAGATACCTTAGATTATATTCGTAAGCTAAGATAAAATTCCTGGAATTGTATCTACCTATATTAAGAAATTATTTTTTTATTTTTACTAAATCTAATGCTTCTAGTTTTAAGTAGCACATGGACGTTTTTTAGAAAAGATTTGATTCAGCATAAATGATATCAGATTACCGTGTTTGGTAAAGCTTAATTATTCTACCTTTAACTTTATACATTGAACGTACTCGTATAAGTGTAAATCTATTAAATAAATATTATATTTTTAAAGGTAATCTGTGCTTTCTACTGTTGTACAGTCAAAACATATATTTAAAACTCCAAATACCATTTTACGTTTCCACGCACGACGCAACTCCACTCCCCCTGTCCCATGAGATTTTTCTAAAAACCATATCATTTCGTGCAACACAAACAAACCCCTTTTTTGCATTATACCCCGAAGGGACAAAGTTAAATTTGCCCCATATCTTTGCATTATTGTTGCATGAAAGGTTGACAAAAAACAATGGTTAATTTGACCGTACAGAACTATGCCGCTTAGGGGGTTTTGGGATTAAAACAAAGTTAATTAGACAAAGGGGGTGTTACGCCACTTGTGAATAAAATTCCGATGAGTCTATTGGTCAAATGAGAGCTGTCAAATAACCGTCGGTTTACTTGACAGCTTCATAAAAATTCTGTGAATTTCGATTACTTACAAGGAATTGACAAAATGTTCTTTTTTTCTGCTGTCTCTGAAATGCATTTTTTATTCTATCGAAACAGGTATAATGTCAATTTGCCTTGTTAAGGGGCAATTTATTATGAAATAGATCGTAAGCATATTAAGCTACTACATAAAACATAACAAAATTACTTGTAGATAGCAATCTACACCAAACTGACAGTTTTTATCTGACAAATAGAGTAACCGTACATTCTCAAGTCAATATGTCACACTACACATAAAAATGTTATTACTAAATGACTTTAAAAAGAAAAATATTACGTACTACACCCAGAAATAATATAAGGTTGTTTGTAGAAGTAAAAGCAACCCTCCCCGTACTCAGAAAACTCACAATGAAGATGTTTTTTCTTCACTTTCCTTTGCGGGTACTTGTTCGGAAAAAACAAAACAATTTGCACCTGGCAACAAAATTCTTTCATTTTACTTTTTTACTCAAGTCTTTTTTTGCGTTTGTACGAAATGTCATAGAATATGGCATTATACTCATCTGCAAGCAAACAAAGCGTAGCAAATACGGAACCCTACATTGTGCGTGGCCCGACGTACTTGCTCGGTTTTTTTTTTCTTCTTTAATTTGATCATTAACTTTAAAAATGCGTTTCTAAAAGTGGCTGAATCTTAAAATAATATTTATTAAGATTTCTAGAACAATACTCGTAACATTTATGTTATTTTCAATTAGTGATTACTTAAATATAATAAACAGAACGTGAGCTGTGGGCAATTCTGATATACTTAAGCACATTAGTTGTGTTAGTCATGGTCGTGTGTTGTGGGAAATTGCTCAATTCTCGGACTAGGGAGCTATGTTGTACTAAACACAGCAATGAAACGAATACAGCATAAGTGATGCCAGCCCAGCTATTCGATACTACAAAAACATTGAACAAAATTTTGCTTAAGCCAGATTAGCATCATTTTGCTTAAGCCAGATCAGCGCTGTGTGAATTTTGACTACGCATACACATAAATTAATTAAAATTTTAGAAAACATTTTATAATAACTAAAGTTATTTATGAACGATCACAGAAGAGACAGTAAGTTGTATACGAACCACAAAGAAACGATCATCAAAATTAAAAAAACAATAATATTCTTTACTATAGTTGCCTAATTGATGAGTTAAAAACATGTGATTCGCTAATATTGAACGAAATATTTTGCAACGATTTGACAGCCGAAATAGTTCCATTATTGTTTTCTCAAATAAAATGAAATGCAGTGGTCTTTGTGTTTGGGCACATTGCATCGCCAGTCGCTCGCATGTTTTGTTTCTGTTCAACCATTGAAATATTTCATTGAATTTTGTTCAATGCAAGTTTTTGGAATGGATTTCTCTTTAGTTTCCTTCCGAAAATTTCGCTTTGTCATATTGACTATAACGGTTTAGTAATTGAACGGTTTAGCTTAGATATCGCTTTATCAGTTGTCTGTCGATGAGTAAACTTTTTTCACTTTACACTTGAGTACCTATGCCTCGTATAAAGATAAAACACGTGTTAAAAATAAGACACTCGATACTGTTGCAAGTACAAAATTAACCTTATAATGAGGAATGTCAACGCATAGAAAAACCAATTCTAAAAAAATCATAATTTACACTTATATATTTTGCAGATACCTAAATGTAGTTAGGTGTTTTCATCGCAAATAAACAGGATCTTGGTTTTTTTCTACTGCGTCAGCGTTTTTATTAGTTGCTTGAGTGTATCTAACCCCTCGTTTTCACCAAGGTATATAACATGTATTTTACAAATCATTTGCAATGTTTCTCTCACTCTTGCAAGTACCTATACACACTGTCACACTCTTGTAAGTATCCAGCGGGAGGAGTCATAACTGTGTCTTTGTATGCCATGATTATGATTATACAACTCTTCATCTCTTGTTCTTTGAAGTCCTTCCCGTAGTTTCCCTTATTCCTTATCTAACGATAATAGCAACTGTAAATATTTCGCGAATTCCCTTTACTATGAACAAACATAGCGTCACTAATTAAGCGACTCCTCGGGGGGCTGTACAATTATTTATCTTGGTGAATGGTTGCTCTGACGTTGTCGTAGAGACCAATTGTGAGGAGCCATCACAGATCATAAAATAGTAGAGAAATGACTAACTATACGGTACAAAGACGCTGCTATACATTCGTAAATTCGTAATAACGACTACTGTACTTAGGGTTACACTTGATTTACTTGGAGAGGAGCGATGACCAAATTTACCAATATTATACTAATTGCTATTATTTTACTAATTTAGGATAGTTTTATGTAGATAACAGCGTAGAATAAAGTATATGTCTTTTGGTGTTAGATGTGAAGATCCATGTTGAGTCGCAAAGCTTAAAATTTCAAATTGCTGAAGTTGGCACACAATAGATACACATTATTCCGCACAGTGCAAATGCTTAAATGAATTAATATTATTTTGTAATTAAACTTGAGTTTTTGATCTACAAAACCTTATTCTTGTCCCAATAATAAAAATAATATTTAAATACAAAGTTCAAGTAATGGAATGTACAGTAAATTAACCTCATTTCAAATGATTTAGTCATGTTCAGAGTTTTCAACGCACCTGCATTTTAAATTTACGGTTTTATAAGCCCTTGCTTTATAAAAGTCATGATCCTTATGTTTATTAGAATAAAACAGCAAATCGTATGAGCTGACTTTGGAGTTAACCCGTACGTGGAGTGTTTTACCGGCTCTTTAGCTACATAAACGTCAGCCCCTGTCCCTTTTGGCTACAGTGCTAATGGAAAGGATGTAATTACAAACTTTTCAAAATGTCTCTGACATTGATTTGTGAAAAACATGAGATGATATTAATATGATCTTTTACCAGTAAAGTACGATTCTATGGGAAAGAAAGAATATTCCGAGATAAAAATGGTTATTTTATAAGAGTTTTTTTTTGTTTTTGTAAAAAAAACAAAATAGAGTTTGGGAAACGAGCGCGCTGGTCACCTGATGGTAACACAGTGCAGTCACTAAATAGTCACCAATCATTAAAATAAAAAAAACATCCCCCTTCATTTCATTCCCCTATTATAAATATTTAAAATATTTATGTACGCTCTGTTACTACTGGTCGAATATAACCAATGAAAAATACCATGGTTCAATAAATTAGTCATAATAATTATTAAAATTACGTTAAAAATTATATTAATATTTAAAGCCTATCCTTTGATACTGAGATCTCAAAAAAGAAAAAGTCTCAATAGTTCTTTCAAAGAAACTTCCGGGAACAGAGGCTTTCATGGTGATAATTAGATTAGCTGTAGCGGTAAAATTTCTTCGGTCAAAATCAAATTTGGGAACTTCAAAGCCCACAATGACTTCACCCGTGATAAGTGGGTGTGTATTGTGGAATTAAATCACATATTCTTGTCGTAAAACCAGATTATTCCGAGGTGAAGTATAGAAGAGCCCTCAGAAACTATATAAAATTGACCTGGTGTGCAGTGGTTACAGCCATCTATGAATATTAGCATAAAACAGACCATAATGAGTATCCCAGTACAAGGAAGGTGGGAAGAGGAAGAAAATTAATTAATAAGGTAATTTTTGTTAATTCGCTGCACCGGGCGGCAACGCGCCGTTGATAGCCCCGGTATTTGTTCAAGCGCCCATTGGCTACGGTGACTGCTCACCATCAGGCGGGCCGTATGCTTGTTTGCCACCTTAGTGGTATAAAAAAACCTCACCCACGAAAAACTGAGTTGGACTTCTGGATTTCTCAATCATTGAACGCAACGCATTGCTGCTTCATTCCTATGTTCTGTGAGAGAGGATTAAGTATATACCGTCAAAGTTAGCACTATCTACCACTCCAAAAATAAGTCCAAATGAGCCGATGTTTAATACGTCTAATATTAATTTTCACGATAAAAACAAGTATTTTCAGTATTCACGTAAGAAAATTGACTTAATACCGTTACATTTATAATATTTCGTATTGGAAATAACTGAAACTTCGACGTTTGCCTCAGGGAGATTATTGAAACAAACAAAACATTCCATTATTTTATTCCCCGGAATATCGTTTTACCAATTTCAGTTACCTACATTTCTAGGAAGTGAAACTTTGATTGTTAATTAATACATAAAGCCGATATTATCAATTTGGGTAAATTGAGGATATTAATATATTTTACCTATAGAGGAAGAGGATATAATATACTGAGGAGTTCGACGGCATCGCTGTATGTCGCATTCTAAGCGAAGTGCAAGTTAAGTAACATCAATCCTAGCCAACCTATACTTAGCCTTCGGTCCCTTTTATCGATGGTTTACAGTCGTTAAGCCAAGCCTGAAAACACTGGCTTTCCCAATCCGCATTAGAGTAGGATGGTAGAGGGAGGACGATCTAATCACTTGCAGCCACAGTTAGTTTTGTGGCGACACCTATCGCCATACAGAAGAACCACAGAGTGAAAAAAAAGTTCACAATGCGAACACATGACGGCGCCACTAGAATCCTGAATCGTGCTATCGAAGTTTCTACGATATGGAGATATACAAACAACCTCCGACACAGACATTGTCGGAGCCGCGGTTCCCCAGGAATAACACCCAGCCTGGCCGGAAGATCTTCCCTTTGTGGCGGTCGAACACATCGCCATCACTCCAGCTACAATTTAAAGGATACACGACCACCGCACCCATCAAGTAATATACATAAAAGTTAATATTATAAATATTACAAGAACAGTATAAAAGGTACGCAAATCATGCGCGAACAATAAGCGAAGCTATGGACATAAATAAGCTCGTACGTTAAATATGGGACCATAACTTGACATAAATTGTTCAATGTTCATATAAATGCGCTATTTTCTTGGCCTTTTGTTCGAAAGGCACGGTCATTTCGCCGTAGTGGAGCCCGTGCATCACCCAGAAAATGTAATTTAGCTGCTGGAAGTTTAAACCAAGCCTTAATAAAGGCTGATGTGACCGGTATTAAACGTCTAGTCTCATTAAAAGGCCAAAAGGCTAGATTTTCAAGACAATCTTCTGGCTTTTATCATTGGAATTTCTTTTATGATATTTTTTATACGCTTTAACTACATTTCGCTGTTAGATATAGGAATTTTTAATAAAAGTATTAGTATGAACTTGAACTTTGATTTGAAAACGCTATTTTTACAGAGTTTTCCGCCTTCGTATCTGCGTAGGTAAGCAATATTAGTCAAAACAATAGTGATCAGAAACATGATTCGAAATGGTCAAACTGAATTTATAATTTTATTACAAGTCATTATGTGAAAAACAAAGGAAGAGTACAATGGTTTACATGTTAAGTTTGAGTTTGGTCAAAAAGAAGCATTAAACATTATTTCCGAATGAATGCCGATAAAAAGGTAAAATAGTGCCTATTATTTTTAAGAGTAAAGATGGCTAGTCCGATTAATAACATTCTGTCCATGACCAGGGGGGTCCCACTCCGCAGTTTAGATACGATTGACCTTGGGACCGGCCCAGCCGGTTAATCTCAAGGCTACCACCACTCGGCTCTCGCTCGTGCCGCTAGCTAGACGCATCGCGCGGACTCGGCCGCAGCGCGTGTCGAGTAAATAAAAAATGACAAACTATACGGAAACTAGGTACTACTGTTGTGTGCAAGGTTGTGTAAATAAATCAAAGGCGGAATCGGATATAATTTTTTTTAAACTCCGTACGGATAATAAAAGGTAAGTTATTTTGTTGAGTATTAATCATCACGTAAATAAACTGTAACTAAAGTAGGTGAATGAAATAGGCACATACCTAACTGGTAATTTAATATTCCGATTAAATTCTTCTCTAAAAGAAGACAACCCTAACGTCGTCAGAAGAGGTAAGAAATACGCGATAGAAAGAGAGGCAACTTCTAGGTGATTATAACTGTAGGTTGTGTGCGCTGTGCGAGCTTAATTGCACCTTATTGTATCGTAGCGAGAGTCCCTATTTCTTTAATTGATTTTGCGGAATGAAGTGAATCTTCTGTACGTAGTACTATTATCTATTCTGTGCCATGACGTCATAGACGTATTAAAACTACTTCCTATACAAACATGGAAACTGGTAAAATTAATTAAAATGTACCTACTCTTTATTTACAGTTTTTTCCAAAGAATACCTTTATGGATTATTTAAATCCTTTGCACAATCCAACAATAGTATTGTTTCAAAGTATTAACTTTGTTACTCAAAACGTCATTCGAAGCCAAAATAAATTTGCCTCAACTTCTTCATTTCTATAGAAAATGATGATTCAATAAAATGTTCATAATTAACAATCATTTCTTGCAAGATATTCAAAGGCAGCTGTTACTTTACCAGCCAGAATAGAAGAGCTTCCTACCCATCTCCGGTCGGTAGCTTTACAGGTGCTAAGTGGTTGAATGAACGACTTTCGGGTGTCTTCTGAAATTGGTCGTCTTATACCTCGACCGGAACGCTTCGTGGTCATAAAACGGTAGTTTTGCATGGGTTCGACTGAACTGCATCTTATTGCTAACTGATATTCCAGTTTTCATTATTTTACAGTTTCATATTTTGCTAGCATTATCTACTCAATAATATAAATTAGTTTTTAAGCACGGCTTAAAAAAATTGATTGAGAGTGTTGATATGAGGTTTCATACCAATTACGCTTGGATTGGTATCAAACCTCTTGTCTACACTGTTTTAAAATCTCATTTTCAGCCCAATATCGGAAGACTCCCTCGAAAATATTCCTATCAGAAAAATTATTGCTTATACATTACAGTGTAAATTATACGTAACGAATTCATTCCAAAAACGCAAATTACTGTTTATATAATAATATACATTTGTTGTAAAATACACTTAAGTACGATGAATACAGTAAGCAATCCCAATGTTCTGTAATTCCGTGTAAACGACCGAGATATTTGTACCTGGCTATTCAGACTGCAGCACTTTCTCACTACTACTTTGTCGCGACGACAAGAGACATCGAAGCAAAAATTCATTGAACTACCCTACCCATACTCATTCTGTGAAACTGTTCTCTAGACGCTAGAAACTACGGTTTATAAAAGTCATATAAAAGCAGTAGGTTAACTTGGATTGTGTGAGCGATAATAGCAAAATAATGTCGGGCCGTCACATATCGCTTAATTAATAAATGTAGGCTCCGTTATACATAAATTCAACGACGTGCGCCACGGAAAACACATAACATACTACCGTACATTATACGTAAAAACCGTGTGTTTGACTTTTTCGTGTTCTCGGGGTGATTCGCTGTAAAAATATCGTACGTCTCATATTATTTTTATATTTAACCATAATCCTCCCAAATCCCAAATTAAGAGAGGGCATAGCGGATAATCCGCTCAAATCGGAGCAGCCCGTCTGGGGAAGGACCTCCACCTTATAGAAGATCGTAGCCAAATAGCATTGGTCTTGTCCATGTTGTGTTCCTACGGTGAGTAAGGTCTCCAGAGCTCTACTAAGGGGGGTTGGGAGGGTTGGCAGCGCGTGAGTGATACCCACGGTATTGCAAGCGTCTATAGGCTACGGTGACGGTTTACCATCAGGCCGACCGTATGCTTGTCTGCCACCTGTGGGGTATAAAAAAATAATAATAATAATAATCCACTCGAAAAACCGAGTAACTTTCGCTTTATAATATTACCATTAAGTTGATTTTTATAAGTATTATGACTCTGCAAACCGTGAGTACAGCGTGACCGAGTATTCTCTAAAATTCTTTGATTATTGAAGACTTAGAGCTTTAATAGATATCTCAGGAATTAAAAAGTAGTCGTTAAAAATTAAATGTTTTGTCAAGAGAGCGAGGTACTGTGTTTGTAAGAAGATAACTTACTTTTTTTGTATACTGTGATAGCAGTACCATTGAAACATTGAACGGCAGCAGCACGTGTAATGATCCGTTGAATAGTGCCCGTAGTCCAAAATGCTTATCAGACTACTTACGTTGTATTTTTAAGTAAAAACTTTAGTAAATCGAAATGTACGCTTACATTGCTACAGACAGACTTATTGAATCTATTCAATCGGATAAAAATAAAATTGTTTCGACTTTATCAAAATACTTTTTTTTCTTTACCAGTCTTTAATATTTTGTAATCAGTATTATTTACAGCTCTTTCATAAAAGCATTTAATTTTAATGTTAAATTAGCTATCTTTTTTTTCTTCTTTAAGCAGACAGCTAGATTAATGTCATAAACTTCAAAAATAGCTGAAAAATGATAACTTGCTTATTCCAAAACTATCCCATGAATCAGACTTTAAACTTAACTATCAGGATAAATAAAGCTATTTTGACTTATTGGTCCCAAGGGAGACTTAATCATTTCATAATATTACTTCGTTTCGCAACAAATTTTTTTATCACACAAGTTAGATCATAAAATCTGAGTGGCAAAATTTTAAATTTTGTTGAGCACTAAAACTTTTACTTTTATAAAAAATAAGTTCCGTATGAATATTACATTATTTTTATTACAGTATTAAATTTATTATTTGTGCCTAACACAACTTCTTCTCTATTCTCTTCTATCTTCGTTAATAAATTACTATACTCTTAAAGTAAAGATTTTTTAAACTTCTCGTTTAATTATGTTCTTATACAGTTATAGAAGAGCGGTGGCCCCTAACACAAGCTTACCAGCTTACAAGGGGACACCAGAAACTGAACTTTATGTATGTACTTATGTTTACCAATAAAGATTATTATTATTATTAAAGATTATTATACAGCTGGGCAAATGCCCCTCCTCTTTCAACTAATTCTCTCCGCCATCTTCTCTCCATGCGTTATCTTTATTGTTAGTTCGGCCGTCCATCTTTTTCTTGGTGCTTGATGTTTTTAGTTTCGGTTGGCCTTTGTCCATCCATCCATTTTGTCACGTTTTATTATTTTTGATAATTAAATAAAACGGCCAAAATACAGATCAGGTTTATTTAAGAAAATTCAAAAGTAAAATATAACCTAAATTAAATAAAACATAAGTTTTTTTTTTATATCTCAGGGCCGTAGGTGGCTGCTATGAGGCTTTGTAGAGGAATAGAAAAAAAATAGGATTCACTTCCCTTTTTGCAGGTAGCAGCAATAATGGGGAAGAGATGGAAACCAGGCCGTAGCTCCTGTTAGGAGAACAAAATATAAACATTTAATTTATTGTACGCATAGCAAACAATATAATTTACAATACCCTAAATGCTCTCGTCTGTAGTACTGCTGTAGCAGCGGTGTAGTACTTTAGTAGTACTAATAATTTAAATACTAAATTAAGCGGGTGAAGTGGCAAACAGCAGAAACGGTTACAAAAGAATAACTGATGGCAAGAAAACACAACCTTTTAGCATGATTAGCATCATTATCATTATTTTTTAAAACAGCCTTGTAATAAATTTAAATTTTAAATTGTAACGGAAAAGCATAATTATAAAAACTAACATTATTCGTGGCAATTAGCTAATAAAATATTTTGCACAACTTACCCAGTACGGGATTTTTACACACACACAGACTAGAGTAAGAACTCCGAAGAAATTATAAAAATATGAAAAAGTGACTTGCAATATTTGAGACTAGCAAGCGGCAAGGAGCCGAGCAACATGCAGTCGTCGTAAATCAATCGAGTCGAGTGCCGGACGGACGAGGCCCGCTATGCGCAAGCGGCGGCGACCAAGCTGCACTGCCCTTTCCCCGCGCCGCGCCGTAACACCGCGCGGACCGTCATACCAATGTAGTATTCAAAACAATATATTTTGTTTGTTATTTATTTTTAAGTATTTAAAATATTTACTTGAGTTTTAATATTTTAATGATTATTTTTAATAGTTTTATAATTAGTTTTTTTTTAATATTTAGTTTTATATTTTAATAATTTTATATTTATACGAAAGTATCGTTACAGTACCCCCTCTCCTAGAAAAGGATTTCTTTGTAATAATAGATAAAGAAATCCGTACAATTCTACCTACCTAGTGCTTGTTAGTTTGAGGTCTTTAATATGCCAGGAACCTAAATCTTGACCAGACATATCTTCTAGGATATAGACTAGTGGCGATTTCTTATCTTTAACGCGGCATTTTAGAAATTTCGGTGCAAGTTTTTTTTGTGAAACGTGCCTCTTTGTCGCTCTGGAAGTAACATCTCTTCCAAACAGTGTCACCAATGTTAAATTCCGCAAATTTCCTCCTTAAATTATAACGCTGCGTATTTTTCTGATGGGATTGCCATAATGAAAATTGTACTTTATCAAATATTTTTGCGAGATGACCCATATTTTCTGCGTACGCATCACGTGGAAGGAAAACGAATTCGTTTGGGGTATCATTTTGAATGTAATGAGACCCGCACGTCACTAATTCTCTTCCATGGACTAAGAAGTAGGGAGTATAACCCGTAGTCTCGTTTACCGAATTGTTCATTGCGAACTGAATTTTTGGTAAGTTCACATCCCAAGACCGATGATCGTCATTTACATATGCTGATACAGCCGTAATGATGGTTTTATTGTACCTTTCCACTGTATTCATCTGAGGTGTATACTTGGGTGTATAGTGGATGTTGGGAATGGAATATTTTTTAAATAAACAGTCCAGTTCGCGACTGGTGAATTGTGTACCGTTATCGAGGATAATAGTCTGGGGTACGCCATGGACCAAAAAAACGCTGTTCTCTAATAGGCCGGAAATAACGTCAGCAGTGGCTCTTCGAAGAGGGAAAATGAGGCAGTATTTAGAAAAACAGCATGTTACTACAAATATATAACAATGCTGTTTTCTTGAGGGAGGAAGAGGGCCAATTAGGTCTATGGATAGCAACTGGAACGGTCTACTGCATTCCTTTGGCCTACCCATTATACCTAAGGTACCATGTGTTGGTAACTTATAGGCTAGACACGTTTCGCAGTTACCAACAAAGTCGACAACGTCAGAATGCATCTTGGGCCAATAAAACCTGAGCAAGAGTCTTTTATAAGTTTTAAAAGTACCGAAATGACCAGAAGTCGGCTCCTCGTGGTTTTCCTTCAAAACTTTAAGTCGTTGTTCCTGAGGCACAACCAATTTCCAGTCGAACTCCGATGTCAAGGCATTTTTACTCTTTACCAACCGGTACAAGGATTCATTTTCGACTCGGTAATTTGGAAAGCTAGTGGGTGATTCTTGACACTTGCGGAATATATTCAAATACCATGTATCCTGGGTCTCCGGTTCTTTCGCACAGTCAGAAATTAAGGACAGATTAGCCAGTCTGGAAAGAGAATCAGGAACAATATTGTCTTTGCCATGACGATGTTTTATGTCAAAATTAAAAGCTGATAACCGAACACCCCATCTCGCTAGTCTACCAGTTGGATTATTTAAAGATAAGAACCATTTAATGGCCGAATGGTCAGTGAAAACAGTAAATTGTTGCCCATTTTCCAAATAACAACGCCAATGTTCAAGAGCCACAAGAACAGCAAGAGTTTCGCGTTCTGTGACACTATAGTTTTTTTCGGCCCCAGTAAGAGACCTACTCATGTAAGCGACCGGGTGCTCGACGCCTTCGATGGTCTGCGACAACATCGCTCCCACACCAAAGTTGCTGGCATCAGTATGCACCTCGAAAGAACGGTTAAAGTCAGGGCAAGCAAGAACAGGGGCCTTAACAAGAAGAGATTTGAGGTGCAGAAATGCATTGTCTGCCTCCGGAGACCACTGGAAGGGCGGAGTGTTCTTTTTGGTAGAAGTTAATTTATTCAGAGGACCTGCAATTGAACTGAAATTTGGAATAAATCTCCTATACCATGAGGCAGTGCCAAGGAAACGCTTCACTTCTTTGCGGTTACTAGGTGTTGGGTAATTTAGGATAACTTCCACCTTCTCAGGGTCTGTTCGGAGACCTTGTGCATCCACTATATACCCAAGATACCTCAGTTGACTACGAAAGAACTGACACTTACTGAGATTGACTGTTAAGTTAGCCTTGCGTAATTTTTCGAGAACACGAAGTAGTAGAGTGACATGTTCGTCGAATGTTTGGCTAATAATGATTATATCATCGAGGTACGCAAAAACTTTAAGCTCAAAGTCTGGCCCGAAGAGAGTATCTACTAGACGTTGTTGAGTAGCAGGAGCGTTTGAGAGACCAAAGGCGGTGACATTAAATTGAAAGGTACCTCGGCCAGGAACGTAAAATGCAGTTTTTTCTTTATCTGTTTCCTTGATAGGAATTTGCCAAAACGCTTTTGACAAGTCTATGCTAGAGAGATATTTAGCATCTCTTAAGTTATCCAGTATCTCAGATACGTAAGGAAGGCAGTAAGCGTCTTTCTTAGTCACCGAGTTCAGTTTTCTACTATCCAGGCAGAATCGCGGTTTACCGTCCTTCTTACCTACCACCAACACTGGTGATGACCATGGGCTTTCGCATGGCTCTATGACGTTAAGAGATAACATTTCGTCGACTTGTTCGATAACTATTCGTTGTTTTTCAGGGGACATGCGATAATACCTTTGACGAATTGGTTCAGAATCCCCAGTATCTATACTGTGCATAATAACGTCAGTTCGACCTAGTCCCCTATCCTCAAAGCAAATCTCTTTAAATTTTTCGACTATTTTATCGGCAATAGGTTTCTCAATAGTATTTAAATTATCGTAGCAATGCAAGCAGATTTCATCTGATTTTGAATAGTCATTTAGTACAACAGAACTATTCTCAGCTATACAGTCTACATTATATAAGTATTGTGGGAGAATTTTAAATTTATCCCAAAAATCGATACCTAATATTAGGGACGTATCGACGTCCGGCACAACATGCAGTTTAATATCATGAGTTTGACTGTCGAATACAATGGGCAAAGTCATGTAGCCTATAGATTTCAATTTCTGCCCGCCAGCAGCGTTTACAGTAATTTTAGAATCATCATTTAAGTTAAAACCGAATTTCAACATGGTTTTATAGGAATCTTTACCTAAAATGCTAACAACAGATCCCGAATCTAGTAACCCACACAAGTTAAGATTTTTTATATGATTAACATTTATTTCAACGTAAGGTCTTGGGTCAGTACTCGGCCTTGACGTGAAAATTGAAGCAATATTATAAGAAGAGAAGAAGTTCTTAATGGTCAGCAACCAATTCTTCCAATCCGAGTTATCAAAGTGATTAGCTGCTGATTTGCTACAATTTTCACCTACTCGTTTTTTGGTTTCGTTTTATTGCATACCGGGCAATCCGGAGAACGAACATCCTTTCTACCACATTTAAAACAGAAAATATTACGCTCTGCCGTGCACTCTTTCATGGTGTGCGAGTCTGTACGGCACCGATAGCAAAATATTGGAGATTTAGAGATAGCGAATACTTTGTTATTATTATTATTATGTGATTCATTTTGTTTATTGTAAATATTATTATTAGAAGAAAATGATTTAAAATTAGAATTATAAGTTTTAGAAATTATTTTATTTGATGCGGAATAAGCAAATTCAGGGGCTAATGTTTTAGAACCTGATGCTACTGGTTCCCTAAAGTTTTCTGAACGAGCTTTAACCTGTTCATAATTTCTACAGAGAGAACGAAGATGGTCAATAGATGCGACATTAGGGCAGTTTGCTAAAACGCTTGCATAACAGGGCCGGATATTATGTAGTAGAATCTCGAGCTGGTCTTGTTCACTCAAAGCTACACTAAGGCGAGAGAACATACCCATCATAATTGCTAAATAAAAGACAATATTCTCAGATTCTCCTTGGGTACGATTACGTATTTCGGTTATCATTCGGTAATCATAGTCGAAAATATCGAAATCATTGCGAAGGCGTTCCATCAAAGAATCACAGTCTTCTATATCATTTTTGATCGCACGGAACCAATGTAAAGCGTCACCCGTGAAAAATTCAAAAGCATATGACAACAATTTGTCATCGGGTATATTCTTCGCATATCGAAATTCTTGAAATCGTTGGATAAACGAACGAACGCATGATTTGCCGTCAAACTTCAATTTTGATAAATCGGAAGAAAGTCCGCGATCGCAATGAACTGATATGTTTAAGCTATCGGTGCTAGGCGTGGATTTTAAAGTATCTGTGCCACTACTTTCAGTGTCTTTAGACCCACTACTTTCAGGCTTAGTAAGTTTAGAAAATTGAGTATAATAGTCATCAAATGTGTTCTTTAAGGTTAATAGGTATGACAGCCGCTCGGGTGTGTCCGGTTGTACTACTCGTCGGAGCCTATGGTAAAGATGATTAAGTAAAGATTTGGTGCGATCACACAAGTTTTCGTCGCTTGATGATAGTAAAATATCTAAGTTAGATTTAGCTTTATTCAAAGTATCCAAGATACCCTTGGCATCATCCGAGAATTCTAAGCATGAATCAGAGATATCGTTCGAAGGATACAGCTGTGTTAATTTACACACCTGACGTCTCAGCTCAAGCACTGTGGCGGCCGGTACTTCGCCTCTAATAACCACTTCATATTGAAGTTCTGATTTTTGCAGGTGCAAAAATTTAATATTATAAGACATTTTTTTTTATAAAAAAAAAATGTAGGTAGGTATAATATATATATATTTTTTAAAAGCTGGATATGTTGTGCAAATCTACTACTCAATACACTACAATGAATGACAGTGAACAAAAAAAAAATATATGAGTAAGCATTTTATGTAAAAAAAAAATACAAATAGCCAAACCAGTTATGAGTCCGTTCTGTCACAATAAATAACTGATCGAGAACGATGATGTGATGTAAAACAAAAAAAAAATACAATAAAGAAAATGTGAAATGAGAAAAATAAAATTAAAAAAATAAAATAATTAAATGAGTAAAAAATAAAAATATTTAAGAAAGCACATGAAACGATTTCAAATAATGTACTGTCACAATACTCACAATCTTACAGCAAAATATTCTCAATAAGTCAAATTTGACTTTGCACTGCTAACCCTCTAGAGAAACACGGGCGTGAAGCACAATAACGATTTTTGAGTACAATATGATATATTCTTATTGAGACACAATCAACGGTACATTATTTGAACATTATGATCATCTATCATCGTTTTACAAATGTATAATGAACATGCACACTACCCTCACCAAAAATAAAAAAATAAAAATCTTTTGTTTTAAAGAAAAACTACATACAATTTACTACAATTTACCTCTCAGCCTTTACACGATAAGATTGGGCGCCATTGTCACGTTTTATTATTTTTGATAATTAAATAAAACGGCCAAAATACAGATCAGGTTTATTTAAGAAAATTCAAAAGTAAAATATAACCTAAATTAAATAAAACATAAGTTTTTTTTTATATCTCAGGGCCGTAGGTGGCTGCTATGAGGCTTTGTAGAGGAATAGAAAAAAAATAGGATTCACTTCCCTTTTTGCAGGTAGCAGCAATAATGGGGAAGAGATGGAAACCAGGCCGTAGCTCCTGTTAGGAGAACAAAATATAAACATTTAATTTATTGTACGCATAGCAAACAATATAATTTACAATACCCTAAATGCTCTCGTCTGTAGTACTGCTGTAGCAGCGGTGTAGTACTTTAGTAGTACTAATAATTTAAATACTAAATTAAGCGGGTGAAGTGGCAAACAGCAGAAACGGTTACAAAAGAATAACTGATGGCAAGAAAACACAACCTTTTAGCATGATTAGCATCATTATCATTATTTTTTAAAACAGCCTTGTAATAAATTTAAATTTTAAATTGTAACGGAAAAGCATAATTATAAAAACTAACATTATTCGTGGCAATTAGCTAATAAAATATTTTGCACAACTTACCCAGTACGGGATTTTTACACACACACAGACTAGAGTAAGAACTCCGAAGAAATTATAAAAATATGAAAAAGTGACTTGCAATATTTGAGACTAGCAAGCGGCAAGGAGCCGAGCAACATGCAGTCGTCGTAAATCAATCGAGTCGAGTGCCGGACGGACGAGGCCCGCTATGCGCAAGCGGCGGCGACCAAGCTGCACTGCCCTTTCCCCGCGCCGCGCCGTAACACCGCGCGGACCGTCATACCAATGTAGTATTCAAAACAATATATTTTGTTTGTTATTTATTTTTAAGTATTTAAAATATTTACTTGAGTTTTAATATTTTAATGATTATTTTTAATAGTTTTATAATTAGTTTTTTTTAAATATTTAGTTTTATATTTTAATAATTTTATATTTAAACGAAAGTATCGTTACAATTTGGTTGCGGTATATGCCCATCGGTCAGGATGCATGCATGCAGTAAACATAACCCTCAACTCTTATGACTCTCATCATCAGTCTCATTTTTATTTACTGCTTTTCGACTCACTGTTATGCTTGATAAAAAGTAAAAAAAAAATAGGTTTTATAAATTCCTAACTACTCTATGTTTATTCATACGACTGTTAATGAACTTTGTTATAACAACTTGCTATAGCCGTCTATTTTTAATAGGATTTCTAACAAACTGAATAATTTAAAACATAGAATTGCAAACATCAACCACGTTTACGTTTCGAAGAGAGAAAAACAAATGTCAATTGTCAGTACGTGTCAAATTGTCAATGTGGAATGTTCTCGAACAGCGATAGTACCACTCCACTCATACGTTATTCAGTACCCTGCGACTGGAAAACATCTTTGTCCTTTATACAAGTCAATTACTGGATACTACATAGTCGATATTTACCTTTTTAGGAAACTTGTTTTATATCATACCTTTGTCTATAATAAAAAGCTAAGATATATGGTGTAAAACGGAATAAAAATTTTAATAAATTCAAGTTTTTTATAACTAACGAGCCTAGAAGTTTGAGTTTTTAAAATATAAACTTCTAATGTTATCTCCATTCATTTTGATTTAATTCGCGCCTTTCATTTGGTGAATGGAAAATCTGGATGCCAAATCATATCCTATCTCTTCTCCCAATTTCCATCTTTGTTGTAGCGCCAACGCATTGGTAGCGCCCCTGGCGTTTATAATGATCATAAGCGGCGATAATCACTTTCAATCTGCCTGCTTGCTTGTCTGCCGTAGGACACAAAAAACAAGAAATTATATACCTAATTATAAACTTGTTATTTCGTAAAATATGAAACAAACTAGTGAAATTTAACAACGAACCCTCTGAAAATACGTAATATGAGCTCCCGGCCATTGTATCGAAACCACGGAGCAATTTCGAGCCTAAGGATGTTTGTCATACCTTTATTAAAGTCCCGTCCCGAATACCAAGTTTATTCGTCATACTCGTAAACTAGCGGTACTTTGCCTACTTGAAGTCTCATAAGTTGTAAGCGGACCTCCTTCTAGGAACTAACTTTTTGAAAGTACTACACAAAATATGAGATCGTAAAAAATAAAACTTCCGATGTAAGTGGACGAGCGTAAAAAACGAGAAACAAGTCGCATGGGTTCTTATTCATGCTGAACACTAATTGCTAAGCAAACTGCGATGTATATAATTTTTGCCCATTTCGTAAAGAGACAGATTCTCAATTCGACTGTATTTATGCATTATACAGTTGACCAAGTTTTGACGACCTCCATGGCGTAATGGTTACCACGCCAGACCGCCACCCAGGAGGTTCCGGGTTCGATCCCCGGTCGGGTCATGATGAAAAACGAACTTTTTCTGATTGGCCTCGGGTCTTGGATGTTTATCTATATTTGTATTTGTTATAAAAATATAATATCGTTGAATTAGTATCCCATAACACAAGTTTCGATCTTACTTTGGGGCTAGCTCAATCTGTATGAATTGTCCCTATATATTTATAATACAAGTCAGCCGAGAGATTCAATGGGTCTCTTTTTAATAAATAAAACCAAAATGTTAATGTAAAATATATTAAATAAGGATTAAATTTAACACAAGCACGTTTAATTCGTTTATCTTAACTTGGATGGCGAAGTGTGAGTTGTGTAATTAATTAATTAATTATACAAATTTTTCGACATTTTATCTGATATATTATGTTATCTGAAACTAATGAGGAACCTGCGAAACCCGCATAATGTAATGAATTCCATTAATCTAATCGTCACTTCCACGATGACTTTGATGGTTCCATCTTATTCGTATAGCCTTAGATTAACATAATTAAATCCCTCGAAATATAAATCGATTCCAAGAGATGTCTACCGCACGGAAAAACACGTAGGCGTTCAAGCTCTTGATTTGAACGTAATGAAAATATCAGACTGCCAATGTCTCTGTTGGAGAAATTAGATTTTGTACGTAGGTGATGTTTCCTTTCACAACAAAGGGCCTTATCGTGAGCGATACGATTAAATAAACATTACTTCGAGTATCTTACACCGTTTTCATTTTAGTATACAGGTAGCTCTTCAAATTCATCTCCATTGACTTAAATAAACAGGGTATTAACTCAAAAATTTCAATTTATTACTTGAAGATGCGTAACTTAATAAAGAAAATTGAGTGGTAGGTAATAGAAATTGATACATTGAGAAATTGTTTTTGAGATACCTAATGCCGTCTTCGTCTATACTATACCACCATGTATGTGAAATTCAAAGTTATCGCAATGATGGCGTGTTTTGACGACTCGAAAATTTGCGCGGTGACTTCGCCAATATAGACTAAAATGTCGAATGATGCTACAAGATGCCACATACGCCGTGGCGGCGAGCGTTTATCGAGGGGCGCGGGAAGGGAACAAATCTACGTGCGACCGACGTTGCAGTACAGCGCTGCGCAACTACGCGTCGTGCGTTTGGTGTGTCCTTTCTCATAATATTCCATAGATTACAACGCCATAAGCTGCAACGCGCTGTACTGCGCTGCGCTGCGCTGCTTGCGATGTGCTCCGCGCCCAGACGACACGAAAATCCACCGCGCGAAGATTTTTGCGTCATCAAAATGCGCCTATAACGTATTATTAGCTATTGTAACTTTTGCCGCGACGCGAGACGACCATTTCACTCCATTTCAAGTTGAACCACCCCATATACGAAATGTTAATTAAGGCGTTAAACTTGTATGTTAAATATACATATTAAATAGTTTCCCTATCGTTTCATCATGTGAGTAATTAATTTCAGTTCGGTATATTTCACTCATTATCATGTATTAATATGTAACTAAACTAGTTATCATAATAGTTATAATGTTTCTTCATTATCTTAGTATCTAGTAAGGTAAGTATTACAAAATGTTGTTATAAAACCGTTATTTATTTATAAAAAATATGAAAATATTTTTAATAAAATCGTCACAATATCTCTGTTGGGCTCTGGGATTTTTAGGTTCGCTGCGATAAAGATGTCAGACTCTGCAATGGATGTTTGTTATGTGTACTTACAATAACGTTACGTGTTTAGCAATATTAACCTATTGTCTGTTATAAAAAGGAGTTATTAAACATGTTATTTTCTGAAACAATATTTATAATATTTAGTGCAATGATATTATATTAAATTTTTAGAAAAGCTTTTGCCCGCTGCTTCGCTCGCGTTAAATTCGGGGTATAAAAATTAACCCCTTCTTTTAAGGGGTTGGGGGCAGATTTAAAAAAAAAATGATGCACGATTTTTTTGTTAGTTGTGACATACCGGGGTGAAATAAACAAAAGACACCGGTAGTCAACAAAATAATATATATATTTACTAAATATTTAAAATGAATTGCAAAAAGAAGTTAATTAACAAAAAATTTGAACCTGGGCACGGTTCGATAAGGCCGTCTAGCTGTACTTCGAGGAAAGTTAGGTACTTCCCTGGGCGTGACGGTGCATAAAATGAGTATGTTGCTCGATGCCAGCTGATCCACAATCGAATTGAAGAGTTGTGTCGACGTCGACCTTTTACGGCTCAGCCCCAAACTTGGACCCTGGAATTTATAATCGAAACTCCTACATCAAACAGCTCATTAAACGAGCTCCGCGGCTAGCACTAGCGTCACAAAAGAAATACCTAACGTGAAGTAAGTGGAGTGGAGTGCGCAGCCAAAAGCGGAGCTTACAATAAAATTATTAAGCTGTTAAATATTCACACAATAACAACATTACGATAAATAAAACAATAGATTATAAGAACTAACCATGAACAAAGAAACGCAAAAGCATATACGTGGCTATCTAACAGAGGAATGCAGCAGTTAAGAATTTATAAAAAATATGTTCACACTCACCCGAACAGGGGTATATCACTTTCACAAAATGAATAAGTATGACTCCTCAAGAGTGTATATAATTAATAAATATTTTCAAATAAAGCCAATTAATCTAAAACGAGATTTAAGGCGAGGTGCGCGTACGCTTGTTACAAGACACAACGCAGCAGTGCGACGGCGGCGGCGCGGCGGCCGGCGTCTTGCCGTGTTAAGCGAAACCGGTTTCTCGTAAGCCGAGACGTTGGAGATCCGCGTCGTCGGCGCTCGATTTTTAAAACCATATTTCAATAATTGATTTACTAGGTATTTTATTTTTTAATAATGTTACTTTATTTAACTATGTATATATTTTTAATAAAATAATTTCAATTACGTTGCAACGTTACAGTTCCCCCCCGGTTCAAAACGGATTTATCTGCTTGTAGTACCAGATATAATACGCAACTAAAACCTATTCCTACATTTACCGTGTAATGATTGGCAATTTTAAATCTTTAATGTGCCAAGCACCAATATTCTTGCCACTTAAATCTTCTAGCTCATAGACAAGTGGGGACCGTTTGGTAACTATGCGACATTTTAGGAATTTTGGAGCTAATTTCTTTGAGAAACGTTTATCCTTATCGCTCAAGACGTAAGCACGTTTCATTACCACGTCGCCAACCTTGAACTCGACAGGTTTGCGACGCAGATTATAGTGAGCCATGTTCCGCGAATGAGCTTGCCAAAGTTTACTCTGAACCTCGTCGAATACAGACGCGAGGTTGCCTAGATTCTCTGCATAAATATCACGGGGCAAAAATAAGATCTCATCTCCTAAGTCGTTATCCGTGTAGTGAGTACCGCATGTGACCAGTTCTCTGCCGTAAACTAAAAATGAGGGAGTGAAACCAGTCGATTCGTTGACAGAGTTATTAATGGCAAATTGAACCTTTGGGATGAAAATATCCCAGGTTCTGTGATCATTATCTACATATGTAGACAGGCATGTGATAATTGTCCTATTGTAACGCTCTACGGTGTTTATCTGTGGGGTATATTTTGGAGTGAAGAAAACATTGGGAATCTTATATTTGGAAAATAAAGCGCTGCTAATATTACTAACGAATTGCGTCCCATTGTCCATCAATACAGTCTGTGGTATTCCGTGAATAAGAAAAACGGATTCTTCTAAAATCTTTGTGATTATCATAGAAGTTGCATTACGTATAGGAAAAACTAGACAATACTTCGAGAAGCAACAGGTAACAACTAAAATGTAGCTGTTTTGCTTACTGGTTATAGGCAACGGACCCATTAAATCTATCGACAACATTTGGAATGGGCGAGAACATTGTTTAGGACGACCCATTTCACCCAAGGTCATATGATTTTGAGCTTTATACGACAAACACTTTTCACAAGAACTTATAAACTTAACAACGTCCCGATGCATGCCTGGCCAGAAATAGCGTAAGGCTAGGCGCCGGTACGTTTTAAAAATGCCTAAATGGCCTGACATGGGTTCAGAATGATTTTCATTTATAATCCTCTCGCGCTTTTCAGTGGGTACTACCTCCTTCCATGAAAACTCGGAAGTGAGTTCATGCTTATTTTTGGATAATCTATAAAGAGTATTATTTTTTATCAAAATTTTTTTAAAATTTTCAGGTTTTTTCAGACAACCGTTAAAAATATTTTTATACCAAATATCCCCAGTACCTGGCAATTGCGATGAAATCGAGCCTATTGGCACAGCTCTAGAAAGTGCATCAGGGACAATATTGTCGCACCCACGTCGATGTTTGAGGTCGAAATCAAAAACCGACAATCGAACACCCCAACGAGCTAACCAACAGTACAACCAGTAGGGTTACTTAGAGAAAGAAACCATCTTAACGCACTGTGATCAGTATAGACAATGAATCGTTTCCCATTTTCTAAGTAACACCTCCAATGCTCCAAGGCTACAATGACAGCTAGAGTTTCACGTTCGGTAATACCATAATTTCTCTCAGCTGCCGACAGGGACCTGCTCATATAAGCCACCGGATGTTCCTTACCATCTACGACTTGAGTAAGCATAGCTCCCACTCCATAATTACTCGCATCGGTATGAACCGGTACGCATCGAATGGTTTCGTAAAATCAGGACAAGAAAGAACTGGCGCAGAGACTAAACAATTCTTCAGTTTACAAAATGCACTTTCCGCTTCTAACGTCCACTTGAATGGTGGAGCACCCTTTTTTGTTGAAGTCAATGCGTTCAGGGGACCGGCTATAGTGCTAAAATTAGGAACAAACCGCCGGTACCAGGTGGCGGTACCAAGAAAACGTTTGAGGTCTTTAGAACAAGTAGGTGTTGGGTATTCCAAAATCGCCTTCACCTTTTCGGGATCAGTTCTTAAACCATTGCCATCTACTACGTAACCTAAATATTTCAATTCACTACGGAAGAATTTACATTTTTCTAAATTAATTGTGAGATTTGCACCCTTTAGTTTCTCGAGAACCTTACCTAACAGAGTGACATGACTGCTAAAATCGTCAGAGATAATAATTATATCGTCGAGATAAGCAAACACCTTCAACTCAAACTCAGCAAACAGAAAGTCTACTAAGCGTTGTTGAGTGGCAGGTGCATTAGTTAACCCGAAAGCTGTACGCTTAAAACGTAAAGTACCCTTACCAGGTATGTAAAAAGCAGTTTTGTCCCTATCCTCGTTCGCGATAGGTATTTGCCAAAATGCCTTAGACAAATCGATGCTAGACAAATAACGGGCATCACGGAGATTGTCTAAAATCTCCGAGATATAGGGCAAACTGTAGGCGTCGCGTTTAGTGACTGCATTTAACTTCCTACTGTCTAAGCAAAACCTAGGTTGACCATTCTTTTTTTCTACTAGTAAGACCGGAGAGGACCAGGCACTTTCGCAAGGTTCAACAACATCCAAATCGAGCATTTCATTCATCTGTTCGTTCAAAATACGACGTTTTTCAGGTGACATACGATAATAGCGCTGTCGTATAGGTTGGGTGTTACCTGTGTCGATACGATGCTCGATTAAAGGCGTTTTACCTAAGCCTTTTGATTCTATGGAGATAGACGTAAACTGAGAAATAATATTATCTGCTATGGCTTTTTCTTTATCATCTAAATTGTCATAGCTATGAACAAAGGTAGGAGTAACTTTATCAACGTCAGGATGAAGAAACCCGACAGAAATTGAATTTAAATATTTAGGACAAATTTTAAATTTACTCCAGAAATCAATGCCTAATATGAGACTTGAAGTAATTTCAGGAATGCAGTGTACTGTAATAATATGAGTATTACCATCAAAAGTTATAGGCAAATCCATGTACCCAGAACTTTTTAATACCTGTCCACCAGCAGCGCAGACCGTTATAAAATTATCCTTGATTGTTTCGACCCCTGTTTGTTCTAAAAGTTCATGAAAGTTATCGCCAACAATAGTGACGGCCGAGCCAGAATCCAAAAGACCAGCTATAGTAATATCATTGATTTTAACATTGACATATGGTCTGTAATCGTTTTGAGGTTTATTTTGCAGAATTGTATCGACTTTGTACGTACTGGAATATATTGAGACGAACTTTAACCAATTAGTCCAGTCCTCAGAATCAAATTTATTATGATTTCTGACACAATTCTGCTTAACTAGTTTTTTTGCATACTTGACTGACCTTTGGAGCAGTTCGGACACTGCGGTGTTTTAACTCCCTCATATCCGCATACAAAACACACAATTTTATCCTTGGGTGCCGGACATTGTCTTAAGTTATGAGTGTCCACACGACACCTAAGGCAAAACTTCGGTTTCTTTTCCTCAACTTGTAATGCATGTACATAGTTTTGGTTATTAGTATCAACATTATTGTTACGATAGGGGGTAGAATGATTATTATTATATTTATTAGTACAAGAATTATTATTTTGTGTAAATTTTGTATTTTGAAAGGTTTTATTAAATTTATTATTAGGACCTATATAAGAGAAATCAGGAGCCAAGGTGTCGGGAGTCGGGCCAGTGGGTTCGCGAAATTGAGCAACACGTGCCTGAATTCTTTCGAAATTACAGCATATCTGACGTAAACTGTTAATGTCTTTAATATCCGACACCGATACCAACGCAGCCGCGTAGCATGGACGAATATTATGCAATAGGATTTCAAGCTTTTCTGCCTCTGAAGGTGGTGTAGAAAGCCTTGAAAAAAGTCCTGACATTATCGCCAAATAAACCACGATACCCTCTTTTTCGCCCTGAGTTCTTAAATGTATTTCTTGACGCAACTTATAGTCATAATCGGGTTGATCAAAATCTTGTTTGAGTAACTCGACAAGCTCATTCCAATTCGACACCCTATCCCTGACACTCCTATACCAGTGGATAGCATCCCCCGTAAATATTTCCGTAGCGTACGACAGTATTTTTGAGTCTGCTATATCCCTGGCCTCGCAAAATTCCCTAAACCGTTCTATAAAAGCACGCACGCACGTTTTGCCATCATATCTAAGTTTCCCAATATCAATGGTTTTGCTGCGGTCGCAAGAAACCGTGATATTAAACGGAGCACTAGTTGCCGCTTCATTTATTGTAGGGGAAATTAGCCGATCAACGCCAGTATCTTTAACGGAATTAAGTAGATCGAAATAATATCTAAACTGCTCTGAAAACTTATCAACTAAAACTTTGATGTCGGGTTTAGTATCCTCATCAGTGTACAACCTATTAAGGCGGTGGTATAAATGATGTAACAAGTTTTCCGTTCTTAACACATTATTCTTATCCAAGGAAGATTCTAAATTATGTTTAATCTTACCAAGAACGATATCAATACCGGCAAGATCGTCGGATAATGAGAGACTACTCTCCAAAATATCATTCGAAGGAAACTGAGGACCCAAATTTGCTATCTGCTTACGCAACTCCTCTACTGTACTAGCAGGTACGGTACCTCTAATTGCGACCTCGTATTCCAATTCGGTTTTTTGCAAAGACAAGAACCTTACCGGATATGACATTTTAGACAAAATTATAGCAATTAGAATAACCCTATTTGAGTGAGGTGTGAACTTTAAAAACAAATATATATAGAGAAAAAAAAAAGAAAATACTCCGTTTTGTCACAAATAAATAGGTACACTACCAAACGTTTAGGTTGCTAACAAAATAAGTATAAACTTAAAATAAAACAAACAAAACTAAAAGAAAAAAGCGTTATGAGGCAACTAAAGTGTACTTATAGTAAAACAATGTGTATTTATCGCCTATAATAATCTAAAAATATTACAATAACAATATTTTTTTTAATATTTTTATTTGAGGGTACCCAAAAAAAAAATTTTTTTTGAACCGTCGTCGGTAAAAATACAATTAATTGAGGTGCTCCTCCTTTTTAGTACACTTTAGCTGCTATTGCAACCAAAAAATAAAAATAAAATAAACGTTTTACAAAAATATAACAAAAACACAACCACAACCACTAATACTACCACGAAGCAAAGCTAGACCAATAAAAATTACCACGTTGGGCGCCACTGTGACATACCGGGGTGAAATAAACAAAAGACACCGGTAGTCAACAAAATAATATATATATTTACTAAATATTTAAAATGAATTGCAAAAAGAAGTTAATTAACAAAAAATTTGAACCTGGGCACGGTTCGATAAGGCCGTCTAGCTGTACTTCGAGGAAAGTTAGGTACTTCCCTGGGCGTGACGGTGCATAAAATGAGTATGTTGCTCGATGCCAGCTGATCCACAATCGAATTGAAGAGTTGTGTCGACGTCGACCTTTTACGGCTCAGCCCCAAACTTGGACCCTGGAACTTATAATCGAAACTCCTACATCAAACAGCTCATTAAACGAGCTCCGCGGCTAGCACTAGCGTCACAAAAGAAATACCTAACGTGAAGTAAGTGGAGTGGAGTGCGCAGCCAAAAGCGGAGCTTACAATAAAATTATTAAGCTGTTAAATATTCACACAATAACAACATTACGATAAATAAAACAATAGATTATAAGAACTAACCATGAACAAAGAAACGCAAAAGCATATACGTGGCTATCTAACAGAGGAATGCAGCAGTTAAGAATTTATAAAAAATATGTTCACACTCACCCGAACAGGGGTATATCACTTTCACAAAATGAATAAGTATGACTCCTCAAGAGTGTATATAATTAATAAATATTTTCAAATAAAGCCAATTAATCTAAAACGAGATTTAAGGCGAGGTGCGCGTACGCTTGTTACAAGACACAACGCAGCAGTGCGACGGCGGCGGCGCGGCGGCCGGCGTCTTGCCGTGTTAAGCGAAACCGGTTTCTCGTAAGCCGAGACGTTGGAGATCCGCGTCGTCGGCGCTCGATTTTTAAAACCATATTTCAATAATTGATTTACTAGGTATTTTATTTTTTAATAATGTTACTTTATTTAACTATGTATATATTTTTAATAAAATAATTTCAATTACGTTGCAACGTTACATAGTCACAAATAGTCCGCATACAAATTTTTAGCTTTCTACCTTGAAAATTGCGGAATGCACCATACAAACTTCAACCCCAGTTAGTATAGATGGATAGGTATCCATCTATACTAACTGGGGTAGGTACGTACGTACATAACTATGATCTAAGTAGGTACTTAGATCATAGTTATGAAAGTTTGTGTGTATTTAATATTAAGATTGTGCTGGTAACGTTTTATCAGCAGGGTTTCGAGAAACGAGAATACCTCCATCGTATTCTCGTGTAGGTACCTCCAATACTTCCAGTGAAAAAATAATAATATGCCTAAGGATTTACCCATCCAATATCAAAACAAAGAGTTTATCTTTATAATATACCTAAGTAAAAGGGCCATAATCCCAAACGAACAATAACTCCAGTTTATTCCGGGATTCAATCGGAACATTCCAAAAATAGCCTCCAGCTCTATCATAGTGTTTTGGTTTTTCAATACGTAACTTTTTGCCTTCAGGTGATTTATGTTAAGTATAAACATAAAGGAAGAATATTGTTTATTATTTTTACTTCAAAAATATTTCTTTTTTAGAATTTGACTAGATAATTAACCATTTTACATTTTTTGAAAATATTGGCAAATGAACCAACGGGTCCTCTGATAGTAAGCGATCACCGCTGCTCATAAAGCACACGATACTAAAAGAATCCATGAATCTTCGACGTGAATATAACAGGAAAAAAGGACGAAGCTGATGGGATGGTTTCGCCACCGAATCTGTCTCCCGCTAAACAAAACGCTACCACACATCGATATTTATTTAATTAACTTTATTGACCACAACACATAAGTACTGATACAATAGGCGGACTTAATGCTAATATTGCATATTGCATTCTCTACCAGTCAACCATTGGGAAGTGCAGAAATTCACGAATGCCTTTTATCAATACTAACATGACACAGATAATAAAGAATATTCATGATTGAATATTGCACATTATTTGTCATTATTTGATTACATTCAAATTAGTTTTCTAAAATGGATGTCATTGTAAAATAGTCTGCGGTATCCTGCTAATATTACTGTAGCCGGTAATATTGTTGTAGTTTTCTGAAATTTTTAAAGATTGTGTTTACATTTGTGTGATTGTGAATTCCATATATATTTCGATTATATATTTACGATTTATATTTAAAATCAGATGATTGGTTAAATCATCTGATTATAAATATAAATCGTTATGAAATAAACATACTGGTACATAACGTTTTTAGCATTAAGTTTTATACCCAAATATTCTGGTCATTATAGTTTAAATAAAATATATATATATTTACTTCTCTGTCAAACTATAGTGTAATGGAATATCATTCGTGAGTAAACAGCGAATTTATACAAGGTACAATTTTACACAGCCTTCCCTTTTACAAAGATAATGAGTTACCCACTGCCCCTGGACACCCGTCAATCCAATGTACATTTATGTACCCACAATGTTGATTATTTCGTGCGCCGTTCGCTTCGTGTTTAATCAAACAACATGGAGTGTATAAAATCAACATAGTATACGAAAAATCTCTATTGGCCAGTGAATAATTAATGAAAATTGACCTTTGAACCCAGTGAAACCTCATAAAGACCAAATTGATAGGGCTTTAATCAAAATCTGTTTTGTCACTGTATATTTTGAGCAGATTTAAATAAAGTGCAAAGTGTGAAAACAAGTTAGTATTTATAAAACGACCTACGTTAAATAAGTTACCTACGTCTCTATTCTCGTAACACAAATCGTTCAAGTCGTGTCAATCTCGATTGCTATCCCGCTCAATTCCTATTTTGTATGAGTGAGACAGCGATTAATAGTAACAGGAGGAATGATTTTTGTTACGGTAATAGAGCTGCTGATCTTTATCCAGTCTTCTCAATATGCAATGTCTTGCATATTTGGCATGATTTTTGTCTTATATAGAAGACGTGGGTAGAAGAGTTTTGGTGATATGAACAAATGCATTTCGTATATTTTAAATTTTCGCGTTTTGAACACATTATTATTAACTAAAACGGGGCTTGAACGCGCACTAAGTCTCCCCATGACCACGGCAGATGCAACTCTGTCGAAACGTCGGGTGAAAAAACAAAAAACAAGTAAGTCTTAGTGCGCGTTCAAGCCCCGTTTTAGTTAATAATAAAATGCATTTTGGTATGACGCACGATTTTGTTACAAGGAATTACCGATCAATTACAATTAAAAATATTATTCTACAAACTTAAATCTTAAATTTCATGTTTAAATATTTAATTTAAACGTAAACTTTAAATTAACCTTACTTTAGTATTTATTTATCATGTTGCCCATAAAGTATATAGTTTATACTACAATGTTTTTCAAATAGCATGGGTACGGTGACATTTGGGATTTGAAAGGAATTTACAGGGAATTAAAAATAAATGTATCATTATTAATGCAAAATTGAATTTACTACTTTTTGTAGTCGCTTATTCTTCACTCTTTTTCTATTTCTTTTTGTACTTCGCGGTTTTTTGTTTCGAATAAAACATGCTTGAAATGGAATAACTCAAACGTCACCGTACCCATGCTATCTGAAAAACATTTTAGCTGTTATCCGCGACTTCGCTTGCGTGGTTCTATATATTTTTGCCCTTGGCAAAAATATGTTTATCCGAGGTAAAAAGTTGCCGAATGTCTATGTTACTCTTCAGACCTTGACCTATCCCAAAAAAACATGTCAATGCCTTAGTTTTCTTTCAAGTGAAAAAAGGACTTTCGCATTTGTTACATTAGTATGGAAATTATGTAGTTTTGTTGATCTCGGATACTTCAAAATTAATATATAATAGAACTAACTTTTTTCCCGCGACTTTGTCCGCGTAAAGTTCCGGCCCCGTTCCCGTGGGAACCACATTGAATTTCGGGAAAAGCTATAGCCTATGTCACTCCCTGATAATGTAGTTTTCTACTGGTTGAAGAATTTTTGAAATCGAGCCAGTAGTTTCGGAGCCTATTCAATTACAAACAAACAAACAAATAACCAAATCTTTCTTCTTTATAATATTACTAGCTTTTATGTCCGCGACTTCGTCCTCGTGAAGTTCCGGTCCCGTTCCCGTGGGAACCACATTGAATTTCGGGAAAAGCAGCCTATGTCACTCCCTGCTAATGTAGCTTTCTACTGGTGAAAGAATTTTTGAAATCGGTCCAGTAGTTACGGAGCCTATTCAATTCAAACAAACAATCAAATCTTTCCTCTTTATTATATTAGTATAGATTATGAATATACAATAAACCACAGGTTGTTTTCTTAAGCACGATTATATCACAATACAGACATGACCTATACACCACAGAGTAAATAAACTATACCAACTCGTGACTCCGAAGTTTATCCGACGCAGGTGTTTCATACTTACCCATATACTCTTACCTAACTTTATACCTTATTCTAACTTTCTTTTACTATTTCAAATGTATAACATTGGTTGAACTTATTTAACTTTTATTTTTGATACCAGATGGCGTTGAAGCTTAGACTTTAGAGAACGAAAATTTCGCATAGAGTTACCCGTTTCCCATTACGAAGTGAATATTTATTGTTTAAATTATAGGACAGTTTTATTATATTTTTCTAGGGGATAGCGGGATAAACGCAAATTAAGTTGTCTTTCATTAATAGTATTATTTCATTAATTTCTCGTAGATACACATAATTCATGCACATAATTGACATAATGCTCTGTTCGTGCGCAGTGTGCACATGCAAATCCAATCTAAAATCAGATTTCAAACATAAATCGATTCGAATCGATTTCTCGAACATAAAATTTCCGATTCCAAAAATCGACCTAGCTAGCCAAACTAAAACCTAACGTATCACCTGATGAATCCGATCCGAGATCGACAAGATTTAAATCTCTGGACATACATAACATAGAAAAAGAAATTCGCTTTCTCTCTTTCTAACCAAACGTAAACATAACGAGTAAAAGGATGGCCCGAATTTCACGATTTAGATTTTGGTTTCTCGTTAACGGAAATCAAGCAAATTGAGATTTGCGATTGATATCATCCTTCGAATCTCACTCTTAGTCGTACATTGTGTTTGTAGTTAGCTAATCGCAAGGCGTCCACAAGTATTTTTTTTATAACATGCAATACATATTACGTTACAGCAGTCTGTACGCACCACAATGTGATACAGTTATTATGTTACCTACTTCAAAATCAGCAAATGTGTTAAAATGCTTGGTTGTAACTGGTGTTGTAACTCAGCATGTAAGTGACTGTTGTACCCAAAATGTCTCAAGAACAATACTAGTTATATTTGTGTTAGTTAATTAGCAAGAAATATGTAACTGCCGCATAGAAGTACTTCGCTTAATGCGTCGCTCAGTCTTTGCGAAGTTCCAACAGACTTTGAGGTACAGTTGGCGTCAAAATTTTATAATTTATTTTAAGACTAGTGAAACCCGCGCATCTTCGTTTGCGTGTATTTATTTATTTAGCGCCATCTATATCAAACTTTTGATGAAATCCTACGGGAATCGCGTACTTTTCTCAAAGTACCCTATGTGTTAATCCGAGGTATCAGCTAACTACATACCAAATATCATAAATATTGGCCCAGCCATTTGAGCGTGAAGGAGTAACAAACATACACACAACTTTCGCCTTTATAATATTAGTAGGATAACCTCAAGATACTTCAGTAAACCTGCAATGGAATACTACTCAGTATTCCTACAACTCCTTTGGTTGTAATAATAGCAATAACTTAGGATAACTTATTTTATTTATTTAACGACTATTTAGCTGAACATTTTTTGAACTACGTCCTTATTTTAGCACAACCTAATACAAATAAATACTTATTAAGTAATATTTTTTTGCTAGAAAACACCAAATAAATTGGCGCTTACTTATTTTATTTTATTAATTAAGGTGCCACTAACAGTATTTACATATAACTTTCAAGAGAGTTATAGTGTCATACTTAGTTTTTTTTAGCAGCCATTGTTTCCCACTGCAGGGCAAAGGCATCCCCCAACTTCTCAAATTTTCTCTCAATAGGGCCTTTTCCAGCCAATCCAAATAATTCTCAAGCTCATCCCGCCATCGCCTTTTTGGTCTTCCGCGACGACATCCCAATCCTTTAAGGCTTGGGGCGTCCAGTGGGTTGTGATAATAATATGAGGATCCATCCACGACCATCTATCGGACGACATTGTTTCGCAGTGGGCAGCCCAGTTCCATTTCAGTTTGGCAGCTTTGTGTACTACGTCAGTGACTTTTCTTCTGGAGCGCAGTATTGTGTTCCAAATTTTGTTTGTAAATTTTACTCCTAGAATATACTGTGCTCCATAGCACGTTGACAAACCCCCTTTGGACTTCTGCGCCATGGTGAAAAATGGGAAGATTAGTTTATGGTATAATAAATTATTGGTAATTGTAACAAATATAATTTACGATGTATTTGTTAAATAAAGAAAGCGCTTGTAATATATACTATATATAAAATAAATAATGTATGAGAAATTTGCACAATAATTATGACCCGTTTATCCAAAATTTACGTGCAGACTGTACTTGTTCGCATTTAATAGGCGGGCAACTTTCCACTTAAGAGGCCAAAGGAATAATTTAAACTTGTGTAGTTTTGATAAGGCATGTTTGTTTTATATACAACATTGTCAGAACGTATTTACTCAAACACAATTAGATTTTGATAGCATCACTATATACTACATAATTTACATTTGTGGCAGCTAAACAACAAGTGGGCTAACTACCTAAATGATGTTTGGAGAACCTCGGTGGTTACGGTTGCTTAGACACTTTGATTTAGAGAGTGAACACTCATTTGCAAATCATTTCAAAGCAATGATTGCACGAAGCAAATTAAATGTATGAAAAGTTAACTCGTATCGATAAGACTATACATAGCGCTTCTTCTTGTATTTTCTTGTGTCCCTCACCCAGTGTTTTCAAGCCGCTTGAAGGCTACCGACTTGGCTTGACTTGGCTTTACGGCTATCATCCATCGATAACAGACAAGACCAACGGTTTAAGGTGCCTTTCGAAATACGGAAAAGCTCGAGATAACGGAATCCATCCAAACAATGGCTAGCGTTGACGTTGCTTAACTTGCGTGTTCGTTTTAAAGTGCGACACACAGCAAAGCAATCGAACTCCTATTATAATTTAATTAGAAAGGAAGAAAATTAATTTTAGGACATTTTCGTAACATCTTGTGTTACGAAAATGTCCTAAAATAAATTAGAGAGAATGTTATACGCATCTGATTTCTAGTTAAGGATGGGTGTTGCTTACCAAATATGTTAACAAGTTTGATAAGCGCCACAAGGCCATCGAACTCTTTCTTTTAATTACTTAATAACAAATTACATTTAAAAATAAGACATTTTAAATCTTAAAACTGAAACGTCAAAAATAGAGCACTTTAAAGATCAAGGCGCAAATAACTTTCATGTCAGATTTCATTTTGTATGCAAACAAAATTAACAGTTCAAAAGGCTCTCATTTACTAGCGGGTCACCACGAACCCTCAGCTCATTTTTTATGTAGATTGCGTCGAAGAAAAGTTTCACAATATCAGTCTGCGAGGAGGGTCCTACAACACTCCGTTGGGACGTTGCCGTATTAAATTTGACTCTCTTCTGTCTACATTTCGAATATCACAAGATCGCAAGATGTCTCAAAGTGTTTTATGGAATATGGATCTCTCATTACACATGAACGAATTTATATGAAAACGTCAGATTTATTCAATAAAAACTTTTTATGATTTAATCTTTTGTTCATGTATTCACGAGGCTATTGCGATGAAATTTGCAATTGGTTTAGTATTGAAAATTGACAATGTATAAATCTCTTCACTGTTATTTTTAAGTGAAAAAATAATAAAATAAACAGCGTTGAAATTGCGTTTGTCAAGTGGAAAAATAACCATACCCAGCGTTCATATGATGTCGAAAATGAAGATTGATTTTTGCGTGTGTTTTTAATATTTTCATTGAACTGTTATGAAACTGATAATACTTACTTTACATTGTTTAATACATTGCTACAATAATATCACGAATAGCTTTCGATATTGTATAGTCAGTGGTATAAACACGTTATCAGTTAAGTCTCTTGTCTGTCACATTGTTAGGGTGTGTAGTGACAACATAGTTTATGCTTCCGACTGTACTTTACATATGTTCTGCGCCTTATGGCAAGTTTCTTTCAAGCAAACCACGCTTACAGCATATGCCTTATTAAAGGCAACAGCAACATTACATAGTATACTCTAAGGTAATGGAGCGTGTGATTAACACACAGCTGCTGAGATACCTAGAAGGAAATAACCACATCAGCGACCGACAATATGGTTTCCGCCATGGTCGCTCTACAGGAGACCTTCTAGTGTATCTCACGCACCGATGGGCTCAAGCCGTTGAGAGTCAAGGTCAGGCATTGGCAGTCAGCCTAGATATAGCGAAGGCATTCGATCGTGTCTGGCACAGGGGTCTTCTATCGAAGCTACCATCGTATGGACTGCCCGAGGGACTGTGCAAATGGGTAGCCAGCTTTCTGTCCAACAGAAGCATAAGAGCCATAGTTGACGGCAGCTGCTCCGTCCGCATGGACATTAATGCTGGCGTGCCACAAGGCTCCGTTCTGTCCCCGACCCTCTTTCTGCTGCATATCAATGATATGTTGTCTGTAGATAATATTCATTGTTATGCAGACAACAGTACCGGGAACACACACCTATTACAAGGGCCGGCCTAACATCCCTCGTTCCGTAGTGGAGGAGAACCGCGAACGACTTGTCTCTGTAATCGAAGACACCTTAGTTAGGGTGAGCGATTGACGTAGAACTTAAAAATGGTACAAAGTCCAATACGTAAAGGTCGACCTGCTCTTGACTGTACATTAAAAAGCTATAATGAGACGTAACGTCCCACATACATTGAAATTGCGTATTTTTAATAGGGAAAATGTTTTCATGGTAACATTTAAGATATAAAAGAGTTCACTAAATGTACATTCATGTTCAACGTTTCCCCATAAAAACATTTCAGTACATGAACAAATATAATACTGGTAAATGTAAACGTCTCATCATTTAACTAATTTCCCTCGGAGTCTGTTTCAGCAAACACGCTTGGCTATTAACGGGGCGGACAGTATGCATTACTTCATGCTAGTTAAAATACAGTAAGCCAACATCATTTCGTTCATACCATCGCTTAATAGTAGTACCGGAGATATAAAATTTGTCATTTCAGTACTTTGTCAGCCATTCTATATTTTATAACAAGTACATATTATTTTATAAATAAACATCCAAGACCCAGGGAAATCAGAAAAAGTTCGTTTTTCATCATGTCCCGACCGGGATTCGAACCCGGGGCCTCCTGGGTCCGGTCCGGCAAGGTAACCATTACGCCACGGAGGTCGTCTTTCACTCGTATGAGTTCAAAATGATGGGTTCTTATGTAAATGTCATACTGTATCTTCACTGTGCTTCACAGCAGGATTTTGCATTTCCATCTTATTGTTGCTGCTCTCGTTTGGATGCAAATATTTTATAGTTCAAGCCCGAGCGAGCCGTCCCGCATTTTAGTTTCTTTCGCTTCCTGTAATTTGCTTTCGTGATGTTTTATTTCTTTTCATTTCGCTTATTCCAATTTAAAATGAAACCTGCATAAAATCTGGAGTATTTACAGCGTCCCCCTTCGCTATGTTGGCGTGCGTTGTTGTGGTGCACTCGCGCGTTTAGCAAACAATAATACTTCTAGAAACTTACTTATTTATTTAATGAAAGTTGGTAGTATTTTATAATATGTACTATGGAGTGGTTGAGCGTTGCCTGCTACATAAAGGGGATTAGGAAGAGATGGGATAAGGAAAAAGAAAAAGAAAAGAATTTGAGCTTACGGACTTCTCACACACTCGAACGAAAGGCAAAGTAAGTACTCAGTTTATGTATATTTATTATAATATATCCCTTGTCTCGAACCCATTAACATATGTAGGTTAAGGCTAGCTTATTATAGGACCTGGTGTTGCTGTGTGAAATTATGTAGAATTTATAATTATTATAGAACCAAAAGCTTCCGTACCTATAAACTTCTTAACATTTCACAGCTGCACAACTCGATTTCCCCTTTGAGTTGAGCGTAGCATGCAAATATATATACCATTTATATACAACCAACGTTGCTTGTATTTTTACTAACCACTTTCAGCTCTAACATATATTTTCTCGAGCATACCATACATTTTGCTAGTAAAAGTCACAGCTTGCTTACTTTACGCGAATATTTTTCAAAGAAAATATATATCTCTTAACCAACTTTCAAGCTTTTCTATTTCCTTATTTAAAAAGGCTAATTTTTAAACGCTAAAGTCCAGTTAAAAAGCGGTCACCGCAACTTTGTTAGCTACGTAACACTAATTTGGCACATTTCCCAAAAAACACATAATTTTATTGACCATAATAAATAATATCCTTTGATTCTATAGCAACGTTCCTTTACGATTAGGTTGCCTGAAAAAAATTGCGTAGCAAGCAATAAGGCCGCCTATTGCGTTCTCTATTTACTGTTACTTTGTTTTTTTTTAATGTAATTTGTTGGTGCATTAAAGAGTTTGTATACAGTAAATATTTTTAAACTGTTCCTACCTCAATCCTGCGTACAGTCAACAAAGGAAAGAGTTACCCAGGGGCGTAATTAATGTGATTATAGATTTTTTAATACTGCGTGAAGGGATTTACTAAATGTATTCATATTTTACTATGTAATTACAACGTTTCTTGACGATCGATCGAAAATCTTTGTTCTTAGCTCTCTACCCTGGTTACCTCTTTCATTGGTTGACAGTACGTAATTTATGTTTTCGGATTTACTATGTTTATGATTATACATATATTATGTCACTAGTAAAATACTCGCAACTTCGTTTGCGTATATCTCGCTTTCCCGTGGGAATTGTGAAAAACCCTTTCTTTGTACATCCCTAGATGTCGTAAGGAATCTATTACGGAAAGCCAAAAGCGGCCACCCAGCGGTTTGGGCTGTGCGTTGATATTTAGTTAAGTCAGTCAGAACTTAAAATATTATATTATATAGATATCGCAGGATAAAAAAGAATCTTTAGATTGTAATTATTTCTACAAAACGAGACTCAACGTAATACTTTCGTATACCCAAATTTCGCGTGTATTATGACAGCGACGCTACTTGCTATATGAAGGACTATATTCTTCAAGAGATAAGTACCTCATAACCCGCAAGTGCTCGTACGTACGTTTATTACTATGTCAAGCGTAACTTTAAATGTTGGATATTGTGTCAGTCCTCATATTATTACATGCCAAGGTACATCTGCATGCATAATGGATTTGACTCCACGCTTCCAACCTTCAAATGTTTTGAGAAAAACGGCCCTTCGTATAATTCGTTTTATAGCTGTGGTTACCAGTGAAATGTTACTCTTAAGTACCCACTGTAAACATTTTTTTCCTAGCTTAGAGATATTGTGTTCCACTGCTGGACAAAAGCCACCCCTGTCTTCACTTTTCTCTAACGCCGCCTCTGCCCAGCCGTCTAAAAAGGCGTCAAGATCGCCCCGCCATCGCCATAACATTATGAAACTTAAACAATTTTAATGCACAATAACTTCATTATCGGTGGCCGCACATTCGATTCCCAGAGCAACTCTGCGAGCTAAATTCATGATGAATTTAGCTCTGTTATTATAGAGAAAATAGCTGCTTAGAAACAGAAATAGTAAGTAGTATACCTAATCATGTCACTTGTCACAGGTTCTTGACCTTCAAGATTGCCTTGAGAGTAAACAAACTCTAGTTTGCACGACATTAATTAAACTCTCTATAATTGGTCCCAAAAGAACAATAACTCAAGAACATTTTTACGTTTTTATTCGAGTAAATGGTTTTTAATTTTCTCCCAGCTGTATCCTCGCTGTCCAGTCTGACGGGAATTAACGAATTTCTTCTATTCCATTTTACGCATAAGCGTTGTTTAATATCCTAAAGGAATAAAATTATGTTCTGTCACGTTTATCAACATTTAATTTTTTTATGTTATATTTAAATGAAAACGGATTATGTGTGAAACATATTCATAACCACACATAATAAAATTGTTAGATTTGGCCGACGCTCGCAGGCACTGGATACTTCTTTTTATCAACTAAATAAAAAAGGAATAGTTTGTCTAGTTATCACATTCGTGCTGCAAATACATTTTGAAAAATTTGGCTTAACACTAGAAAGACGGATGGGGGTCATTTGACCCATTTTGAAGTTTAGCGTTAGATATTTTCGAAACTATTTACATCTGTGCTATATCCTATCGTGACTTTTAGCAAAATAGTTCAAATTTCAATATACAAGTAATTAGATTATCATATCATGTTCATGGAATGAATAATCATGCGGTTTACCTACAAAGACGGCGCCGGTCATATGACCCATGCGGCCTTTGTTCATACCATCTACAGTTTTCCTAATGCAAACAGTGTTATTTGGATATTTGTACCATGTCTAGGCTTTCCGACAATCAAATATTACAAACTTTGCAATCTTTACCTGAAGACCAATCTAATAATGAGGGTGACAATATTGAGGATCAAAATATTATCGAAGAAGAGGCAAATACTCCCGAATCAAGTGATGATGAATCAAGTGACAACATGCCACTAGGTAATTATCTCTCTTTATAAGTGTGACAATTCCCGAAACTGCCCAATTCGGAGGGTTGGCGTTCCTGCCTACCCATCCGGATGGGTGAGCGGTGTATTTTTATTTTCCTAGAACAGCACTTTGACCAGATTCTGTAATATTCTTTGTTTTTGCCTTAGCTACTGTGCAACGTCAACAACAACGTAGGGGAAGAGGACTGAGGAGACGAATGCGTGGTCCTCATTCCATACAAGCTGCGCGTACTGTTCATGAAGACAGTATGGTATCATCGAGTGGAATATTATGGCAAACTGTATCTGAAAATAATAGTGGACACGTAGGTCGACGAGCACGGCACAATGTTATATCTGAACAATCTGGACCAAACTCCAATAGTACCACTAATACCTGAAGACTGTATTTCAGCTGGAGAAACAAGAAAAAGACGACACTGTTACATATCTGGTTGTAAAAATAAATCAAATAAAACATGTGACACTTGCAAAAAACCATTGTGTGGTCATTGTAATCAATTAAAAATGTTTAGTAGTTATATGAATCTGTTATTATTATCAATCTATAATACGTTTTTGTTAAAATATACAATAATAATTAAGTACGTAAACTATACATTTTAATCGTTTCCCACCCATTTATCATATCAAAAATGTATTTTATAATATGTGGTCAAATGACCCCTCGCCGTCGTTCTAGGTAAGAACATTGTCCCGTCTTTCTAGTGTTAACAAATTTGTTTTACATTAACTTCTTTATTATGAAGACGAAGAAGAAGAAATATGTACAAAGGTCCAAAGAACTGTAGTATACTCCAGTATTATGTCTTCACCAGGTAACATCGGCACTGAACAAACGCAACAAAATAAAATTGTATTATTTATTCATTTAATCTAATCGCATTTTGAAAAAATTATAACACTTTATTAATGGGCTTTGAACGCTCTCATAAACTTATTTGTTTTTAAACCCGACGACGACGCGACGACGACGTTTCGACAGACTTGCATCTGCCGTGGACGCGGTGATCAAATCAAATCAAAAATACTTTATTAAATAGGCTCTCGCGGGCACTTAGACACGTCATTTACAACATATTGTCCTTCAGTGATAAATATCAAATAAATAAGCTACTCTATAAACTACCACTATTTCGGAAACAAAGCAAAATGACCACTGGGGGAAAGAAATGTCGAAAGAAACCCGGGCCTTTTTTGTCATTGAATTTTGTCAATGTCAACAACTGGTATTCGAAAGAATACAAAATCAATAATAACATAAAAAAAAGAAAATATAAATATACATTTAACAGAAAAAACAAAATGCGCAGAATAAAAGTACTTAATTTAAAAAAAGAAGAAGACTGGTGAGACTAGAGTACTGCGGTGGATAAGTTGATGACAGTAGGAAGATGATCAACTATCCAAAATTTTGAAGGTTTATTGCTTCCAAAATATTCTTAAGTTTACACCAAACTAATAACTTGATAAAAATCTAGTGTTGAATAGTTGAAAGATCGCCAGTTATAGTCTGAGAGCCAATTGACATGATTATTTTTTAAATAAAAAAAAACCGACCAAGTGCGACCCGGAATCGCATGACGCGTTTGTACCATTATCTATACAACATTAGTTGCATAGGAACCCGTGAAATATTTAATTTATTTTAATTAAGTATTTATTTTTAAAGTCAATATGCAACTAAATATTCTGTGAATATTTCAAGCATCTATCTACCTATTACCGTTATTCATCATCATCATCAGCCTACATTTGTCCACTGCTGGACATAGGCCTCCCCAACTGCACGCCACCGCGCACGATCCTCGGCCACTCTCATCCAGCTCTTGCCAGCCACTTTGCAAAGATCATTGCTCCACCTAGTCTGAGGGCGTCCTACGCTACGCTTACCGATCCGCGGTCTCCACTCAAGAACTCGTTTAGCCCAGCGGTTGCCGGTTCTTCGGCTGATATGGCCGGCCCACTGCCACTTCAGTTTGCTTATCCGGTTACCGTTATTAAAACATAGCAAAAGACGCCAAAAATCATGTTTGTTGTATGGGAATTATTTATTTATTTTATTTTTAGTATTTGTTGTTATTGCTGCAATAGAAATACATCTGTGAAAATTTCGACAGTTTATATACTTTAAATATTACGATTCATGAGATCATAGTAATAGGGTCACGTTGGCATGGCAACCTTTTGGGTACGAAACCCTAAAAATATTTTTTCGATGGAACAAAACTATTTTTTATATTTTTGTTTACTTCCATCGAAAAAATATGCAATCAAATATTTCTGTTTTTATTTTGTATTCGTTAAAAAGTTACTGTTATTTTCGAATTGGATACTATATTTTAGTTTTCCTTCAGCATCACGAAACACGGTCATATCTATATATGACCGTGTCGTGTGACAGTGTCGAACTCGTAACATTCCTTTTAACTTCACCTTCGTTATTGGGTAAAAATCGTTTATTGCATAACATCTCCAAGCCTACATCTGGATATACGCCAACACGCGATGCTTTTTATACTAGCAGTGAATTTGGTAACGGGAGTGTACTTCGTTTTAATTTAGCCATTTTGGCACGTCCCGACGGAACTGCGTATCATTTGTATTAGAAATACGGGTAATATGATCCGAGAGACGCCGAAATTACTGACGCCCCGTCGAGTCTCTCGCTTGTGCCCATATTACGACTTTTTACTGCAGCCTCCACGTTTCACCGCTTAGTGAACATAAAGGTGTGGTTATGGGGCAATTGTGTGAATTTATTTTTTGACAAAAGCACCTTCCCATTTGATATAAGTAATGTTATTTTCATAATGACGTTAAGAAACTCGAAACGATAATAAAATAATGCGTTATAAAATAAAAGTGGCTACTTAAAAGAAAAAATGTAGACGAAAAGAAATGTCTCAGATATCAATACCCTCTCCAAACTCACGAAGCTCAAGAGACATAATAGTATTATAGAAAAAACTTTATATTAAATTGACTGGGTGAGCAAGAGTATACCTTGAACTTGTTGGAAGAACCCCACCTTCCACTTGGATCCATTACCAGACAAAAAATATTTTGACAAAAGATACAAACAATTTACTTAGAATACAATATTTTGTTTCATAAACTATTTATCAATACGTAGGCACTAGATATTACAAAATATACTAGATATTCGCAATATATGAATTCTAGGTACCGGGTAAAAGGATAGCTATGCAAATTTACTCAAATTAAGTTAAAACAGGAACACTGTAGATTGTAGTCAGGGCCGAATTGCATGCTTAATATAATTATGATTTCTCAATTCTCATGCAAATTTCTAGCTATTAGAATACTAGCTATTTAGCTCGTTGGACTGCCTAGAACCTAGTACCCATTTTGTTCTTATTTATACTTACAAGAGCAGTATCTGGATGTAGTGGTAAGTTTTACTATCATACTGAGGTTATTCTAACATTCGCATTAATTTTGTGGGATTTGCAATGTTTAAAGAAATGAAATACTTAATAGAACTAACCCATCGCTAATTCAATAAAATTTCAAACCCTTTCGTGTGTAAGTTTTTTTTGGCGTAATCTAGGTATATTAACTGTGAATTGCTCAAAACCATTTCTAAAGTTAATGACGCATCAAGTATTTTGGCTGTCATTGGTGCTAATTCTGTTGTACATTTAACTAGACTGAACTAATTTTCACAGGACTAAAGGTGTTGTTGTCCTTCCTTGGTTTACAATTAGTGACAAGGATAGCAACACTTTTAGTCCTGTCAAAATAAGTTTAGTTTAGTTAAATGTACAACAGAATTAGCACCATTGTCAAACTAATAAGAAAAAAATTATTGACACTTAATGTGGAATTAAAATTTAATTGCGTATCACAAACTGACTGGTAGAGAAACTGACTGCCATAACGTTAACTACGCAAAATAAAAGAAAGAACGAAAACATGTTAATTACCATATTAATTTGCTGTGTCTCCTATAGATAAAGCCAGGATCACCAACCCTCAGATTGACAATAAGCAATGAAGCTCATTGACGTTCCGGTCCCCGGGAGAGAAACTACATCTGTCTTGGAACTCACATTTGTCACTAGAAAGAGCATTTTAACATAAAAAAAATAACGTAACAGAAATAAAAAACAATTAACTAAAATTAATATCATATAGACATGTTCCGGAGACCAACTAGTGTTATTTCATGCTGCATATCGTTCTATCTCAGAATATGAAAAGTAAATACACACGCATACGCATAGTTATAAGTTTTTGGTTTATATAGAGAACCTTTTATTGGCCATACTATCCGATAAGTGATTATTGTAAAATTTAATTGTATTCGCTGTTGGTTTTCTGAATAAATAAATAAATAAAGTGCGTGAACTAAAGCCTTTATTTAACTACAATGAGCTGCGTCACTCCTCGGTCGTTGAGTGATAAATTCTCCTACATATTCATCGGGTTCCCTTCAAAATTGTTCGCCGCTGTAAAAATAAACTTTATTTGTTTTTCTCATTTTATGTGGTTTTTTTTTGCGTTTTGATGATTGTTCCTGAATAATTAAGTTATATTTTACCTGCCTGTATATTAAGGTTACAGTATTCTTTTATTTTTATTATTAAAAGAGTTTTCTATAGTAAAACCTTCGCCCCATACTAATAATAATACCTTCTGTTTTTAATACTTTCATATTATTTTTCTTCTAGTCTAGATGAATGTCAATTTCAGCGAAAGGGTTTAAAGTATTTCTTTATGAAACTTAACAATTATACATAATAGAAACAATTTAAAATTATCTAAATATTAATTTTATATTACTGTCGAATTACCAGTTCCTAAAATAAAAATACACTGAGTTTATTAATTTACTCAAAAAAATATGACGGCGCGATTAGAAAACCTGTTGCTTGGATGATTTATATACAAATACAAGACACCCCAATATAGTTTGGGTTTAGCAACTTAATATTTTGCATAAAGGTTCTTGAGGGTATTCCCATAGAAACGAAAACAACGGAATTACATGGGTAACACTGTAGGGCGCATCTTATAAAATATTATGCGTATAAATCTTTACTAGACAACCCTAAAGCGATCGAGCCCCTACCCTTGCAATTACGACCTATCGTTTGGCACCCCGTGGCTCTGAGGTTATATACACCTACAACTTTTTATCACTCAATAAAGTATACATCGCCAAAAAGGAATGAAATCATTGAATTTGTAACTTGTGTTTTTATGTGGCTGACCAAATGTTGAATGTTTATTGCATTTATAAATTTATTTTTTATTTTTTATTTTCACATAACCCATTTTTAACTTGTTCGCCAGTAGCCTGCTGACGTTTTGGGCTTTGATATTAAGTCTCCAGTGACCAACCAACAATGACTCTGACAGTTGTCAGTCTATTAGACGGAGTCTGCCTTACACTATAGGACCTCTCGACTGAAAATTACCGCGATGAAATCACCGTGTGGAGACCTGATGGAGACACGTTCTAAAGGCGGGTCTACGCTAGACGAGCCGAGCATGAGCGGAGCACGAGCCGAGCCAAAATTCGTGTAGGTAGTGTGGACCGACTTACGAACCTCGAACCACACTTGTCACCGCGAGCAGAGCGGCTCGGCTTGCGCTCAGGTTGTGCTCGGCTCTGCTAGCGTAGACCTAAAAAACCGTGTGGCACACGGGGACTGCCGCGGTAAAGCTATTGCATAGTCGCGGGCTCGAACTAACTCGTAGACACGGCCAAAAAGCACTGTCTCACCTAGCATCGTGTTTAAAAGAGATAGAATCAGTTATGAGCAGTTTGCAGTTAGTCTACACGCATACGTCTAGTCGCACGCACACAAACATCGTGCCGAAGTCTGCCAAACTGAAACGACGTTAGACAATGCACGGCTTTCAACGCCGCGCGGAGGGGGGGGTGTTAGGTTTTATTTTCGTTACGGAATTTCTTGATTCGGTCGCCGCGCTCAAATCCCGCGATAAAAGCTATGCAATAGCTTAAAAAGTAAGGCGGAACGACGATAATTATCATCGCGATTTTCTCGCTCGTGGAGATGGTCCCAGAAATGTAAAGTCTATGGGGAAATAACAAAAATTATAGGCAAATATTCAGAGCGATATGATATTATCGAATAAATAGATTACGCACATAATTCGATTATGATCCCCAGCATTATCGAGATATCTCGTTATAATTCAATCGTCGATTAACTCGATTAGTTTCTCTCGCCCAACGGCAATGCCGCAATGGGAATTGATAAATCTTTATACAAAACTTATTCCATAAAATATACGCTAAATTAGCTATTTTTGGTTAAGATCTTAACAAGGTTTTGTACTATTATACATTTAGTATCATATTGTAAAGACACACTGTGTGATTGTATTCGTTTTATAATATACTAGCCGATGCCCGCGGTTTTACCAGCGAAATCCTATTTCAGGACTAATATCCGGGATAAAGAGTAACCTATGTGTTAATGTTAATCCGGGTTATAAATTTCAATCAAATCAAGAGAGCAATGTGAGCAATTGACTATGTAGCCTGGCCTGGTTTAGTGCGTCGAGTCCGAATCAACCGCATCGCATTATTTTGTAAAGTTTAATGGTTCTGCGTTAGTTTCTGGAGCTGTAGATTTACACAGCTCCTGAAACTAACGCCTGTACTCGCAGCGCAGGATCCATTTCACCGCACGGTCGATTTTCATAATCTCCCATCGAGGTACGGCGCCCAATAAGTGTTTGAACTTTGAATATGTATGACTTGAGATATATTCACTAGTTCTCTCATTTCTATTCACTAATAATAAATATCCTAACTGGAACAAATTGCATGACATTTGTATGACATAAGATTATTCCTACGCTAAGAGGGCTAAGGGGCGTTGGTGAAAACGGGCATATTATCATAATATTACAAGCAAGAAATTAATTCGATAATCATGTAACTTACAAACCATGTTGTTTTTAGCTAAAGCGATGTTAGAATCACTTTACAAAAACAGCAAAATACAAGTCGTAAAAAGCTACCTTATTAAATTAAATAGTCCAAAATATAATATTATAAGACTAAGTGCTAGAGTGCTAACAATAATCAATACATTAATTAATGCAGTTATAGCATACTTATTACCACAAAATATTATTATGCACTATAATAATTATCCACCACACCCACCCTTTCATGAACGAGAAATCAATTCTCAGTGAATAATTCAGCAGGAAGACCAAGATAATATACAATTAATTCACTATTTTAGACTGGCGTTAGATAGAGAACAGTTAGTCAATGTCTAGAACATTTTGCGCATTGAATTTATGAGCAGTAATATGGTAATAAGTATTGGAAATCTAGATGGCGTTCCGGTTTGGATTTGTCTGAGGTGATTAAATAGTTTTAGTGTATGCTTACAGATAGCGAGATGGCACGTTGGAAGTGTACCTTTGGAACCGGAGGGCGTGGAGTCGATCCCGCACGAGGCTAACTTTTATGTGCTAACTTTCTGCATATATTCAACACAATGCAATTATTGTATATTTTAAACTTTCGCGTTTTGAACACATTATTATTGACTAAAAACGGGGCTTGAACGCCCACTCCAACTTACTTGTTTTTTCACCCGACACGTTTCGATAGAGTTGCATCTGCCGTGGTCACGGGGAGACTGGAGTACTGCGGTGCACAGGTTGATGAAGACGCGGACGGTAGAATGATGTTAAACTACCCACTATATTGTCAATATAATTCACTAGTTAAAGCCATGGGGTCTTTATAACTCACACCGCGCAGTTTAATTTTGTCCAGCACTGGATACCACGTTGGTGACAATTTGAACCCATCTTCTCTATTAAAAGTACGGTGCTTTTTAATTTCTATAGCTTCTCGTACTATTCGTCTGTGTTGTGAAACGTCGGCGTCGGGTGAAAAAACAAGTAAGTTTAAGTGCGCGTTCAAGCCCCGTTTTTAGGGTTCCGTAGTAAACTACAAGGAATCCTTATAGTTTCGCCATGTCCGTCTGTCCGTCTGTCCATCCGCGGTCTAGTGCCTAGGCGCTTGATGTTAGAAAGCTGTAATTTGGTATGTATACTCATATTAACAATGCTAACAAAGTGGTAGAAGAAAATTTGGAAAAAAATTTTTTTTGGTAAAAATACAGGTAAAGTGTGAATTATTATTTTTTTGAAACCGACCCCATCTTGTGGGGTATCGTTAGATAGGTCTCTTAAAAACATTGAGGGTGTGGAAAGGTCATTTTCCGATGCAATGATCCATTTGCGAATTATTTACATTTAACGTGCCAATTTTCGTTTCGCACGGTGGGCCCCAAAGTAAGTTCGAAACTTGTGTTATGGGATACTAACTCAACGATATTATATTTTATAACAAATACGTACATAGATAAACATCCAAGACCCGAGGCCAATCAGAAAAAGTTCGTTTTACATCATGACCCGACCGGGGATCGAACCCGGGACCTCCTGGGTGGCGGTCTGGCGTGGTAACCATTACGCCACGGAGGTCATCATTACGAGACTGATATTTTTTTTATGTAAGAGAACGAACAAACAAGCATGCGAACAACTAATCACTGCCACCCATGGAGCATCTCCCGTCCCGGTGTTACTATAGAGAGTACGTGTATGCTCGTGAAGGTTCCCAAGTCATAGTCATTCGGAAACAACGCTGGCAGGAGTCGGTTCCAAATCTTTATTGTGCATGAAAGGAAGTGTCGCAGGAATCGAACAGTGGTAGAGCTCCTTTTCCTTATCCACCAGCAACAATACAATAATGATTTTATTAATTGAAACAAATATATTTCTTAATAACTTTATTTACGTATTCCATTTAAATTTTACAATAAATACAATTAAAAGGAAACAAAACAACAATATTCGTGTCACTGTACATTATAAGATGATGTCGTGCAAAGAATTGACATTATCTTAGTGAAAACACAGCCATAGATTAATGCCTAATAATTTTTATTAATATATTTTATGCATAGGTAACTAATCGACGTTCAGAAAACTACAAAACGTGACATATTTTAATTAAACAAAATTTGTGGGTTTTTATTATTAATAATTTATTTTTTAATCCGAAAACGTCGAGATGGGATAATTATTTGAAATGTAATAATTACTTAAATCAAATATCGTGAGATTTTTTACATTTTCTTTATCCTAAAATCCTAAATAATTTTCATAGTATGGAAAACAAAATGTTATGTTTTTAAAGGGAAAACAAATTTTAGCTGATTTGTTATTTCCATTTTACAAAAGAATACTTCATTTCACATATTACAAACAGTCTCGCGTGTTAATGTAACACTCTCCGCATCCGTACCTGCATTTTTTTATTCTAAAACCAAGTGAAAATTAAATGCAAACTCATAACAAAATTAAAGTCCTGCCTGACTCAACAACGCCGAATCTAAGCTTTTGTCTACATTAAATAGATAGAAAACAGAAGTTTTTCATTTTTTTTTTTAATTTAAACAAATTATAATAAAGACAGGGTAAGGCAAGATTTTTCTTTTTACAACAAAAATATGTCCTTTTCTATTTTAAATTCATTTATATTTCTTTTGTAACATTAATGATGGTAGTACCTATTTACCAATATTTTATTTAAATTGTTGTTTTTGTAGTCTGAAATAAATGATTTATTATTGATACAAATAGATATGTTAATGCGCAAATGTTTAGAAATCAAATCTTCACAAGTATTAATATTATTATAAATCGGACAGCATACAATACAATAGGTACCTACTTGTTTAGGTACACTATTGGGAGTAGGTACGCCTGGGAATTGTCTACCTGCGCAATACCGTAGATCCAGTAATAAAAAATTGTTCTATCGTGTTTACTGCATTACAAAGTTATCTAAGAGAAGGTTATCTTTAAACAAACAAAATGCCAGAAAGAAATACACGAGAAAGTGAATTAATTTTACGCTATGTAGGTTAATCGAATAATATTTATCCCATCCCCACAGTCAGATTCTAAACTTTTTATTTACTAACAAAATGCTTATTTACTTTATACATTGTCTAACAATTTAGAATGTACAAAAAATAACTCCGTGATACATATAGTATGAGGTTTCTATAGGTATTCCGTCACTCATTTTAATTATAATACAATCTATAGATTCGTATTTTAATAGTCTGGCCGACTCTGGTGTAAATTAATTACATATAAAGTAACTTGTTGACATTAAATTGTGAATTAATAAAATTATGTGTTTAATATTCATTAAGAAAATAATACATAAATAAGATAAACGTTATTTTATAAAAAGTAGTTAGTGCCCAAGTATACTTTACAAAAATATTATTAGGAAAATGTAACATGAAAACACGTTTAAGTAATCATTTCAATTACTTTTACAATGATTTATCCAATTCGAACATTAAAAATATTGACTCTTAATTCATTCTTAATTCGCCGAAGGTCAGTTAGTTAAGTTTTTGTTATAAATTATTTAAAAAAAAACTGTTTAGGAATCTGATAATATTAGCAAGTGTTTGGAATAGGTATTATAATTAAATTATAATTTGTCAAATACTCCGTCAAATTAAGACTTAAAAGTAAAAACAATCTAAACTTAAACCCATACACTTTATCAAATTCTTTCCTTAATTTTAGTCTAGTAAATGAAGAAAAACCATTACACCCTAGTCGAGTCTTATAATCATCGTAACAACTCGTTTTACACTGTGTTCAGGGTACATTGAATGCAGGCCGACTGAGATTATCTACACTTATACTAATATCACCAGACTTTGTTCATACCGACTCTCATAAGCTCATCAATCTTGATATTTGATTTAAAGTCCATATCGTTGCAAACAACGTAATTGCATTCGACGCAAATTTTATACCTGAAACAAGGAAAATGTTGAGTTAAATTTACGGCCCTGACCACGATTACTGACTGTAGGGCTGACAAGCGGCAACTGGGTCTGGGGGCGGCCATGTCACGAAAGCTCAGTCCGACGTTTTCATAAGTTTGCTTCCGCCGCGCCGCGCCACGAACGCGCGGTGCAAGGCGTGAAAAGGGGAAAAATGTACGTCCACGCGATGCCAAGACGAATCGACACGACCACCTCCTATCGGCTCGCAGATCCTGCGGCCGGTTATTTGTTTGGCCAAGATCTTATGTTTAAAAATAACCTATCAACATTATAAAAAGTCGCTAGTTAAAGAAACGGGTAACAACGTTTTTGCGTTTATAAAAAAATAATATATTTTTGTTGAAGCCCAACTGAAAACAATCCAACATTCGCCATCGCAAATTCAAGTACAATGTTGTCAACTTGAAAATTAAAAGTTAATATCTTTTGTAGAAGGCAACCTCTGTACTGTAATAATTAAGCTTGATTACTTGTTGCGGTGAAATTTTCATTAAATGACTACGCAAACTAATGACAAAAATTAAATTTAAATTATACATTTCTATACAAGACACGCTGAATGCTGTTTAGTTCTACCTTGGGTAAAAGAAAAAATATGTGCCTGGTCATATTTTATGCCAAGCAAGTCGAGAGAGACTATTGGAACTAGTAAATACTGGAATGGGAATTTTATGTATGAATAGACGTTGAACACTCATTAATTTTACGATTTTCTATTTTCAACCCGTGAAGCGATAAGTAGAACTTGTCTTAGTAGACTAATTCAGTTAGGCCATTAAAATTGGTACTTATATATTTATTACTTTCATTAAGTACATATCAGACATTATAATAATATCAATCACTCCCTTGGTCGTCAATGATGTCTTCTAATTCAAGTAAACGGCATGCTCGTTGCATAAAGTTACTTCAACATTCGATTAAACTTGATATAATTAGTTGTTCTAGAATAAATGGCAATTTTCTAAAACGGGATAAAAATAATGAGAAATAAATTAAGTATTATAAATTGTGTATTTACCTCTATTGTTGGATACATATTTTGACAATTGCGTCCTAGAATGTACAGTAATTAGCGTGGAGGTGTCCCGTACGACAGGGGGCTCCACTAACAGTGTTGACTCGCAGCGTACCCGCAGGGCTCCGCTGACGGTTGGAGGCACTCGCACTCGGAGTACCCTCCAGGATCTCCGAAGACCTCCTGGCTGAACTGGACTCAGTTCAGTGCGTTGCCATACTTCAGGCTGTAAAAAAAATAGGTTATATTTTTTTTACTAGCTGTGCACCCGGCTTCGCCCGCGTGTAATTGAAATTGTGGTTAAAGCGTATCGACGGATAAATCGAAGACAGTGACAACTAGTCAAGTTTTGAGGACCTTCATTTTTATTACGTCGCCGTCGTCGGAGCGAGTCAGTGACATCTAGTGAAATTTTGAGGAACTTCATTTTCATTATGTCAGGTCACTTTGTCCACGTAAATGAAGATTACATTTTTTCCTGGTATCCGATTTAAATGAAATAAAGCCTATATTTTTCTCCAAGTCAAGCTCTATTTTTCAGTAACTACGAAGATGTACCTACGCGTTCTGACAGACAGACAGACAAAAATCGTCGCTTAGGTATATTACTTTTCTTTTGAAGTTCCCTATCCATTTTCGCCAAATATGTTCAATGTACAGACACACCGGGGTCTACGATTTTATTATACGAGTAATACGAGTATGTATAGATTAGTTTTATTTCTTATTGGGTTTTAACGATGGCCAGAGGCCAGAAGGAATTTCATGTGTACTGTGAAAGATAAGGGGATCCTTATTCTGGAGCGCGACATGCGTCGAGTCGACACACATGCCCCATCACATTTTTCCGGTATGAAAAGGAAACCGCCGAGAAATTAAAAGGTTAGTGGAGTTAGACCTATGTAGAAACCTGTGGCTGTCTGTCCGTCTGAAGAGCATGCCCGTAGGATAAGTTTCCTATACGAGACCTTGTCGCTTTTGAAACTTTAATAAAAAAAATTTTTATAAAAAAAAAAAACCGACTTCAAAAATTAATTTAAATAATATATAATTTCATGTGCTAGGTACCTACTGTTCTAATTGAAGTCGGTGCCACGCCGACGCGATCACCCGTACTCGTCGTAAACAGCCTTCCATTCATGCATGTGGCCTAGGTAATATTTCGTTTGGTTGGCACCGACTTCAATTAGAACAGTAGGTACCTAGCACATGAAATTATATATTATTTAAATTAATTTTTGAAGTCGGTTTTTTTTTTTTTTATAAAAATTTTTTATTTAATACTTTTTAGTGCATTTTATACAGCGGTTTTTTAGAAGTCTGATAGAAACAGTAAACCCTGGTATGTCTGTATAAGTACTGTCTGTTTGTTTGTCTGTTTGTTTGTACACATCACTTTTAGCTCACTTTTTAGCAGTCCTTTTCGAATACTATGTCGAGCCTCGCTCGCTTCGCTCGCTCGGCTGTTGATAAATAATCACAAGTCTAACCTAACCTAACCAAAAGTTCCCATATGAAAATTTGACAGATTCGATATACCGGCAGATCTCGATCGGCCGGATTGACCGATCTGCATACGAGACGACATATATAAGCTATTCGTATTAACTACTATTAACATTGATACGAATTGTGACTATGTGTAACATTATAACTTGAGAAGGCCTACTCTCTGAATAAGCGATTTCACTTTCATAATACACTATACTGCAATTCATGGTGTGAAGCAACCTTTTCCTCGGTGCTAATAGCTGGTGCTTGAGTGTCAATTTTATGGTATAGTGAGCCTCCTAATATCGTCACTCAAGAGTCACTTGTTTACACGTGTTCCCATCATGATAATCAACGGTCTAATATATACCTACAATATTTAAAGAATTATCCTCTAACTCCTATCCGTTTAGGAGTTGTACCTTCCATTATCACCTCACCAACATGGGATGATGACTCCAGACTTAAATACATGAATAGCTAACGAAAACATAAGTAACGCGTTGTACGTGCCTACCAAATTTAAGGAGTGCCCTCGATTTACCTGGGATCCCATCATCAGATCTTGATTTGGTGACAAGTTATGATGGAAAAAAAAACAAATGGTCTAATCTAATACATACCTACAATACTTAAAGAATCATCCTCCAACTCCTATCCGTTTAGGAGTTGTACCTTCCATCATCACCTCACCAACATGGGATGATGACTTCCAGACGTAAAAACATGAATAGCTTACGAAAACATAAGTAACGCGTTGTACGTGCCTATAAAATCTGAGGGTTGCCCTCGATTTGGCTGGGATCCCATCATCAGATCCTGACTTGGTGACAATGGGACCAACTTGGGAGTATGCACTTTCGAATAAAAAAAGAATTTTGAAAATCGGTCAAGAATTGACGGAGTAATCGGCGGACATACAAAAAAAAAAAATATACAATGAAACATAGAACCTCCTCCTTTTTTGAAGTCGGTTAAAAAAGCGAAATTATCAATTCCAATCACATCATTCACTGTATTACGTTTTCAGAAACATTTAATGTTATTTAATATGAGAGCTGCAGTTTGATTATGAATGTGTCCTATTAACAAAATCTGTTAATAGGACATATTCAGGCAAATCGAACTTTGAACAGGAATGAACTAATACATAATATTAGTTCATTCCTGTTCAAAATTTGTTTTCACTATGTTTCAGATTCTCTATATTTTGTGCAGAAAATTAGTTTGTACGATTTATTTGTGAAAGTACAAAATTAATGTTGCTTTCAAAGGTTTCTATGGTGTTTTTAATTATACTTAATTGAAAAGACAAAATTATATCCGCATTTACTTTCAATTTAAAATTGTTTTAATAAATTTGTTTTTGAATTTCAATAACGTATAGGCTGTAACGGTATCTTCTAAATTAAATTTGTGTATATTTTTGATTTTGTAAATGCAAAACGTTTCCTACCGGTCTTTCTGAGATCCGATGATGACGATATTTTACATTATTAAAAATATTTTTTTATACTTATGTACAAAATATTATTTGATAATAAAAGTTGAAGCATACCTACTGTGTATAATAGACATTGTGACATCGTATTTCAGTAACTTCTACCTGACTAAAAAACGGATAAAAATTCAAGTCTATATAGAAATAATATCATATTATCGAATCTGAATTATTATAAATAAATAAATAAATAAATATAAATATATAGGGACAATTCACACAGATTGTGCTAGCCCCAAAGTAAGTTCGAAACTTGTGTTATGGGATACTAACTCAACGATATTATATTTTATAACAAATACATATATAGATAAACATCCAAGACCCGAGGCCAATCAGAAAAAGTTCGTTTTTCATCATGACCCGACCGGGGATCGAACCCGGGACCTCCTGGGTGGCGGTCTGGCGTGGTAACCATTACGCCACGGAGGTCGTCAATTATTCCCAAAAATATGTCAAAACAAACCAAAACATTTTAGTTCTATATTAAGCAAAATGAGATGTCGCGTATTTGCAATTCACTGTTGATATATCTATGCTAATCCATCACTTATGTCATATCTGTGCAGACATAAATTGAAAGCGAAAGCGTTGCTATTGTAAGCGATGTCTACACATCGCTGCCGCACAATGCACCCCGGGGACTATCTCAACAGAGCTCATGTTCTAGTAATTGAATACAGAATTCAATTTGCTTAGATTACTATTCATTATAGTGATTGAATCTCGTAAGTGGCATTCTATCACAAATCTCATTTGCTTAGGACTTTGTTTAATATAAAATACAGTATTTATTGTGTAAATTAAACAGCAGAACACAATATGAAAATGGTGGATAAATAAAATTGTCTAATTCAAATGTTAAAATAACATTTTATTTTGATTGAACTATGAACACTCGATTGAGCTTCTGGTTTTCTGGTTTGACCAGGGAGGTACTCGGTTCTTTATCTCTTTCTCTTAATCTCGGCGTGAACCAATCCTTCCACCTTTCCCCCCTTGTTTCACCATATTCTATTTAAGGTGGGTAGCGTCTTAAATATTCTCTTGGGTCACGCACGATTGCAGTCGCTATCTCGTTCACGTTCGGTCTCCAAGAATAATTGAAATGTTTTGTTGTATGATTGTTGTAATTGTACACATGCTTGCAACTTTACGACCTTTTTCATGTATCCTATGTACCTATATTTAACTAAATTAATATTGTAATACAAAATTCAATTTATAATAGTTTTATAATAAAAATGGATTTATTTACGAATATAAGCGTTTGTAAAGTACATTTACACTGTTTGCCATTAGGAAGCTCATTGTAAGACGACTCAAAGCAGTCGAGTACTCTTTAAATCTTCGCTAATGGGCTTTTAAAACACCCAGTATATTTTGCCAAAATGCGCCCCTTTATTCTCAGTGGCGCACCTTAAAATATTTATGCCTAATTAGACATTACTTGAATCTCCACGCAACTCTCTTGCATACTTTTTACCTGTGTTGGTATAGGTAATAGGTAGGAATAGGTAATTACTATTCCTAGTTATTAAGAAATTCCATAGCAACAACGTTTTCTACGTACTTAATATTTAATAATGCAGGTGTGCCTTGCTCAATAGGCCCTATAAAGTTATAATTGTGTATATTTACCTAGGTAGATTTACAATTATAACAGTGCAATAAAGATTCGCAGTCTATTCATCAGAAAGGAAGACGAGGTTTCCTGCAACTCTCTCCCGAGGAAATCAAGAAATCCAATCCAAAAGGAAAGGAATCCAAATAAGATTAAGGAATGTGTGAGTTTAATGTTTGATGAGTGATTTACGTGCCACTAGTGATTGGTAGTATCCCTATTCGAATGCATCTAATCCTTACCACTATTAGATATAGATCTTTAAAAAATAAAAATAACATAAGTAGGTACTAGTTTGGAAACTAACGCAAAATTTTAACAACTTGAATAGAGAACAGTCTTCGAACAGACGTCAAGGAATAAGAAAGTGTATGAACAAGCTCCTGTTCACGAAGTTGAAACTAAATAATAAAGTTCAAATATAATTTCCTACAGCCTTTATTGTTTTAACTCTAAGATCAGTAAATTCAGGATGTCAGACTAAGGGAAACTACAAGTTACCGAGTAATTAATACTAACATAAATGAACAATATAAAGTAATTAATTAAAGTTTATCACAGATAGTATAATGTGAAGAAGAAAAGTAACTAAGAGCATCCGTGCACAGATAAAGATATGTAAGTACCTACTGTCTTAGCGAACTGACATAAGGTTAGTTTGATAAAGCGTGTTTTAATTATTCAGCTGGTCTACACAAAGAAAATCTGTCAACAACGTTGATACGTCAATTGAGCAATACCAATCAACAAACAAACATATGACACTAGTAATGAAAAAAAAAATGTTTTAAAAAAATTCTTATAATCATAATTATAATTAAAGTATCTTTTAATTTACCTTCAAGAACAGCTGATTAGTTTATAGAGTAGGCTACATTATATGTTACCCAAATAAACCCATATTAACATTGCAAATTTCAATAGGAACTTCTTACATAACAGTCATAAAATCAATTTGAATTTCAAGCACTTAACGATCGAGTGTGATTGGATTGCCTTCAATTCTCTGATTCGCTTTTGAATTAGCACATCCGATGCTGGTTTGAAACGTAGCTTTATTGGAATGCAATTTTAGGTGCAGCGTGCAACTTCGACTTCTAGTGCGAAATACTATGCTGAATGATGCTTTTATGAAACATTTCTAGCTCGTTCCGATTTAACTTTATTCTGTCTTCTTTTCATTGATATGTTAACATTTTAAATTACCTGAGCGCACTACACAAAAGCTACTTATATGCATGTCTATGGCCATTGTTCGATGTTGTTTGCTGTTTTAGAGATTCAGTTCATATTTAATAGGAACGGTTGACTGATTGACTAACCTATCAGCTTACAGGTTTAATGATATAAATGACAAGCTATCTTTTTTTGCATAAGTCATTTAAAAATCTATTCCTGTAACTGTATTACTGATAAATAATTACAATTCCGAACTGTATGTGTCTGTCAAAGCTAATATTTTTAATGCTGGATTGCAATAAACCGTATAACCTGTACATATAAACATCATAGAAACTACGACATGGAATTGGAATCTGAAAAGGAATGAAAATGTTAAATACTAGACCTAGTAAACTAACCTTTTGTAGTTCATCATCGATGTACCAATTGATATCTGAAGGCGGTAATGAATAATCAGAGGAGCAATTCAGGAATATCTGTTCGCCTGGCTTCAGCACCTTAGGGGCTCCAGTAATGACTGGGTCCAAGTCCGGCATCGCTGCAGGCAAAACAAATTTGAATACATCAAACACTCTGACAGTAAAGTTTCACTTACTAGTTACGAACTGCACTGTGGACGTTTTGCTTAATTTGTTTGTGTATAACTGGCGTGTAACTTCGTTTACAGAGAAAAATACTGACGCCTTTTTCAAGTGAACACAATATCACTACATGACATTGCAAAGGTGATTAATAGGGTGAAATGAAAGTGTTTGCTTGAAGTAGACTCGTCATGCATACATTATTAGTCATCCACATTCGAGCTTATAGAAAAATGTTTAATATTTATTCCAGTATTCAGATCACGTTGCAAATCCAAATTTCACGAACAATAACGTAGGTAACTAAATTTATTCAGTATATTATTTGAATTATAACGGTAGTGCATCTGCATCAGTGAACGAAAAATCTGCATATATTTTAGTGCTAAATTAAAATGGCGCTTATATTAGTTTACTTTCAACGTCTACAAAAGCAGGTAACGAATTTATATTTGGTTTTCATAGTCAGTTAGGATTTTTTTCACTAAATGGTAAAATTTCTGGACTTATTATTTTATTATAATATGATAGTCAATCAAAAACTATTATTAGTAACATACTGATCGGTCTAACCAAACTGACAAACCCACTTTTAATATTACTAATTCAGAGGCATACGAGTTTCTAAAAATGAAAACAGGATTCAACGAAATTTTGTTCATTAACTGTTGTGAGAAATTTCTCATTAAATTATCTGAGATCCATTTATATTTCGTTATGGGTGTGCTCTCCTAATTATATTGTAATATATTGCCTTTCACGAAGATATAATATAATGAAAAATATGTACAAACGGTGGAAAATTAGATCTCATAAGGTGAAACATTTCATACGAAAGAATGAAGTACCTAATTTAATTTGAATTAATACAAATGTATAAGACGAATTTATACAAATATATAAGACTCTCTTCTACACGGTCAAAGTCAAAGTCAAAAATAGTAACTATGATATCCACTTTCCATCAGATGTCAAACTTGTACGTTTGCCTGCGATACGACATAAGAAAAATTTGAACCAATCGTTCTTGAGATTAGGTATTCAACCAGACAATCTCATTCATTAGCTCTTTACTGTTTGTATTACCAACAGTCGATTGATCCGTGAACCTTTTATCCAATAATAACATTTTTTAAAGATTTTTCGAAAATTTCTGAATGATGATCTGAAGATGCTAAGTAGAACTTATCAAGAATCTATAAAATCAGTTTTAAGTTTTTGTAACGTGAAAAATTATTATTACTTGTATAGTTTAGCCTCTAGTCTTGCCGCACTGTTATTTAATATACTAGTTCACTCCTTACTAAAGACTCACCTACAACAGTCATATGTTTTGTCTGCCTCGCTATCTGGAACTTTGGTCCCTCAGTCGATACTTCACAGGTGTACGCTGCCCTCGTAGCCACAGGCGGAGGCATGACTTTTACCATACAAGAGTCTATTGTGCAGTTCCCGCTTTGTACCATGATGTCTGTTACGTTAAACAGACGTATGGGTGGCTATAACAAGAAAAAAAATACTATTAATTATGCCAGTGTTGTACATACGTTTTCATGACGGTTAGAATTTCATTGATTTATATGTTAGGGCTGGTTGGTGAAGAAACTAGTCGGTTAATGGATTGTATTGACAAAATCAGCTTAAAATGTATTAGGTACTAATCAACAACCAGAGGTCTTTAAAAAATCTATTTATGTTAGTTACAATTGACGTCATAATTTAAGTAGATATCACGTCACGTCTGAAATCTATATCACAAATTCAGCGTACGTGACAGCAATCAATATGGCAAATACATTAAAGAAATCATAGAAATAAATAAACAGTGATTATATTATTAAATCATATTTGGTCCTATTAGAGCACACAATCAACATTATAATTGATTTATTACACAAATTAGTATCAATAATATACCTGAATGTATGTTATGTTAACGCTATGTGATACCTTGTGATAATATTATTATAAGTCGTGTCTGGTCTTTTAATAATCAGAGCACATATTCAACACTGTAACCTGAAAACTGATTTATTGCACAGACTAGCTTCAATTTTGTAGTTATATTTACCTTTAAAATCTTACCTTTTGTGAGGGATTATATCGAAATATCTCGTTCATGTCTCTATACCACTTAACAGAATGGAGTTTCTGTTCGTCCATTCGAAAGTGGCAGCTTAGGACAGCTGGTCGACGAGGATCAGCATACAGGGGCACCTGGAGCTGAGTGATCTCATGTGCTGATGTTATAGCTATGAACAAAGAAACAATTTGTTAATAGAGTAGATACAGTATAGATAGAGCAAGATATGTTTGAAAAGAATATGGATAAAAGACCATAAAAAACTGTTGGTGACGTGGTGACGTTGATATAAATAGAATTTAGACCAGAAACCTTTACGGCGCGTAATAAGAAAAATAATAAAAGTATTAATAAACATAATATGTATTTCAATAGATTTCTTTGTATTTTTACATAGATTGCTGGAATCAAGAGAGCTGGAATTTGTGTTAAATAAGCAACTACATTTCCTTTATGTGCATATAATTAACAAAGTAGACATTGACAATAAGAATAAGATCAAAAATAATTTAAACTTTAATAAGAGAAATAAAAGCATGTTTATAAATATAAAATAACGTACCTAACAACTTTTATTGACAACACTCTGAATACATCAATTTGAAATACCCACAAATCTCTCGATGCCATCCCATATAAGCCTTAAAGCGTTATGAATCGCCATGTCTCTTGCAGGCGGTTGCCACGAATGAGCTTCGAGTGCCCACTTGATGGAAATAGCCGGGACTAGTTTGTATGTACGGAGTATTCCCTGTAGACGCAGTTGTTACAAGTTGTCTGAATAGTTAAACTTGGATTGATATTACAGAGAGAACTGCTACGTTCAGGTTCGATCTTGTAGTTCGTATGACCGTTAAATATAAAATAAGATCTTTTAAGTTACTTATTATATTCTCTCTCATTACAATATTTTAACTGTGAGAACATTGTGAATAGCCGCAATAGACCAAAGATATCCTCTTGTTAAATTATACCGTAGGTTATTTACAAAACAATTGTCTGAATCAAGCTGAACTCTAGATAAATAAGCAATTTTAAATGCTACCACTAGGAAAGTTTCCCTGCAAAATATTTAAATCGTCCATACGGTTCTATCGCGCTATGCATTTTTACGTCCAGACGTGACTAAAATCTCATTTTGCGAATACGAATTTATAAGAGGTAAGTAAAATGGACGAATATAAAAAAGGGCTATAACCAAATATAAAAACAAGTAGGAAACGACACGTAGTGGGTACAAATGCTGCGAAACTTATTCCTTTATTGTCGGCTATAGTGACGGTTATTACAGAAAAGGACTAAAAAAACATTTTGTGTGCCCGAATTTTACATGTATTAGCATTTCTAAAGGATTTAAAGGACACCTTTACTAACAACTTCTCCATTGATGTACGGATCCTGAGGGACATAAAACATTATGAGGTGAATAATTTCACCTTTACCTTTCGTAATGAAGAAAATTTTACTAAAAACATAGAAACCACTAGTCCACGACCTACATACAAAACCGAAAGGTTTTGACTATAATTTTATGGTCTACATAAACCAATTTTGATCACAATATTTTGCAATTTCACTGAACAAGTGGTAAAAGAAATCATTTTGCCCCTAAAATATAATGGTATATAGTAATGGACATAAAAAAATCATGAGTAGGTAATTCGTATTCTTCGCGCACACCATGAAAAACGAAACCCAGAATGTATAGCAAACTCAATGCAGCATTTTAGCGTAATTACGAAGGTATTGTTTCTCTCGTTCAAGATTTTTTTTTTATATTCAAATCTTTTGCGGCACAGCCCTTTTTAAACGTTCCAATTTCCAGTAGAACGATTTCTCCAAAAATACTTCGAAATTTCCCTTAATCTGATTACTTTTGTTGCTATTTCTTAAACCGGGGCCGGTATAAACTGTTATAAATTATTTGGAAACGTACACGGTAAACATGGTAAGGCTGGTAAATGTTTGTAAAGGCCGTGGGTTTGGTCCCTTTAAGCATACAATTAATTTGTATGGGGATCAAACGTTTTTACTGTTTAAAGATTATTCCTTATCGCTTGTAAATTGTATTCTTTATTTGCTACGTTTAATTACTTTATTGCTACTTAAACAAAAGTCCTTTTGATTAAAATATATCATTATATTATTTTTTAATTGACATTGAAATATTAAAGACGAAGCGAGTAGGCTTATTCAAAGGAGGCTTACGTTCAAGAGTGGACAAATACAGGCCAAAATGATGTTTATGATAATTTAAACAATAAATATAACAACAACTGATTAAACGTTAATAAGTTTAAAAGATTCCAAACTGAAGAAGTTATTCAAAGTGAAAGACAAATATCCATAATTCAGATTATAAATCTACTTTGTGTCACATTGAAAGCGATAATGAATTAATATTTAATCAAAATCAAAATTCAATTAGATTTTAATTAATAACCGCCAACAGTAAATGGAAGTTAAGCAAAACTCTAAATATTAAGTAAATACGCATAAAACAGGCAAGTTCTGAAAGGACTGTCCTCAAAGTTCCGAACTTGAATGACAAGTTTACTTAGCCAAATAACTGTGATTATGTCTTAATTTACTTCAGCTCTATTTATTCTATTTATGTACTCATTTTGAATCATCGGGTTTATTTTGAAATATTAAAGAGAAAATCATTTTCCAATACTCAACGTTTCTTAGCTAGCAACCCACCCTAATTTTAGCTATTCTTACCTGAAGCTATACTTGTCTCTTTTTTGATCTTGTTAATTAAATCATTTTGTCCAACACGTTTTGTCGTTTCGTTTTATGTTCTATAAACAATTTTACATTGTCTATGGATTTTTATGTGTGATGGGGGGCAATTAAAGAAGTTCTAATATTTATTTTTTATTTTTTATTGGACATTTTGTAGCCAGAGCCAAATTGCTGCAATCTTGTGCTACTACACCGGTTGCAAGAGCGCAAAGCTCTCACCGCTTAGAAATTTCTGCTTAAATTTTCAACCATTCTAGATTATGTTTAGGCAAAATTTGTAACTTTGAAGTTTTTCGTACGCTTAAGTTGTTATACACCGACAGTAACGTCTGCCGATATTTCTTAATTTGCAGTTAGTAATTCCTCGAGACTTATAAATCTAGACGAAGAATAAAATGGGCAAACTTTGTGCGTTATCCATTGCAATCATTCCAGAACGTCTTTAAAGAGTTATTTACCGTAATATTCTTATGTAATTTATTCGTGAAACGGAAATTCCAGTCCATTTACTCTACTTTAGCACTTTGGTTCGACGGAGGGAAAGAAATGCTTTTAATAAAAGTAATTTTGGAACAAATTTACTCGATTTGCCTGGGATAAAGGTTGAATAATAATTATGGAGGGTTCTGAGTAATTTGCTTAAGTTGCTTTGCTATGAGCGCCGAGGATCGACTGAGAGCACTCGCGCTCGCGCCAGCTATTTAAAACATCAAACTTCGATACGAGGATAAACTTCGGCTGCTGAATATTCATCCTTTTAATACTGTTTCGCTGGTTGTTTAACATTTTTATTTATCACTTTTGCGCGCGACTTGCTGTATTATATTCTAATTGGCGTTCAAGATTTATTATTTTTATTAAGTTTCTTTCAAATAATATTATAATAAAAATATTTTAATATATATAGCAATGCAAAATACTATTTATCTTCAGTGCTTATCATTGTATTTATTTTTATTTGAAAATTTTTAAAATGATTTTTAGACTTTTTTTTTATATTCTTGATACATAGCTTATTATGTGATCAAAGTACATAGAAAATATTATCTCTACCGTCGTATCGTAATACATCTATGAAACTGTTATAAGTATTTGTAAAATGCAATATTAATTTGTTTCAACGTGTGGAAAGTCAACGTCACTCAGACAAATTAAAATTGGTACGCGAATACCTACTACATAAAAGTGTTTATGCAATGGCACCAAAACTATTACAACAATTAGCCTGAAATTATAAGAAATAATAATAACACAAATTCCTTTAAGAAATATGTTTTGGATTTACTTATTAATAAGGCATATTATTCAATAAGGCATACCTATATTATTGAATCAAATTTAATTGATTAAATTATAAATTCTAGTATGTACCAATTCTGACATTTAATATTAAATAATATTATAATGTAAATTTTGAGTAACTTTGATTTGTTAATTAATTTCATAAATGAAATGATAATTTTTGTATGCCTCATAAGGCGGGACATAGAGTACCACCTATTGTTTGTTAACATCCCTTATTACCTATGTTCACGAAATAAATGAATTGAATTGCATTGAACTGTCTACATAAATAATAGAAAAAAAAATGCCCTGGTGTATTATTATTTATGTAGGCTAGACGGTAATTGGTCATGTTCCACGAAACTCACAATATGATTGACCTAAACTGTCACCTGACGTCACGTGTTTTGAGGGTTCGGCTATTTCCCTTTGCAAACATTTGCGTGCAATTCTGTCCTACAATAATCCCAAAGGATCTTTCTTTGTTATTAGAAGTATATTTTTTTTACAGTTTAACCATTTTATCGGGGTCGGGGACGTAGCCTAATGTCATTCGGGAGCACTTCCATTCTCTTTAAACTTTTCGAAGTTCTACTAACACCTCTTCGTACAATTTGTAAGAGTTTTTTTAATACCATTGTCAGCCCCGTCACCCTCGGTACAAAATCAATAATGATGATTTTTTGGGTAAATTATACTGTAACGTGGGTGCGTCTCGGGAATCGAACCCGGGACGACCCGCTGGTTAACAATGGAGGTGAGGGAGGCCAATCTTGGGCGGAGGAATCGAATCTCCTGGCCGAGGATACCCTTCACCTCCTTCGACCCCCTGAAGTCTCCAGTGAGGCGACAGGAGGGGTGTGAGTACCTATGTGAGACTGGGGTGATTGAGAGGGTTGTAAATGAAATCCGTGATACCAACAGAGTAATACAAAGTTTATTTGCTTATACTAGGACTTAGACATGCATATACTTATAATCTACTCCCGGGGGGACCCGCTGTCCCTTACAAGCTGGATATGACGGTCGGACGGTGGCTGTGTTATCTATCTACCGGTGGGGGCTTGTTCGATACGGAGGCAGGCGGCGCGCGGCTACTATCATTCATCAAACGGGGTTATCGAATCAGGACTGTGCTTCGATCTCGAGGCTGCGTGGATAAACGTTACGGGATTCTAAGACGGGATTAGGGTCGGGATGACGAGTCCGCGAGTACGGGGTCGAGCCTACCGGAGATAACTATACTGTGACAATCACAGGGCGGGTTCAGAGTCAAATCCAGTCCGCGCCCCAGAAGGGTCCTGTGTGTCTATTTACCTATGACGCTTACACTATTCAGAGGGTTGTTTCAAGGGAGCCCTATCCCACCTAAATGAACTATCAGAACTATGTGAGTGCGGGGCGGGTTCAGAGTCGAATCCGGTCCGCGCCCCCGAAGGGTCCCGTCTCACGGATTTACCTATCGAACCTAGGCTAATCGCGGTAGCTATCCTGGGCAGGACGGGGCGGGTTCAGAGTCAAATCCAGTCCGCGCCCCAGAAGGGTCCCGTCGTGCCAATTTACTTATGGTGCCTACACGAGTCAGAACGGGAGTCGGGAAGGATAGTTGGGATACCACGCAGGTCGAAGTAGAAGCCACGGGAATTTATACAAGAGGTACCTTCTAAAGGTCCGACCACAAAGTAGAATTTACTAGGAGATAACAAACTAATAACCACGAGGCACGTGGCCGGGGTTCTCACATTACAAATTAATCAAAGGGCAATGGAACAATGCCCGGCAGGGGTCCGACTATCGGACGGTATTCGGGCAGCGTAACGACGTCTAACAAGAGTCCGACTATGGGACTGGATTCGGGCAGCGTAACGGGGTCGGAAGAGAGGAGCTTACTAGAGAGATGTACGCGCGCGTGGGCTCATATCCGAATGGCCGAGGAGACGCTTGTGCGCAGGGCTTTTATAGTGGCCTGGTGGGAGCGGTGGCGGTGAGGGCGCGGTGAAGCGCGGCGAGGGGCAGTGCGCATTGTTGTCCGGTCCGCCTGCCTCGCGAGCCGCGCGTATGTGTGCGTTGGGATGCAACGTCACATTCTCCTCCCCCTCCGGAAGATTTTACCTGCAGGGGAAAATCACCTGAGTAACACACTTTAAATTATACATATGACCCTCCTGGGGTCCCAACTTATATATCTAAGGAGGCAAAACAACAACTAAATCTTCTCATTTACTCTTATGTCTGTTTATAGAGGTGAAACACCACTTAACTTTGTTTCTCACTTATCATATTATCTATATAAAGGAGCAATATAACACTGAGTTATCTTTATGTACTCTCATAGTACCTGTGTAAAGGGATAAGATCAAAATTATTTGCATTAACTAACGGGTCGCCCTTCTCTGGGCGCGGCTTGTTTGTTCCCGCTTGGAACAAAAGCACATTTGTATTTCTGTAGTGACTGTTTGTCACTCGGCTATTTATCATTGAACCACCTCATCACTATTTCACTTTAACTATCAGGTTTCACCTCTTCACAATATCTGTTACCTATGTTCCGGCTTATTCTGTAAACAACATTAATGTTTATTGATATTCCTATTCACTTATGGTATACTTGGCTCTATAAATGACTTGGGTATATACTATCTTAATCTCACTGTTTTGTTACTTAAATTAGACATCTAATGTTTTTGCTATCATAGCAAACTTAATAAAATATTAACCTAACTTTCACGTGTCATTTTGACAGGCAAACTTATTGCTGCGATCATCGCATAGACCACAGACTATAGCATTTAACATTAAATGTCACTTTGACATCTGAACATCTCCAATGTTACTTTGACATGAACAAAAAATACTCAACATAATATGTCCTTCTGACTAAAATTTAAACTCAATTGTCCTTTTGACATCAACATAAAAAAATTAAATATTGTCAACAAATTGTTGACCGGTAAACACACTGAGAGAAAAAAACTTCTAATATAAATTAATTCAGCCTAGGGACTTAGCTTTTTCTCTTCGTGGGCGCGTACATCGGGCCGCGGACCAAGCGGGACTGGCGGCGACGGCGACGGCTGTGGACAGAGGCGCCTTTGCCCGGGCTGGACACGAGCCTGCGGGCGTGGCGGCGTCGGCGGGTGAGGCGCGGGTGCGCGCCGCGCGGGCACTGGATGCGTCGGTGTTCTCGGCGCTGGCGTCGGTGGCGATGCGCTGGAGAGCGCGCTGTTGGCGGTCTCGGCGCTGGCACTGGGTGACGCTGCGGCGGTGTGATTCTAAAATATAGGCAAATTTATTTTGACATTTATTGTCATACTTGACATCTCCTTCGGTTTTCGTTATGGAGTCTTGTGCTCTAACGATTGAGGAGGAACCCCTTTCCTCCCCACGGTTGGGAAAAACGGGCAAAAACCCCTTCTGCTTCTTGAGGACCTTGTCCTTATTCTGTTTCTTATAAATAAATTTCTCGTTATTACTTTTCTCAGACAGTTTGCGGGCTTGATCTTTCTTTTCATGTGTAATCTTTGTTTTCCGGCATACTACGCACTGTTTTACATACTTTGCTACGTCGCGGAACATGCCTGGCCAATAATATCTTTGTGCTATTCTACTTAGGGTTTTTGATGTTCCCAGGTGTCCTGCTGTTGGGGTATCGTGATTTTCCGATATCAACCCTTGTACTTCCTTTTTTTGCACGCATAGTTTCCAGTCGGAACCGTCCCTTAGCGTGACTCCGTATGCGGGGTCTGTAATCTTTTTATATAACTTCCCGTTTGTTATTCGGTAGTCGTCGCTCTCGATTTCGTTACTCCTGAACATCCTTTCTTTTCTCGCGTACCAGTCCTCGTTCTCTTTCATTATGGTGCTTATCGGGCTTCTGGATAATTCGTCTGCTAGTACATTTTGTTTCACTGGTTCGTTATGTCTTAATTTGATCTTGTGTGTAGTCCCGGAATTCCCCTTCGGGGCTCTTTCGCATTTCTCGAGTTCCTTCTGTACCACTTCCTCTATTGTTTCTTGTTCGTTTGTTGACAGACTGTATATAGTCTGTGGTGTTGTGTTTTCTATTTCCTTCTTGCTCCAGGTTAACATCATTCCGCACCGTTGTAATACGTCCATTCCCACTATCATATGCTCCGCTGTAGGCAAGTACATTATGTCGTGTGTAAATTCTTTCCCATTAATTTCCAATTTTATCCCTGTGCTCCCTTCAATTTCTATCTCCGTTCCGTCTGCCAGGATCGCTTTCTGTCTGTTCCCTGCGGTGGTTTTTATGCTCTTTCCGCACTCTTGCAATATCCTGTCGTTGATGTATGTCCCTATCGAGCCTGTGTCTACCAGTCCGTCATATTCTCTTCCTTCCACCTTTACTTTTATAAATGGTCTGATATCCTTTTCTATATTTCCGCTAAGTATGCTTGTTTTTGTCCTCCTGCAACAGTTTCTACTTAGTACTCCCGTTGTTCCACAGCTGCTGCAGAATATCTGTCTTTGGTTTCTGCATTGTCTTGCGCTGTGATTGGCCTCTCCGCAATTCCAGCAGTGCGTTGCTTGGTTGTAGTTCCCTCTTATTTTTGTTCCCTGCCGTGATGTTGTAGGTTGGTCCCTTCTTCTGTTGTCTGGTATGGTGCCCCTGGGATATCTGTCTTGGAAATTGCTCCTCCTTATTTCCTCGTGCTGTATACTTTCGAAATCTCCCGCCATTGCTATTAGATCTCTCAGAGTCCCGCAATCCTGTCTCTTTATGTAGTACTTGTAGTTAGGTTTCATATTATTGTACACCATGTCTATTGTTTCCGTTTTGTCCATCTTACCGTACCTCCTTATAAGTGTTTGCATCTGCGTGATGTAGTCTATGAATCTCTCGTCCGGGTATTGCTTCCGGGCCGCAATGCGGAACAGTAGGTTCCCCTCGTAATTCTGTGGGAAATAGAACAGTTTGAAGTCCTTTTCGAAGTCTTCCCACCTTTGCCAGTTGTGGTGGTTATTCCTGTGCCATAATAGTGCTTTTCCTTGTAGCAGTCTAGGGATGAATTGGAGGAGTTCATCTTTGTTTCTCGTTATAGTATATGTCAGTTCCTCTATCCTTTCGAAAAATTCCACGGCATCGCCTGTTGTGTCGAATGTTACGTTCCACCTCGTCAGTGTTTTCTCTAGGCCTCTAAGTTCTCTGGAGTCTTCCATGGTTGTGTCCTGAAATTTTTCCTCCTCTTGTGATTCTTCTGCCTGTTCTTGGCTGTTTTCTTCCGGGGGTTCCTTTTCCCTAATAAATTGTACCAGTCGCTTTCTCAAGTCATCGATTGTACCGGTGGACTGTATTCCCTCTTCTTCCAGCTTAAGTACTAATTGTTCCTTTGTCAGTTTATAGAGCCAAGATGTCGCCATCTACTATTGTGGCTTTTGTGTATAACTTCGGTTATAAACTATGAACCTTGTTCGGAAATGTGTACTTTTACTAAAGAGCAGAATAATAAATCCCGTCTGCCTCCTCCGAGTTAAAAAAAATCAATGATTTATTTTCTCTGTTCGTTTACGTTATAATCCGCGTGAGTGTAGCTTTCTATATCAACTGGGAGACGACAAAAAGAATTTATCCTGTTTGCCTCCTTTGATTACAAAAAAAAACTTCTACTAGATTATGTTTGTTTCAATTTACTCCGTTTGTAAATTGTGAACCAACTAAGGAACGAAACGAAATAAAGAGAAGGACTGTTTGCCTCCTTTGGTTATACAAAAAAATATCTATATTCTTTATGTCTACTTATTTATCTTAGGTTATTGTGAAACTTGGAAGACCCCGGTCAAAAAAAAAAACTTCTTGTTTGCCTCCTCCAAAAAAAACTCTTATTTATCTATTTTAAATCCCTATTAACGTCGGATATTTTAAGTTTTACCCAAAAAAAAAAAATGTCTTGTTTGCCTCCTCCAAAAAAAAAACTCCTTATTTATCTAATTTAAATACCTCTTAACTTCGGATATTTTAAGTTTTACCCCAAAAAAAAATGTCTTGTTTGCCTCCTCCAAAAAAAAAAATCTCCTTATTTATCTAATTTAAATACCTCTTAACGTCGGATATTTTACGTTTTACCAAAAAAAAAAATGTCTTGTTTGCCTGCTCCGGTTACCAAAAAAAAAATCGCTCCGTTCCTCTACTTAGTTTTATCAAAAGCAGATTTGTTTGCCTGCTCCCGAAACAAAAAAAATATTTACGCGTTGTATGGTTTTTATCTCTGTTTAAACGTTTTATTTTATTCGTTCAATGTTTACTTAACTTTTATTCCTACTTGGTCCGCCCGACCGGCGACCTCAGGTCGTTTATTTTTTTCTACCTCCTTTTATTTTCACAATTACCTACTTTTTATTTTTCTTTATCTACACTATCGATTATTTTTACCGAGTTGTTTCTTATATTTAATTTATCCTACTTTAACTTTTAAATTTACTTCTATCTACTTCTTATTTATTTATCGGGCCATTCGGTTATGTCTATTTACTTCTTATCGGGGTTTTAACTTTACGTGATTACTGTCTTGACAGATTATTGACAATATTTCTTTCGCGAACGCGAACGTCTCTCTAGATTATTTTACTTCTTATTCCTTATTTACGCTGTCTTTCGGGTTTATATTTTATTTTATCGGCGGGTTTTATTTTTGTCTATTATAACACGGGTTTTGCTTCTATATTATTGTTTATACGGAATTTTAAGTACGGGCTATGATATGCTATGATTAATTACGGGATATGTACGGGATATTTTGCTCTCTCTCTTCCTGTTTTACGCGACTTACAAAGTTTCTTATTCCTAGCTTCTATTCCCTCTTTCACCGGTCTCACATAGGCACAAAAATTCGTTGACCGTTGCTGTAATTTAAGCTGAACGTGTACGAAAGATTTCGCTGGGCACCTGTGGGACGTAGGGTCACAAGGGGTGCAAACGCGAAGGGGTAAGTACGTTGGGCGCCAGTGTAACGTGGGTGCGTCTCGGGAATCGAACCCGGGACGACCCGCTGGTTAACAATGGAGGTGAGGGAGGCCAATCTTGGGCGGAGGAATCGAATCTCCTGGCCGAGGATACCCTTCACCTCCTTCGACCCCCTGAAGTCTCCAGTGAGGCGACAGGAGGGGTGTGAGTACCTATGTGAGACTGGGGTGATTGAGAGGGTTGTAAATGAAATCCGTGATACCAACAGAGTAATACAAAGTTTATTTGCTTATACTAGGACTTAGACATGCATATACTTATAATCTACTCCCGGGGGGACCCGCTGTCCCTTACAAGCTGGATATGACGGTCGGACGGTGGCTGTGTTATCTATCTACCGGTGGGGGCTTGTTCGATACGGAGGCAGGCGGCGCGCGGCTACTATCATTCATCAAACGGGGTTATCGAATCAGGACTGTGCTTCGATCTCGAGGCTGCGTGGATAAACGTTACGGGATTCTAAGACGGGATTAGGGTCGGGATGACGAGTCCGCGAGTACGGGGTCGAGCCTACCGGAGATAACTATACTGTGACAATCACAGGGCGGGTTCAGAGTCAAATCCAGTCCGCGCCCCAGAAGGGTCCTGTGTGTCTATTTACCTATGACGCTTACACTATTCAGAGGGTTGTTTCAAGGGAGCCCTATCCCACCTAAATGAACTATCAGAACTATGTGAGTGCGGGGCGGGTTCAGAGTCGAATCCGGTCCGCGCCCCCGAAGGGTCCCGTCTCACGGATTTACCTATCGAACCTAGGCTAATCGCGGTAGCTATCCTGGGCAGGACGGGGCGGGTTCAGAGTCAAATCCAGTCCGCGCCCCAGAAGGGTCCCGTCGTGCCAATTTACTTATGGTGCCTACACGAGTCAGAACGGGAGTCGGGAAGGATAGTTGGGATACCACGCAGGTCGAAGTAGAAGCCACGGGAATTTATACAAGAGGTACCTTCTAAAGGTCCGACCACAAAGTAGAATTTACTAGGAGATAACAAACTAATAACCACGAGGCACGTGGCCGGGGTTCTCACATTACAAATTAATCAAAGGGCAATGGAACAATGCCCGGCAGGGGTCCGACTATCGGACGGTATTCGGGCAGCGTAACGACGTCTAACAAGAGTCCGACTATGGGACTGGATTCGGGCAGCGTAACGGGGTCGGAAGAGAGGAGCTTACTAGAGAGATGTACGCGCGCGTGGGCTCATATCCGAATGGCCGAGGAGACGCTTGTGCGCAGGGCTTTTATAGTGGCCTGGTGGGAGCGGTGGCGGTGAGGGCGCGGTGAAGCGCGGCGAGGGGCAGTGCGCATTGTTGTCCGGTCCGCCTGCCTCGCGAGCCGCGCGTATGTGTGCGTTGGGATGCAACGTCACAATACTAGTGTGTACATTGAAAATACTAGATGAATCATCATCATCTTAGCCACAAGAAATCCACTGCTGGGCGCCCCCGCTAAACGCTAAGTATGACCGATTGACAGCAGCGGCATACTGCAATTGCTACTTTTCCCTAAATTCGAATCCCATGCACAAGGCAAACATTCGTGTGTACGAACACGACTATTTTGTCTTGATCTTTAAAAACTCTTCTATATATTATTCTCGTAATCTACGCAATGAAATAATACAAAAACCGAGAATCCTAAAATGGGAGACTAAAAGCTAAATAAGTAAAGCAATAATTTATTTCTTAAGCACATCTTGGGTATAATAATTCGCTCGGAATCAAATTACAATTCCCAAAGGTTGACATTCCCCACAGGACAAAGACCTACGATATTGGATCCCGAAAAATGAGGATTGAAGTGTTAGGCTTTACAAGTTCGGTTCGGGACGGGATGATACTAATTGGAAAGAGTGAATTTGAAATCGACCTACTTTAACGGGATTGCGTCTTAAAAATCAACATCACATTCAAAATTAGATGCCTATTTAAATATTTATTTTTATCAATTAAAAAAATATTCAAGGAAAGTCAACAGCACATTAAGAGATATTAAATTGCAAATTGCATTATAAAGACTATGATTATGATACGTACAGTGCCACAAACTTATCTAAGTTTGTGCCACTGTAGCGCCATCTATCGACGCTGCCGTGATTAAAGAGAAACAGATAAACATAATAAGTAAAGCGTTTATTGTTAGGTAGAGGTTATAAACCTCTGCTTACTTAAACAGGTGAGTGTCATGTACCTTACTGACAATAAGGGTACTCTACTAGTTTATATTATGTTTTATTAGTAATTAGACGGATAGATTAGGCTCATTAATATTAATTCCCATGATACAGCCAGCATCAGTGTATTATCATTACGAAATCAAAACAAAACCTCATTATATTCAAGAGTCATTTCAAATATTTGAGGGGAATACCTAAGGGTAAAAGTGTCCCCTTGGCTCAACCACAATGATATAAAATTTCATTGGGACTTATAAAAATTTATGTAAGAACTCACTAGAGGACCACATATAGTCATAGCTTGGTTTTATTTTAGATCTTTTTTTTAGTGCAAACAAAAATCTAACTCAGATGAGTCTATATTTCGCATGTTTTCATTTGCTCTTAGATATGCCTTTAAAATTATGGTTCAAATAAATGGCTTTAATCCTATGTCTACCTATTAGGCTCCACAAAGGCTTATTAAGTCCCACACCGGCGTATGAAACGTAATTGTACATTGAGTCGAAACATTTTAATTAAACCTTTGTGTGCTTTGAGTCTCAAAAACTAGTATCGAGAGTTACGTACAAATACTTTAAGCGTAGGTATTTATTAGTCGCTAAGTTTGGCGTCGAGCCAGGATCCACCTATCATGACGTCACATTTGTTCCTGTCCCTATTTCTTACGGTTTAGTCACGGTGGAATGTCTCGAGAATCCACCAAATAAATTACCCAAGGGTGATAGCGATATTTCTGAGACAGAGTACGCGCCTTAATTAAGATGTCGGTATGACAAATTGCCATATTTTAGCGAAAAAATATCACACGAAATGAGAATTCATTGGTGACGACAGCGTTGAATGGTAACTTGCCAAGTTATAAAGAAAATGGAATTTTAAAATGAATGTGTAGTTGGCTTGCTATTGTTATTCCCGAAATGGCAAGACAGCAAGATAATGCCGAGATAAAATATAATTTACGCTGCTATATACTGCAATGACTTGATTTATCACTAGACTAAATCGAATGTCGATTGAGGTTAATGTCTCGACTGAATGGACTAAGCGAAAACTTTGCAAGTTTCCTAAAATAAACTTTGATGGATAAGAAATATTTATAACTAGCGAAACCCGCGCAACTTCGTTTGCGTATATCTCGCATTCCCGTGAGAATTTTGAAAAATCCTTTTTGTTAGTGCTCCCCCCTACGTGATAAAAGGAACCCCTGTGCAAAATTTCAAGTTTCTAACCCTTATAGTTTAGGCCCTGCGTTGATTGTCAGACAGTCAGTCAGTCAGTCAGTCAGTCAGCTTCTCATTTTATATATATAGATGTTTTATAATATCATGCCATATTGTCAAATTTATTTGAAACCAAACATTTTCTTTTTGGAACCATTCATACTGGCTGAAAACTCTACAGATTTTTCATAAACACTTTTTTGTTTGTGTTTCTATATTTAAGAATATGAGTTATACTGGAACTAAAACATAAGCACGTAATATATGGTCATACGCTCTCCCGAACCTGCACGAAGTTAATGCAGACCATTTATTAGGCTAACAAGGCCGTTCAAACGTTACAAGTTATGTGCAATTAGAGTTTAGTAATTTAATAGGAAAAGGCAATTTAACTCTTGTTTTACAACGAAGCACATTATATCAGTAATTCTAGAGAAATTTTGCAGAGTTAAAGAGAAATTAGTTATTTCAACGAAACGATTTGAGACCATAGGGATTTCGTTTAACGCTGTCTATGTTATTTACACTGTGTGTCATACAAGCCTTAATCGAGGTGTCACGTGTAAAAAAAATGCTTCTACATTCTTTATTATCATAAAAAATAATGTTATACCTTCAGTGTGGAATGGACTGGGTATTTTTCAATAAAAAATTATTTCTATCAAATCAGAAACATTTTGTTTACAGCTCTATGGGATTGTTAGAGTATTTAACTTTTAAAATGTCGTATCTCTCACTCACACCTCCTTCTCACTTTTTTTTTTCACATGTTTTTCAATATTATTGAGTAATAGTATTATTGAGTAGATAATAAATAAATAAATAAATATATAGGGACAATTCATACAGATTGAGCAAGCCCCAAAGTAAGTTCGAAACTTGTGTTATGGGATACTAACTCAACGATATTATATTTTATAACAAATACATATATAGATAAACATCCAAGACCCGAGGCCAATCAGAAAAAGTTCGTTTTTCATCATGACCCGACCGGGGATCGAACCCGGGACCTCCTGGGTGGCGGTCTGGCGTGGTAACCATTACGCCACGGAGGAATAATGAGGAATAATGTAATGTCAGTGTGTTAGGCTAGTTAATGTAAAACGATCCCAGATATACATACCATTAAGCTAATGGAGTTGTAGAGTACACCAAAAGCACGACCCAAGGATGCGTACAAGGATCGATAGGTGGTCCGATCCTGTGGAACCTGCTCTTGGACCCACTATTACACGGCCTAGAGAAGACAGGAGTATACTGCCAAGCCTTTGCGGACGACATCGTGCTACTCTTCGACCACGATACGGCACTGGGAGTTCAGACGCAGGCGAATGCTGCATTGGAGTACATCCACAAGTGGGGAGTCGCGAACAAGTTGAGGTTTGCGCCACACAAGACCAACGCCATGGTCATAACGCGCAAGCTGAAATATGACACTCCACACCTACACATGGGCGGTGCGGATATAGCCATGACACGGGAGGTAAAACTCCTGGGTCTGACGATAGACGACCGCCTTACATTCAACACTCACGTGGCCAATGTATGCAGGAAGGCGCTAAACTTCCACAAACAGCTGTCCAGGGCGGCAAGGGTTAGTTGGGGGCTTTACCCCGAGGTAATCCGGGTCATGTACAGGGCAGTCGTTGAACCGGTTATTTTGTACGCCGCAAGTGTATGGGCTCCAGCCGCTAAAAAGATAATGGTACGCAAGCAGCTTGACGCGGTTCAGCGAGGTTTCGCACAGAAGATCTGCAAGTCTTACCGTACGGTCTCCCTCAATGCAGCGCTGGTGCTGTCTGGGATACTTCCCCTGGATCTCAGAATACAGTAAGCAGCCGCCCTGTACGAGGCACGAAGGGGGTCTTCCGGGACGGTACTGGGGGACAGAGAGGTGGAGCGACCGGTAAGATTTGTAGAGACTCCGCATCCAGCCGAACATATAGACCTTTAGTTCACAAACCTGGAAGACCAAGCATCAGTGGATGCCCATAACGTGCAGACGGTGAGAATTTTCACCGACGGCAGCAAACTGGAGGGTAAGGTGGGTGCCGCGCTTTCCATATGGAATAGCGAGGTTGAAACCACTTCCCGGAAGATTAGCCTGTCGGCGTACTGCACGGTCTACCAGGCGGAGCTGAAGGCCATATGTAAGGCTACTGGTGAGATCATCAGACGAAAGGAGGAAAGCTTTGGTGTCTACAGTGACTCACGTGCAGCACTGGAGACCGTGACTAACCACAGCTCCCTCCACCCCCTGGCAGTCGAATCACGTCGTAATTTACAGGAAGCCTTGGCCCGGGGCAAAACTGTGTCTTTGTTCTGGGTCAAAGCACACGCGGGGCTGCCAGGGAACGAGCGCGCGGATGATCTCGCTAAGGAGGCGGCACTGACGTCACGGAGGAGGCCCGACTACGACCTGTGTCCGGTCTCATTCGTCAAGCGTCAACTCCGAGGGGAGACGCTTGACGAGTGGAATCGGAGATATAGGACGGGGGGTACAGCCTCGGTGACGAAAGTGTTTTTCCCGGACGCGATAGCTGCTTGCAGTATCATTAAACGCATTAAACCCGCGGGAATTTTGACTCAAGTCTTGACGGGGCACGGGGGGTTCGCCGCGTACTTGGCCAGGTTCAAGTGCAGGGAGAACCCGTCGTGCTTCTGCGAGCCTGATAAGGAGCAGACCATACTGCACATACTTTTCGACTGCCCTGTGTATGATTTGGATCGATTTACACTCGAGAGCAGAATAGGCTTTAAAATAACAGCCGAAAATGTACATGAGCACATAGGTAGTAAAAAAGACTGCAAAGATATTTTAGAACATTTTTGTAAATTAGCAAATAAAGTCGTAAAATTAAATAGTAGTAAATAAGAATTGTGAGCCAAGTATCTGAGAATACTCAGGCATCGACAATTAAATTAATGTTGAAAATATAAAGAAAATAAAAAGGTATAAAAAATGTGTAGTATTTAAGAACATAGCAATAAGTACAAACTGTAATCTAAAATAAAACTAAATGCGTTATTTATTTAAATAAAGAACCCCCAACACCATTAGATAAGGCTAGGCAGTAATAACCAGGAAAGAAAGATGACGAATGTAAGAAAGAAAAGTATGTAGAATGAAAGTACGAGAAGAAAACGAGCGAGAACTGGTATGAAAGAGGATAGATAAAAACTCCGATTACGTCGGAGGTAACAGGAAAAAAAAAAAAAAAAAAAAAAAAAGCTAATGGAGTTATCTAAGCTCCGATAGTAGATGCAAGTTTGAGATTACGCGTGTTTGATGGTAAGCGGGCCAACCATGAAAGGAAATTCCGAAAATACGGATTGACGTTTCGAACCTTATTCTAACTAGTAATGTCATTTTTGACAGGACTACGTGTTTCGTTGTTTCGGATGGACACTTTCATAGTAGACCCGAAAATTTTAATATGAACGCCTACAAACCTTTATGAGCAAAAAAAAGTGTTAGCCAACCCGATAGAGATAGTGTTAGTTTAGAATAGTAGGTATTTATCAATATCCTCTAAAATCTGAAATACAAAATTTTTGCGCCGGAGCCTGGGTTTGTTTTGGATCACCTTTTTACTTAATAATATTCGTTATCTGTTACCTAGAACACAAGCGGGACGAAGTTGCCCTGTATGTCAGATATTTTCTGTTTAACATTCTCAAAAATAAACTATGCTTGATTATCATAACTGAAACTTCAATGAGATTATTCAGGTAAAAGTTAGTACCTGAATAGTTTCTCTACCAGGAATTTTGCAACCCTCAGGCCCTAGGGGCATAACAAATGGAAAACAAAGGGGTCGCAAATGTGACCAAAACAAAACCCGTGTACAAAGCCCATTACACATTAGTACCATAAAAACTTTAAAACAAGAATTAATTTATAGTGAATAGTTGTTTTAATTTTTGTGTTCGTTGAAATAGTAGTTGGTTTTTTTAAACCATACTTTGATAACAAGCGGAAGGTTAAAAAACAAATGACGTTTTCAGTTAGATACAATGATATACACTCAATTTAATGGACTTAAAAACGATCTTCTGTTTACTTTTCATTGTCGTCAAATAAACTCTGCATCTAAACTCATTTCCACTTTTAATGCTGAATTTAAATTTCGTATAACAGATCGCGTGATAGTGATACGAAGTTTAAAACGTTTAGTGACTTATCTAGTGTAAATAGTAAGCACTAATTTAATAGGTATAATAATAGGAATAAGCCTATACCCAACAATGGGTGATGACAGGCTGAAAGAAAAAGAAGAAGAAGAATTGAATAGGTATTTATTTAATTTAACGATTCTTGACTTTGGTAACAATACTAAGTACGTCAAATCAAATGAAGCGTTGTTTTTTTAAAGCAATGTGACCCTTTTTCTAATCCAACAAACTTTGCGATTGTGGTCATTTGTAGCAGTGCGGTGGAATTCCCAAAAAGCCGATTTAAAGGATTTAAACATCCCTATTAATTCTGCTTCAAGTATTTAATGGTTTAAGGCTCGAGTTGATGAGATGCCGAGATGGCTCTCTCATTAAGGCGGCAATAGTACCTGTTCGCAAATTAATTCCAAATTTCACTGATTTGTTTAAGACTTATTTAAACTTGATAAAATGTTAAATTCGAAAACTTGTAAATTAAATTTAAATCGTTCAATATTTTAAACTAAAGATATGACAAGAATATTTTTTACTCAGAGAAATGATACTATAAGTACGCGTCTAAATTTGGGCTCACGGTTTATAAAACAATTGAAAATCGATTGTCGTTATGCAGTGAGTAATAAGTTTCGAACTTCGTTTATTGACTGCACGAGCCAGCTGCGGTGGCGACCAGTAGGTATAGTAAATCACTTTTAAATTAGTACCTACACATTTTGTTATTTTTAGCGTCAAGTATTGGGTTTAGGTTTTATTCAGAATTTTAGAAATATACCTTGCACAAGATCTTGTCTTATTTGCATAAAATACATTTCCGCATTGTATGGTGTTTAAAAATGTAAATATCTACTTCATTAATCTCAATGTAACATGAACCGGTTTCCTTTTATTATCGTTTTTTCTTTTTATTATTCATCTAAGTCCGCAAAGCCACAGATAAAATCTAACCTTTCCTCTATGCTGCTGCCTTCAGGTTGCTTTGTAGCCTACAAAACTCGTGGTACTTTTATTTTATTGGATAACTCGCAAATATTTATAGTATATAAAACGTGAATCGGTGCCATCTGGATTCGAACAATGCTCCCATTGCAAAATTGTATTTATGTTTCAACTTTACGTAAGGAACGAAATTTCCTAACTTTCTTACTCGGTGGCCATTTCTCGGTAGAGCAATTTTTACTGCGTCCTATCCATTCCAGTAACATAAACTATAATACGTATAACGTGTGAAACCTTATCATAATTAATACTTATATACGACTGAATTCACAATACCAAGCCATTGACAAACCCCAAGCATGGCATTATCGCTTCCATAACGTTTAACGCTTTAATGATAACTTATTTTAACATTAATTCTACAGAAATTTTCAGAAAAAGATTTGTATGTAATATACGTTTTAAGTATTCTTGACATACCAGATGAACAAGATATTATTTATAAACCAACTTTTCAGAAACAATATTTTCCTACACGATTACATTATGTACTGAAGAGTACACTCTGAATTTACCAGAAAAGCAACAGTTCAAGAGGAATAGATTCGGATAGTAAATCGTACTGCCAACCGTCAATTGACGACCACGACCACTCTGTCAACAGAGAAGATCGTTGATTATTTATGTTACAGGAGGAGAAAGAAGAGAATAGAGAAAAAAAGAAATAAAATTTAATCTCTTACTTAAAAAGCGAATGCTTCAAGGCAATATACTGTGAGAGGAAAGTATTCATTAAGAAAACTATGTTTATTAACTAAAACAAGTGAATTTATGTGATAACATAAAAGTAGTGATAGGTGACTAGATTACAATCAGCCCCAATCAATTGAACATACCTCTATCTAATTGTACTTACATTTCCATTAGTGAAAATTGACAATTTCTATGCAACGCGGCCTCATTCTCAATCTAATATCGCTAGTAGCGGTAAAACATGGGTTTTACTTAGATCATATAATAACAAGAGAAGTTTTTATGGTCTTCTCTTAAGTTTTTATTATTATTATTACATACCTACATACCGTTAGAGATGAAATAACACAATTATAGCAAGACGTATCAGGACAGACTCTCAAGGCAAGGACAGACTCTCAAGGCATAATAGACTGGCTCTTTGATTGACGGGAGACGGGGGAGTACAATACAAAGGAATGAGACATTTAAAACTGTCTAATGTCTATCCAGGCTACTTACATTAATACAGATCCAGGATCTGGGTCAGAGAGTCGCGTTAGGAGCAGGTTTCTGACACAAAAATGGCTCGTTGTCACAATTCAGGTCGCCATGTTGCAGAAACATACAGAAAAAATATTACATTTTTATATTTATAAATTAAAACATACGTGAACGTGGTTTTACTTTCGCAAGGTTGTTGATACGAATTCCTGAGATGATTTTCGGGATATGTTAACATCATATCATACTTCATACTAATATTATAAACGAGAAAGTGAGTTTGTTTGTTATTCCTTCACGGCTTGACTAATCAGCCGATCATCATGAAATTTTTTTAAATTTTGTCAGAGGTACAGAGCCCAACCTAGGCTACTTTTTATTCCTTGAAAGTATGTCATTCCAATGGGAAAATATTTTTTCTACTATAGAGGGCGCTGTATGGGATGGGCTATTGGCCAACAGATGGCGCCACAAGTCGCGCTATGGGTTATTTTGCTTTCAATCGTGATCAATGTCATAAAATTAACCGCGAGAGAAGTCGCGTGGAAAAGCTAGTAGGTTATATAAAACTACCCGTATACAAATTCGTATGCTTTTGTGTGAAAGAGTAACAAAAATCAAAACATCCATCTTTATTAACTTTCCCGTTTTCCGTGAAAATGTGTACAAGAGTAATCAGAAATACTAGAAACATTTCCGTGTTTTTAAAATACGTAACTATTTGACTAAGAGACTTTTTATTTTGCATGCAGAAGCAGTCTGTAATTAAATCTGCACTGATCAAATATTTTTTCGCATGCCTTACAAAATGTACATTTTTGTACAACAAGTGAATTTATGTGATAACATAAAAGTAGTGATAGGTGACTAGATTACAATCAGCCCCAATCAATTGAACATACCTCTATCTAATTGTACTTACATTTCCATTAGTGAAAATTGACAATTCATGCAGAAGCAGTCTGTAATTAAATCTGCACTGATCAAATATTTTTTCGCATGCCTTACAAAATGTACATTTTTTATACTCAGGAAAATGCATTAATGCATGTCCTGGGTCCTGGCCTGGGTCTATCACACTACCCTACACTACCCAGGATATGTCCTGGAGCACAATTTCCGCCCAAAGGCAGGTGTTTGTCTCTATGTGCGTGATGACATCTGCTGTAAGCGCATCCGTAACTTGGAAAATCCCTCTTTTTCCACAATCTGGGTGTATGTGAACTCTGGCACTGAGCAGACGGTCTATGCTGGTGTTTACCGTTCGCATAGCGGTGACCAGGAGACCTCGCGGCTGTTTCAACACCTAAGTGAGGCGGCTGATGTGGCTCAACAAAGGTACCCTACTGCGCAAATTGTTCTTATGGGTGACTTTAATGCTCACCATGAGCAGTGGTTGTTTCCGTTTAGAGATACGGACCACGCTGGTAGAGAGGCGTACAAGTTTGCCTTGTCCTTGAACCTCTCCCAGTTGGTTGACCAGGCTACTCGGGTTCCCGACGTTGAAAACCACACAGCCAATTGCCTGGACCTTCTGCTGACGACCGAACCAGACCGGTATCATGTGTCTGTTTCAGCCCCTCTGGGAAGCTCTGACCACTGTCTGGTGAGGTCTGTCCTGACTTGTCCTCCGTCCAACCCCAGCCCCAGAGGCACTAGACGGGTATGGAGGTACAAATCAGCAGATTGGGATGAGATGCGACACTTTTTTGCGTCTTTCCCCTGGCTGCAAGTATGCTTCTCCTCTGGCGATCCGTCGAGCTGTGCAAACGCTATTGCTGAGGTCATCGGTGTAGCGATGGAATATTATATTCCGTTTTCAAACCGAACCTCTGGCATCAAGTCTGAGCCATGGTTCAATGCTGACTGTTTGAAAGCTGAAGCTATCAAACAGTCAGCATACCAGGCGTGGGCTGACGCTCGTAGTCGCAAAGCTCCGGATACGCGCATAAAGAAGAAAGCTTTTAACTCTGCGGCCAAGTCCTGCAAAAAACTGATTAAGAAGGCTCGCTTCGACCACATAGGCCGAGTGGGGACCAAACTTGCTTCGTACCCAACTGGTAGTAAAGCCTTTTGGTCTCTGACCAAGAGCGTTGAAGCAAACTTCTGCCGCTCCTCACTTCCCCCTTTGCAGAAACCAGATGGAACACTGGCGCATACAGCAATAGAAAAAGCCAATTTACTTGCTTCTCTATTTGCTGAAAACTCACGTCTGGATGCGAGCTCTCAAACACCACCTCAGTTATCTCCTCGTGGATGTAAAATGCATGAAGTTCGCATTCACCAAAAGGAGGTTCTCAAAACTCTACGCAACCTTGATGTCAATAAAGCCAGTGGTCCTGACGATATTCCTGCGATTGTCTTACGGAATTGCGCAGCTGAGCTGTCTCCTGTTCTGACGCGTCTGTATCGTCTGTCTTTTCGGTCCGGAATCGTACCCAAAGCGTGGAAGCTTGCCAATGTACAACCTGTACCCAAGAAGGGTAGTCGTGCCGACCCTAAAAACTACCGCCCAATCGCGATCACTTCCATTCTCTGTAAAGTGATGGAACGTGTTATTAACAAGAGACTGCTGGCGTACCTTGAAGACAATGATCTCCTCAGTGACCGACAATACGAATTTCGCCAGCGTCGCGTCGGTCTACTGGGGATCTTCTTGTGTATGCCACGCATATTTGGGGTGAGGCTCTTGAGAGGTTCGGTGAGGCTCTTGAGAACTTGGTGTCTCACTTGACATTTCAAAGGCCTTCGACAAAGTTTGGCATGATGGTCTTTTGGCGAAGCTTCCCGCGTACGGTATCCCCATTGGCCTTTGTAATTGGATTGCCGATTTCCTGAGGGAACGGTCTATTCGAGTAGTTGTTGACGGCTGCTCGTCTGACCTATTAGCAATTAATGCTGGCGTACCTCAGGGATCTGTTCTTTCAGCAACTCTTTTTCTGCTTCAAATAGATGATCTGCTTAAACCCGGTACCTTTGGGTATGCTGATGATAGCACAGTTGCTGAAAGATATTTTTCTAGTACAAGGGCTAAAAAACCGGAAATCGACGATCTCAGAGAGGCAATGGTGCACCGTACCAATCGTGCCTTGCAGGCCGTCTCCGATTGGGGTGATGCCAACCGTGTCAGCTTCAATGCCTCTAAGACTCAGGCATGTCTGTTCAGTGCAAAAAAGAGCCCGTTCAACTTGGCTCCTACTTTTCGTGGTGTGCCTGTTCCTGTGACCGACCATCTCGAGCTTCTTGGTATCGTCCTCTCGTCCAACCTTAACTTCGGTAGCTATATCAGGGCTTAGACTGCTTCCAAAAAACTGGGTATCCTCTCCAAGGTTCAACGATATTTTACCTCGTGTCAGTTGCTGAATCTTTATACAGCCCAAGTCCGTTCATGTATGGAGTACTGCTCCCATTTGTGGGATGGATCTGCCCGTTATCAGCTCGAGGCCTTGGAAGCTATCGACAGGCGTGCCAGGAGACTCATTGGTGAGGACACACTTTCGACCAGACTTCAGAGCCTCGAACACCGCCGACTGATAGCGAGTTTGTGTGTTTTCTACAGGCTACACTTCGGGGAGTGTGCTCAGGAATTACATCATTTAATTCCCCCTGCACCATTTCGAAATCGGACGACACGGCGTGGGGAGCGATTCCATCCGTATGTGGTCGATATTCCTGCTCACCGCACCTGTCGATTTGCCTCCACTTTTATAATGCGAACCGCCAAGGTATGGAACTCCCTCCCCGCGTCTATGTTTCCCGATTCATACAATTTAGGGATTTTCAAGGCAAGAGTGAACAGGCATTTTTTGAGTTTGCGTGTACCACCCTAGACCTCATCACTGCTTAACACCAGGCAGGATTGTGGTCAAACGCACTCAAATTTTTTCAAAAAAAAAAAATATAATATCTCCCCTCCTAACTTTCTGAGTAATAACCTGACTGACTACCACCTTGACCGCGTTTGTGTAGCTAAGACGCGGGAACTTTGATACATAGGTATTAGTGATACATAGATTTGATCGTTTGTTTGAATTGAATAGGCTCCGAAACTACTGGACCGATTTCAAAAATTCTTTCACCAGTAGAAAGCTACAATATCAGGGAGTGACATAGGCTATAGCCTTTCCCGAAATTCAGTGTGGTTCCTACGGGAACGGATCCGGAACTTCATGCGGACGAAGTCGCGGGCAAAAAGCTAGTATATAATATTTTGGTGCAATAAAGAATATTATATTGTAAATATCGATATAGCAATGTCATAATGGAATGAAAATAAAGTACTCTAAATAAATATCAAAAATCTTTCCACCCACTTACTCTATATTGAGGTACGACTAAGAACAAAGAGAGCGCTCGACGTCTCGTCTTTAAAAATGGCGTCCAACGTTGAAAACATTTTGAATCTTTTGGCTCATAATCAACTTAAAATGATAAAATCAAGACAAAGAGAAACGAGCATAGTAGGTATAATAAATCTTTGACAGTGAAATAAAAACTGACTATCTACAATTTTTTTTAAATTACAGAAAAAAACTCATGTAAATAATTAAATATGTCATATATTGACAAGAAACTTAACTAGCCGTTATGAATGATAGTGTATGAAGCTATTTTTATAACAAACAATACACTAAAAAGCTTATTAGTTTTATAAAAAACTAGCTTTTCCCGCGGCTTCGCTCGCGTTAATTTTATGACATAGATCTCGTTTGACAACAAAACAACCCATAGCGCGACTTGTGGCGCCATCTACTGGCCGCTACAGCGCCCTCTATAGTAGAAAAATTATTTTCCTATTGGAACGACATATTTTCACGGGATAAAAAGGCCTATGTTGGGCTCTGTACCCCTAACAATATGTATGCAAATTTTCAAAATGATCGGCTGCTTAGTCAAGCCGTGAAGGAATAACAAACAAACTCACTTTCTCATTTATAATATTAGTAAGGATAAAATATTCTATATGTTTGTCATCTCCATTCTAAAACCTCTAGGGCTATTGTAATTATAGCGCCCAAATGGATGATCATGGAGGGTTCGAATGCTCGAATGTTGGATTATTAACGGCAATTTCATGTAACGTTTATGATTTTATTAATGTAATATCGCTTTGGTGAGCCAACATAGTTTCAATATTTGATTGGTATTTGAATCGATGCATTTCAAACCGAATCGTATATGACATGAATTTATAGATTTAGAAACTAATTTATTTTACTGTTTGCATATGTTGCTCACTGCGGTTTATTTGCTCTTTTACACATCGACAACTTTTATTTTTTTCTTTAAATCTGTACCCGTTACTGCAAACACGAGTTTTTTAGTGATAGAGCGGAATTGGTAAAAAGATTAACAACCTCATAAAAGTAGGAAGGCGCGCCCTCGTCCCGCCGCCTCCTACTTCTATGAACAACCTTTTAAAAAACCATACCTACTATTCATAGGATTAATCTGAAAATGGTTTTATGAGTATAAGTAGATATCTGTACTCGTATACCGTTAAAAGTAAATAATATTGCCAGTAATTTCCATAAAAAAGTCGTCACTCGAAAGGTAAATGTTCGTGACTTAATCGTTGCGCAGTTTACATAGCAATATTGTTTAACCCCTAAAACCTTCATACTTATATAAAGGTATAAAGCTCTGCCATTATATTTTGTGGGTCCATAAATAAACACCATCACTGTAATGTGAAACGTCCCAAGCTATGAGAACAATATGTTCAGACCATACATTAAATAGATGGAGGACAAAGACGATAGTATTTATGGACTACTTACTGATAAATAATATAGTTCTTGTTATTGTGTGTCTGAAAAGAATGTGACGATTGCTAGAGCTCCTTCACGCTTAGCGTAGACGTTCGATGAACGTATACGCAGGGCAGACGCATTTATGATAGGACTCTTAGGTATATTTATTCGTTTTGTGGTGTGAGTGGCAAAATGATGGTAAAATAGCCGAAGTTAAAGGGGTGGGTAAACGGTTTAATATATTCGTTAAGTTCTATACAAAGTTAAGCTATATGTACACGAGCCATCATCAGCAGTCGAAGACGTCACAGGAACAAGCGAAACTTAGTATTAGGTGGAAAGAAAAATAAAACAATTCATCAATTATTTACAAAAGTAGTTACTATATTATTTTTTTCTAATATTAATAAATAGGCACTTATTCAGTGGATATACGTATAAGTTACAAGATAAATGCTTTTATCTACAATTTACTTTATCATCGCGCGTGAAGCTACAAAAATGCATGCACTGCTGACCAACCATCTCTTCAAAGAATGAATGGTCATTAAAATCAGTCGTTGCACACGAAAATTCTTTCATGTCTATCCACCCGTTAGATTCCAAAGCAGTTTGAACAGTGCTATAGTGAAAATAATCGCTATAGTAAAGCACAATCGTTGACTGGACCCGTGCCAAGTCGCCGCAGCGTATACCTCCGTGTTACGGTTGAATTGTACTGACAATTTCCCATGGAAACGCCAGTGGCAAACCTTTCAATGATAGTAAGGAAAACATAAATATCTAATTTATGGATGCATTAGTCAAATGCAATAATCTAAATTACTGCTTACTTTTTTAAGTGGTTGCCTTTTTTTTTCTATAAGCTAATTTCAGAAATAATTCGGATTTGAAAAAATATTGCTAACTTTTGCATTTGATAGTATTATTAACCAAGGTTATGGGGTTAAACCTCAGGGATCAGCTAAGTTTTAACTAAAACTTATTTTGTCACTTTCGAATTTCATTCAATTCTCCTCAGCAATGACAGGTAAATACAGCACAAAGCAGGTTTTAATTTAATGGTTGATCTTTTGTTATTGATAAGGGTGTATAATATTAATAATTGTTGTAGGTACTCATAAACACAGTTTAGCTATAGGTGGCTATACACATAATTAAATTAATAAAGAGGGGACTGGCTTTAATTAATTTTAACAAAGATCATCGCAGTACCTTGTAGATACTAAAACGGGAAATGGTCTCAATGAATAAACAAATTGTCGTACTTAATTAATTCTTAATTCATACCGTCTCAAAGTTAAGAACAGTATTTTAATTTTAATTGCCTTTTATTACAAGTGAGCTGTGCAGAATTACTATGCTGTGGAAACGTTATAATTTATTACTATAGTTTCGTTTTTTGCGACATACCTTGTAGACAGTTAAAAAAAATTGGACTAGAGCCAACAATCTCCCGTTGTCAAGAACGACAAACTTCCCCTAATTTCGCCGACAATTGACAAAATTTGAAGGAAAATTAATTTCAAGACGTTAACGAATCTGACTACAAATGTTGTTACGAGTTGTACGACAGCAAGGCTTTGACGGTATTAAAATACCGCGCCTCTGTAATTGCGTGCACAAAATTCGCTCATAATTTTCTAATCCCAACCAAACCGAACAATTTGTGTTAAGGTATATACTGTGATAAATTTTCTCATGCTTTCCCTGTTTTATGTGTATCTTCATAAACAAATAAAATATTAAAATCTGTTTGTCTAACTGAACTTTTTTACTTCCCACCACAATTTACAATCGTCTGATCATTTGGTAAAGGATGCTACGAACAAATAGTAAATTTCCTATTCCATCTATCTTTCCTATTAAATTTATTGTGTTCCAAGATATATCCGAAACATCATGGGCTTTATTGTCGTAAATACTGTAGTTAATACTGAATTTACAAGAGACGAGTGGGAAGGTATGGTTGGCTAGTCCCTGTTTGGCTTTTGCGATAACAACTTCCATATACATTCAGAAAACTAGTTATGCATATGATATCGAGTCCATACATATTCCGGTCATTCGTCAGACTACTATCCCAGACAGCATCTGCTATTGATGAATGCCAATAAGGCTACGAGATGTTCCATTTCCGTATTCAATTTCAGATAACACTTAAATGAGAACATAGACATATTGTGATCTGCATTCTAATTGAGCTCTTTAAGAAAATAAATTTTGTGTACAACTCATTTTAATCAATGACGGACAATCGTTATGTATTATTTCAAATAAATGTTTTATGAGAAATAAAAAATATACAATGGTTTGAACTAGTACCTAATTTGATAGTGTACATAATTGAATTCACTAGAAAACCTTAAAAAATCCACGAAAATTTAAAAAAAATTGCTCTCAGATTCATGGCTATATGTAATATTTTCCTCGAATGTATTACAAATGAAATTGGCAAACCCAAATGAATGTATTCGTTACCTTTGAAGTGTCAAAACGACTTCGAAATACACCCACAGATTCCTAGATACTCCCACGACATTCCACACATTGCCACTGCAGCTATATTTTATTAGTTGGACAGTTGGAATTGCCTTCTCTTTTGTTATGATATACAATTATTTTGTTTGAAATGTCTCTTGTAAGCGCTTTTCACCCTTCAAAAACACTGTGTACCCCAACATCACATAATTCACGACACATTTCTGTTAGCGTGTTATCCCCCCACGTTTTCAAAATTAAAATGTTTTTTTTTTAAAGTTACGAGTACATTAGCTTCTCGTAAATTTAAATGACACTTCATTTATAATGCTTTTGGTTTCGTGGTCGGAATTTTTAAATTGTTTTATATAATAAATAATATGTCACATGAATTTTAATATTACATCTCGATTATCATGGGTGGCAGTGATCACTTAACTTAACATCAGGTGACCCGCATGTCATACTATCTGAAAATTTCCCTAATATTTACAATAACCTATGAACTATTATGTACGTAAATTTATCTTATCAATAAACAAGGATTAAGTCCCCTTTCCATTAAACGAACTGCGACAGCGGTAACTAGAAGGAAATCGTTTTTCACTACGTATCAAGATCTTACCTTTTTCAGATAAATGCTCCGACATTCTATAACTACATTGTAGCAAATGGAGGAGCGGAAGAAATCTTAGCAAAAGACGTTTTATTGTAAGATATTGTATCTTTATGGGGGATAAAAAGAATTGTATGTGTTTGTCTCGAGAGCTGAATAATAGTAAAGCGACAATGTGATAATAAATACAATGTTTTTTTGGATAATTTCAATAATTTCGTAATATTAAAGAGCCACCGGTTTCATAATGTTAAGATAACTGTCAGATAAATTATCAAAAAAATATTAAAAATCTGTTAATTTAACTTAATGCTGATCAGACATTGTAAATCGGATAATAAAAGTAAAGTTAATTAATCCAACTTTTTAATTATAAAGTAAAAAATACTAAGTTTCTAACTAATTATTGCCAGAATTATTCCTTAGACAAATCGTAATATCAAAAAAATTCTAAAATATTTTGTGTTAAAAGATTATAGTACATAATATTTCATCTTTTTAATAACTGTATAATAAAGTTTATAATAATTCCGATAATTAGCATATTATAATTAGCAATGCGTGAAAGTTCACAATTTTTTTTACTTTATTAAAAAAAATACAATTTTAATCAGATATTTTACATAATGAGATTGTTAAAATAACTAGTTAAATCTAACATAAAAACCTTTGTATGTTATTATGTCATACAGCAGGCAAACAAGCAAGATGGGATACCTGAATGGAAACTGGTTACCACCGCCTATAAACGTCAGAAATACCAGAGTCGCTACCAATATGTTGGTACAAGGAAGGGATTAGGGAGAGACATTTCATAAATGCTCTGATGGACATCATCATCTCAGCCACAAGAAGTCCACTGCTGGACATAGGCCTCCGGCAAATATGCATAGCACTCCAATATTGTATGATGAATATTGTACACTTGTCATCATATTGATCTTTGTCACAAATCCCGGTCGGGTCATGATGAAAAAAGAACTTTTTCTTATTGGCCTCGGGTCTTGGATGTTTATCTATATATGTATTTGTTATAAAATTTAGTATCGTTGAGTTAGTATCCTATAACACAAGTTTCGAACTTACTTTGGGGCTAGCTCAATCTGTGTGATTTGTCTCCATATATTTATATTTTATTTTACAAACGGTGACATAGAGTCCATGAGATCCACTTCCATGTTTTGCTTAAACCAAAAAAAGCGTATCAGGTAGCGCAGCCGGTCAACATACCCTCTTCCGTCAAAACTTTCGGCCATTTATCGCGGACATAATCGTAAATCTGACGGCAAATTATTGGAAAGGGCCACCGGTTACGTGAATAGGTATAATAAGTGATTTGTTGGGTTAGATAGAGAAAGAACCGAGATATACTTCTAGTTGTATTTAGGACTTAAGGACCTACTCGTTCGAAGATTTGTGGTATGTTGGAATCATAATAAACATGGGATAGGTGAGAAAAAAAATCCCTTCAAGTAGGTATATAAAACATTACATACATCTACATCATCTCATGACTATGACATCAAGCTATTCTGTTGTACTGTGAGTAAATTCTCTAGGACAGCACTTTGTGTCCTAAGATTGTAGTTATTTATCTATTATGATAAGTTTGTTAATAGCTAAACTATCGCATTACTTGTAAACATAGATTGTAAGTGGAAATAAATATAAAAAAAAATCTTCTTTTGACGACCTCCGTGGCTTAATGGTTACCACGCCAGACCGCCACCCAGGAGGTCCCGGGTTCGAATCCCGGTCGGGTCATGATGAAAAACGAAGTTTTTCTGATTGGCCTCGGGTCTTGGATGTTTATCTATAATATGTATTTGTTAGAAAATATAATATCGTTGAGTTAGTATCCCATAACACGATTTTCGAACTTACTTTGGGGCTAGCTCAATCTGTGTGAATTGTCCCTATATATTTATTTAATTATTATTTTGCATAGTATTTTTGTCCATGCCTCTTTGCGATGTCTAATTTCAATTTTCTAGTACTATCGCGTACTATGGTTAGGTATCTGAACTAGGCCAACGGGCAGACCGTGGAACTATACTATTGTTGGTTCTTTATCTCTGTTAGACTTTCATATATTACGTAACCATACAGTACTCTTCTTCTCGTGTGATTTCTGCAATTAATAGTAACTCAGCTGGTATCTGTGTTTTCAAGTCACGTAACGGTCACTGACATAACGACTGTTATCTGTTGAAAACAGTCCTACTGTTAACGAGATTTCTTAATTTCTTACCAATACCTTACCCATCCAAGTATTGGCTAGAGTGATAATTGTTTCGCTTTGGCAGTCACAACGAAATCTCCAAGCTCATCAATACTACTCATTAATAATAAAAAATGACATAATTTTCTACTCATCTAAAGAACTGTATAGTAGAGTATTATTATGAGTAGAGCCACACCACATACCCCTTTCCTACTTTAGCAAAATCGTTGCACTTCCTAAACCCATTCGGTTTTGGAGTTTTACAAAAAATATGTAGGTAGTCTTTCTTTTAACCCCCAACAAACGCTAACGTCTCAAATAAGGCATACTAGACTACTAAGCCATTTAAAATGATGACATTAATGAAATAATATTTTAATAGATCATAATTAAGAAGTCAATGAATTCCCATCAAGCTCCAACCACGTTTTAATTAGAACCCAAACGGAATCAGTCCGGTCGGGAATTTCCAATTGGGGCATAATAGGAAATATCTCACCCGCCGTCTATCCGAACTCGTGGCATTTAAAACGCGACACAATCGTTTTTAGCTCTTGACCTCGTATTGCATTTGATATATCAGCTCTGAATTGGGTTGTAAATGTTATATAGAAATTTTAGTCTACTGTCTTTACAAATTAATCTCTACTGATCTAAATCTAGAGAATAATAAATCTAGAAAATAAATACAAATAAAAATATGAATTTTGTCTAGCTTCAATCAATTGAAATTCTCAAAAGAAAGCGGTACAATGTTAACTTTATATATTGAAAGCTTTCTACCGATGTCCAGTTTACTGTATAATTAGGAAAATTGGTTATTAAAGTTCAATTTTTAGGGTACCGTAGTAAACTACAAGGAACCCTTATAGTTTCGCCATGTCCGTCTGTCTGTCTGTCTGTCCGCGCCGCGGTCGGATTTTTTCGCGCCCACCCCATGTTGTGAGGTATCGTTAGATAGGTCTTTTCAAAACATTGAGGATGTGACATTTTTCGATACAATGATCCGTTTCGGAATAATTTACATTTATCGTGTTAATTTTCGTTTTGCACGGTGGTCCCCCCCCCCCTCTATCTCCGAAAGTTCTATGTTTAGAAATTTGAAAAAAATCATGGTAGTAGCCCATATGATGAACCTTCAGTAAAACTATAACGGTTAAGTAGGCTCTACTAGTTACCGAGTAATAGCCGACGAACTGATAAAATAAAATTTCTTCGATGAAAACTTACAAATGTGATACCCTAAAAATTGAACTTTAATAACCAATTTTTCTAATTATACAATAAACTGGACATCGGTAGAAAGCTTTCAAAATATAAAGTTAACATTGTAAATGAGCTCATGTAAATAATTTCAGAGAATCTTTTCTATTTCGAACTCTAACCGTTTTTAACTGTAATGGAATTGCCCTCTAAATTAAGTTTGCTTTTGTAAACGCTTACCGTTGATTCTTTCATACAGAAATTGTTTAGAACATGTTTCTGTTTTGGTAAACAAATTTTATATAGGTATACATTGGTACATTCGAGTTTATCACACACTTACTTTAAAAGGGTTTTTAGAAAGTCTAGTCACGTAAAAGAAAATCAATAATCTACGAAGTTACTCTTTTGCTAGAGAATCTCGTAAAAATAACTTTTATTTTCTGTTTGGAATGTGAAAATATCTTTTTTGCGTGTCAAAAATTATGTCATTTAAACGTCAAGTGTCGTTTGCATATTGTTGTAAATATATAGGTACTTATAATACATAAAAAAACACGAAGACTCGAGACAAACACAAATGCCATCACATAAACACATATTTACTCCGTGCGTGGAATCAAAACTGTGCCTCTGGTGCCGAAACTATACTAGTCACACACAACCATAGATTTAGTATATACTTACTAGCGTATAGATCGGCAATGGTTTGATTGAGGCGAGACCAAAAACAAAATACACTAGTGTGCGTGTAATGTACATGTGTGCAAGCAAGATATATAATTTTGAGGATTTTCCTTTTTGTTTAAGTTACATCCAGGCACTGCACAGGTAACCCTATTTAATCACGTCTAATTAACACCAAAACTACACTTCAAAACCATAAATTTTGTAAAAATAAGTGGGATTTGTTTTTAACACGACTGACGTCAGGCCGACACAGGCCGATAGCGTGTATAGGAAGAATGGTCTCCTATCTATCTTACTCTAACAAACGCGTATGCTATGATTTATCTCTTGCATTGCCGATCTATACGCTAGTAAGTATATACTAAATCTATGGTCACAACCAACGCGTTAACGGGCTGTCAAATGTTACGTTAGATTTTGTATAATACTAAAACTCAATTAAAGCGCACTTGTTTCATTCGGAGAATATGCAAAATGATTTGACAATCGGTCAAGTATCAATCTACAAATTGATAGGACCTTATAGGATTTATTTTTATAGATATTTTCAAAATTTCAATGGATATGTTAGTGTTGGGATTGCACAGAGATTAAATGCGAAGGAATAGGCGTGACGAAAGATTTTGAAAACCTCTTCCGTAATGTGGGTACACACTTACTATTTATGAAAAAAACTTTATTTCGGTAAAAAACTTTAGTTTAACGAAGTTTAAAACCATTTTTCAAATCATTTTCAAATAGTGCGCCAAAACAGCGGCAGGTGTCATGGCGTCAGCTCTGACGTCACGTCTTGGTAAAAATGTCATTGTGTCTTTGGCGTAACGAAGAAGTTGTAGTAATGTTTACCGAGACGTGACGTCAGAGCCGACGCCATGACACCTGCTAGTGTTTCAATCAAAATGGCCGATTGAGGTATTTTAATGTTTTATTTTATTGAAAATCTTAATAATCTGATTTTTTTAAACAAAACTAAAGCAGTGGTTTTTTTATTTTTTATTTGAATATTCACTTACAAACATTAAATTGACGATTTTTTGATACTGTCGTCATGCCTATTCAGTATATAAAAAATTTCATAGGAAAAATATAGACATTTTCTTGTAAAAATCGAGCCTCTCTAATGTATTATCCACCCACGAATCGTTGAGTTTTTGTTATTTGATGTTATATGAAAACGTTCGAGAAAATACTCTTTATTGTATACACGCCTAAATATTATTTGTCAACATAAAAATTGTTGGAAAACAATCTCTTGTAACCTTTAACAGACAGAAAAGAGGGAAAGCGGGATCCTGATCCTGGTCCCGCTTTCCAGTGAGAAATCCGGATGGGCTTCCGGATTTCTCACTCACTGAACGTATTGCAGATTCACTTCCAAATTCAATACATTAATCCAGATTTTGAACATCCTAATCTTGCCGAGTTCAATGTTTGGAAGCCATCAAAAATAGTCCTTATCCATAAAGTCTTTTACACATTTAATTTTCCGTAATTTTCTTAAATTTTAATGTTTATTTTAAACGAACATTTCTGATACTAATTACACGTAATATATTAAGTGATGAACATAATGTGTATCCAATTTAAGAGCGACTACATATAAGGAACATGCTACATTACGTTAACCTCTGCATTATTAATAGGAAACTATTAGCACTCAACTGGGAATGGATAATCCTAATTCAATACTAAGCCCTATAAAGTAAGTTCAGTTTAATAAAGTTTTAGTTTAGATACCTTAAAATGTTCGCAAACTTTGAATTAATTGATGTAATTACATTGGAATCTGTGCTAGAATATCGCGTGGCATATATGTATGAATATAGATGTAACTTCAACTCAGACCATTTATCTTTCCTTGGTTATTTCAATATAGATCGTAGAGCGGTCCGATTGGATATTAACTACGTGCATTTGTTAGTTTTTAGTGCATTTATGCCTAAAAAACCGGGCAAGTACGTGTCGGACCACGCACAATGTAGGTTTCCGTTCTAAACACAAGACTTTCGGAGATATAGGGGGGGGACCACCGTGCAAAACGAAAATTGACACGATAAATGTAAATAATTCCGAAACACATCATTACATCTAAAAATGATCTTTCCACACCCTCAATGTTTTTAAGAGATCATAACGACACCCCACAACATGGGATTGGCGCGAAAAAAAATCATTCTCATTTTACATGTAGGGGAGGCAACTTTTTTAAAACTGTCTAATTATAAAATAGTTTTTCTACACGGGAATGCAATAAATTACTAAAATATTTTAGGTATATAAATAGATGAACACTTTCTATGAAAATTTCAACTGCGTGACTTTTACGGTTCAGGAATCTATTATCGTGCTGACAGGACGAAGTCTCAGTAATAGGGTTTCGTAGACAGTATTCGGAACCATAAAATGAGCAAACTAATTCAGCTTACTGTGACAAAATATACAGAAAATAATACCAAAAGCAGTATCTTTTAGGTCTGCGGCTGGCATGCTAGCAGCTGGCAGCCAACTGGAATTTAATTTGAAACGTTACAAAGCTAGCATTCCTTTACATGTTCCACTTCATGTTAGCTTTCATCTGCTACAAACATGTCTGTTAAGATTTGATGAGATCTAGAGAATCGGTCTGCCAGACAAAATACTTATAAAAAAGATACCAAATAATGTAATTCATAGAGGAGTTGTCCTCTCCACTGGAGATACGGAGTGCAACTGGGAGATTTTTATATAAAAAAAAACAAAAGATGGAGGATACTGCACACTTTCATCCTATTTTTAAATAATAATAATAGTCATTATTGCGATCATTTGTCGTCGACGTTGGAAGGCGCTGATTTAGCTTCCTGCAGCGTCATATTATGAAATCATATAGAAAATTATGGGTATTAAAATTCAAAATTTAGACTCATCGCTAGCTTGATCTGGCTGACAGTAACAAAGCAGTTTCAAATTTTAGTTACTTAGCTGATCTTTGAGTATTAATAAAGTCACTAGAACTCTACCCATGGGATCAATTTGTCTTAATAGTTTAGCGCAGGTTTAGCGCTGTTAGACCTAAAACATCTCATCTCTCTCATTATTTCCTTAGAAAAGAAGAAGGGAAAGAATTTGAGCTTCATAATCTCTCACTAACCGAACGAAATGCTTTACTGTTTTACGTTGATAATCTGTGAGAACACACTTCCCAGTCAAGCTTGCCCAGTTCACAAATGCTTTATCACTCCAAATATTTACATTTTTTACATTATAATTCCTAAGATAACATTCATACTTTTATTTAATTATTATGAATGTATACGCTTTAAATTATAGTAACCAATAAAACAACACAAAATGGAAATGTAATTATTTAAAAAAGTATTTTTTATAGCGTTTACATGCTTGCATGCGGAAAATTTGTGTTGCATCGCTAACGCAGTTACGACGGGTGGTCGCCTCTATTAATTATTAAAAAATTTAACTGTAACAATATTGTTCATGTTAAGGTAAAGTTGCATAATGACCTAAAAATGGTTCTTTTTCATATTTTTATTTTTTATGATAAAATTTACTCATTTATTACGACTTGAAGATAAATTAAAGTATATGTAACTATCGCCTCGTCCCAGCTTCGCACGGGTTTTCGTAAAGATTCCTATTTTCTATACTAATATTATAAAGAGGAAAGACGTGATTGTTTGTTTGTTTGAATTGAATAGGCTCCGAAACTACTGGACCGATTTCAAAAATTATTTCACCAGTAGAAAGTTACGTTATCAGGGAGTGACATAGGCTATAGTTTTTCCCGAAATTCAATGTGGTTCCCACGGGAACGAGTCTGGAACTTCCACAACACCCGCAGATAGTGTAGTCAGCCAACGGTAAAATAATTTTTCAAATCGGTCCAGTAGTTTTCGAGTTTATTCGTTACAAACAAACATACAAATCTTTCCTTTTTTTTTTTAATTTTGTATAGATATGTACACAAAATGCTATTATAATTTACAAAAACACATGGTTTTTATGAATGCTAAACTTGAAATATTAATAAAACATTTTTATTAATGCGTTACCTTTACCAATAAGTCATATTTACATTTAAAAATATTTAGTACTTACCACATAATGTAATCAACGATATGAACTTCATTTTGACGCTATCTAGTGACCTGTTTGTCATTATTTTGTTCCGTCACATGCACCGCAGTTATAACATTCACGGAAAGTGTGGTCACATTATAAAACAATTAATTCACTGCAAATACAGTCCACCATCCCGGCAAAACAATTGAAGCACAGTCCAACATGGTTCTTTTGTTTATTAAAATATTTTAATTTTCTTTTTAAATTTTCAAATCACGAATTATGTTTACAAGTCACCGGCCGGTGTCGTATTCCATATTGTAATGGCGCGCGAGCGGAACGTGTTACCCTCGTGGTACCCGTCCGCCGAATGTCCTTGGTTTTTCTCACTAGGGTAACGTCATGCGCACTGGGAACTCACCCTTAAGGGTCCTTAAGTGGATTAAGTTTTTAAACTTTGACAATTGATAAAATGAGATCGAGTTTGTTAAAGATGAAATCGTTAAGTGAAAAGTTGAAAATGAAAAGTTCTTTGTTTTGGCATCTTCAATTTTTGTCTGCAAGTATTTTCCTCAGGTAACTTCATATGACAGATAATAAAATAAAATGTGTGCAGTTTATCGAAAAAGTTAATTTCATTTTGTGCACCAAAATTAAAGCTTCATGTATATTACTATTTAAAATTTAACTTTCAACGACATCTCACGTTGTGTAGTCTCGCGTAAAAGGCTTCTTCAAAAGACTTTCAGCTTAATTGCAGATCTAACATTTTCATTATCCAATAAACGTCGAACCATTTTTGTACCTTTTAGCGAATATTTTATTTGTCAAAATCGCCATAAGGATTTCTTCCACATTTACCTAATTAATCTATAATCGCTAACAAAATCTGACTTACATTTAGTATACATAATTAGTTTTCAGTTAGTTAAGTTATTGAAGAATTCAAGAGTTGTCGTTTGATATTTTATGTTATTTTTATTTTATTTTTATTTTCGATTACATTAACAGTTCATTTGGCTACTTTCTACGAGAATTTCGAGAATTACGAGAACTTAATTATTTTTATTCGGATTATAAATCGTAATTTACAGGTGCAACAAAACAAGACTGTTTCTTAAAATCATGTATAAGATTCTCATAGAGTTTATTATTTAATTTAACCATTTTACTATTCTCACTTACGACATTATCAAGAATATGATCACAAGCGTCTCCGTGTCCAGGTGTTTCAATTTCAACAAATATAACTTTAGAACAATAAGCATCTATTTATATACATATTTTATGAAATTCCAGTCTCATTTTTCTCTGCGTTCATTCAAATTCAACAGATTATAATTTTATTTGACGAAAAAAGCATTCCGGACGTCGATGTTGATTTAATTTGAATTGATATAAATTAAATTAATACTTTATTTAACATCTGACAGCCTTTTCAAAGCCCATTTGAATCAAAAGCGAAGGGCAGAAGAAATGGCAATCAAGCACTGACACTTTTTCATTTCGTATTGCAGAATCGAACGTCAAACCCGTGTCATTCTGCTTTGCTTATTGAATTCTTTATTATACATAATCTCAGTCACGATTAATATTATTTCCTTTGTATTTTCCGATATAAAAATGGTAATTCTTTGAATTTTAACATTTCATAATTTTGTATCAATTTATTATTCCTTGCTTTATTTATTGCAATTTATTTTCCGATTGCATTTAGATTTTATACTTACGTACAGTCAAGAGGTCTACCTTTACATATTGGACTTTGTACCATTCTTAGTTCTATGTCATAAGAGCCAAAATTGTACTGCAAGTACAAAGCTAGACGTGCACCTGACTGTACAATCCAATACGGTTTAATTAGTAGTGACTGTACTTGTGATGGAACTCGATATGGTAATTTACTTAATGAACAATTTTCGAATTTTCAATTTTGTTTGTCTTGAATGTATTTCTATAAAATCATTGTTAAAAAAAAGATTTTACATGTTCAGTGTCTGCTCCCTTTCCCACTGTGATTTCTGACGTACTGAATTTGAGAGTTGATGATATTGTGTGAACTGTAAAAAATGCATCGAAATGTACATATTTTCAAGTAGAAAACTTTTTGCTCCTCGTTTTCTATTGAAAACTGATACGCAGTCGAAGAGACACAGGTAATAAGATTATCTACGAAGTGGTTTAAATTTTGATTCTATGTATTATAAATTATGCTGAGACCAACTTTCTACCATTGACCAAGTACATAACTAGACTCCAACTTCAAGTTTCCAAATAGGTTACCAAGTTATGCTACGAATGCTACGATGAATATGTAATAAGATACCTCAAATGGAGAATGAACATGCATCAATTAATAATTATAACTATTTACATTATTAGATAGATATAAGTATGCTTTATTTGCAAATTTTGCAATACAAAATGTAATACTAATTATGAACTTGATTGAATGGTCAGAGAGTTAGTGTACCGACAAAATTATTTGTCCCTTCCTATAAAGGTATACAAAAGAGAAATAAATTACTCAACCCTCCTTTTAAGTAATGCTAAATATTTTAGTTGTTTACAGCCTGGGTAAAGATTTGACGTTTGAATTAGCATAACTTTTGATTGACTGAATCGCTTAATAAATTAAACAATGCTTTTCAACGTTTTGTATTTACTTACAATTATTATATTAGCTTTTGTGCTATAAGTAATACCAAGTTATTTTAGGTTACATATCTAATGAAACCCGTCACTGTGTAATAAAAATAAAAGCAAATTATTTATTTTTAGAAACAAGTGAAAATCACGTTTACGGAGAATCCTTTCCTTTTTAATTTTCGTCACGAGCAGCGTTGCTCTATAGCGTTGTTACCTTCGTTGTTACGAATATGAAAACTGTACGATCACACAAGTTAAACAGTGATGACTCCGCTCAATAGTATTTGGATGGGTTTAAAAAGTCCTCTCAACTCTCTTATTTCTACGTATTTATAATATAAATAACTATGTACTCGGGCGAAAGTGCTATTCCCAACTCTGGTGTATTAAGACCCTTTGTTACGTCAGACTTCAAACTACATCTTTGTAGGTAATCGGTCACTTTCACACGATGGTAAACAATGTATTCCTTATATTTCTTTGTCCACACTATAAAATACGCAGGTAAAATTTCGTTTTATTTTATCAAAAAGTTTATAATTAAATAATAAATAAATAAATATATAGGGACAATTCAAACAAATTGAGCTAGCCCCAAAGTAACTTCGAAACTTGTGTTATAGGATACTAACTCAACGATATTATATTTTATAATAAATACATATTATTATATAGATAAACATCCAAGACCCGAGGCCAATCAGAAAAAGTAAATTTTTCGTCATGACCCGACCGGGGATCGAACCCGGGACCTCCTGGGTGGCGGTCTAGCATGGTAACCATTACGCCATGGAGGTCGTCACGTAATTGTTTTATAGGTATAAGCATAAAAATGTTCAATAGACTGCCACAAAGTCCTATAGATTTGCCTCTACATAAATTTAAATCCACGATTAAAGGATGCTTGATGAAAAGGGGTTATTATAAAGTGGAAGATTATTTTAAAGATAAAAAGTTGTGGTCACTATAAATTTGCTCCTCTGCTTTTTCTTATTAAATATTTTTTTAATGTATAATTAAAAAACAAAACAAATGTTAAAATGGCTTTTTAAAAAAAAGGCTATAGTTGAGTTTCTTGCGGCACTTCTTCTCAACAGGCCATTCACGTCTGAAGTGCTAGTAGGAAAAAAAAATTTTGACGTGTAAAATTATTTCTTGTAAATCGACTTGCAAAATAAATGATTTTATTTTTATTTTATATCTTTGGCAAATATGAAAATTATCCAAAAGGCCCTCAATGTACTATAACACTAAATATCTCCCCACAACTCATGTATCACGTCAAGCAAATAGAATTCAATATAAGTAAGTAGTACGCCATCAAACTGCAATATTTTCTTCTCATCTGGGGTAAACAATACTGTAATAGGCCAATATGAAATTGAGGGTGTTGACTTTCTTGAGACAAACATCCGACAGGCGGAAAGTAATTTCTTCTCCATACGTCATACTTCGCACCCTATACTCGTACCTCCATAAACTCTGAGCCTAGAGTAAGTACCTATCTATAAATAGTTACCTTTTTGGATAGGAATCGAACGTATAGATAATTTTCGATAAATTTTCACAAAACTGTCAAAAATGAAAGATTGGAATTGGTTTTAGTTGATACATCGAGTACGTAGCTGGTTGATATTATGTAGATTCTCAACAGTGAAAGTTTTGAATATTGTATAATGGGAATCATTGACAACAAAAATCTATGATAAATATTTAGGTACAAATCACACAGATTGAGTTAACCCCAAAGTAAGTTCGAAACTTGTGTTATGTGATACTAACTCAGCGATATAATATTTTATAACAAATACATAAATAGATGGTAAAAATATAGAATATGACCCGTCGAATTTTAAGGTGGGAGGGGGGGGAGGGGGGAGGGGGAGGATGGGGCTTCCCCCCAATACCACTCCCCCCGTGAGCAAATGCATAGTTTTCGAGATATTCAAGGTTGAAGTTTGAGGTTATGACTGTACTAAAAGTGACTTTTCTGGCCCATATACATTATGGACCGTCGATTTTACAGGTGATGAGGGGGGGGGCTACTCCCCAATACCACCTCCGGCGGCGGGGTATTGCGAATATGTATAGTTTTCGAGATATTCAAGGTTGAAGTTTGAGGTTATGACTGTACTAAAAGTGACTATTTCATCAATTGGAAGGATTTCCAAGTTGACTACCGAAAGAGTCGCGCCTCGCTCGCTTCGCTCGCTCGGCGGTGTTATGATCACAAGCTAACCCTTTTTTTTTTTTTTGTTTATAGTCAGGAAAATGCATTACTGCATGTCCCGCCACTTGGGGAAGCGGCGGGGGTCTGTCGGGCTCTTCCCTCCCAAGGACACTTGAGGGATATACCGACTAAAAACCTGACTGACTACCACCTTCTCCGCCATATAGCAGCGGGGCTGCGGGAACTGACGACTAACCCTAACCTAACCCACCATATCCCATTCATCTAAAATCAAATTGACTGACACAAGTGACGCAACAATATGGCGGCCGTACTTGCGTTTTGTTATGTCACATTTTATAATTTGTTAAAATCAAAAGTGATGTTACAATAAATAATTTAGCATATTTTAATAAATGAATTAGCGTATTTAAAGTAATAATTAAAGTATAATTTATTTTTAAGTAAATTGGGTCAAAATAATAATAAAAAAAATAAAAAATGTGTATGAAGGAAATCAACATGTGTAACAAAACGTTTGATAATGCCAGTGAACGTAATCTATAGCTGTCAAAATACGTCTGACACCTCCATAATACTCGAAAATAATACAATTTTATTTATTTTTTTTCAAAAAAACTATATTGTTCCGTAACTTGAAACTTCGCACAGTGACTCTAGATACTGTTATCTAATTGCAAAAAAATCAGGGGCATCGAACTCGACGGGTCATATTCTATAGTTTAGCCAAATAGATAAATAAATATCCAAGACCCAGGCCAATCAGATAAAAGTTCGTTTTTCATCATGACCCGACCGGGATTCAAACCCGGGACCTCTTAGCAGGCCAGCGCTATAACCAACACGCCACGGAGGTAGTCAATCAAAATAATGAAATCTATATAAGGATCATGAACTCAAAAAAAAACGAAACTCTTAATGTTTCTATTGATGATCAAAAATTAGCATCCCAGTTTCATAAAACTTAGCTGCAAGTTATATTAAAATTATAAATTTAAGATTAGTAAACACTTTCTCAAGTTAGCTTATGTCATCAAATGTCCCAGTTAGGTTCCAGTCAGTCAATTCAATTAGTTCAGTTCAGTCAATTCAATTAGTTCAGTTCAGTCAATTCAATTAGTTCAGTTCAGTCAATTCAATTAGTTCAGTTCAGTCAATTGTTCCAGTTAGGTTATTCCTAATGCTAGGAGGCGTTGGTAAAAACGAGCAAAAGTCACGAATTCCTTTTCATTTACTTATAAAGATATTTTTACAAAAGAATAATAGATAATTTTGAAGAGTTTCTCTGCCAAACATACCGTAACGTATTATTACATCGTAAACAAACATGTTTACAATTTAAAACTTTTATAGTTTTCATTGGTACAAATTCCACTATTGTTTCCCCCGTAGTTGAAAGCACAGTATCCGTCAACTTGGGTTATTCTGTGATGCAGACTTAAAGTTGATAAAAGCGAACGTGCACTACGGACTTTTTAACTTCATGCGACGTAAATAAGATTACTCTCGTTTCTCAAACTTAAATTATTTTTACGATGCTACGGACCGATTTCCAACTACCTAATTGCTTATTCGTCAAATAAACTGATATTTTGACTGTTCTAGTATGCATTTGACGTTTATTTATTGGCAAATAGCCTATTCGGGACTTCATTAGCAAGTGGTGGATGGTTGGATTCAGTATCGGTTTCACCACTCCCGAATAACTTGGTCAGGACTTAGTAGGATCTGGATCTCCCATCAGGATCTGGCCTGGATCTGTTTCACCGTTGGAAAATCAACTTCGAAGATGAGTCGGTATCACAGCTTCATCATCGTCAGTTACAGTTAACCTAGACATAATTATGTCTAATAAATTGATAAAAAATTATAAAAATTGACAATCTTTGACAGTACGAGCATCTATATTTACTTATTAACAGCTATAGGCTTTTATTTATTTTAAATCATTTTGCCTTGACAATCTAACATGAGAGAAATATAGCTTAAAGGTAAAAGTAAAAAGTTATGTTTTACCCTATTCAAGTTGCCGAGTGGAAATCCTTACCAAATGTTGGAGAATTTCTCCTGGGAAGAATCTACTATATGGAGCCTCGAACATCGCAAACGTCGTTACGTTTAGCCCTCTTCGGCTTGTGTTCTCTAACGTATCTTAAGATTTACAGGTTTATATAAATCTTGATTCCAATAAGTTTTAAAGTAGAAATTCTGCTGCACCTACAAGGGACTTTACAGGGTTTTTAACTTTTTTTTTATCGCAATTCCAGTCTCAAGAAATTATTTAAACGTATTTTTTTTACAATCTAAGCTACGTACGTTTAAAGTCTAAAGTAGTCTGAACTATTGCGAAATTAGGTCAAGTTTATTTTAAAACTAATCTAGTTTTTATTTTTGAATAATAAACCCTATGTTCATGTATCGATAGACCAGCGTGGGTTCCGTAGCAAATTACAGGAACCCTTATAGTTTCGCCATGTCCGTCTGTCTGTCCGTCCGCGGTCTAGCGTCTAGACGCTTAATACTAGAAAGCTGTAATTTGGTATGTATACGCATAATAACAATGCTAACAAAGTAGTAGAACCAAATTTTGAAAAATATTTCTTTTTCGGGTGAATAGTCCCATAAATAAATTTATCGCGTCAATTTTCGTTTTGCACGGGGTCCCCCCCCTCATTTACCTACGAAAGTGCTAATATGTTTAATTATTTATTTATTTTCAGCCCACATTCACCCACTGCTGGGTATTGGCCTCCCTTTTCGCGCCACTTTACTCGGTCCTGTACCAATATGATAATAAAAAAAATTTAAAAAAAAAAGATGGTAGTAGTCCATAGGTCTCTTTAAAGCATTGAGGATGTGGAAAGTTCGTTTTTCGATACAATGATCGGTTTCAGAATTATTTATCGAGTCAATTTTCGTTTTGCAGCGCGCGAGTGGTCCCCAAGCCTCTATCTCCGAAAGTCTTGCGTTTAGAAATCTGAAAAAAATCATGGTAGGAGCCCATATGCTAAACCTTTAATGAAAACTAATAAACGGTTAAGTAGGCTCTCCTTGTTACCGAGTAATAGCCGACGAACTTATAAAATATATTTTTTATTTTATTTAAAACTTACAAATGTGATAGAAAGTGATATTAGACTCGATTGCAAGCAAGCAAAGCACATCAAATACGGAGCTACACCGTGCGTGGCCCGACCCGACATGCATTTAACCGGTTTTTTTACTGTATAGATTAGTTTTTATCCCAAGGGCAGACATTTGTGTATGTTTGACCGTATGGATGTTTTCTACTTATAATATTTATCAGAAATCTAGTACAAACTTTGCTTAGTCAGGACTAAAAGGCGTTGTGTGATTCGTCCAAAAATATTAATTTATTTATTCAATTGTTCTATCTAGAAACACTTTCCAGTACCTCTTCTTCGTTACAACATATTTCAATTTATATATGAAAGGGACGGGCAATACACACATTTTAATTTTCAATCATTTTAATAAACTAAATAAAAAAACCTGAGTAAAGTGACTATTATTCTTAAGAAAGTGTGCGATTTTGGAATATAAATGCAAGATTCGACTGCGTTGTATTGTAGCAATAAGTCACTGTTACCGACCGTAGCCGATTGTAGGTTTTGTTTGCTACGCCCGCCATAAGGACACATTAATAGTCAAGTAGCGGTCGTATTTATCTTGTGCATTCACTGCGCAGTGCGCATACAATATCATTCATTGTATTCTGTAATTCGGGCACTACATTTCGTGAAGTTGACCGAAGTGAAGTAAGGCACGAAGTTAGAAGACAAAGGAAAAATAAAGACGAAGTAGGATGAAGAAGTAGTCAACGTAGGGAGAGTTTATAGTAGATTTTCTTTCTACAAAAAAAACGTAGTTCGCAGAAATAATAATTAAAAAAAAACAGAGCTGTATACATATATTTGTCATAGAGTCTTCTTTTTGATACATTAAATAACTTTTTAATATTTTGTTGATATAGTTCTCACTCAATAGAAATAATACACTGGGCGTCAAAAATAAGTAGTACAGTTTTAAAATTGCAATTACTCTTAAAACTATAGAAGTTAGAGTTTTGAAATAAAAATCAATCTTTAAAAGACGATATTATGCATGAAGTTTTTATTAAATGAAATGAATTTGTCTTTTCACTTTTTTTTTATTTCAAAGGTCTAGCTTCTGTAGTTTACGAGATATTGCAATTTTAAAACTGTACTACTTATTTTTGACGCCCAGTGTATATGTTTGTAAACTTCTCTTAAATAGCATTCTTAGTTCAGACAAGAGATATTATACCAAACATAAGTTGGACGACATTGCCATTTACTGAATCAATACTAATGATTTCCTCTTTTACTTTTAAGAGAGGTAGGGCACAGCGGATAATCCGCTCAAATCGGAGCAGCCCGTCTGGGGAAGGACCTCCATCTTACAGAAGATCGTAGCCAAATAGCATTGGTCTCGGCCATGTTGTGTTCCTACAGTGAGTAAGGTCTCCAGAGCTCCACTTGGGGGGGTTGGGACTTTGGCAACGCGTGAGTGATACCCCCGGTATTGCAAACGTCTATAGGCTACGGTGACGGCTTACCATCAGGTCGACCGTATGCTTGTTTGCCAACTGTGTTGTATAAAAAAAAATGCTTAGTATTTTTTCTACAAAGTGTTAAAACCGGTTGTCATCAGTAGTATGTACAACCGTAGATAACTCTCGTCACTGCACTCCATGGTGATTTATCATTCCTTATGTCTTCCTATTTCCTCAAAAAATATTTTTGCATGCAAAGGGAAGCTTAGACCACATCACCATTAAATTGTATATAATTCAAACAGTGTCGTCTGGTATTAAGTTTAGCAATGTTTGATTCTGCTTACTTTACGACAGATAATATAGTTTTATTAAGTTTTTGTCGGATAGTAATATATAAGTATATTTTTTTAATGTTAGGTACACAATGTATCATTGATCTATATTACATTTTTTTAACAGACGAGCACCGAAAATGTTTAATGCCTTGCTATTTGTCTACGTAATAATGGTATATGTTTCGATTGCGAGTGTTGCTATCGGCTAATACAATGACCCATCTCACTATGACTATCATACATATTTTCCTATGTATGTAATACAAATTTTCAAGTAAATCCCTTCACGCAATATTTAGAAATCTTTAATCATTTATACAGGGGTCAGTCAATTCCTTTGTTGACTGTACATAAAAAAATTAAAATTCATATTCATCTGGTTCAACAAGGTTATCAGCATTTTCATCTAACTCTTTCAAAGGTTCTTCTCCTCTAAACACTTTTTGGTTTAGTTCCGCAAGCGTTTTTACGAATCTATAATAATGTATTGTGCGTTCAAATTTTGTAGTATAATTCTTATTGAATTTTTTCTTATATTCTTGATACATCTGGTGAGCATTGGTCAAATCATAAAAATTGAAATCTCCCATATTCCTTTGTTCATTATTTTTTAAATAACTTCTTAGAATTGATTGTCGTTTAAATGCATCCATATTATTCCTTAATATTTCTTCGTTATCTAAAAATATAAGATAAAATACCTATAAATAAAAACGTACACCAAGGAATTTCATACATACAAATGTCTGCCTTGCGCAGGATTCGAATCGAACCCATGGCCTGTATTATTTTTAGGGTTCCGCAGTAAACTAACAGGGGACCATTATATTTGCTAGTTATCGAGTACTTAACTTATTATGCAGTTTTAATGAAAACGTGACTCCGCACTCATCTGCAAGCAAGCAAAGCGTTGCAATTGTTGCAAATACAGAACCCCAGATTCTGTCTGGCCCGACACGCGCATACCCGATTTTCATTTGTTTATAATTATTAATTACGTACCTACTTACAAATTTTTATAGGAATGCCATAATGTAGTTTCACATCTTCAATATCAAGATCCGCATATGTATTTGGCGTGTAATATGTTGATTTATTTTTATTGTTAGCATTTATGTTTGAAATTTCAACCATATTAGTAATGAAATTTTTAAAAGCACGATTTTCAGCTTCTACATTGCTATATAATTTATTATATTTATATTTGTAAAAATTGAACTTCTTCAATGCGTCTTTATCATTCACTGATTCTGAGCACACAGTAAATACAACTGCCATTATGTTAAGCGTTGTTTGAAACATATTTCAAAATCGTTACACACACGCTGCTCGAAGCAATGACTGCGGATGTTACGCTTAGTCCATTAAATTCGTAGATATAAAGGAAAATCCATTTTTCCGGTCACAATAGCAACCGAGATCCTAAGAAAATATTCGCCGTGTAATCAGCTAATCTTCCGTGAAATAACCGAATTCGAACTCGACACGGTATAAGTGGCAAGGAATTTACAGGCCTCTATATTAAATCTCCCGTTATCCGACATTGGATCGGGACAAAAGGAGAGATTTCGACAAAGTTCTTGGCCGAATGAGGAAAATTTACATTACAAACAAAAAGAGAAAAGGAACTTGCCAGACGTGAAATTACAAGCGCCGGGATCAAGGCATGGCAGAGTGGGACCCTCGCGAAATAATATGGGCGGGTGGCGGCCATCTTAACGGTCTTTTTATATTTACTAGCTTTTAGCCCCTATTTTCTGACCACACTAAATAAACAAGTTAATGAAGTTATAAAGCATTTTCATTTGACCTAGTTTTTTTATAATAAAGATGTGAAAGTGGTGTTTTAATTATAGGACATTATCTATATATATAAAATTCAAATCCCTGACTGACTGACTGACTTAACTATAGATCAACGCACAGCCCAAACCGCTGGGTCTAGAGATTCCAAATTTGGAATGTAGGTTCCTAACGACGTCTAGGGGTGTACCTACTAAGAAAGGACTTGCCAAAAATTCCCACGTGTAAGCGAGATATACGCAAACGAAGTTGCGAGGGTATATCAACACACAGTCCAAACTGCTGGGTATAAAAATTCCAAATTTGGCATGTAGGTTCCTTATATGGACCGGACCGGATCGGACCTGATGGAACCGTACCGTACCGGGACGGGCCGGACCGGGTCGGACCGGACGGTCCGGAATTTATTTCTGAAGAAAATTATGCTAATGGTTAGTGGGCCACGTGGGCGATGCCGCGGTCAGAAGCTAGCAGTGGATAAAAAACAATATGGACAATTTTCTTTACTCTATCATATACGACGTTAACGACACTTATGACTGTATTGAGAGGCATGTACGCTATGTCGCTATTACACTGCGCTATTAACATATGTTTCATGTGACCGGGCATAGGACGCACCCAATCTTCCCTAACGTTTGACAAAAAAAAACTTGTCAACTACATAGTTTAGATGTAGGTACTATTCAAAAGTTACGTGACATAATGTTTACGATGAATATATAATTGTTTTAATAAAAACAAATGAAATGAACGTCGATTAAACTATGTTACCTACTTCACAAAACATTTGGTTCGTCGAAGTTTCAGTTCCTTTGAAGGTACATAAACAATTCCTGTTCTAACCCCCAGGGTAGTTGTAGAGTATACTAGAAGCAACTATTGTGTACACTTTAGGTTACCTGGTAGTAGCTAAATAGTTTTGGCTTCTTTTGACTACGAACGTGGCAAACAATAATGTTTGTCTGATATAAAAAGGTTACTGAAACAATATCTGTTACTGAACTTCTACAAAAGAATTGCTGAAATTTTCATGCAGGAATGAAGTTTCGCATTACCAATATAACAATACAAATAAACGAACACGATAAAGATAAGGATTTTGTGATCAATTGAAATGAATGATTGATTTCAATTGATCACAAAATCCTTAACTTTTCGATCACTAAAGCCAAAATTTTGTAACTAAGGTTAGTATAATTTACTTTGTTGTTTTATCAGAAACCCATCAAAATGTTTTGTTTCTAGTGTGAATACCGCAAGCATTCTCTTCTACATAATAATCTTGCGAACACATTGTACTAGCAAATATAGCGCATATCGGAGTAAATCTAAACTGACCGTATAACTCTCCGTAGAAACTTAGATACAACTGATGCAATCTCGCCCTGAATTATATACAAGATGTTGATCTTGCCTAAATACCAACTCATACAACAAAACGTTGGAAGATAATCAGAGATTTAATTAAACATATTGTCTATCTTAACCCGAGTAATAAGAGGGCAAGTTTTTACGATTATGCAAATAAACTAAAACAGTATGAAATATGTATAATTAAATTTAATATTCATGCGTCAACCAGACCCCGTCCTATCACTACCGACGGCACGAATTTAATTTTAACCCTTGATCTAATATAATATTCCGGGGGTAAACTTTAAATGCGTTAGGGCCATCGGTAAGCTCTTCGAACGCCTAAAGCATCGTGATTAAAATTCCCCTCATTAGGAGTACTATTCGGTAGAACCCGAGCATTAATGATACTCAATTTGTACGATACAAATCGATCCGTTGGGTTAACGCGGTTGATCAATCAACTCGCCCTTTTAGTTCTAATTTTATCGAGTTTTCGGTAATGAAATGAGAGCTGTCAGTGATATCATCAATCAATGTTCCAATCTGAGCTGCAATTAGATGGTTTGTTTAGATCAATGGCTTAGTTACCTTATGCATAGTCAATTCGGATTGTATATTTAATGCACCAAAATCCTACTTTGGATGGATGGATCCATAGCTTATAGGAAATGAAACATGTCTTGTTTCTTCAATCAGATTTAAAGGTGCTTGTAAATTGAGAATCATACAGAACACTCTGAAGCAATCTAAAAAATTTGCGTTATATAAAAATTACAAGATCTTGGCTTTAGGTTATAACATGGGGTTCTTCAAAAGGGGCATTAAAGATTTTTACAGGGTCGGCAACGCGCGAGTAATACTCCCGGTATTGCAAGCGTCCATAGGCTACGGTGACCGCTCACCATCAGGCGGACCGTAAGCTTGTTTACCACCTTTGTGGTATAAAAAAACAAGAGCATGAAGGGAACAAGATATTAAAAGTTTATTTACAATTTCTATAGCGATGACCATTGAAATTTATCATTTACACGGAACTATGTTCAATTCCCCGATGGAATTTGTGGTTGACTGCCAATATAATTGATTTTTATTTTTATAACGAATAATTACCTAGGTACCTTCGTAAATTTATATTCAACCCCGAATAATATCATCGAACCTGGATGATTTATTACATGGAATATTTGAGATGAGTGGCGATGCTCGCTTCGCAATTTTTGTGAGCAATATCCTTTCGAGATATATTAACAGAAATTTCAGAGACTCTCTATTTTATTTTGTAACATTTGTAACAATAATCATCTACCGCACGCTAAGAGGATGGATTCTGAAGTATATTTATAGTACACCCAATAGGACACTCCCACAGACTACACCGTTATTCTTACGGCAAACTACAGCTGACATAGGTAAATTGATTTTAAAATTAAAACATCAGTTAATTATGCACGACTTTGCATGCGTTCTATCCTCTATTTGAACTCTCTGCCCTCTTTTGATATAAAAAATATATTTAAGTAATCAGAGTTGTAGTCAATATATTCATTTTATCTACCTAAGTTATTTTTATCTTGCAATATATACAATGCTATCAATTTTCTCTGTTATGATTACTGCGACAAACATCTGCAGAAACATGTTTGTGTATCATGGGAACACGCTCAAAGTGCGATCCTAATCACCCATCTTACGACCCCATTATTCTCTCACAAGCCTCCCTGCCTCCGTAATACGTGACTTTTTTCTCATACAAGCACGAGCGGACTAACACTCTATCGAAGTAAATTGATTTTGAACGTGAAATATTGTAAATTTTCTAGCTAGCGATGAACGCTGTGTCAGGAAAGTGTAAGTAAACCTTACGACACGGACGATAGTAAGAGCGTACTTCGTGGATGCAGAGAGTAAGATAACTAGGCTAACAGGCACTTACTGACTTATCTAATGCATCAGACAAAACCGTGGTGGAAACAAAGTACAATAGCAAAACTATGAAATTAATAATAATTTTAATTGTGGACATAATAGATTTACTGATAATAATATTGATACTGCGAATAAAAAACACGAAAATAAGATGGATGTGCACGTAAATTTATTGCATTGAAAGGAAATTGTGAACACATTTTAGTTCTTCATTAAAGCATGTATCTCATGTTCAACGTTATTCACGGAACGATGAGCTATACATCAAGACTGAATAGAAAATAAATCAAATGTAAAAAGATCGACAACAATAGCTCCGAATTGGGGGTGTGAACTAAATCCCAAACAAAGTTGTCGGTATTAAATTAAGCGTTGATGTATAGCCAGCGTGATTAACCCTCGAAATTCGGTAGGGAATTACAGCAGTTTCAACGTCGCCAGAACTTTTCTTTAGGTGATAAACGCTCTCGCAAATTGCCCACATTTATTCGACGCTGCAGGAAACCGCTGCTAATGTGAAACGGGAGGAATTCCTCTTTGCAAGCGCCACTTTATACACTCATACAGCACTTATTCATACAATATTGAACTTTAACGCATACTTGTGCAAATAAATTGAGTCGATCCGAAAGCATTTTATGGTTCAACGCCGGATTATTGGGAAACGTTCAGTTAAATTAATTCGATTCGTTCAATTATGATTATCACAAATGATACATCACTTAATTCAGAAGTGCCTATTGAATTTGATACATTGCAATGCATGCATAAAAGCATGTATCATAATTATATATGTTATGTACGATATTTATTATATCACCATACCACTTCCACTTCACTGTTATGCTATCGGAATGCGACCACCCTTCAAACGGGCCGTACGTCTGTTTGCCTAAAAAACCTTTTTCAGAGTTCAAAGTTGCGTAAATAACTAGATAATCCTATCGTCGATACGATAGCACTATGCTGGCAAATTGAAATTTTTCCACCAGCTATTAAATAGCTCCAGCGCAACGCAAACGGTATAACGACAAATATAATATACATTTTTGTGTTTCGAAAACTTTTTACCCGACTATAAGAAGTATGTTTTGTACATTAATCAATACAGACTTAGATTAAATGATATTCCATCATCATCATCATATCAACCCATTTATAATCATCCCACGGCAGGGATATGAGTCTTCCTTCAATCGAAGGGGATAAGAGCGTACTCTGCCTCGCTGCTACATTGCAGATTGACAGGGGCCAGTCTTTTTAAGCCGCCTGAACGCCACTGAGTTGGTTTAACGACTGTCATCCATTGCTCTCTGACGCTTGGAGTTCGAGATTCCGAAACCAATCCAAACCCTGGCTAGGGTCGATATTGCTTAACTTGCGTCTTCATTTTAGAGTGCGACACAAAGACGTGATCGAGCTGCCAAAGGTATTTTAGCCATGAATCAAATTCACAAAACCCAACTAACCTCCGGTGTGGTAAACAAAAGAATTTTAGAAATATTTCATTTTAATTTTTACGTAAATAAACGCCGCATATAAAATAGTTTTGATTTAAATTCAATCAAAATATTAAAGCTTATTGTGAAATAGCTGACCTGTGTAAATATTTCAAATATTACCAAAAATATATTTTGTGGGCTTGGTAGCGAAAATGTTGAAAATTTAAATAAACTGGATATTTTATCTCAATGTAAACATGGCATGTTTATTCGATGCGGTTAATTTTTAATTATAAAATCGAAGCTCGATGGCATCGCTGTGTTTCGTATTCTAAAACGAACACACAAGTCAAGCAACGTCGACCCTAGCCTTATATTTGTATGGGATGGCCTTACGTTACCTTCAGCTTCTCCGTGCTTCGGAGGGCAACTTAGGCTGTCGACCAGTACATTGACAGCAAGGATGTTGATAAAAAATCTGTATGTTCTAACGATTTTTCATCAGATATGTCCAGCAGTGGACTTCTTGTGTCTAAGATGATAATGATGCATGCACTGTCCCTAAAAACAATAGAAAATAGCAAATTGCTCACGAAGATCGTCGCTTTTGCCCCAATTGTATTTACTCCACGTAAAAGGGACAGCAAATTTTAAGCTTTATGCAAATGTACCGTCTTTTGTGGTATCAAGTTTTAATTAATATTATTATATAAAACGAAGGATCTATGTTAATTAATGAAAGTGAACCTTGCATCCCTTTAGCATTTTGTAATATTGTTTCCGTCAGTTAACGTGTAAGATTTATATGATAGTTAACAAATCACAACGAAATAGCCAATAAAATTTTCAGGTTAGAGTGTAAACATAAAACTTAGTCTTAAAATGAACAAATTTAGCTAACAAATGCTTACAAAGGCATTTGTTGGACAACATTGTAAACCATACAACCTCGACTAGGTAAAACTCAATATTGTTACAAATTATGTGACAGATATTAGTACTCTACACCCTCTGTTAAAATATCAGCGTCATGCTTTTCGTTCGATAAGTAAGTTATCCGGAAGTCCAACTCCTTTCGCCTTTCCTCCATATCCCTTCTGTCTTCTCTTCCTTGTAGAAAGCAGCGCGTTGCATAAAGACGCCAGTATCCATCAGGTAGAGACCGCCTGCTTGTTTGCGTTTGAGTATGACATAAAAAAAATTGCAATGCTGTTTGTAAATTTCCGCGAGTTTTACCTTGAAAATCTGACGATGTAAACGCATCCGAGGCACATAAATAATGTTGAAATTTTAAAATCAAACTTACTAAGTTAGATAACAAGTTAACCGTGAAGACGGAACATGATAACCCCTCAGCGTGATGACCCAGTATCGCAAATGGGAAATCTCGATCAGATATCGAATTTTATCACGTCACGAGGCGTGACAACTTGGGCCGTCGTTGCAGAAATTTGCAATTTTTCCCCGCGCAAAATCTATTCCCTTGAAAAATGCGTTTGCTGTCTCCTCTCACGAAAAAGTCACGTACTCTGGACACTAACGGTTATCGAACAGTGATCGAGATGGGGCAACGGATGGGAGTTTTCCCTACGATTGAAAACAAAGGTTTACTTGGTTTTCATTATCTTTAAATATCTTTAATATAAATATTCTACGTATTGTAACTTTAGTAGTTCAAATATCATTTAATAAGACCAGCGATCTAAAGAGTTATCTATCACGTAAGCAGTCACCGCTTATGCCACACCGCGCCACCGAAAGAATCCATGATGCATCCATTTCAAATAGATGCAAGAGAACGTCACTTATGTAGGTACATTAAGTAAGTGACAAGGTACTAAAGAGAAATCATATTTACACAACTGTCTCTCTCGCACACCGAGCCGAGTCAAAACTTTATCTTTTTTTTTATACCACACAGGTGGCTAACAAGCATTACGGTCGGCCTGATGGTAAGTCGTCACCGTAGCCTATAGACGTAAGCAATACCGGGGGTATCACTCACGCGTTGCCAACCCTCCCAACCCCCCCAAGTGGAGCTCTCCTTACTCACCGTAGGAACACAACATGGCCGAGACCAATGCTATTTGGCTACGATCTTCTGTAAGGTGGAGGTCCTTCCCCAGACGGGCTGCTCCGATTTGAGCGGATTATCCGCTGTGCCCTACCTCTCTTAAATCTTTTATCTTTAAATATTTTTAAAGGTATCTGCAGCAATTTTAATAAAATGTTATAATTTTATACCAATATTGAAGTCTCATATATTCCTACAAAATATTGGTTACCTGCATATTGCGAGTTTGAAATATGAACAATTTAGCTCAATGTATATCGAGATCGTAATAAAAAAAGCAAAATCTGAACATAAACTTTTAAATGTAACTTATCCCCCGTTCAATCCGTACATATAACATAATGTTACAACACGGATCCACCCTCACATCTTACAAAGTATGAAGAAAACTGTATTCGTTCACGGTTCGTTAATCATCTTATATATCTCAGCTCCGTTACGATTTATTTACCCTACGTAGTTTAATGCGAGAAACTCTATAAAAACGTTACCAATAGAAAAGTTTCATATTCTTAAAATAAATTTACGTTTTATCAAGGTTCGCGTTTTTAAAGCTATATAAGATTACTATTTAAAAAATATGTTTTTGGCATACTCTAATACAAAATAATGTTGATGGATTTGAATGACTGACTGTAACCACAGAATAGGCTGTAACTGTGCACAGCCACAGCACACATTCTTTTATCAATAAATAAAAAACAGCCAAGGTTTAAGTTAAACTTGCTTTGTCACTTTCGCACTTCATTTAATCTCCTTAAGAATGACAGTGACAAAACCGTTTTATTTGATTAATCAAATAAAATTAACCAAAAAAAAACAATCTTTAACAAAAAAAGATTATCATGTGTGTGTGTGTGTGTGTGTGTAAAGGAGGGGTTTTTGGAAATTCCTATGAGAACGGGAATACGGGTCTGTTAGTAAAATATACCTAAGCGACAAGAAAACATAATATTAGAAGAGATTTATGAAGCAAATAAACATTACTCCCGGAGTTATATTGTAGTTTTGTGGTGAGTAAAGTTGTCGAAGCATTGGAAAGGTTGATAGGTTACTTTTCTATTGATACATTTATTTGTTACGACACAAAGGCCTTGTATTATACACACAATAGTCTTATATGTTTTTTATTAAACAAATTTGACATAGGTTACTAGTAAATTCTTTAAAATTGTGTAAATTCACAGGTAGTTACCATAATTTTTAAGTTATGATAAAAAAAATAAGCTATCTTTCTTGACAATGTGTATGAGTAATATCGGTTCGGCATTTGATAGTTTCTCCAAGAAAACAAAAGAGTCAGTCGATTCCTATTCAATTGGTATTTCCTCAATGACACGCCGTACCAAAGGGTAAAGCTAGTTGTGAACTTCATGTTTGCATTTAGAGGAAGTTGTCATAAATATCTGGGATGCCGTCGGCTCGTCTAACTCGAATGAACTACATCAAACTGCTTTGTTGACGCAAAAGTTAGAGAGCTCAATATCCTGTTCTTGGAACAAACGATTATCAACTCTAATTGTTTACGACATAACAATATTTCCGCTAAAATTGGAAATGTTTATGTAAGAACAACAAACGTAATTATGATATTGGGATATTTGATTAATTAAGAGTTTCGGGAAATTCATATTCGCATTTTAAGTACTCTTCAAATATTTGTGTATACAAAGAACAATAGATTTTTTATTTGTTCATTATTTTCTCATAATTCATATAATATGCAAGTACCTATATTTGAATTAGTCTATTATTTTCACTTTGTATAGGCACATCCTACTAATATTATAAGGGCGAAAGTAAGTTTGTTACTTCTTCACGCTCAAATGGCTGGACCAATATTTATGATATTTGGTATGTAGGTAGCTGAAACCTTGGATTACCACATAGGGTACTTTTTATCCCGAAACGTATGCGATTCCCGTAGGATCAAAAGTCTGATATAGATGGCGTTGCTGTGCATAAAAGAATACACGCAAACGAAGTTGCGCGGGTTTCACTAGTTATTAAATAAAATGTCGACAGCTAACTTATGTTACATCGAAATTAAAAACTAATTTACTTAATACCCTATCCAAGTCGTACTAGAAACTTTTAGGAAATACCTATGTCCAGCAGTGGACTTTCGTGGCTGAGATGATGATAATAACAAAATTCAAAACTCGTCCTACGTTAGGTAATATCTGAATAAGTGGCATTTAGATACAATATGAAAGAATATAAACTATGTGTACTTGTGACATCGATATAAAACCTTTATGATCTGTGAAATGTCACACTCGAATAAGACCCGTTTGAAATTGCGAAGTACCGAAAACCTTTATCCGATTCTTTTGTTCTATTTGAAATGGAAAACCTTAATCCGCGAACGATAGCTCCGCTGTGTCTCTGCGCTTGCAACAGGGATTTAACTGTCACTTTTGCGGATATTAATATTTCCAATAGTCATTTTAAAGGCTCTACTAAAAGTTGATCATGTTTTTTTTAAAATGTCAAACCGCAAAACAAGCAAGCCCCCTGATTCGAAGTGGTTACCGCCGTCATTGAACATCAGTATTACTTACCAGAGGCGCTTCCAATGTGCTGCCATTGAAAAAAGGAGAATTGAAAGGAATTGAGTTTTGGATCTTTTGCTCACCGAACAAAATGCATTCTTGCTTGCTACGGAACCCTAAAAAGACATACATTAAAAAAAGTACTTATGTAGTTACGGAAACATCAATTGAAACGAATAAAAGTAAAACTTGTACAAACAAACTTTTTTCTCACTTTTAGTACTTGAAAAGGACAATAAAATAAGCGTTAAACGTTTGAACCGGTATTTTTAATAGGTACCTACAATATCTTTTATTATCGTAATAACCTCTAAAACTTCGCCGACGCAATGAATAAATAAATCTTCAAAGTAATTATTAAAGAAAAACGTAATTTTCTCAATTAGTCTGGAAGATTTTGCTAGAAACCACTTCAGTCGAAAATTAAACTTCAAGTCTCCACCCACTAAATAGTTTTAAATTACAGACTTTTGAAATTATAAATTGCTAAATATCGTGATATTCAAACAAAAGATGCCGTCTGGTTTAGCCTGTCATTGATAAGCTAGCTAAATAATTGTGTAATCAATAAAAAAACATTTTTAATATCCAAGTGGTCGATCCAGAATTCACTCAGCACACGCGAAAAAAGTCACTTTTAACACTTTTTGTGTTAATTTTGTAATCAAGTACAATGATTTGCAACTTTTTTAATGTTTTTATTCAATTAAACATTGCTTTGATGAGGTGCTTTGTCTCATTAAATCAATTTTTTTTTTGGTTTAGAGATTTTTTTTATACAAAGGCATATAAATAGTTGTGGTCCCACTTCCTTGAGTCATGGTCCTCAATGCTGATGCTGAGTGTCGTGACCTCTATAAATTATGGCTCAAACTAACGCTATCTGGTTAGTAAGTTATTTGAAATATATCGATTTATATTTTAAAAAAACTGACATAAAATATACACACAAGTTTTTTTATTTATTTTCACCATAGTTGTTGCATCTACGTCATTAAAACGAATAAATCGTCAAGATTTGGCTCGTCAGGTTCTCTTAATATTTTTTTGAGTTCACTGTCAATCTTCATGGGCCCATTGTTACGACTTCTTTCCACGTACGACCAGTCTGCATACTCATTGGGACCAACTTTCGGTGAACCAATCGCACCAGCCTGTGAGTTAATCCTATTAATTTCCCTTAAAGTATCTACAAAATTGTTGTATCTCTCTTTAAAATCTTCTTTATCTGTGAATGTTTTATTATACTTCTTAATGTATTGTTTATATAAACGTCCACTATCTTTCAAATCAAATTGCATAGATGCCACTTGTAATATTATGTTAAAAAGTAAGACAATAATTGATATCTGAAACCACAGTTCTTTTTTGCGTATAAAATCCATTTTATTTTTGCATTAAATCAACACAGTTTTTATCAAAGAATATGAAAAAGTGATTATTGCCACATGTTTTAAGTAGGTACCTATGTTGAATTTTACTCGATTTGTAGTACAGCCGCGACCAGACACGCCAAGTGAAGAGTCGAATTCGCCGAATAGCAAGTGCTAATGCACGCTTTGCTTATTATAGTCTCTCTTAGTGAGCCTACATGCACTTCTAGGAAAATGCAACGCCAAGCATACGATACTAGACGATAAGGGCTCCCATCCCACACATAACTGCAATGCGACGCTCCAACGCGAAGCGAATTCGCAGTCATGTGTGAGAGCCCTAAATCGGCAGTCTGCTAGTCTCCGCATGTCTAGACACAACTTATCAATAAAAGACTTACGTCTGTAGATAACATCGAGTATGAAATTAATATCCGTAAAATTAAAACAATTCGTTAGACGTTAAAAGAATGCTTAAGATTGGAGTATTGGATAAGGATCACAGAGTGGAAATTAAAACGCTTGGATGAAAGGAACCCAATTAATTATGTTTGTTTTTCGTGATCATCTACAGGTTTTTCTTGTTAAAAATAATGCCACATTTTTTTTATATTTTCGCAAATTTTTGATCAGTAATATAATCATAATGGTTCTAATTAAACTCTCGAGAACATAAAAGTTTTGTTATTTCAATATTAAGTATCTTCGTTTTATCTACGAAAGCCAATGGCATAGTTCATTGACTTAATATATCATATAGAGACTCGAGCTGTTGTATATTACAAAAAATATTGAAATATTATAATGAAACAAGATGCCAAAAGTCGTCAGTTAGTAAATAATACAATTTTAAAACGTTGTCTCACACCAAAGGGATTCATGAGTTGCTACCATAATAACAGGATATCTGCTTAGTCATTGAAATCATTACTACGTACTTATTATAATACTGTATCTAATCGTATTGCAACATTATCAAATGGTAGAGTTTGACGTGGTCAGTAACTTGAAACGAGAATGAAGATTTCAGGTCGACTGATCGTCACCCCAAAACTCATATTGTTTATGTATATATGTATATCAAAGAATTCAAGTATTAAAATTCTAAAACAAAGAAGTCGCAATCTCCTATTGATATAACTTTAACTAACTTTTGAATGGTCATATAAAATTCTACATATTCCCAAAAGCGAAGTTTTGCGAAGATATTACAGTTTACGAGCGCTGAAACAGCTATCGAATTGCAGTTTAGCCGGGTCATAGTGAGTAGTGGCCGGCTAATAGCCGAGTGTGCCGTCCCCTTTCATGTACCTGGGACGGCGTACACGATCACCTCAGGCTGACCGTCTACGTTGCGACAAAAATTGATTCTACATTTTACGACGATTCATGCACCATCATGATTCGTGAAATTACTATATTTGCAAGATATACCGACAGGGTTGATGACGTGGCACGAAACCTATTGCTGATTCTAACGTGTATGGAGTTCTAATTTGTCAATGGTTCAGTTTCACAGGTTCCCGATAAGTTTCAGCTAATCTATCTGTCACATAAAACAAACAAAATCTATAAATTTTCTCAAAGGCTAACTACAATTTAAGTAATATAAGCCTTTGTTGTTTTTATTTATATCGTTTGTTACGCTAGCGTTGATACTCAAAAATACATCATCGCTAATACAACATTATAGGAAAATAGGCTTCGTCATGTTTTAAGAATAGCACTTAAGTTTAACAGAGTCTGTGAATAAGCATGTCTGCTGCATTATTATTGTCAAAAGTTATCATTTATCGTACGCTTTGAATGATTAATATTTTTTATTATTATTTAACAGGTTTTAATTTAATGGGGAAATTATTATAAACATTTAATTCATTTCTCCCTTTAGAAAAAAAAAAGTATATTGTTTTAGTCTGCGGTGTCTCTAAGAATGCATATAGCGCAGAGTCAGTTGAATTCGTGTCGTTAGAAAACCACGTATCTTGCTCTTTTGACGAGATTCTCCTTCAACACACATCGACGAGCGATGTGCTCGTTGTTTACATTCGTTCAAACCAGATTCGAGAATTACAAATGAATTCAGATTTATCTTGTAAGTACATCAGTTCTGTATAAAGTAGACTTGATCATTTTATTTAGAGACAAGCAGACGCCCGTGGTTTTATATATATATAAAATGCTTTGTCCTGACTCAGAATCAACGCACAGCACAAACCGCGCCACCGAGTTGTCTTATTGTTCGTTCACATTCTCATAGGAAGGTCGAAAATAAGTCTAAAAAGAACCCTTATAGTTTCGACATGTCCGTCTGTATGTTCGTCCACGGTCTAGCGTCTATAGACTAGACCCTTCATGAAAGAAAACTGTAATTTGGTTGTATACACATATTATTAATGCTAACAAAGTGGTAGAACAAGATTTTGGAAAAGATTTTTTTCCCCCCATGACCCCATAGACTCCATGTTGTGGGGTATCGTTAAACAGGTCTTTTAAAAACATCGTGGGTGTGGGAAGATCATTTTTCGATACAATGATCCGTTTTGGAATTATTTACATTCATCGTGTCAATTTTCGTTTTGGACGGTGCCAGTGGTCCCATCCTCCATCTACGAAAGTCTTGTGTTTAGAAATTAAAAAAAAATCATGATAGTAGTCCATATGCTGAACCTTCAATAAAACCTATTTCGGTTAAGTAGGCTCTACTTGTTACCGAGTAATCGCCGACGAACTTATAAAATAAAATTTCTCTTATGAAAACTTACAAATGTTAAATGATAGAATATGATTTAGGACTCATTTGCAAGCAAGCAAAGGACAACAAATACGGAACCCTACACTGTGCGTGGCCCGACACGCACTTGACTGGTTTTTTGACATAAATTTTGACAATAAAAGTACCTACTATTTATGAGCAAATTGCGGGTTGTACTAAAACTCTGAATAGTAGCGTTGTAAAAAATTAAATGTCATTGTGTAAACGATAAAATTTGTGTAAAAGAATTACTAACAAAGTGTACATAAATATGATTTTTATCAGAGCACCATAAAAATAATTGCGAGCAAATTATACTGGATCTTTCATGGTGCTACATAAATTTTCAATTCAAAAGCTCCGAAATTTTCACATTTAGTACTTTCAACAATTATTCATTTAATAGACTGTTAACTTCCGTAGATATTAAACAAAGACGTACGCTGGCCGCTTCAAACATTACTTATTTTATTGTAGATCTAAAAAAGTTTTAAGTGCCCATAATTTATTTAAGTACTGTAGAAGCAATCACTGAGAACAAATGCATAGCATAATTTCATTGGACCGAAACATTTTGCATAACTTTTAACTCCATGCACTTCCTTGCTCTTCGATTAAATAATTCGTGTTTGTCATACGAATTTATACCTTGTAACCATGGGGTAAACATACAATTTTGTGCAATGCAACTTTTAGTTATAATACCAACAGTTCCAAATTAGGGTGTAAATGAAAACATGCCAACTCATTTGCATGAAGAACTTTTGTCTGTTCCACTAATATTTGTTTCGGAATATATAATTATGTGCATGTTTTACAATTATTTTTGTATAATGAGATACAAGAACTACACGAGCCATGATCTGCAGAGGGGTTGCCCTGAAGTATAACAAAATTATATACTTATTAAAAAGGTTTATTTATGTATCGAGTTAAATTGGGTGATACCTCCGGTATTGCAAGCGTCTATAGGCTATGGTGACGGCTTACCATCAGGCCGGCCGTATGCCTGTTTGCCATCTTTGTGGTATATAAAAATAAAATAAAATTACATAGTTTATGTGTTGGTACTGGGGCTATACTAAGTATAAAGGATAATTAACGAAAAATTTATGGAACACAATATTTTAACTTCAAAATGAAGTAAACAAACTGTACGCCGCTTTTGGAGTCAGGTTTTGTGGATACCTTACAACGGATACCAATACGAAAATACTTTTTGTAAACATGCTAGGATCATAAACTTAAATCACCAACTAAGTCACAAAAAAACTTGAGAAACGGATCTGTTAAAAAAATGTAAAAAAGACATTTTTAATTTATTTTACAGCAGTTCATAAAATTTCAAACGAAAAATGCACACAGTTTTCTTTATTTCTTTGTGGAAATACTGCTGCTATCCAAAATGCGATGACCCGAAAAAAATACCGAAATTCCATGTACTGACATTTTACAGTGCAAATTACTGATCATTTGTAAGCTTTTGCATATTTTCTGATTTTAAATATTACTTTAATATTTAAAATTATAAAATATTAACAACATTTAATTAATATAATCGATTTACATAATGGTAATGAAAGCAAACGATTTACCCTCTGTGGCTATTATTAATGCGGCATTCATTTTGTGCACTTTGATGCACAAAATGAATGCCGCAAATTCTCTTCTTTAATTTGTAAACCATTTCAATCAATTTGTTTAAATATTTATAAACCGAGACGAATATAAGGAATAACAAAGTGAACAAAATTTTCTGCACATTATATTACTAGATTATAAACATTATTTCAGTACATTTCCCGCATTTCCTTACACCTCCATACATTTGTATCTCAATTTGAGGACTTACAATAACAAATCAACGCATTTTATCATCCCCCTCACGAGTTGTTAACGCGGAAATGTACGGGCCGTTAAGAATTCAACATTACCATTTTTATTAGAAAATATACTTAGGTATATCTGGTGAGGAAGCAAGAACCCAGATAAATTACCCAACATTCTCGCTAGCATTTGTCACTCGGAGACCCTTGCCGTTTGTGAAATTGTCCTCATATTGTAACGGCTAATCCTAGACGGGAATTCATCAGGTTCAAACGTGGGCCCTTATCGCGTGACCCTTGCTCTCGACTATTCGCAATTTTTTGTATCACCGTAAGTTTTACAAAGGATTTTTTGTAAGTTAATGCTGTCACGTTTTGCGTCACTTTAGAGTTTCACTGTTCGCGATTCTTTTGTTTTTCTAGTGAGATATGATGATGGAACTACTTTTGCGACTTCTGCCCTTAATGTCTTGACATTTAACACACTATTTGTTTTATGGTTTTTGCCCGAAGTGCCTGAATATTATCAGGTACTCATAATTAGTTTAAATAACTCGAAACTGTGATGATGATTACTTCCAAACTGAGTTACAATAACTCTACAAAATTTCAACATTCTCGTACCGCGTTTTGGTATTGTCATGTCAATGAGTCAATACTTTTATTTTTATAAGATTAGAGCTTAACTTCATACACTTACATGGTAATGTAATTTACTACGAGACCTCTTTACTAAATGACGAAAAAATCTATAAGTTCAAAGATCGTTGTATTCAAGGACTTTTGAATAATTTCCCAGGGCTCCTTTTATGTCATTTGAATTTTAAGGAGCAATAATATTTTTGAGATTCCAGAAGGATCATATTATGAATATAAATCGCGTAACAGTCTTAAGCACTCCCTAGATGGCATAACTTGTTGAAACCAGTTTAATTTAGGTTAAAAAATGAACTAATAGGTATACCATCAGGAGTTCAAAGCAGCAATTCCTCGTATTAATATAAACTTATTCTACATCGAATAACCTTTTCAAAGGCTTTGAGTTAAGGAACTCACTATGTAGTTTAACAATGATAAAGTCCAGAAATTCCTAAATCTCGCCGATATTATTATTATCATGGATGTACAGTCAACTAATGAAAGACGTGACTTTTAATAGTAAACATCGTTATGAAACTGCATGTAGGTAGTTAGATAGTGTAATATAAATACTTTTTTTTCCCTAGCCCCCACTGCTGGACAAAGGCCTCCCCCCTCCCTTTCTCTACTCGTCACGGTCCAAAGCTAGCCATCCAAGAAGGGAATCGTCCCGCCATCGCCTCCTTGGTCTTCCTCTACCTCGTCGCTCGTTCGGAACCCAAAAAGTTGATACTTTTGCCCATCTTCCCAATATTTTTCACAATATGAATACTATTGATTGATAAATAAATATTCGTGTAAATCCATTCACGCAATATGTAGAAAACTCTTTCATTGGCCGACTGTACTAGCCGCTTGTCATCACATATTCAGCCTTCCATTTGTACTATTGCAGGACAATAAAAACAAAAGTAAATTTAAGGATACTCGTAATAGTCCAACTTGAATGAATAGTTTCCTTTATGGGGCATATTGCAATGTGTACGAAAATATGTAACACTATTTTATAAATCTCCAAACGGCATAGATAAATGTAAACAGATAGAGTTTCATGTTAGCGCCGCAGAATTTTCCAGCAGTTTCACCCACCCGGTACTAGTTTACGTCACCCTGTAAATGTGCATTTCCAAAGGATTCGAATAAAATTCACGTCTGTAAGCCAGCCGTGTCGCGAGTTGGTTCAAAATCTATTATTATCGAGATAAATCGAGGCAGACGATATACACCGCAATATATGGAAGGGATGAAAGCCGATCGATAGAAACTGGAGTGTTTTTGGAAACCAAGGTTATTCTTTACTATAGTTTTATTACTTGTGTAATATGCGATGCGTGTGGTATGCGCACAGTGTTAATTAAATTGAAGAAACTTTTTAACCAAACTAAAAACTGACGTGCGTACATTCTTTTTTGGCACAAGCAACCTCGCTAACTGGCAAATTACTCACATATTTTTATTTTAAAAAACATTTTTTGGATAGTCTTTAAAAATTCCCTTTAATTATTCCTGCTAGGGAAGATTTTGAGATTAAAATTAGACCCCGTATCTATGTACCCCGAGACACGGAGCAGACACCCAAATGAAGTGCTTAATGGAATGAACATTAATGAACACTTCATTAGGCATCTGCATTGCTACATTTCACTTTAGGAGTTTGTTGAAAGAAGTATTTTTACCTTTAAGTACATTTACTGCTACTATTTTTCAATGAAAAATTCGTAATGTTCGTTGAGATGTAGTCGTAGTTTCTTTATAAAAATAAATTCAATTTTGTAGCTGCATCGTACTTGGTTATTTAAAATTATTTATTAATATATAAAGATGAAAGCTTTTTCCACAAAATCGACGTCACGAATTTACTTGAATTTTGGTACACGGGTTGTTTAAAACATAAAAACATAGGATAGTTTTTATTCCACAAATCACTCCGGGAATAGACACATTGGTAATGTAGGTTTCAAGACAAATGATTTATTCAAAGAATAGACCTTCACACACGTTCTCTAGGTACCAAAAAGAACCGCGTCTATTTATAGACTTTCCTTTATAGAATAAAAAAATAATACCACTAATTGGTATTATAAATGCGAAATTATATTACTTTTCTACACAAAACCGTCTTGATAAGTTTGCTTGAAAAGAGATGATCCAAAAGAAACCCAGGCCCGGACACAAAAAATTTGTATTCCAGATTTTAGAGGATATGTATAAATACTAAAATCTCATATTAAAATCTTCGGGGCTACTATGAAAGTATCGATCCGCATCAATGTCAAAAAAGACATTATAGTGCTACAATCAGGCTACAATGGTATTGATGAACGTGGCCGAAATTGGAACTACAACTCCCGTTCATACTGTATGTCACTTTTTGACAGTTCGCCTGTGACAAAATGTATGAAAATATGCCACAGTAACGCCCTCCTACAAACGTCACTGACGTTCATAAACATCCTTGTATCATTGCATCCTTTATGTCACTGTCAAAAAGTGACATATAATATGACCGGGAGTTGTAGTTCCAATTTTGGCCACGTTCTCTGTAAATACATTTGTACTAGTTAGAATAAGGTTCAAAACGTTAGTTCGTATTTTCTCATCTCCTTTGACACACAGATGGATTAACAACGTCAAGTATAAGTCAACATAGTTTTTATCTCGTATGTTAGTTAGTCCGGGTAAAAAAACACTGGGATTTCGCGGTTATGACGGACAAAGCTCATCTATTCTATACTTGTTTATCTTTATAGTAAGCCTTTTTCTCATTTAAATTTTCATATAGACGCTTGATAGATGCAACCACGCTACCGTGGTTCTTCAGTGAATGTCAATGTATTTTTTATTTATTTAGCCAAAACATGTTGACTCCACCCCAGCAGATGTAAAACAATCATTTTCAAAAAAATATGGGAGAAAAGTACCTACTGCAATGTTATTCAATATGCATGTGGGTTGTCATTTGCCAAATATTAGTGGGTGTCGGTGCCAGGAGAACCCCCCAACTGCATTTTTTACCATGTTTATCACAACGGTTACGGGCGGTGGACTCGTAAAAAGCCAAGTTATCACAGCCACGATGCTTACACTTGGAAGTTAATGAGGCGACATTTTGTGATAATGCTGGCGGTACTTAACGATGTTACTGCCTAGCGATAGAGATATATTTTAAGTATAACATAAAATGAGATAGATCCGTTTAGATGTTCAAATCTTTTGAAATTACCACGAAAATATGGAACACAAAAAGAAAAGCGAACAGATTTCCTTTTATTATTGTTCATATTTACAATTTCGACTTGTGACTGTTTTGTACAAGGCACATTTATTGTGCTCGTCGCGAATAAAAAATTCCTGATCCTGACCTGATCAAATTTAATATCTATCGTTAAATAATTTGACATATACCAAAAGTAATTCCAACCCTAATTTTACGGATATTGAGTTGCACTATTTTACCCAAACGAATTATTTTTAATGGAATTTAACAAGCTATTTGAAATCGTTGGGCTTTTTCCTAATCCTTTTTCTAGATGAGAGAGTAGTAAATTTTCCAATGTGGCCTTGTAATAGAGTACCTATCACTAGACATACCAGCCCTTTGGTATCATGAAGTAACTTTAGCATAGTTATTGCAACGTTACTTAAAAATCGTTCGTAAAAGCATCTCTCTCATCACGTCTTTCAAATCAGAACCTCGTAATACACTCCTGCTACGTAGTACCATATTTATTATTCGTGCTGCTTGAAAGCACGACATAACAGATGACCTAACCTAAGTAATCTTGGTAAAACACTTTTTGTAGTTTAGATATTTTTGTATTTATGGAGGTATTAAGGATGGAGAGGTTGGAAAAAGAGGAAGGGATGAAGAAAACTTTTATTAGAGAAAATTGTGCAATGGCGAGATAAAATGTGAAGGTGAAAAGTGAAGTGACAGTATAATAAAGTAGCGGCACGCTATGATGGCTGTTTTGACATATTACAATAGAGATGTGAAATGTCAATTTATTCTCGAAAAATATATAATCAAATCTGTAAGTTTTTGTTGCAACTAGTATGTATCTGATTAAAAAGGTCTAATAAAACAAAAATATAAATGTTTACTTAATATATTTGAACGAACTGAATATTGGAATGAAAATAAATACATGCACACTTTGAATTTCGAAAAACAAATGCCGAGTTGTGTGGTAAATAAGTACAAAAATAATTATAATCTTATAAAAATAAAAGATAAATGTTCGCGGGACTCTAATACATATATAAAAAGTTTAGAAATCAATGTAATAAAAAAAAATAGTGTCCTAAAATCATACATTCGATAAATTGTATGACACTGAACGTCACTATTGACAATAAAGAACAGCAATTTGCTCCTTCAAATGTAATTATTAATTAATACGAAACTTCATGAGTGGACAAACGTCAAAACGGCCATCATAGCGTGCCGCTACTATAATAGATGTAGGAAAACCATAAAGGAAACAACTATTTACAAAGAGTTCTGTTTGCCACAGGAGGATTCATGTTATAAAATACCTGCGTAAATAATAAATCAAAAATATTTGAATCGAATGCCTACAGAATTGAATCACAATGAAATGATTACTGCCAAACAGCCATGTTTTTCCTTCCGATCGCGGTGGATTTTAAAACAAATTGCGCGTTCAAATATTGACGATAAATTATATATTTCTGTTTGTTTTACGTTTTCCAATAACGATGCCAATATTCATACATGATCGTCATTGGAAAATTGCTGAAATGAGTGCGGTCTACGGCGAATAAAAGGGAAAATAAGCGTAATAGGGCTGATAGAACACGGCCTGTTTTCGCACCCGCGGGAGCGAGAGTTTCTGATCTAATTTACTATTGAGGGAAAATACGAAATTACTATTTCGCCTCCAAAAAAAAATGACCGTCCATAATTAAAGTGAACCAATTAAGGGTGTGGAGACGACATGTTAATTAAGCTAGCCTAATCAATTAAATACATATTAGACGTTCATCGGCGCAAATAAAATTAACTTTATAATTGGCTACATAATTAAATTCTGCTGCCGCTCGCAGGCTTGGCTCCTGTTACTGAAATATAACGGATATAATTTAATACCATACTTTTTGACCGAAATTTTGGCGATGTTAATCGTGTTGTTTATGTAAGGTTGTAAAATAAACATAATCTCGTGAATGTTTATTGATCTAGAAGCACTGACTCAGCATAAATATAATAATGTTTAAGTACATTCCTAGTAGGTACTACAAGTATACATACAACAAAACAAAGAAATAGTATGATGTAACGAGTACAATGGTTTTTAAAGCGTTAAAACTATATTTTACGATTTTTGATTATTTTTGTTTGGAATCGCTTCTAAATTAGTTACATGATATTATTATGTCAGTAAAATAAATAAAAATGAAAATTAGTCGTTTTAAAAGCATTCTATAAAGCTTTCCATACCGATAAATAATAAAATATGAAAGTTAACTAACACTAAACAGATTTTTGTATTAATTTCGCACGTCTATTTATTAAAATTTAGATTTTAAAATAACTTTTCTTAACTACTACATCTCAATTTTATTATGGAAACCATACACCTTTACTTTGTGTAAACAATTGTAATTTTATCGTGTGTAGTATAAGGGTGAAAGCATTTCCCCTCACGCAAGTACACATTATTCAAATATTTGCGCAGCGCAAAGGTGGAATATTGATGTACATACCTGTTGAATAGAAATAAACATCAATGACAAATATTTCTATTGTTTTGGTGTTATTGATTGTTTTATAGACAGTGATAACATAGTTCTTGGCTTTATACTGTTTTTGTTTTAGTATTAAATTATAATATTTGAGTAGTTTTTTTTTTCACGACGCGAAGGGAAATGCCTCGACGCGACGGAGAGTTGAGGCAGACTCACCTCTCGGGGAATATGCGGCGGGGACTATGGGGCTCCTGGTATTTCACAAATTTCATAACTTCATTTGGTTTGGAACAAGCTGTCCAATTCAATTCAAACCTCTAATTATACCTCTTCGGCTCAATTCATTCTTCCAAAGGATTGGTCGCTATTCGAGCGTCGATAGTACGTAGTCGACGCACGAGCAGCGACGAATTCTATAAAAAGTGTCGTTTACCAAAAAACTATCGACGCACAACAGCGACCAATTCTTTTCAAAAGAGAGTGTGCGACAGATTTACGTCGTTTCGAGGATATACTGTATTGTTATAAACTTATCAAAGACCAAGTATACAAGACACTTTTACACTTTGACTATAGTATCGTTCACATCACAATACACATCTACATTATTATGCTATAAAATAAATCAATATTTTTTTGTTTATCATAAAAATGTAGTATACATTTGGAACGTAATGTTTTTATTAAGTTCATAACACTGCCGCTTAAGGAGGAACCGCCGCCCCTTTACAATAATAACGAACAAACACGAATTTCTTCTACCGTAAAATAACAAAACAATGAAATGAAATAAATGTTAGCATGGGAAACGAAGATGGAGCGAGATGATGGAACGACTGCCATTTGCGTCGCTCGTATGAAAAATATTTCTACTGATCTTGTTTACATTGACATCGCAATCCTGCCTGGTGTAGATCGGAACGCGTTTTTACGCCATTGCGAGCAGATGGAACGATCAGGGCTGCCACATGATTGTGATATCGTTTGGTCAGTCTAAACAACTTACTTTAACACTATCAATAACATATTTTTTTATTTTTCTTGATATAATAAATTTTTATGTCACACAGCCGGTTGCAAGAATACATTTAAATCTTAATTCCATATTAATTCTCAAGCTATCTTTTTCCTTTTTTGGTTAAACAGTAATAGCCACAATTTAATGGGTCATTTATTTTAAAATTATTGTGGACGTACACTCCACCATTAGATCTAATAAGTTATTGCAATAGATATGTCATAGAATTAAAGTTTATTTATTTCAATTACAGCAACGTAAGCGAAACTTCTTATATTTAATTCGGTTGGTACATGAATATTGTTGCTTAGTTATTCTACTAAAGATTTTATATACCAGCCCCATAAATTAATGCGTAAGTAAAACGGAACGCGTACGTTTTTACGCCTTTCCGAACAAATGGTATTAGGGTTGTCACCATTGTGCACAGCGCTGTTATATTTTATGTAAAGCATAAAAAAGATAACTTTATATAATTGGTTTATTACATTGTAAGAATCCGTCGGCAATGATAATACAATATACTGATAGAACACATTTATTTCCTTAAACTTTCTACCCCAAAATCCCACTTTACACTCTTTTTTCCGTTCCGACTCACTACCCTCTTCTTAAGCATATCCTAACACCGCCTTTTTTTTCCTCCCCCTCCCTCTCTCGCGCCAACCCAACGCTCATTTTTTCACAAGTCAATTCAACTACTTTTTAAATTTAACTAATTGATCACGAAATGAAAAACTTTAAAGAAAACGTTATAAATATTCATAAATTTATATTAACCTTACATTCGTCCATCCTGATACCGTGTATGCCCCCATACACGATTCTGGCGACACCTTACATTCGGCGGGTTAGAATATTCTTTTACAATATTGATACAACTCATAAATCTAACATTACCAAATTTGAATGCATAAGAAAAAATGTAAGAAGAAAATAGAACAAAAATTAATAATAATCTTTACATCAAAAAAAATATATATCATTACTACATAAATTCATCTATCAAGTATATTCAGCGAACCATTCATTTCGCGCTTATTCATCTATCGAGTATATTCAGCGAACCATTCATTTCGCGCTTATTCATCTATCGAGTATATTCAGCGAACCATTCATTTCGCGCTTATTCATACTCAGTCTACTATTCAGTCTACTCCCAAGATCATTTCTCAGGGTAGAGGGTCTATTCAATCTACTCCTAAACTAATCAAATTCTTAGGGTAGATGGTCTATTCAGTCTGCTCCTAAACCAATCAAATTCTTAGGAGAGCAGGTCTATTCACGGATCAGGTCGCGAATCAATCATTTATCGCTCCTGATCTGAAACAATGTAAAATGAGTGATCAATTTCATGTACTTAAAAAGTCCGAACTTTCACAATTCTCAGCATCAGAGCTGTCGCCTTTATCGTCATTCAGTTCTAGTGCTGCCACGTGTATCCAGGGCCGCATGCGATCTGCAGCTACGGTAGTACCGCGTCTACTTTTCGTACCCTCAAACCCTGCAATGGGTGCTATTCTATAACGGTCATGTCCTAGTATTTTGACCACACGATATGGACCTTCATATGCTGGCATAAGCTTCGTGCTTTTGCCGTTATTATTAAAAGCTGTTTTTGTAATTTTTACTAGATCACCCTTTTTATACAATTTCGCAGGATATCTACCTCTATCATAATATTCTTTCTGTTTTATTTGTTCCCTATCTATCCTCTCTTTAACCTCATCGCGAATAGCTGTCAGGTTACTATTATCAACCTCGTATGATTCTCGAACTATTTCATTTAATATTGGACGAGACTCGCTGCTCATGACAGTACCAAACAACACTTCAGCAGGGGCTTTCCCTATGGTCTTTTGGACCGTGTTATTAAGTCCCCATTGGATCCTACCTAATTTATTATCCCAGTGTTTCTCATTGTCTTTGAGGTTTTGGGCGGTCAACGCATCTAAAATTGTCCTGTTGTAACGTTCAATTTGTCCATTGGACCTTGGACTTGCTACCGCATTTAATACATGCTTGACCCCTCTATCATAACAAAACTTACGAAAAGCATGGGAGGTAAAACAGCTACCACGATCACTGATTAAACGGTCCGGAGTTCGGAATGTATCAAATATATCGGTCAAAACTTTTATAACATTATTAGTTTTCGTATTTCTCACGGGTTTGATAAACAGGAATTTTGTAAACGAATCTATAACAGCTAGTATGTGAGTGTGACCCCCTGTCGACTTCACAAATGGCCCAAGATGGTCAATATGCAACGTGTGGAAAGGCACGTTGATTTTTGTAATAGGATGTAATAATCCTTCTTGATTAGTTTTGTCTTTTTTAGCATAGGCACACTCAATGCATGCCCCCACATACTTCTTTACGAAACGGGTCATTTTAGGGAACCAATAAAGTTTCCGCAATCTGTCTAATGTCTTTTCGACACCGATATGGCCAATATCATCATGGTTCAACCTGCACAATTGCCATCTTGCGCCCTTTGGAACCACCCAGCGAATCTTAGTTTTGTCACCATCTAAATATCTGAATAGTTTGTTATCGCGCAGGATGTAATTATCTTTTATATAATCAAGACCTTTTTCGTCTAACTTGCAACAAAGAATCTCACGAATCCTATGTAACTCAGAATCACCTAATTGCAAAGTGAGTAACCAATCATCACTACTAATTGCCATTATGGTCGGGAAGTGTTCGATATTTTGCATGTCTGGCTCTGACACTGGATTCCTTGGTAAAGCATCAACATGAGTCATCTTCACTCCTGCCCTATATTCTATCGAACAGTCAAACTCTTGGAGAGCTAGCCACCAGCGTGCAATTCGCGGTATCAAGTCGCGTTTCAGAAACGTGGAACGTAGCGCACTACAATCAGTAACAATCTTGAAATCTTTCCCTAATAAATAAACTCGGAACTTTTTTAGGGAACAGACGACAGCTAGAGTTTCCAATTCATATGAATGGAAATTCTTTTCTTCCGGTGTCGTTTGCCGACTGTAATACGCCACGGGTTGAAACGAGTCACATTCACGACTACGCTGCAATAAGATACCTCCAATACCGATTCTACTAGCGTCTGTATGAAGCTGCGTCTCTACAGTCGGATCATATATAGCTAAAACTGGTCTATCAATCAATTTAGATTTTAAATTGTGAAACGATTCCTCCTGGTCATTAGTCCACTCCCATGCCACATCCTTTTTAAGTAATTTAGTAAGTGGATGTGCAATTCGAGCAAACCCGAAAATAAACTTCCGGAAATAGCTGACGAACCCTAAGAATTGTCGAACGCCGTGAACATTTTGAGGACGTTGAAACCCTGTTACGCTTTTAATTTTAGTCTCACTAGGACGCATACCTACTGCACTGATTTCGTAACCTAAATAATCTATTTTATTCTGTAAAAAACTGCATTTTGATAAATTCAATTTTAATTTAGCATCGTCCAATAGTTTCAGTATTTCTTCTAGGCTATCTAAGCACTCTGAGGGGTTCGTAGCATAAATCAATAGGTCATCTATATAAACAGTGGCTTTTCGGAACCGGGCCCCGCCAAGCACATGATTCATCATTCTCTGGAAAACTGCGGGTGCATTTGCCAAACCGAACGGCATACGATTGAATTCATATTGGCCGTCCGGCGTGACAAACGCAGTTAGATGCCTGGATTCCTCCGCGATTGGTACTTGATAGTACCCGGACATAAGATCGAGAGTGATAAACCATGCTTGACCAGCTAAACGTGCTACTTCGTCATCTATAATGGGCATCGGATACCGCTCTTTTACCGTGATCGAGTTTAGCTTTCTATAGTCGACACACATGCGAATATTTCCGTCCTTCTTTTTCACTAGTATGATTGGGCTAGCGTAACTAGATACCGATTCTCTAACTATTCCTGCCTCTACCATTTCGCCTACCATTCCCCGTACTTGATCACGCTCGTGATGGGACAATCTATAAGGCCTGTACACGACGGGCTGCTGGCTGTTGAGCTCTATTTTCATTTCTGTAGCGTTAGTGCAGCCTAACTCGGATAGTTGGTGCGCAAAACAATTTTTATATCTTTGCAATAAATTCAGTAATCTAACTTTATGTTCATGAGCAACTGTATCATCGAGCTTTACCAACTCCTTTTTTATTAAGCCATCATTCTCTACCGTTGAACACACAGTTTTAACTCTATTTACTACCTCTACCTTTTCTGCACGTGAAAATACTAAACCCCCGGACAACAAGGAATTGCACATGGTGTTACTGTAACGTATAAAGACCCATTAACAACCTTGTGCAATCCACCATGCACCAAGAATTGAGCATTAGGTTTACCAACAACCTTCGATTGTAACAAAACATCGACTGCGGACCCTGCATCAGTGTGCGCGACAACGCTGGCAGTACCATAAAGTCTAGTGGATTCAGTAAATTTAACCTCCAAACATTTTTCAAAATTATCATCAACTAAATTTATCCATGGAATTTCAGACCCGATATTAAGAAATTGAAGCTTCTCAAAATCCTTATAAACAATGATGTGTGGTTGTTCAGAGTACGTTTGACCTATAAGAAGTGGTTTGTCAATCAAGTGATTTTTCACAACCCTACATGGGACTGTAGCGAAAACGTTATCAATTGCTAGATCTAAATCGATCGACCCTAAGGCGTTCACTAACCCTTCCCCAAAACCCTTCAATGTTGAAGACTGTTCATCATGAGAGATTCCCATATCTGATAATGTGGACTCCCTAATTAACGTAACTTCGCTGCCGAAATCTACAAAAGCTTCATGCAGAACACCATTAACATACACGTCCTTAACATATTTGGAACTCGTTTTAGTACCTGTAATGCACATAGTTTTCTGTACAACAGCGTCAGTCTTTACAGTATCCTTAGGATCATTTCTGCTAAAACAATTTACTGTAGTGTGACCTATTTTATTGCACCGACTGCATTTCTTTAAAGGTTTAGGACAATACAAAGCTAAGTGTCCTTTAGTTTTACAGTTGAAACAAATAATGTCCGAATTTCCCCGGGACCTAGTACTTGGTCTCGTCTGTGCATCATATTGGTTAGAATTTCTATTTTTAAAAGAGGGGTTTACATATGATGAACTCTCTTTGTTACTTAACAAGAACTGCAAGAGTTGATCTGGCATCGAACAGCGTAAAGCTAAGGCGCTAGACTTCGTAGTTTTATCGCTGATGCCATGAATGATACAATCTACCGCTCGTTTACCTGATATGTCACATTGATTTAAAAGAGCGAGTTTTTCATAATAGTACAATTCAATTGGCTCATTGAATCTACTTTTCCTCTTTAACATATCTTCCAAGGCCTGGCCATAATTCTGTTCGTACGGAAAAGCACTCATCAGCTTGTCTTGCCATTCACTCCACTTAAAGAGAATCGAATTTTGGCTCTCGTACCAGGTTTTGGCCAAACCCTGGAGTTTAGGCATGGCAAAGTGTACAGTAGTCTTCTCATCCCAGCCATAGACCAATGCACATTCGTTAACTTTTTTGAGCCATACGTCCATTCGCTGCGATTTAGTCGAGGGGTCAAATTCAGGTAGTATATTTCTAAAATCTAAATTTCTGACAGTAGATTGTACTGGCTGGGTCTCTGGCTGGGATGTCAAACCAACGCGGCCCTTGAAGGACTGTATGATCTTTAAAACATCATTAGTGGAAAAAGAAGGGCTACATGACCTTTGTTTCTGAAGTCCAGAGTCGATGCAGCCACTACGCTGCTCGTTGTGCTGCTCGTGACGTTGCCGGCTGCGTCGCTCGCTGAGCAGCGTTCGCTGCTGGCGGCGCTGCTCCTCACTCCGCTGACTGCGTTGCTCGCTGCGTCGCTCGCTGGGTCGCTCGCTGCGTCGCTCGCTGCGTCGCTCGCTGCGTCGCCTCTCGTCCCTCTTCAGCGCCTCCCGTAGACGGCTCTCCATCCGGCGAAGGCGATCTCGCTCACGTTCCAATTCGTACTCCAAGCGTCCGCGTCGGCTGCAGCTGCGGCTTCCGCTGTGGTGGTTGCTGCCCTGCCGAGCCGGTATGGAGTCCCGAACGGGTGTCTCTAGGCGGCGTGGCCCGCTCGTCCGGTCGTCCATTGTCTAGAACTCACAGACGGAAATAAACGTTAATAGATCACCCTATCTAGAAGATGATCATAGATCGAAGATCGCTATGTTGTGACACAGGTACTTTGTTAAATAAGTAAGGCAACTAACTAAAACACAAAACAATTATTATATGAATAGAATTATTGCAGCATTAGGATAAGTAGGTACAGTACAATTCAATAGAATAACAGAATAACCATCTTATTAAATTCACAAGTTGATGGTTAGTATACACCTAATTCATTTGATTTTATTTATTTAGTTTCATATCATACATCATTTCATTATCATACGTTATAAATTCAAAAATTGTATTTGACATTTGACTAGACACTTAAAAATAAATGCAATAAGCAATAACAGAATGCATAATTATTGTAAGTTATGCGGGGTGTAGGTAAACTATGCACAAAAACACGTAGCAGTCGTATTATCTAATGGCGGCGGCCAGTTTAAAATTTACTTCGAAGAAATCTCATAAAATAATAAATTTTTCTGTATAGATTAAAAACTCACTCGATAATGTTCAAATTCACATTACGTTATTCCACTATTAATATCTGCTACCAACAATCTTTAAAAAAATGTTTACTTACATATAAGTCTTGGCGCAGTAATCCCACTTCTGAACTGTAAGAATCCGTCGGCAATGATAATACAATATACTGATAGAACACATTTATTTCCTTAAACTTTCTACCCCAAAATCCCACTTTACACTCTTTTTTCCGTTCCGACTCACTACCCTCTTCTTAAGCATATCCTAACACCGCCTTTTTTTTCCTCCCCCTCCCTCTCTCGCGCCAACCCAACGCTCATTTTTTCACAAGTCAATTCAACTACTTTTTAAATTTAACTAATTGATCACGAAATGAAAAACTTTAAAGAAAACGTTATAAATATTCATAAATTTATATTAACCTTACAACATTAAGGTGTATTTATAATACACCATAATTATATTCGGTGATTGAAGAAGGTTTAAAATGCCAGTTTCAGTGTGTCGTCTCAAGGCTCATTATACCAGGTGCACGCGCACGAACTTTGGACGTATTCGCGAGTGGTTAGTGAGAAGCCGTCTTAACTTATTAACGTCATCTTGAGAACGTTAGAACGAATTGACAGTTTTGTATGACTTTTCCACAAGCCTGAAACGCAGTATAACTGGAAGGTATCGAAAATAAAAGTAGTCAGCTACAGATACTCTTTTAATATTCAAGAAACTTCCAATGTTTTGGATGAAGCCAAGAGATAAGAATTTTCTTAACTCTACGACTGTATTTTTTGCTGCCGTAGTCAATTTTTGCTGCGTATATTTAAGTTTCAAATTTTTACAATCTTTGTTAAAAGATAAAGTAAATAGTAACCAGACAGACAATTTGGAAAAAGGATTTTATATTTTATTTAAAAAAACTGAGGGTATTTAAATTCATACATTCTAGTTGGCATCGCCTCCAAGTTTAAACTCGTTCTAAAATAAATACTAAAGAAACTGCAAAGTCTAACTTGGTTTGCTTACCATCAAGCGAATGACTACCGTTGTTCTGTTTTTTTTTTAAATATAATATTATTACCTAAATTGTTTATTTAAACATCTTGGTTGCGTAATAGCCACTTTATTGATTCGAACTGTTGACATGTTAATACGATGAGCCTGCCAAAGAATTTCACACAGGCATCCACAAACGCATACAAACGACAATAGCAGACCATCCATAAATCAAGTTCATTCATATTGTTTTTCTTTATCAACAAACATAACATTAAACTTACATAGAGATTACAACTAAGATCCAGATAAGTAGATCTAATATTGTAGCTATTTCATAGTTCTCAGTTAATCTATCAACAGCAAACTTTTAGGTCACGAAAGTTAGGTAACTGATCACCGCAAAAACTTTTGTGGTATTAGCACTTTATCGTCTATACCATAAGGTTCATATTAGCTATAATTCGTTGGGAAAAATCGGTTGAGGAATAGCTATGTCGTTTGTTTGTCCGGAATACGTCGTTTCAACTTGACATTACCACAATAACGCTTTGCTAATGGGGTGACCAAGCTATTGTCCCTCGGAGTCTTTACAAGAATGTGAATAAATGTGACCATTAATAAGTCCGCAAATTACTACCGCATCATGTATTGGACAGGCTGGAGACTGAGAATTATTCTAAGACTATTTGTCTGTTAATCTTTTGTCTTTGTTGAGTACACTATATAATAGTCTCCGATGCATCTCCTGTGTTGTTAAGACTATGTATTTTTTTATGCAATTCACACAGCGCCATCTGGTCCCAACTTGCGTAGTTTACTTTGGGTGCCGAAAGGGCCTGTAGGGTCACTAACAAATGAGCCACGTGGCTGACAAGACTGAAAGTGGCTATGGGTGACTTATTGCAGTCTCAAGGCTAGTCTACCGCTGTCATGGAACTCAGAACTAATTTAACAGAGAGGAAATTAGTAGGGGTAGATAATCTTCAGATGTTGAATCATCTTATTTATAATTAACTGTATTTATATCTATTATCGGCATCTTAGTTGTCATAATGTTTGGTATTTGTAATGTTGATTTTAGGCCATTATTTTATTATGCCGTTATATTATTAGTCATTGAATACAATTTATATGATTTGCTATCACATGGCGTATGTCGTATGCCAAAAGATTTTATTGTGGTAAATCCCCTAATAATTTGTGATTGTAACTTTTATTAGTAACATTTAAAAGTGCCGAATTTCTTGACAGTTCTATTACCTGTACCTACAATAGTGTACTTTCACCTACACTTTTAAATTTTAAGTTTATTTGTTTGGTAAAATTTTTCGTTTATTACCTACCTACATATGTTATTTCTATGGAATATGTAAAATTCATGTATTCCATAAAAATAATACATAAAAGCAAATAACAATACATGCGTTCGTCAAAACGTATTTTATATGAGATCCTATTGAAAAATACCGTCATTGTGTTATTTTTAGATTTTTCGTCAGCCCTGTATATGGCAAAAACGGTGCGGGAATCAAAATCCTCTTATCGCCCAGAAGCATAAAGCTTAAAATTGAAATTTAATAACTACAGGCGCTCCATTCCAGCTTTTTAAAGCATATTCCATACGATACTGTTAGGCTGCTGTCGCGTTTATGTGACCATTACAGCGTTCGATTTAACGTAAATCCTGTGGCTGTTGAGTATTGATTCGTTCGAATGGTGACGTAAAATTATAACAATGGCTCGTAATAGTAAAAACAAAGCTAAGTGTTGTGTGTACCGTGACCTTTATCAGTGTTGTAAATATCCAAGGCGCTGTTATTGATATGTAGACTCTTTTGAGTTCAGATCAGATCTTTTCACTTTTATACAGATCAATATAAAAGCAACCATTCTTGACCCTGCAGATAGATACCTACTATTTGCGTACACTTTCTTCAACTTGATACATATTTTTAAAGTACTTTTTACGTAAAGAAGCGGACGCACATATTATAATTTCCTATCGAACAGCTATGGAGCGAGATAACGGCTGATAGTTTGACCTTTAGTATATATTTAAATGAAAATACTTAAGGTACCTTTTTTATACCACAAAGTTGGCAAACAAGCATACGGCCCGCCTGATGGTAAGCATCACCGGAGCCTATAGACGCTTGCAATACCGGGGGTATCACTTACGCGTTGTCAACCCTGCCAACCCCCCCAAGTGGAGCTTTGGAGACTTACTCACCGTAGGAACACAGCATGGCCGAGACCAATGCTATTTGGCTACGATCTTCTGTAAGGTGGAGGTCCTTCCCCAGACGGGCTGCTCCGATTTGAGCGTATTATCCGCTGTGCCCTACCTCTCTTACCTAATAGCCCTACCAACGCGCGACAGGTTGATTGTTGTATTATGTCGAATAAAAAACCTTTTGAAACCATTTTCTTCGAAATGAACTAAAATTACATAAATAATTTTACGGTATTTTAACTAATACGAATCCTCTTACACTTCTATTCAACGTGTTTATGGCTCGTTATATTTACCGTAAATTCGCTAACAATACTACACTGTAACCATCAAACGATAACATTAATTTTAACAATGGCTCATGAAATTGTTAGTGGATGGCCCACAAAATGTTCGGTGTTGATATAATTACAGGTTTGTCCTGTTATACAACCATTATACGTATTAATGGAACCGGCCGATCCATGTAAACTAATTTTAGTTTTTGGAAGTTTTTTAACAGTTTCCTTAGAAATAAATTCTTAATTTGAATAACGGACTAAGAAGGAAATTAGTCGAGCTAAATAATATTGTAACAAATTAAAAAGATGATTTCATAATGGGGAAGACAAAAATGAGGATGTTGCCCGTTCCAATAAGGACGGAATCCAACATATCACAGGAAAACCTCGTAAGCCGCGACAATTTTTGCGCAACTTTTACCTTATACCTACTTTCTTTGAAATCTCTTGGAGCACAATAATATCAAATAAAAAAGAAATAGAATAAACTCCTGTATTACACCTTTTAAATACTTTTAATAGATGTAATGCATCACAATATCCACTCCTATCTAGTAATTTTAATTAAGACATTTTTTGACATAAATGGAGAACTCTTCAAAAAAAATATTAAAATTGTATAATGAGTAATATTCATAATCAATATTTCCACTTCTTCTTTATTATTCTGTTTGAAATAAAAATTCGTCATTAAAAAGAGCTGCCAAGGCATGAATCCCGATGCCGCCTACCGGCCGCATAGCTAGCAGTCAGTCGCGTCTACTTGTCCCGGATAATGAATAATTTATTTGTCGACACGTAATTATTGAGTTTATTTCCGACTGCCGAGGTCGAATGTCAGTAGGCATCCATATTTATTATTTAAAGTTTTTATTGTTAAAAAGGAAAAGATTTTATATTAAAGAAAAGTATATTATTATTTAATATTATATTAAATAAAGAAACGTCTATATTATTCGATTATACTATTCTTATACTTTTTTTTGTTTAAAAAATAAATTGTTGATTGTTTTTTTTTTTTTGGTACCAGTCACTTATTCTTTACTTGCGGCGGTCTGCTCCTATCTTTAACACCGATTTAGCATGTTATAATTTAGATTTAATTTTATGTTGAGACAAATTAATGGCACTATTTATTGACATTCCGCGTACGTAATGTTGTATGTATGTACCTAGTTTTAAATTTTATGTTGAAAAAGAAAAGAAAAAAGAAAAGTACAATATATTTTTAAATTACAAAAAAGGCCGTAACTGGTTTTCTTTCGCCATTTCTTTTTACCAGTGGTCATTTTGCTTTTGTTTCCGAAATGGTAGTAGTTTATAGAGTAGATTAATGTATACAAATCATTTATTAGGTACTGTATACTCTGACAAGAGAACGTGTTTGTGAAAACCTATTCTCTGAATAAAAGTTTTGAATTTGAATTTGAATTGCGGAGCAGTGAGAACTACCATCAAGTGACCCGCACATTCGTTTGCCAATCTCAATAACATAATAAATAAATTGTCAATACAATCAATCTTGCAGACTCACGAGATATAAAATGCGTCGATTGGCTTGTTTATATGGCATCTGTTTACACCGTCCCACCCATGAAGTTAATAATAACGTCCAATTAACAGAGATCCCACGATGCATCAGTGATTAAGATAATGAATGAAAGAGAGCCGGCAGTCCTATTTCATTACTCAGCGAACTCAGTAAAAAGTGTGTTCATAGCAATTTCAACGCCGACTAAGTTTACACTTGACTTTCATACTCATTTAATATGGATGACAAAATTAAAAATGTAAGTTTGTTTCGTATTACCATGACGGGGTAACTTTTAAAACTAGATTTCGTCGGTGAAATTTAATGTTAAATTAAGTTGAGAATCGAATGAATCTGAATGTTTTTTTTAATATTATAAGTACTAATTTACAATTATAATTATAATCTGTTGTCTGGATTGCAAAAACAGGTTCAGCCTAGCTTACTTTGGAATCAGGTGTCGCTTCGTGTCGAATTACTTAATTAACGATTATATTTTTAACTAGCTTTTTAAAATTTTGTCCGTCTGTTTGTATGTTTGTATGTATGTTTGTACACGCTAATCTCGGAAACGGCTGAACCGATTTGGATGGGGTTTTCACTAATATGTGGCGATTTGCTCAACTTAACATTTAGTGTATGTTTCTTTTCAAAACTCCCACGGGAATCCGAGATATACGCAAACGAAGTTGCAAGGGTATATCAACGCACAGCCCAAACCGCTGGGTCTAGAGATTCCAAATTTGGCATGTAGGTTCCTTACCAAGTCTAGGGATGTACTATGAAAGGATTTTTCAAAATTTCCACGGGAAAGCGAGATATACGCAAACGACGATTGCGAGGGGACGCACAGCCCAAACCGTTGGGTCTAGAGGTGGCAAATTTGGCATGTAGGGTCCTTATAAGGACCGGACCGGAACCGACCGGACCGGAACAGATCAGACCTGATCGGTCCGTAAGGAACCGCACCGTACCGGGCCGTGCCGGACCGGACCGGTTTTTTAGAAAAATATGCTAATTGGCATGTAGGCTCCATATCAGCACCAGACCGACCGGACCGGACCGGACCGACCGGACCGGATGGAACCGTACCGTACCGGGCCATGCAGGACCGGAATTTGTTCTGAAGAAAAATATGCTAATTGTTACTAGGCCACGCGGGCGAAGCCGCGGGCAGAAGCTAGTTTGTAATATTAGTAAGGATTATACTTTTAATTTTTTTATTTATATATATAGATTTATGTAAGAGGTTGGCTGACGAGCATGCGGGTCACCTGACGTTAAGTGATCACCGCCACGCCACCCATGTAGCACAGAGACACCGGAGGAGTCCCTGAGCCGCTGCCGGCCTTTTAAGTGCCTGTATGCTCGCTTATTATACAAAGATTGGTATAATAAACCAATTTATTTATAATAATTCGTATATTACTTATTCAATATTGAAATGTCATCTTGTATGCCTATAACAAAGTAATATTTTAGTTTTAATAAAAATATTGATATAAATTATTATAATATTACAATTAACATATTATAATAGAACATTAAAAATTATTTTACACGTAAAAACAAATAAGTCACTTTGTTTTTATGCAAATGGCATTAAAGGTTAGCTTCCTTAAATAAACACCTTTAAAACTAGGAAACTATAAAATTACGGTAAAATGTAATAAAAATTAAACCGGTTTTATTGTAAATAATATTATTACGATTCTTTACTCAATTTAATTCTTCGGAGTTTTTCTTAAATAAGCAATGAATCGAAAGTTTGTACAGTATTTTTTGTAATAAGAGTAGACGCTTTATCATAAATATATTGTATTTCACTAAAAGCAAAATTGAGTAAGCTCTGTTAGCTAAATTTAGTAAGAAAAGGCAAATAAAATATTTCAAAATGTTTGTTTATTTTACTTACTTACAAACTTGATGTATTTATGAATAATGAGAAATCATTAAATGTTTTGTATTGTGGTTTGTACTGTTCGTTACCTAATAAGTGTGATTGGTCATAATTCATAGTTAATTTACTTTAAACACAATTTTAGATGTACGTAGTTAATTTTTTTATTCTTAAAATTAGAAACACCTCATATTATACTCAATTCGGAATTCGGTTGTGACTGAAAGAAATAACCATAATTTATTAAACGTTTTGCTAACTGTTGACAGTCCGGTGATGCGTTGGTGACCATTTCGGCACCAGAAGGCGTGGGTTCAATCCCTGCACGTGGCACACATTTACTTCATGGCATTTCATTTTTTCGAGTCTGGGCATTTTCTCTTTATTATAAATAGGTACTTATTATTAACGATAATATATCCGTTGTTTGATACCCATAACATAAGCATTTGACCATGGGTACGGTAGGACCAGATATGTATTTGTGGTAGAATTTGTATACTTGTTATAGATGAAAATTTCAAGAACATTTCACGAGGAACTGAAAAAACTAGCTGATCAACCTTCCTGGAAGTCGGATAACGAGGGGATACATGAACGTGTGAATTTTGATGACACTATCTGGGGTTTCAATTTAGCTGGAGGAGCCTACTATAACACTGCGTTAAGAGTGACACATGTAAGTATCTCTCGTTAATATTATTATTTTCTTAAAGATGACATGAAGAAGAATGACAGTGAACAGTATATAGTTTATGGAAGAGGTTTGCAAACGAGCATGCGGGTCACCTGATGGTAAGTAATGGAGTACAGAGACACCAGAGTCACTGAGAAATAAGGACTTAAAAGGAGGAGGAGATAAGGAGAAAAGGGAGAGGAGTTGATCTTCCGAATTTCTCAGTCACTAAACAAAACACATTGTTGCTTCATGCCGATATTCTGTGAGCGTGTGGGACTTCCCTGGTCTAGCTAGCCCATTTCATATCACTCTCAAGAATTTTATCACTAACTATAAAACCACTCTATTCTTTTTAAATGTCAGACGACCCTAGTCGTCCTACGATACCTATATCGTCGTACGGGTAGGTAGGATCTAAGGGCGCATTCAGATTACAGAACATAACATGTTGTATGTTCTCATAGTTCAAGTTAGTTTCATTCAATGTTACTTGATATTTTATGTTATGATAACAATGTTACATACTTTAATGTGTGAAAGAGCCACAATCTAATAAAAATAAATGCTCTTTCAAACCCTGACGAAATGAAACTTCAAATTTAAAAAATAACTAAGAAAAACAACGAAAATAACCAGTATGAATTTAAAATGGTAGCACGGACGGATGCCGCGCGACGCACAAACGTCATTCAGACGAAATCCAGCAGTCAATCGCTCCCTCACTATTCATAAACTGGAACAGACCACTATTGTCCCCACTGTCGTTTTAATCGATATTTCAATAAGCCGATCTTTTATCCGATTCATGGAAACAGAGCAGAAAATCACACTAGGTAGGTATTCAGTATTCAGGTTTTAAAATAAAATCGAAGATTTAAGTCATTCTCACATAAGTACTTCACGTTGCATACATGAAGCTCTGCTTCACATGCTCAATTCGTTTGAAGAATGATAAAGTTTTATTTACATATATGCTATAAACTCTTATTTTAATGGCTCATTTATCGTGCATAAGAATATTTTTACTTAATCGTAATTTTCTCTGCTTAAATTGAACAATTATACATGTATGAACCAATTATTACTCCTGCAAAAAAATAAATGAATAATTGTATTTTAGGTAAAAAAAGATAGCCGTGCCGAACGCGTTGGCATTAAAGTTGGTGACAGTGTGAAGTACATCAATGGAATTGAAACGTCTACGCTGACAGTACAAGAAGCCCATGATCTGATACTAAATAGTGGAATCGAAATCAAATTGAATGTAACCGCGTGAGTAATCTGGTGCCCCTTAGGCAAGTGGCAAACGTCCCTTATAGAGAGAGAATGGAAAATGAAGCTTACACGAAATTAAAAGTATTATAATAGAACAAAACTCCTCAAATAAGTGAAATAAAAATAAAAGTATATCTTCTAAATAACATTTTATAACAAGGTTAATAACTGATGTTACTTAATCTCTATCTAGCTACACGACACTTACTCGAACGAATTCCTGCACTTACTTACACTCTTGTAGCAAAAAATATACTTTTAATTTCATGCATGTAAGCATGTAAATTTTTAGCGAAATTCAATTTTTGACCGAAGTCACAGCGGTTTTACTATTAAATAAATAAAACTAGTTCCACGCTGATGATGCATGCTCTCCGAGTTTTATGCGCAAAACTAATTTAAAGTTTGAAGCATATTTATTTGCTTGTGGGAGCAACAATTCATTGCAGTTAATTATATTCCATATTTCAGGCCAGACATCGATGAACCCGCTTATTTCGTTTATCAAGATGATCTTGTGAGTATTTATTTATATAATTACATTAATTACACCATTGTATTGAAAAATTATCTTCACACACACCCTCAATGTTTTCAAGAGACCTATCTATCCTTCTTCCAATCTATATTAAATTCATCCGCACTTTACGTGTAGTGAACATTTAAAGATACCACTTTGTTGGCAAAGTAAATATTTGTAATCATACTGAACTACAGCTTTCTAGTATTAAGTGTCTCTAAACTAGACCACAGACAGACGGACAGACATAGAGAACGATTAAAAATGTACTCACGCGAACAACAGAAAGTAAGCTTGCCTTCAACAAAACGCCTGTGACTAAAGCCAATTTAATCGGATGGGTTAGTATGCACAGTGTTCCTTTGTTCATACTTTTTTGCACAAATAAATATACAACAAACAAAACTCCAGCTTTAGCCTGGGATGCACGGTACGAATATATTATGAAGGGGCTTACACACAATTTTTACGTTATTAGAAAAGTTCTAACAGCAAGACCGGGTTGTTATTTTCACCTTTCACTGTTATTTTCACTACACATTCTTGCAACATAAAAAAGAGGCATAGCCGAGTTTCTTTTCCGGGAAAATATTGTAATTTAGGGGTAAACAGAATATTATCTTTGTAGATAAAAGGCATATGTGGTTTTATATTTTTGCAGGAAGATGAGGTGGCTGAGCAAAAGCGTCGTCGTCAAACTGAGGAACCTGTAATGAACTTACAATATAAAGGTGCAAGAACGGTAATTTCCACTTACTATTTTCAAAGCGATTAATCAGTAGTAATGGAACGTTTTTACAATAAAATTAGTTTCGATGTGAGTTAGAAAAGTATTTACCATGAATCCACCACAGAAGCAGAGAGGAGAAAAGAGGTGTGAGGCTGTGCCAAAATAAACCAATCGAATTGTAGTATCTCTGTCCATTGAAGCGGAACGGAGATTTTATGCAATCCTGTTAGTTAATATTTGACATTTCTCCGCTACGGAGCTCCCCTGCTGTGGAGCTTGGTTGCGGAGTGGAGCTAGAAAGTCAAGCGGAACGGTGATACAGACTATGTCTTTTCATAGAATCGGAACGGAGTTACAGGCTATTTTTCTCTACGAAGAGTTCGGCTCAAACCACGCACCGTTCCATTTATCCCAGTGCCAGGGATTTAAATTTATGAATTTTAAAACTAGTTTCGGCATTTCGAAATATAATCTTCGATATCTGTTGTAGCAAGAGGCTGTATGCAATTTGATTGGTCAATTTTGCTTGCTCTTTTCTCCTTTCTACTAATGTGGACAGGCAGCCATAACTTTTACAAAAATGCAAGTCATAGTGTAGTAAATCCAATTGTAATATAGTAAACATGTCTTTAATCATTTTCTGATTTTCTTTTAGAATCAAGCGTGGAGTATCGCATGGCCGTGCAATAAGAAACGTGATATTTTGTACAAAGAATCAAATTGCTTTCTAGTTCCTAGCGTCTACGAAAATAAACATCCGTAAGTATCTGCTTACACTAATATATTTTTTAATGATATTAAAACTATGTATTACTTACAGCGAGATGCACATAAACATTTTATATTTACCCATTAAATCTCTAACTTTAAGGTATATTCTGCGACTCAAAGTTATACTAATTTAATAAAATTTATTTTTAAATGTAAGAGTATGTACAAAAATAAATTTTTGCAATGAAGTCATAAGCTTAGCACAATATACGTAAAAACATGATACGATAGTAAAGTTGAGAAAAATATTAGATTTTCACAAATTGCTAAAAATATGTGAAAGAAAAAAATGAAGTGCGTAATGGTTCTGAATAAATAAAACGTTTTAAAATAAAATATAAAGTAGCAAAATATTTTGTATTCTACATGCAGCTCACTCATTTCGTTACCATACATACCAATTTATTATTTTGGAATTGAAACAACATTTATTCAATATTGCAATATTTTATATTGTTCTGCCAAATATTACATATTCAATCTTGTGCAACTACGTACCTATAACAAAGTAGTTATATTACTTAATTATTTTATAATTCTGTCATTCTTTTTTAATAATGATTGTAACGTAATTTGTGAATAATATATTTTTATTATTTATAAGTTTTTGTACATTTTCATCGAAAAACTCAGTTGCAGTACCAAAAAATTTCATCTTAGCGTTAATTATAAAAGTGTCGGACTGGTCCCCAACTTTTCTAAAGGTCTCTTTAAAAGTTTTCAATTAAGTAAGGTATCGAATGTCCGATAAAAAAAAGTTAATCGAAGTCTCCCAAAGTCGGTGCTCTGTAACGAACTTAACTGTGATTTCTTTGTTCCAGAGAGAAAATACTAAAAAATCGAACAATGAAATGCGAGAAAACGACCGTTTAATGCCGATGGCGGGAGACAGAAATACTTCCAAGATTTGAATTTGTTGTCTTGCTTCGAAACATTCTAAATGTACTTCTATTTGTTCTTTTTTTGAAGTCTTTGAGATTAACCCATCTCAAAACTTCTCCGCGAATAAAGATTCTTATAACCTTATTACCATTCGTTTTTTTAACGTTAAAGAAAACTACCTTCTAAAGAAAATCGTCGATATTTCATATTTATTTATGTATACATTTCCATGCGAAGAACTCTTACAAAAAAGGAATTTATTGGTACCCAGTAGTATGTGTCTTGCGACAAATTTATATATTCCATTAAACGTTTCGCCTCCAGCGAAGCGTTAACTTCTCTGAAAGTTGTTGTAACATAGTTAAATTACCTCAACCTTTTACGTTTGCATTGAAATGTTTTTAAATTGCATTCGGAAAAAACTAGTTACTACCAGCCATCTCTATAGATTAGATTAAAATAAATATTTCTGGTTACGGCAATTAAAATATACTCTTTTCAAGGAAATTGTAACTACGTAACCAGATATTGCACTTGCAGTTGCACAAACCTGACAGTCAGTTTCTTGGCAGTGATTTTGACATTATAACTGCTATCAATTACATTATTATCCACAGACATGCCAGAATACAGTAATCATAAAACAATCATTAACCCAGCATGTTTTAGCTATATTTCATCTTAGTTCATGCCACTACCACACCTCTACCGTGTTGATAGTAGTCTGTCTCACTCACCTTTCGACTTAGCTTTACTCTTACATACCACTACTCTCTGAGTCATACATCTCACCAGTATCTAGCTTTGTTTTTATCAGACGAAAATTTAAATTTTGATTGACTGACAGACTATACAGCGTTGACGACGCAAGTTTTACAGTTTTTGGACGGAGGTTTCACAGTTTCGACATGAAATCGACCTTTTGACATAAGTCGAAATACAACATCGCATTTGTAAACAGTTTTCCCTCACCAATAGCTGATTAAATAAACCTTAATTTATACGAATAGAAGACGGACGAAGTGGATTGAACTTATTATCAGAATAGATAATCGTAAGTGCACAGTCATGTTAAGAAGGATATTAGATAGACCGTCATCACATATTTATTTAAAGCCGTAAACTAAGAACAGTGTCCAATTTTGATCCATGACATAAATAATGAACGTTCCCCAATGTTCCAAAAGTAAACTTTAAAATGTCACCTCTTTCATTGGAAGTACCGGAACCCCACGTCCGAACTTTTGGAATGTTTAATACGAATCCTGCCGCTGATTTTGCGTGGGTCGTGTTTAAACAAGTCGCAAGTTTATGTTGTTTTAGGACTAATGAGCTCTTTGAATTTTCGTCACGATACCCAGTCAATGATACGACCCCTGATTGTGTCGGTAAGTAGTCTAAGTATTCAGAGACTGCTCTGAACAATATTTGATTAAACCACGCTGCTATCTTTACTAATGTTTTACTCGACTAAGGCAGAGACTATATTATGACCTCACTGTTAAACCATTTTGGAAGTTAAATCAACAGGACGGCTATTGTCTATTGTCTATATCAATAAAATTGTCAATTGCGATCGATTAAGTTTCATAAACGTACGATAGACTTTTATGAAATCAAATTGTTTTGAAACCCATACACCGAAGGGCATAAGATTCCTTACGGTATTCAAGTCATCTGGTCATTGTGGTTGCTATAGAAAACAATAATAATCTCCTGTGAAATATTATTTACCTATTGATGAAATCCATTTAAAATTCGGTAAATAATTTAAGGGGCTCCAAGGAGCCGATGACCTTGAGGATTTGACCTCTAAGTAACGTTACTTCACCCCTTCACCCCGCTTTAATATTACGTAAAATGCCAAAAACTTGACATCTATTGAGCCTTTTGTAGTACTAAGTTTTGTTAAAAACCTTGCCTTTTTCACCACTAGAGGGCTGGCAATGACGCGCGGCGCGGTAATATTAACGACATCTAGTTGAGAAACCAATTATTAAAATATTTGAACACTTTCCATAGACCTCTAGAACTAAACAATATCAGTTGACACTTTTAAAATGATATATGAATTATGATAGAACTAAATATATATTATTAAAAACAAATCTTAACATTGCAAATGAAATTTTGCAGGCGATGTATGTTATGTCGTATTTGGTTGGTTACAGAAAATTATTTAACAAATCCCGTTTTTTTGCTCTAGTTGTACCATACTATCTCAGGAACTATAAGCCCTATCAAAATATGGATTAGACAGAAAAATTGGGTATTTTTCTCTGATTCACATTCAATGAAAAAGGTCATTTTGCTACAACTCGTGTTGTACCGGTTTTCACAGATTTTTTTTAAATATTGATCGGCTGGATTTTACTATCGATACAGTACCAAAATAGTCATTTTCAACAAAAAAAAAACTGTACGTCTGCGTGTTATACCGTATCACGCAAAAACCACTGAATTTAAAGAATGAATTTTGATGAAATTTTACACGGAGATCTCGAGTCAACATTTAGAGTTGTGCTTTTTATCCCAGAAATGCGTAAAACTAGAAAAACCAAACTTCACGCAGGCGAAGCCGCAGGCACCCAGTAGTATGGTATGAAAGGCACTATTAGTCAAATAAATGACGTAATCTATATCATAATTTTATTTGCGACATACAATACATAGTTAAATTTCGCCACATCTCTTATTGTTTACGGTGGCTTTATGGTAGATTCAAGAAAAAATGTGCGGTCTCCAGTTTCAAACTTTTATTATTTGATTTTATACTTTTTTTTATTCATATGATTAATTTCTCTTTCTTTTTTTAAATAATGTTTAAAAAAAAAGAGAACGAAAAATATTATTTACTAATGAATGTGTAAATATCAGATTCCTATTTAAAATTTTGAGGGCATTCTATTACATATTTTTATAATAGTTTTATATTGTTCGTAATTGTTAGGTAAAAAGTAAATCATAAAATTATATTGTTAAAAAAAGTATAAAAATCAAAAAGTATGAGCACCAACCTAAGGATCGAACCAGGAGACACGGGACTAAAACTAGCGATTTGTTGAATCTACCACAAATCCATGTAACCAATAGGAGAAGTGGCGAAATTTATGTATTGTATGTGGCGCTGTAATGAGCCACAATCATTATCGTGGATAAAATAATATACGTCATAATATATAATTCAACGTATTTGGTTTGACGACCTCCGTGGCGTAATGGTTACCACGCCAGACCGCCACCCAGAGGTCCCGGGTTCGATCCTCGGTCGGGTCATGATGAAAAACGAACTTTTTCTGATTGGCCTCGGGTCTTGAATGTTTATTTATAAATGTATTTGTTATAAAACATAATATCGTTGAGTTAGTATCCCATAACACAAGTTTCGAACTTACTTTGGGGCTAGCTCAATCTGTATGAATCTGTATGACGAAAATATCCAAATATAAAAAATATCAACAAAAAAAAATACAATAAATGCATGAAAGTTATTTATCTTTTAAAAAATAAAAGAAAATATTTATTTTATAAAGATAAATAACTTTCATGCATTTATTGTATTTTTTTAGTTGATATTTTTTATATTTGGATATTTTCGTCATAATAATAAAAAATCGAGAGCATGCATGGTGCAGCGAAAATTTGGCACACGTCCATCCATCCGAAAGCGTGGGAGCGCACTGATTACCTTGTGTCCAGTCACCAGCTATCCAGAAATTACGTAATTGACGGAAAATTGCTTGTGACTTGGTGAAAATACACTCAAATTGAAAAACCAAACAATGCCTATGTATTAATGTAAATTTTACACGAATCGATGCATAAATACCCAAGTTGAATCGCATTCTTTCTTTGATTACTAGGTTCCTTAAATATTTTATTACTCCATAAATATTCAGTAATTTCAAATTTCGAGCAGCATAAATGTAGTACAATGATTATAGCACAACATATATTTTTTTGGTGGTTATTCGTTATGGTAGCTAGGAGTAGAGACAACTTGAAAAACAGCAAAATTTTAGCGAAATTTGTTGGTACAGCCTTAAGGGGTTGAATTTGTTTTTTAAAGTGTATGTAGATGTCATTGTAACTGCAATGAATGTAATTACTTTCCGTTTTTGAACTGTTTTAATTAAAGTCATAAAATCTCATATCTCATAAAAGTCATAAATTCAATGCAACAACTCGCAACTTGTAAATTACTGAAATAAAATTACCAAAAATAATTTCGCTAAAGCTTCACGAAAACTCGTTCCTTGACGTTTTTGTAGTTTGCTTGAATCTGCATCGACTGAAACTGTACTACACGATACGATAATACAAATAATTCATGACGGATGAGCAGAATGGTGAAATCAAGTAAACGTTGCTAGTTAAGTATTCAAATGCTATGTAATCCACGCCGCTCACATCTTCTCTTCAAACACAGCTCCTGGTGACAAATGAACGACGTTTTACTACAATTTGAATTACTCTACAAAACTTTAACATGTTAAACACGAGGTACCGTAGAAATATCAAATGTACGGAACTTTTGGTAGCATTTGAAACTGTTTCGCAAATTGCATGTAATTTGTGCGGCTGGTTGAAAAGGAATCTACTAATGGCCGGTCGGAGGCTGTGGGCATTTATACATTTATTTTGTTTTCAATCCACTTTTCGGGCATTGTTACAGATTGCTAATTAACGTCTTGTATTACAGATTACGTCGTTCAATTGTTTAAAGATTAGAAATTTATAGTAAAGTGTTCTCTTAATCAAATCTTTATAAAGGATGAATAAGGATGGATGCGGAAAGCGGAGGATCGCATTTGGTGAAAAGCATTGCGAAGGGCCTATATCCAGCAGTGGGTAGATACAGAATGATGATGATGAAGGAAATGACAAAATTTCAACAATCATAAATGCAAAAAACATTCAGTCATAGGACGATCTCCGTGGCGTAAGCCAATGTTTTATGAATGATTTTTTTTCTGTTAAATGTTTTTTCTGGCTTGGTAACCATTACTGGTTACCAAGCCAGACCGCTACCTAGGAGATCCCAGGTTCGAATCCCGATCGGGTCATGAAGAAAAACGAACTTTTTCTGATCTCGGGTCTTGGATGTTTAATTTATGTATTTGTTATAAAATATATTATCGTTGAGTTAGTATCCCATAACACAAGTTTCGAACTAACTTTGGGGCTAGCTCAATCTGTGTGATTTGTCCCTATAGGTACATTTTATATATTTGTCGGATAGCCTAGCGGCAATTCGATGTGCAATTCAACATCACAAGGGCGTAACGAGGGCAGTCGTGATATGAGAGAAACAACAGTTTTAGTTCTACTTAAAGAATGTTTATTAAATTTACTAGCACTTCGGAATGACCACTGATGGAAAAGAAATGCCGCAAGAAAAACCTCAGTCTAGGTCTCTTTTTCAAATCGCTGTTACAACACAAGTTTTATTAGGTACAGTTTCTTAATATAACTTAATACAAAATAGACACTAGGTAAAACGCGACAGTTCCGTGACTACGAGTACAACTCTCTATGGCGTTCGACAACCAACTATGTCCAGTCGAGCTCGCCAACCGCCACGGCTCCGCCCAAGCGCTAAAGCAACGTTTTCTCAACACGCCGCTAGATGGCGCACCCTCGTTCCGCTTAGCGTCTATGTCCATACTCATGACCGTATGCGACGCTGCGACATATTTATTTTTATAATACTCTCAAAAGTACTTCTATCAACCTGATTGTGAGAATAAAACACCTTTTTGTAATATTTTAAAACATTTTTTTGTATACCACAAAGTTGGCAAACAAGCATACGGCTCGCCTGATGGTAAACATCACCGTAGCCTACGGACGTTTGCAATACCGGGGGTATCACTCACGCGTTGTCAACCCTCCCAACCCCCCCAAGTGGAGCTCTGGATACCTTACACACCGTAGGAACACAACATGGCCAAGACCAACGCTATTTGGCTACGATCTTCTGCAAGGTGGAGGTCCTTCCCCAGACTGGGCTGCTCCGATTTGAGCAGATTATCCGCTGTGCCCTGCCCTACCTCTCTTAATATAGATTTTGTTAAATATAATCAACAGTCTGTACTGGAAAGGTAGATACGAATAAGAATAATAGTGTCTATCAGGCCTGTTTGAACTAACATGTGCACGGGAAGGACGGAGAACTACAAATTTTTTAAACATCCAAATACTGACTCGGGCAGTCGTTGCTTAACTGGCGACATGCACACAGAACCGATTTCAGCTTCTGATCGGCCACCAAGGTTCATAATAATCCGGATAACGATATAAGAGAAAAGTACCTACTTACTTCCCTGAGTTAAAAGTTTTATTTAATAGAAAGTATTGTTGAAGTTTTACAATTTTCGCCGGATCAGATCGGCCAATCCATTACGGGCGGCCATATCTCTGTCGCTTCAATAACAGAGCCCGCCATTAGATACTGTTTTACTGCTCTTTTGTTTTATCGTATTCTTCGATAATACATTGGATGTGATCGTGAAACTCGACTTTTTCTTTTTTGGTTCGGTTGATTTTATACTGTACTGCAGGTAATTACTATTGAATTGGATTGCACGAGTCAATTCACATTAAATTTATACATTTAGGTCTTAATATTTTTTCACACTGTCACACTGCTGAATAATAAGCCTACATCCTGCTTGTCACTCTCATCTGACCATCTCCTCCTTGTTTTGAGTTGTTCTTGACATTTCAACATACCCAATAGGTAACATAACCATTTCGACTATAAAAAACTCGGCATTCATTTGCCTAAAATTATATTGATACCGATGATCTATAAATTACACATTTCTTTTTATTTTGTCCGACCATGCGCTTTCTATTTATATTTAACTAGCTGTTACCCGCGGCTCCGCCCCGCGTGGTCAAGGAAAAATGTAAATAATTTTTCCCATGGGAATCTCTTTATCCCGTGGGAAAAAGTAGCCTTATGTCACTCTGCAGACCTTAAACTATCCTCAATAAAAAACTGATATTAAACAAACAAACACACTTTCATAATATTAGTATGGAAGTATGGATATTAAGCCTTCAGCTACTTTATAGGTAAAATTCCTACTTCCCACACAATAATTGAACGAAAGCTGCTGTCCTGTCCATCTAGTAGAATGATATGTATCATTTAGGTATAAAGCGAAAAGTGCATGACGCGTAATACCATTCACCACAGGCTGCCCGTTTCACTCCTGTTTTTGACATCAGCATGCGTGGTTTTGTGGCCTCGCGGCGATATTGTGTGGAATTTTATAGCTGCGGTTTTATGATTTAGTATAAATTAATATTAATTCATTCAATTAAATGTTATTATAAATATTTTAATTAAAAATCAAAATGTCTCGAACATATTGGCTACATTTGCACACACAACAATACATTGAGAAAATACAAAAAGTTTCATAGAAAAACATACAGAACTGATCTAGATCTATGTTCTTCCAGCAGCATCTTTATCGAAACATGTTAATTTGTATAAAATATTGTACATACAACAGACATCTAAATTAATATCACAAACCTGTGTCATAGACTCGCAAATTATTATTTTAAAGGCAACATTGTATAAGTTTAATTTAATTAGTATTTCTTAACAAAAAAGAACGGAACGGAGCCAAGAAACAATTCGATGAAAGGTGTGTGTGTGGCGGTTGGCGCGCTGAGGACGCCCCATTCGAAATGTTGGCACTGATTAACGAATTTTCCACATGCCTCGCGTAACATACCGACTACCGTTTAGATACATTCAGGGGTGTCAATACGTCGCTTCAGTGTCTAGGCTTATCTACAAATAAGTCTTGACCTTACAAAAAGTACTAAAAAATTAGTGTAAATACTTTATTATTATCTATAGCTCTTCTTTAAATTTAAAAGCCGGGCTCTTGTCAATATAGCAGCCTCCATTCTCATCTCTCTCTCTCTCTCTCTCATCTCCTCTCTTTCATCTCCTTAAGACACGACATGAAAGCTTAACCTTTTATTCTATAGCATCATTATTAAAATTGAAAACCCATGTTAGGTATTAAGAATTTCAATATTATCAAAACTTGTTAAAGACAAGGTAAAAAAAAGTTTTATTAAGATTTTTTTTTATCTTGAAAATTGCTTGTTTAAAATAAAACACACTTTTCCTGTAAAATCAAACGAACTGTAGATTTGACAAACAAGAATTGACTCGGACTACTATTTTACAACTATGTACAATGTAATACATTGTTGATTACACAGATATATTAATAAATTCACACCTACATCATAGAATATTACAGTCCCACACGGTGTCATATTTATACTTCTAATATATTTATAAAACACTTGATTATACTTTGGACTGATCCCAAATTAAGATTTCTATATCTATATTTTTGTTATAATGACTAATCACAAAGGCGTTTAATGAAACCATCAATCCTGAAAACAAATCGTTTGTCCCTTTACAGGAATCAACCCGCAAGTTTTTACTTCGTATTTCAATTCAGGATTGGAAAGAACGGGATTTCGCGAGTAAAACCGTGGGTATCAGCTAGTGTCTCCGTATTTATTGATCTGAAAAATAAGTGTGATTATTTTTCTTATGTCGTACGGCAGGTAACTAGCCACCTGATGACAAAATGATTACCGCCGCCGTGGAAATCAGTAACACCAATACGTTGCCCGCTACAAAAAATGGCATAGGGAGAGATAGGGTCCGGAAAAGGAGAAGAGAAAGGAGCTGGGCTTCCGGATTCTTTCGACCTAGCTTTTGTTTTTTTGTTTTTGTTTTTATGTCATACAGTAGAGACAAACAAGCAAGCGGGCCCCCTGATGGAAAGCGGTCACCGCCGCCTATAGACATCAGTGACACCTGGGGCGCTACCAATGCGTTGTCCGCCAAGGAAGTTGGAGGAAAGTAAGGAGGACAGCAAGGGAAAGAAGGAGGGGGAAAGACGGGATAGGGAAGGAGTTGGGCTTCCGAATCTCTCACTCACCGAACGAAACGCATTGCTGCTTCACGTCGATATTTTGTGAGAGGGTGGTACTTCCCCGGTCGAGCTAGCCCATTTCATAATAATTGCTCTACCACTCCAAAAAACTCCATTTCATAAATGCTCTATCTTTTTCTTGTTTACACTAGCTTGTAAGATTGTTTTTATGTACTTTTCCTGACTGTGTTGTGTAATGCAAATAAAGAGTAATCTATCTATCTATCTTCTGTCTATTTATTATTGGCCGAATCAGTGGGGGAGATAACCCACTCTATGACGAGTATTAGAGATGATGAATATGACAAAGAGAGATCTCTATCTATATATGTTTTCAAAGGCCATCCCCAACAGCGGCCAGCAAATATTGTTGATTGAGGAAATGGAAAATCGATCTTCACGATATTATGTTCTGGAATATCTTTCATTTTCAATAAAAATAAAATTTTATTTATAGCCAACGTTACGTATAGCAAAACAGACTTCGGAGTGATATTTTTATTATTGAAATTGAATTTTCGTTGTGATTACAACCTATTAACGAAACAACCTATTCAGAAAATTACCTCGGAAGTATTAAATACTAAATTTTAAGTAATTTTCGGAGAAAAACCTGACCTATTTGTTTATTTGTTGTAAGGTATTTTGGGTCGTATTTTTAGAGTTTCAGTAGAGATTAAAGTTTTATTACAAAAACTAGGCTTATCCTTCAGAACCTATTTTGATATTGGATTAAATCCAATTGACTAACATTTCAAATCGCAGAATCTATTGAAAATAAGCATCTAAGTGAACCGTGATTTAAATAGTCCGCAGCCTCGACATTGAAAGAGATTAACCATAGATTAACTAACATTGTATTTAGAGACGAGCGGAGGGCGTGACAAGAGACGGAATATTTTGTTAAACCTCCTTCAATTTAATTAGGTCTAGTAAAATAATGCGCTCTAAAAATGTTAGATTAAAAATATTATTGTAAAAGACGTGTTCTTCTGCGAGGGCGCACAAAATAATAAAAAACTCTGACTTACTTGCCAAATCATACTCGAGAGAAATATTTTATTATACAATTCCCTTTGTTTAATATTTATCCCGGAAAATCATATTTAACCAACGTAATCTCCATGTGAAGGTTTATTAATGCAGTACTCCCCAGTTGAACGTTAAATTTTAATTGGTGAATATAAAAAATAATACCTTTCCACACAACGAACTTGAATAAATATCTACATAATCAGTATTTGCATTCTAACGGTATTAAATCTAGAAGATGAACATTTGATTTTCGTTGCTCTCCCCCTAATTTCTTCATATTGTAGACAAAGTTGGACAACACATCGTGGGCCAGCGATGAGTCTTCCCATTGGTAACCTATTTTGACATAATAAGTTGAGTCTACATATCTAGTGTTTAAACGAAGTTTATCTCGAAAATGAGAGTATTGTTAATAACTAACATCCTTATTATAATGGATGTTTATCTATGTATGTATTGTATTGTATGTATTTGTTATAAAATATAATATCGTTGAGTTAATATCCCATAACACAAATCTCGAACTTACTTTGTGGCTAGCTCAATCAGTGTGATTTGTCCCTATATATTTATTTATTTATTATTAAACAATGAACAGCCGAGGTTCAAAACATATTGTGTGTCTCACTTCATTTCACAGACACTACTTTTAGTTAATCCTTGGTTAATCTTTTTATTTAAAGGTGTTATTCACCATTAAATAAATAAAATATATAAAAAACCCTAGACAACTTAAAAATTGATATTTTAGAAATATTATGTTAATTAGTATTAAAAACTTGACCGGGCAATTTGAATAGAATATCAGTTGGAAATACCTGTGTTCTATAAAAAGAAAAAAAACTGCCATATAGACTAAAATCATCACAATAAAATAAAATAAACATATTTTAAAAATATATCTATAATTATTTGATAGTTTAGTTACTAATAAAATAACTTGCCAATTTTTATTTTAAATAAAATTACCTATTTAAATATAAAAATTGTAATAATGATGAGCCGTCTCGTCTCGTGACCCATTAGAATTCATGACTGTACTGGACTGGAATGTAGAATACTAATAAAATAATGCGTACCTCTGAAGCTGATTTAATAATTTAAAATTAGATATTTTTTTAAACAAATATAATAACAATTCAACTCGATACGCCGAATATTTTAGCAATAGATGAGGAGACAAGATTTTTAAAGAAAATGTCTCCTAAACATATTATACTAATTTGATTAAAATATTATAGCGGCACTGCCTCCCTTGAATGCTTAAATAGAAGAATACTCGTATGTTTTTATTATTATAAATTATATAAATTTGTTTATATTATTATAAACAAATTATAATGAACCTAAAACTAAAAACCTTAAAAAATATAATAAAATATATTATTAAAAGGAGTCCTTTTCGGTAAGGTTCCGAAGATACTGGCAGCGTTCCCCCTTTGAATAGCTAGACTAATTATTTGTCCGAGGGTAGCTGCCAGCTCTTCGGTCTCCTGTGATTGACAATTTATAACAAATTGTCAATCAGCACCTTTTCCCAAAAAAAATGTTTTGTGACCTTTTATGTCGGAAAGCGTTACAAAAAAGAACAGTGTACATAATAGTTCCGCATAAGTTCTAATATTCATCAAGGAAATAATTATTAATGCTATTTATAGTTACGCCTGTTTGAAACATGTTTTCATTGTAAATTGTATTTTCCAGCGTTTATTGGTCAGTGATTAAACCCTTGTCTCACTTGATAGTGTGTGAAGTAATTACATTACTTACATCGGTATGTCTCGCCCTATTCTATTTACAGACGAGCAACGCACCGTAGACTCTAGTAAGCATCTAATGACCTGACCAAATGATCAACAATGATCTGCCGCTGTTACAGCCAGGTCACTAATCTGCACATTGCGGGGTTGTGAGCGTGAAAAATAAATTTAAAATAGTGAAAGACGTCATGAGACGCGCGCCGTATGTAGCTAGAGCCAAGAGTTGTTGCCTGGCTATCTATAATCTTAACTATACAACAATTGCACAGGTGGGAATGTGCGGTTGGACAAGAACATTCATTTTATTCTCCAAAATTACTTTATTTTCACGTATACATATTATACCTCTGTTTCGAACTAATTTTCTGAATCTCGTGTAGCAATAAATATGAAAGTGTAAAAACTAATTAGTTCGTATTAGCATATACATTATTCATGTCTGTTAAATGTAATTTTCATTAATAAACTTAGACTCTACAATAACTTTATATAACATGATTATAAAGTTGAATTTATATTGGCTCTACATTAATTAGTGATATTAAAATAATTGTGCATTATCACCTCACCTAGCTATATTAAGATTATAATATGCCGCTGCCTACCTTATACACCAATTTTTACTTTACATACATAGTTTTCACTTCGGACTAAATATATTTATAGCATACAAATGTAGGAATTTTTGTATCAAGGCGTTTCAATTTTAGGGCACGTGATATTATGAGACAACAAATTAGAGAAAGCTATTATTCGGGGAAATGATAATCATGAGATATATAATAAGAAATGACATAAAAAGAGAACCAAGGAAAATTCATTACTGCATGGCCGCCCGCTTGGGGAAGCAACGAAGTTCTGTCGTATGGTGGGTGGGTATGATATGTCCCCTCTCATTAGCTAAGAGAAAAGTGTTCTTATCTAATTTTGGGGAGGCATACCGACTAAAAGCCTGAGTCACCTTCTCCATCTTAAAAGTGGCGGGGTTACGGGAACTTCCGCAAACCGGCGGGTGATGGTTCTAAGAGACTGACAGGCCTACCGGAGACCGTAGAACATTCCCATCAACACCATACTATGACTCTTAAATGAGGGGTCTAATGCTGAATTAAATCGGAGGAGTGAAGCACAAAAGACCTCAGAAGGTCAAAGGGTAGTGTCCTATGGCTGACTTTAAACAATGCGCTTTCTCTCACAGCGATTTTATATTAGGCACTTTTTTAGTTATGAATAGATTTTATACTAAAATATCATAGCAGTAGGAATTTTACGTTAAATAATATTTATAGCAACATAAGAGACATCTATTTCAAATATTTACGAGTAAATACTCATAAATAATATTAGATACAAAGCATTCTAATAAAATATGTAATAAATATAAATAAATAAATATATAGGGACAATTCACACAGATTGAGCTAGCCCCAAAGTAAGTTCGAAACTTGTGTTATGGGATACTATATTTTATAACAAATACATATACCTATAGATAAACATCCAAGACCCGAGGCCAATCAGAAAAAGTTCGTTTTTCATCATGACCCAACCGGGATTCGAATCCGGGACCTCCTGCGTGGCGGTCTGACGTGGTAACCATTACGCCACGGAGAAATTAATGATGATGAAAATGATCGTAATAAAATCATATAAAATCGTCATTGAATTGGACATTAATAACAAAATAACCTTCATTCCACATCAACAAGAGTTCATTGTCTGAATGATATTCCCGTGAAACTTGTCAATTTATTTTGTTGTGTTATAAAATGGGGATTTACTGTATCATCGTGTAAAAAGAAGCAGACGCGTAACACATCCCCAAAAGGAGATAAATATTTTATGTCATAATTCATCCAAACCGTAAAAAGGGTGAGCGTAGTCGCGACCGTCTCGAAATGATTTCGCTCCGCAGGGATCGGGGAATATCTGAGAATGTTGATATTTTCTTTAATCTATGAAATAAAGATAAAAATTCACGTCATAAAAAATGTTATATAGTTTTTATCAGCGATATGAGTTTTGGTTTATTAATTTTTGTGAGAAATATTACCACAGTAAAATTTAAGTAAGACTAATTTGCGAAGTTACTAATCATTTGTTCAATTGTATGTTGGTAGGTAAGTATATCATGATAGTGGTTTTTTACATCCAGGATATTAACTGCTTATAGACAACTCGTTTTGTGTAAAATACAAGATTACCAACTAAATAATTGCAATTTAAGTAGACACTTTTTATACAATTTATTCTAAGGACATTTACAAAGTCAAAGGCCTTTTTAATGTGAGTAATTTTGCGAAATTTTCTGTTATTTAATAGTATAATTGGCAAAGTTTGACCACAAAACGCTGGGGTGACCGAGCAAGAACTATAAAATAGCAGTTAACAGTACCGAACGACTTCTCAATACCATTACTCTGAAATACGATCTAATTGAGTGTCCTGGGGCCTATTCTTTTATGCTATGAGAATTTTCAAGGCTGTAATCAATATTCACTGAATAAAAATTAAGAGATAAAAACAAATTTTACTTAAGAATTTCATTTTAAAGCGATTATTTTACTCACGTACCTACTGGATCGAGTTTACATTTATGACCTTTTGTCAAACTTTTAGTTTTAATAAAATAACTAAATATTATTCAACTTTAGACCTTAACACATCGACTTAAAAGCATATCAATGCAACTGACAGACAGGGCTTTACAAAGTAAACCACTATAACGTATCTCAGGTTGACTACCTACATACCATCGAAATAATATTACTACGTATAGAAATGACAGCGCCTTCAAATTTTGGCGCCGCGTTCGGCCGTGAGGGGCGTGCCCCTCCCTGGCCCCGCCCCCAACCGAGTCATAGAATATGACATTACTACGCAGGGGCGACACTTTGTTTATATTCTGCCTATTGGACATCTAATTGATTATTTTATTTTATTACAATATTTTATTTTACTTAATAGAATAAACTTAATAGAAAATAGGTACAATATTAGCTTTATAGGTAGGAAGCTACAATAAATTTTTGTTCTTAACTAAATATTAGTCAAAAATAAACTGAGATTAAATCAAAACTAACTTTATAATGAAATTTTATTTGTTCGAAAACGGTTGGTCGAAATTTAAAATGCTGTTTCGTTTTCCTTCTTTTTATTTTCTAGAAACTATTTTTTTTACTTAGTTAGTAACTTTATCCACATTTACATATTTTATACCTACTATATAAAAATATTTTGTAAATATAGTTGAAAAAATCTAATTATAATAATTACGACAACAAAGTAACGCGTTATACGTGCCCATGAAATTTGAGGGTTGCCCTCGATTTTCCTGGAATTCCCATTATCAGATCCTGAATTGGTGACAACTTGGGAGTATGCACTTATGAATAAAAAAAGAATTTTGAAAATCGGTCCACAATTGGAGTAATCGGCGGACCTCCAAAAAAAAACAATGAAACATAGAACCTCCTTTTTTGAAGTCGGTTAAAAAAAAGCAAAAAATTTTTCAAAAATAAGTACCTAAATTATATTATAAAATTGACTCACGCTTAGTACCTACGTATCCCATCTGTACGATTACTTTTTGATAATCTATGATTTTCACATAGAAATGGCGGATGCAATCATGATGCAATAGAAAATAATGAAAAAAAATTGTTTTGGTTGGTTTTACTTAATTTTTTGTATACTTACCGATGATAAGTGACGCCGCTATCTTTCTTTCTTACTGTTGAACGGTTTTTGCAAGATTTTATTGAACATGACGGCATTTTTTAATTATTTTTTTTAACATAAATCAGAGGACCAATCACGATGAGCGTCGGCAAGTTTCTAAACGAGTCATAAACGAGTTGATGTCTATTGGCCTCAACGTATGGGGACAAAAATTTTGTTCGCGGTGTCATTTCTATACGTAGTAATATTATTTCGATGCTACATACATATTACTTTAAAAGGGGAACAAAACCTACATGGATGGTGACAAAACATCCTAGTTACTTCCTTGACACAAAATAATGCATAGAGTTTATCAAACGAGCTTAGAGAAGCGGGGGAGCGTCGTTGTGACTCGACGAAATGCTGAAATTTTGACAAATTATACTAAAGGATTACTCCGCGGAATATGAAGAAAACCACGCGTACCCACAAATTACCAAGTAGTGACAAATGCCTCAAGATGACCCGCCATTTGTTACACGCCAAATCTTGTTAATGCCATAAACCCGAAACATTGTTTCGCATTGAATGAAGAATACATTCTCACGTCGAGTGGCTGGCCTGTGATAAGCATTATTTTAATCCTAATTCGTATAAATTACGCTGCATAGTGATAAAGCGTTTTCTGACAATTTTGACTTGAAAATTTGTTGTTGCGATTATGCATGATTAAATAATGAAAATTACCTTGCGAGAGTTTTGAGGCTCATTTAATTTAATTTACACTTGGTAAGGAATATTTATTTTAATTATGTTTACAATGGATAAGCCAGAAAAAGGCCAGTAAAAAACCTTGAATGAGCAAAATGACCGCATGTCTGTCCGCGGATCCACGCGGGTGGCTGAAAAGAAAAACGATAAGTAAGTATTTAGTGTAATCAGCAGAGCGTTGTAATTTTAAGAAGTTAAACAACACAATATGTATTAAAAGATAAAATGTTATGAATCCGTGGGTAGTTATTTTTTCTGAATAAAAAACTGGAATGACCGTCCGACTAAATGTTTGTTACTCCTTCAAGCAAAAACGGCATGACAGATTTACTTAAAAATTGTATCCAGATTGTTTGCACGAGTAACTTGTTTTTTATTTATTTAGCCTAATTAAATTGACCCCGCCCTATGCAAAGTACTACCCGTTCGCCTCAAGTTTGCCGTTACCTCCCGCCGCGTACACCGCACCTCAAGGCAGATCCGATATGCTAAGCAACTGCGGATCTGCCTTGAGGTCGTAGTGAGGTAGAGTAGAAGTCTAGAAGTGAGACCCATCGATACGCTGAACAGAAAACGCCTTCGCTGACCGCAGCCAGTAGAAATGGGCTAAGGACGCTATATTTCTACGCATTGGTAAAAATTCGTTGTTTTCAGTGGAATCAGTATTATTGATGATGCGAGATAATTTTTATGTCGAGAATGGGAACAATGGAATTTTGGGAGAAAATAATTTCAAAACAAATTTGACGGCGATTATAAGTTGATTTAATTTATTTACACCCAAGTAAAAAGATCCGTATTGTTGAAACTGTTCGTAGCGTACACCTATTACCTCCAACTTTTCAAATACACTTGTATCTACAGCTTTTTAAACTCAACTTTTCAATGAAAACACTCACAATGCTAATACCATAACCATTTCAATTCGAGAACAAAGAATTTCTTTTGTTTTTTTAATATGCTTTAAACATTTATTTGATTGTTAATGTTTGTCTTTACTTATGGATCTCGATGACTTTTTTTTTCGGCCTAAAAAGATCTACTTTTCGAGAGCGATCTACCTGTTTTCATGTCCACTGTCAAGAATGAGCCTTTATGATGACAATCCATTAGCATCTTGAACAGGTAACTCCTACGTCGTCGAACAATCTAACCATATTTCTGTTGACCTGGAATTAAGTATTAATTTACCAATAAAAAGGCATTTATGTATTTACCATACCTAGGCATTTTACCATATTAACCATAATACTCCTTTGAGGCCCATGTGAATTATCTAATATCTAAATATTAAAGTTTTTTTTTTATTAATATGTTAATTTATTTTTTGTCTAAATTATCCCTATCGAATAGAACATAATATGCTGACACGACCATTTCAGGAAGTGGATAGTTCAATGATTCGTGAAAACCGTTAACCGATTTCCATAACAACGGGGCGCCCCTCTGAATTTCAGTTGTGTTATGAATGTTTTATTAGGTAAAGTAGATTATAATATAATACCGGTATTAGCTTGTTTGCTGCCGAAATATTAATGAGATAACTACAAAATACAATTTCAACCTGAATTATATTACTTGTTATGTTTATTATAAACAATGATTCGTTTATATATTTTTAAAAAACAAAGCAGTAAAATTATTGTATAACGTACCAAAACCATAGCTTTTTCAATATAATGAAATAAAACATATACAATTGCATCTTTATTTACAAATAACGTTAACAAAATAGCAATCTACATACACACGACACATTCGAGGCTGAAATAGTAATCTTTTGTGACATTGATTAGGGTTTATTAAAGCAACTGGACGCGTTGTCAAACCTAACTTGATATTTTATTGTGTAGCAGCGATATTAAAATGGATGAAAAAGGTTACAAAATCCAATAATCTTTTACAACATATTTAACCCACTGTAAGTAAATACTTTCGGTTAATAGCTTTCATAAAATTTTCTTCACAATTCCAACAATAAAAAACATTTCCCAGCATCTGTCTCGAGTCGTTGACCTCCCTAAAAAGATTTATATATAAAGAATTTTGTGGATTTTTTCATGAATACAGTTGGAGTTAATTGAGTGCATTGAACGCAAGCGAATTTTAATGGTCGATCTACTAGCCGCATTATCATAAATTTCCATAGAATTTTCAATTACAAAAACATTTTTTTTCTTTCATTTTTATCAGAAATATAATAACCGGAGGCTATATTCTCATTTCAAGAGGTAATTTCGTGACGTAAACCACAAACAAAATTGATTATTAGAAACAATTTATGCAATTTGCTCAAAAGCAGAACGCTCATTGCTTTTGTTGTAAATAGCGATAGCAATCCTGTACAAATTGTTACTTTAACTTTAATACTTATCTTTTTGCTTTTAATAAGAAATATCAAAGTGACGATAAACATATCATAGCACTTTACTATAATATTAAAATAATACACCAACATGAATAAGAACACACCTACTCAAAATAGTGGCCATTAACTAGAATTTAGAATATTTCAAAGTAAAATTTTTGGACGTCCCAGGAGCTTGTGAGGGCGCCTAAAGTTACTCGAAATTTTAAACACAATTAGCCAACATTACACCTATTTAAATTAAATTTGTATGGTGTTTACACTTGGGTAAAATAAAGTGAGAGTTCAAAAAGATACAGAATAATGCCGTAAAAGGTTACGACTAAATTAATAGTTTTTTTCTTTATAGCCTAATATTATACTTAGTTTATAGCGCATATTTTAAACAGGAAAACTTAATATTGCTCCTATTTTGTTCCAAGTTCCAAGTCAATTCCAAGTTCGTTTTGTGACCTTGTTATTTACTTTCACATTTAAAGGAGATACTTTTCTATTCTACCCCTAAACCCTTTATACTGTAAAACCCTACAAATAACTTCTTGCTAACGAAATAGATACGTCGTCAGCAACGTTTCCACAAAGTCTTACAATACTGAATCTCTAAACCTACCTTTTCAGCAGCTTATCTTGAAAACTCGATGTAAGAATGACACTCTGAACTTTCTCTTTGTTTGTTGCCAGTATTTTTGTGTCGTCTCGATAACATTGTCAAGGAATCCCCTTTTCCCTCAGGGTTTGCGGAGATATGACGTCAACGAAGTTCAATAAAATATATAATCTTTTTCTCCGAACGTTCACGCTACGATGTTTTGTTTCGATAGTGGTTCAGCTTATGATACAGCAAACTTAATTTCGCGAGTCGAGCAAAGAAAAATAATGAACAGCGGACTTACTCTGACCTTAAACATAGTGGAATTAATAAAAAGTTCGGCTATGTGCGGCTCAGTAAACAGAGGGGAGTCCAACATGATTATTATAAAAGAAGATTTTTCTTGATAAATTTCCCGGTGTGATCCGGATATCTCGCGGTTTATAAAAGAACGTGTTTATGCGCCCTACCAAATCTCGGTCCTGATTATGCATAAAATTTAGTATAACAAAAACGTACTGACGCGAAATTGACCGACAAATCCTTTACAAAACCCGGATTCCTGACAAGAATACGTTTTCAGGGACACTCGGATCCCTTACCCCTTTTCTTTGTTATGTAAATATCTGTGTCTGGTGAAAGTTTGCCAACAAATATTCCCTCAGTGCCGATCCATTAGAAAATGAAAGAACGTTTGTGTAGAACGAAACAAGAGCCTAGTCGCGCGCGCTGACGATGCTAAGGTACACCCTAACCCTAATGTCTTTATTTGAGTTACTCATTTGCTTCGATTCGAATTACTGCCCACAATGAGATTGGCATTTAATTGACTTATTTTAATTATTTTAACAGTCGCATCTACACATACCCATATAAAGGTTAAATTTAAACGGTGTGACGTGAAACCAATTCCGTGATCTAATGTATTTCCCATTCTAATTTGTAGATAGCTAGGAGCTGAATTGCTGTCATTGATAATAATGTTTATTGTTTGACAGTTGCGTTTAATTAAACATGATATGTAGGTGGGTAAGTAAGGTGGAGAAGACGCGCCATCGGGGAGTAGATACAAGACGCCCATTGTTTATGAGGCTGCCTTAAGAGGACGACGACGTCAGAGCTCAATCCTCTATTCAAACAAACATGTAGGTACACGTTCCGTGTTACGGCTGTATCAACGGCGGTGAACACGGTACATTCCTAATATGTTAATTTCAAATCCGGGATAATCAACGCTGGGACTGAACGCCTTCGGGAATTCAAGACGACGACGTTTGTAAACTTATCTCGTCTTCTCGTTAGCGGGCGGGGCGAGCCTCCTGAATACGTAAACGTGTCATTCATGATTAAGCAACCGTTCACAACGTGACTGTTGACAAAAACAGCGCTCGGAGACAATCCTGGTGCCCGATTGAGGGCAAAAATACAAGCGAGCGTTGATTCCCAAGATTCCGCTCAAATATTCAAATGGATTAGCGACGGATCCGAGAGAATTAATGTAGTGCCGCTCAAATAGAGGGCATAGCAAATAAATGGCGATATCGAGCGATTTGTAGGGATATCGTAAATGCGACGTATACTTGTATAGCGCAGGCCGAGGATCACGAGAAGTTTGAGAAGCGTATCATTGGCATCCCGGAGCGTGGTAAACGACCCCGAAAATTGCTCGCAATTTATTCGGTTCAAGGGTGACCCGGAATAAAGAGGAACGAAACGTTTGTCACTCAGTATATTATTTACTCGCGGACACAGTAGGACGTGCCGCAAAAAATTGCACTATCATACATTACAGACGAGCTTTCGTATCCACGAGAAACTTATATCCAAGAGTTGTCCGCAATCTATCCTACTGGAAATCTAGATCCATTTTTATGGACAACGTTTTCCATTTATCATAGGTCGTCATGCAAATTTTACCGTACCAAACCGCTGAAAGTTTACTTACTCAAGTTTAATGCATTTTAAGTCCGTGCAGAATGTGAAATGTAAACCAAATAACCGGGCTAATGTACTGTTTATAACATGTTTTGAAGTGAGATGGGAAACTCGAATATACTCTGAAGAATAAGTCGCTTGCTATTGACTCGATGTTAGCTTTCATGTTATATCAAACTTCTTTAATCTAGCGTTATCTAGTTTTGAAAACCATTAAAGTGGGGTGGAGTCTGTGAACTCCATAACCTAGTGGGGAAAACAGACCTAGGTAGGCCACATATATTTACTATAATAATGCCTCGACATTCCAACATAAACCTTAGATTTTTAATATTAAACTATTATTAAAATTCCAATACGATTCTCATTAAAACTTTTAACTTTTCTCACAGAAAAACAAGAACGGCATCTGCGAAATTATGTTCTAATTGTCATGCTGGAGCGTGGCTGGTAAAGAATTTAATTACAATCCGTGACAACGATTTTCAATTATTATGTCATTCATAATTTATAATAGTTACATTTATTTTTAGTTTTTAACTGTTTTAACGTATTTATCATCATTCATATTTTTTACTTTTGAAAACCAAATTGAATTTCATATTAAATCGGCTAGTTTTATTTTTACAGCAAGTTATAACATGCGTTGTGTATTTTCCATTAAAATACATAAAGATCAGTTTCGATTTGTGATTCATTTGCTTTTTTTTTTGATAGAAACCATTCGATAAAATAAAACTGACGTTGGTCGCCATCTATGACAACCATATTATTATTTTTTACGAATTACTCCATACCTACAATACCAAAGACCATTCGTACAACCTGTGAAATGAAACAGCCAAAACGCCAGTCAAACGTGGTTATTTTATTATACCGAAGAAGTCATCGAAAAGATTTACGATTCTCGTTGATCGCGTAACGGAAGTGCGCGAAGTTTAAGGTTATATGAATGAATGAATAAAATTTGCTAACAGACACGGTAGAACAATTAGCATGCAAATGTTCAAATTCATTTTTTTCAAAGTAAGTACTATATTAATTTAGATACGTAGACACTTAAATCTTGATTACTGATCCTGAGACCATAGGGATCAGTAGATAATCAAGATTTCCAATGATAAGATAGCGTGAGAGAAGTATCCTAAACGTGCCGCGGTCACTCACGGTGGACACTGCTGCTTTACGCCGATATTTTGCAAGTTAAAAGGGTGGTACTCCCATTTCATAAATGCTCTACCACTCCAAGAATAAACGTAAATATATATTTAATGAATAATTTCCATATAAATTACAGGTTTCTAACCCTTTTATTTAATTCTAGACTAATTTGAATTATTTACCCGATTTCATTAGGCATTTTGTTCCACAAATTAATATCGTCTTGCATATAAATTGCCTAATGAATATTATATTATTGACGCATTTAAAATGACGCAATTTATTTGATAAGTATTTGTGTGTCTTTGTTTACTAGAAAACTATAGAAAAATTGTTTTGTAATGATACGTTACACCATTAACATTATACACCCATTGGTGAGCAGGTTTTCTTGAATCTTAGCCCGCTCGATCAAGTCGAACAAAAAATAATTAAATAAAATTTGTTCCGATATCTCACCACACAATCGCACCACTAAGACACAGTGGTACGGTTGTGTGGTGCCTTATAACTAAAAAATTTCAGCGACCACAGGTTGACAAGCAATATCTGGCGGCACGGAAGTGCCCCCGCCAAGACGAGCCAAGCGAAGCACTGCCTACCTTTTCTCGAAACGTTTCGTCGTTTTTTTGAACTCTCATAACTTTGGTTTGGATGATGCTAAATAGTTAAAAATTTCAAGATATAATGACACCAGTACAATCATTAAATATACAAAGTTTGAATGTCGTAGCTATTATACTTTAGATTTTATTAATGTCTAAAAAAACCCGATTTCGTCACTGACTCACTGATCATCATCACTGATCATTCTTAAGGTACTTCCTGAAGTCCTAGAACGCTGAAATTTGGTATGTAAGCTAATATTACTACAAAGACAACAAAAAAATCATACAACTTGGAACTTTCATCCCCCAACCCTGTAACTTAGGGGATGGAAGTTTGTATGAGATTTCCGCTTCCTAATATCCTAGAAAGCTGAAATTTGGTATGTATGCCAGTATTAGTACACAAACAACAAAAATATCATAAAACTTGGAAGTTCACCCCAAAAGAAAAAAAAAGTTTTTTTTTAAAATAAGCAACTTACAAAAAGAAATGAAATCCCAGCAAAAACATTTTCATGTAAAATGTTGCCAAGACGAGACCATATGACTCGCACTGTCAAAAAGTTATCAGATCTCATGTAGACCCAAGCTTCTAACTCTACACGCCCTACCTCTACAAGGCCTAACTTCACAAACTCTACACCTTAATCAAAATATGTGGCTTGGCCATTTCGCTACATTCACATAGGTGTAAGGTGTAAATTTTATAAACTATTCATCATCATACTTTTCTATTATTCATCTTGTAGTATGTAACGAAACGACCAGCAAGACACATATTTTGATTAAGGTGTAGAGTTTGTGAAGTTAGTCCTTGTACCTACCTCTACAAGGCCGTGTAGAGTTAGAAGCTTGGCTCTACATGAGATCTGATAACTTTTTGACAGTGCGAGTCATATGGTCTCGTCTTGGCAACATTTTACATGAAAATGTTTTTGCTGGGATATTATATAGACAGACAGCTGGAGATAAATCTGACCAACCAAACGAAGTAATAATTAGGATTTTTGGGTAACTCTAGTTAGATTTCAAAAAAAATTCATAGAATGCTAGACGTAATCAAAATGTAAATGTTTATTGATTTTCATTTAATTACATTGAGAATTACATGTGAAAACTTAATTATTACTTCGTTCCGGGGTTAGATTGTTCTGCAGCTGTTTGTACTTACGTTCTGCTTGTCAACCTGATGACCCAAAAAAAAATTAAAACTACAAAAAAATACCAAAAATTTTAAAGATATTTTGGTAAAAAATGACCTCAGGCCAAAAGAAATGTCAATGAGTGATTTTTGATAATTTCTAATTAAATATAGCGTTTAAAATAAAAGATAAATAAAAATTGTATAAAATTACTTCATTTGTCTGACTTTTTGTTCTTTTAAAACTTGATACCTACCTCACAGTTTTTTCTAAAATTAAACAAAGAACACACTATACAGATTTTAGTAATTGTACTATTTTTTAACACTTTGATTTAAAAATATGGGTATGTTTTGGCAGTTTAAGATTTTGAATTACTTGTAGGTTCAAATAAAACTCGAAAAACATGAAAATATGACGATATCTCGGCGTACTCTAACGATTTCATACATTTCGACAATGTCATACAAGGCCATTAAACCTGTCCTACTATAAAGATTGGGCAACAGTAAGAACACAATGTTGAAAGTATATGCGTCAAACACAGTTCAAATGTTCAAACACAGCCAAACAGTTTGAAAAGTACAAAATTTTTGTCAAACTTTGAACAAAGTTAAAAATAATAAAAAAAAAACAAATTCAAAGTTCAAATAGTGGTTGTATATTGTGCATACGTCTATGTACATAAACAACTGCATTAAGGGAAACCGTATCTATGGCTGATTTAAGGTGGTTATAAAATAACTGACTTAAAATCCCTCAGGCTGAGAACGACAACTTCCTAAAACGACAACTTTCTAAAACAACAACTTCCTAAGACTACAACTTCCTAAAACGACAACTTCCTCAAAGGTCTATTCCATGGTACAGATATGTATATTCCGTTCTACTTTACTTGGCTCAAGATTTCCTATGAAACTCAATGATAGTATTAGTACTAGCTTAACATACTGTGATACTACGTTATTGTGGTAACATAGTTTTGTGTGTTTTATCGCAAAAAATCGATTTATTTTTGATCCTTAATTTCATATCGATTTATATTTTAAAACAGACAGCTTTGAAGTTTTATTGCCAAGTGTAATGGAATTGAAGCCTACTCCTCTTCCTTCCAACTCTTCTATTCACGTTCCTTCCCCTGTCGTTTCATTTTCATTCCTTCATAGGTGGGTAACTCATCCAAGATCTTGTAGTCGTAGATGTCAGCGATGATTGCTTATCATCTGGTGATCTCCTCCTGTTCGGTGCAATCACACCAAACACATGAGTTGTGCATGCGCCCACACGTGCCTGACCGTATGTCGGTCAGGCGCGGTCAGTACTCTTTCTCTAGTGCATAATTCGCCGTGGTAACAACCGGATGCGCTCATCGAACATATTTATCATTTTAACATTTCATTAACATTTTAACAATTTAGTATTTAGACATTTGTGAAAATGAACATTTTACTATCAAAGTGGACATTTCTATCAACCTCCGAATTCTACGTAGTTCATGCCCCAACACCTCCTCTATCATAAAAAAATGGAATAGGTACATAATACTAATATAACTATACATTTTATATTCCAGTTGATCTATGCTGAACACGGTAACACGGTAATCCTTTGTCTGTCCCACTTATCTCCAGCCAACAAGAGCAACTCACTAATTTATTAGGCAACTTATGCAATACGGACGGATGCCTGCCGTCGAGGAGTAGCATTTACATAAAACTTTCACGTTTATAGTCAAGGGTCACGTTTGAATGTCTAAACATTTGTGCTCCCAAACGAGCCACCAGAGATGTCACTAAGAGATCCAAAATGTTCAGATGTCACGCGAAACTGTGAGAATTTTTGCCATAAAGCTATTACTGTAATGCGCAAAAGTAATAAAAAGAATTGTTAGGCTACCTAACATCATTAAAGAAAGGACCTTTTATAGTAAAATATAACCATAATAAAATAAACAGTAATGAATTACGGTAAATTAAAAAGTACAGTCAACAAAGAAATGGGCTGACCCCCCTTGTATATAAGATCCTAATTTATTAATGAACTTCCTTTTAACACATGACTATATAGGTTACATATGATCGTTTAAGCAAGGAAATAATGGTCTAGTATTCAATAAAAAAAAATGGCATTGAATTTAGAAATACTCGGTAAAATGCGCCTCTCTTGTAGCAGCCATCCGTCAGTAGAAAAAAATGGTTTAGGGGTGCGGTGCGAAGAGCGCGTCAACGCGTCTCACATATCAATATGATTGAATATGGATGAATTTATGTAGTAAGCAAATTTTTCTAACTACTTACAATACAATCTCTTTTTTTTTTACTGAATACTAGACCATTATTTCTTTGCTTAAGCGATCATATATTATGTAACCTATATAGTCATGTGTTAAAAGGAAGTTCATTAATAAATTAGGACCTTATATATGACTAGCTACAGCCCACGGCTTCGCCCGCGTGGCCTACTAACAATTAGCTTATTTTTCTTCAGAAACAAATTCCGGTCCGGTTCGTTCCGGTCTGGCACGGCCCGGTACGGTACGGTTCCATCCGGTCCGATCAGGACCGATCCGCTCCGGTCCGGTCGGTTCGGTCCGGTCCGGTCTGGTCGGTCCGGTCCTTATAAGGAACCTACATGCCAAATTTGGAATCGCTAGACCCAGCGGGTTGGGCTGTGCATTGATATATAGTTAATATATAAGTCAGTCAGTCAGTCAGTCAGTCAGGACTTTGAATTTTATGTACCTATATAGATGTAAGATTTCTCAATAATGTGTAATATGAATAATATTGATAAATAAAATTTCAAGTCCCTTCACGCAATATTGAGAAATCTTAAATCTTAAACTAGGTGAAAATTTTGTCACCATCTAAATTTTTTCTATGTACAAGGTATTATTAAAAGGAATTCGATTTATGAAAAAAATTATCTGCTTCTATGAATTTATATAACTTTGTGGTGCTTTATATTTTAGTGCCCAGAATACAGTGGGGGGTCAGCCCATTCTTTTGTTGACTGTACTTGTAGTGACGTAATTCAAAATGAGATAAAATTGATCAGTGAAAAAGGAAAATACCTCGATCTGTTTCATCGTTTGCTTACAGACAGATAATTTTCCAGATTAAAAACAAATGAAAAGACTTTAATCATGTAATTGTCCATTTGCAAGTCGTAAAACAGGCCTAGCAATGTATTTCTTCGAATATAATAATTTGAATCACTTCTTCTTCATAGATTAATTTATTTTTAAAAATCATAACCTTAGGAACCCGGATTCAATATGAATAAAATAAAAAAAGTGTAGACGCCGCTCGCTTTAATGAAGTATAAAATTTAGGATGGACAACTCAATAATTATTACTTTTATTACTTATTTGAAATATGATTTGATAGGATAGGATGTGATCATAGAACACACCTAGCAAGTTTTTTTCGCTAGTTGCTAGACAGACAAGTTTTTGTATTAAACGAATATTACACGAGATAAAAAAAACAATGTCAAATATTCTTTTGAATTAAACTTTCCAAATAAAAATAAACTTTAAAAAATAATGAATAAATATTCTTTTTTTAAAGTTCGATATTAAAGATTAGCCTTTTTCATGCACTTTCTCTAGTCCTTATAGCTTTGACTTTTCTTAACCTCTCCCCTGCCAGTACCTGACTACTTCCATGTATTAGATCTCTCATTCATTCACCCAAATACTATAGAAATATAATACGCACAGCTCTTTACGTTTCTCATACAATGACTTGGCAACCTCCTGATCACCTCATGCCGCTAGGGGCGCTAGTGTCGCGTTAACATTTTGCATACAAAACGCACAAAAGTTTTGAAATCGTTCACCTCATGCCGCCCTATTTCTATAGTAGCGCTAGTGTCGCGCGTCTTGCCCGAATTCTTCCGAAGCTGTGCGTATTAACTCGGTAGAGTTTCTATAGTATTTGATTCACCCTTCCACTAAACAAGACATTCTTTTGTTTATGCTTGTTCAAAGGAACGTAGAAGAACATTAACAAACCAAAGCCTATTCCCACAAGTGTGGACTGAAAACATTACTACCTTTTCTACCTATAGGTAGACATTTTGTTGACAGATAAGCCCCAGCCAAGTCGTGGTCTTACCGCAGAGTAATTCAGAGGCTTTGCACACTACCTACCTCTACTGATAAACCTTTGTTGTCTGTTATCTCGTTCCACCAGAGGCCCGTCTCGGTAACGCCTAAATTTAAAATGTTATACTTCCCCATTTAAAACGTTTCTTTTGTGTAAAAGATTTCACAAAAGATTGTTCTGTCATCCGCTCTCAAAGAACGAGTTTTGTAATAACTTTGCCCTTTGTTACAGAGGAAATAATAACGTAGCATTTTCCATTTCATACAGTATAATATAAAATTATGTCATTGTGTAAAATAAAAAATAACTACATAATTTAATTATCGGTTAATATGTCCCTATTTCTGTTTCAAAAATGTTATTATAAAAATATACTTTAAGAAAAATAACGTCATAATACTACCTACATCCATGTACATTATAACGAAAAAGAATATTGTATACAATAAAAGCTGTGGTGACCTCCACACAAACCAGTTTAAGAGGTTAAAACTAAATGTATTTATCAAAATATCATCAGACGCAACTTAGATACGAAGTGTGTTATCGTGTACCATAATGAAGTGCTTATTGTTGATATCCATAACAACATTTGTAATTTCGCAATGTGTTGGACTGAACAATGATAGGTATAGAGATCAAGGTTCCCAGTATAATCCCAGAGGATCTGTATCGCAATATCCAAGTCAAGATAGATATAGCAAAGATGACTACCAATCTAGATCAAACAAAGACATAAAACACCCAACTGAAGATGAATATGATGATGATGACTATTACGAAAATGCGCCAAGGGTATTCTACAACTTATCAGAGGGACCACGTCACTTCGAAGATTTTAAGAAGAAATTTCAAAAACAATACAGGGACAAACAAGACGAGAGATTGCACTTTGAGTATTTTGTAAAAAATTTGAAGTCTATCAATGATCTGAATGCGGAAGGAGGATCTGCCGTTTTTGACATCACTATTAATAGCGATAATAAACCAAGTGAATATGAAATATAAATTAATTCAGGTAAGTTATTCAAACAAATCATTAAAAATAATGTCGGAAACATAATAGGTAATATAAAATTAATAAGTAATATAAATAATTAATAAGTAATATAAAATTGTAGATATATCGCCACACCAAACGAATAAAGCCGTTATTGCAAAAAGTAAATTTTACAGGAACGCCAAAAAACACTAAAATTGTCTTTACGCCTCTTGTAGTTGAGCAATTATAAATTAAATGGTATCATTGGGTAGGGAAAAAATTGTGCTTGAATATGTCATATATAATACTGAAAAATATACAATAATAATTTCAATAAACACGAAAAACTAAAATATTTTTATATTCGTCTAAATTTATTAATTGGTTTTTTTTGTGTCTTCACTAACGGCTTTATTCGTCTGAAATGTTAGCAAGGTGCTGTTTGTAATAAATTCAAATCGACGTTTTTAAAGGTATTTTAAAACCTAATGACACCGTGTAATAAACTTATGCGCTGATATTCGTGTACAAATTTGATATCACAAAATATTATAATAAATGTTTATCCTCCTTTTTACTCTCTCAAAGTTTGTCAGCAGAACAATGCAAAAGGTCGGGTAACCTTTAGCTTTTTTTCAATTAATTAAGTAAAACAAGATATAAGTGATTTATTTTATTATTATTATAATCACTAATTATTATTTTAACATATATATTTGTCCAAAACCAAAAAAACGCCGCCAAAACTGGCTAAATCTGAAACTAAACATAGATTACTCATAAATTACTTATTTTTCAGAAAAACATATTTTTTTCACACTTTAATAGAAGAAAAGCCTTATTATATAATACTTTTATTGAAAAGCTTATATTTTAAGTAGGATAAGTTTAATCAACAACTCTTTTGGTCCCTAATTTGTCAATGAATTAAAGCTCAACTTTATTGCTTACATAGTTTTTGGCTAAAAATATGATTACGCAATACTATAACTTATACTATAGGGTATTTCAAAAGATGTTTACGACCTATTAGGGGATGATTCCATTGCTCAAATACAACAACTTTTCTTATTTGACCAACCATCAAAATCTCCCAAAAAAACTTCTTTCCCCATACAAGGACCCGAGTGACCCGACCAGCTAGCTCATTACGATTTTGTATGGGGAAGCCAAAACTTTTTTTGCTATAGTGAAGGGACATGTTTTTTGACCACGATCGACTATATAATATATATGTAACTAAGTAAATTACCTTCATTAGCTGCATTAGCTTCTTTTTGGTGTTGCGACTGTTAACCGCTGTTTTTGCTATTTGGGCTCTCCTGACAACTTTCAATCAACAATCACTATCGTCACATATTTGCAATCTTCTAGATCGTGCAATTTGTGCGTTCGTTGTAGTATTCCCGCTCTATCCACGAACATGAGTTTTGTTTTTGACCGGTTGATGAGTAGGCCATATTCGGTATAACTTATTTTGCTGATTCTGGACACGAATTCAGCTAATTCCGCCTCAGAGGAGCCTATTTTAGTGGTCGGCAAACCGCAGGTTACTAAGCAAATAGCCTCCTACGCGTATGCCTCCTTCCCAGTTGTCCAATACCCTTCTCATTATGTGTTCACCGATTAAATTGAACAGTTGCGGTGACAAAATGCAACAATGACGTACTCCTCAATCAGGATGAAAAAGGTGTGACGAGTCGTCTTCTAGCCTGACCTTCGACTTGCTGGTCAAATACAGATTTTGCACGAGAAAAGTGAGATGATCCGGAATACCCATATCATTCATAACACCGAACAATTTGCCCCAGTTGATGCAATCGAATGCTTTAGCGTAGTCAATAAAGCAGAGGGCATCGCTGATGTTATGTTCTCTGCACTTCTCAATCAAACTGTCTGATGTTCAATATTGTTCTCTTGTGCCCCTACCTCTGATAAATCCTGCTTGCTCCATGGATACCTGCTGAGTTGTTTATGCTTCTACTTTCCTATTCAGGATTCTCAAGAGGACTTTACTGGCGTGGGAAATAAATGAAATGGTGCGATGGTTTTCACATTTGCGTGTCGATCCCTTCATGTGTAGAGGAACCACAATCAACTCAGTCCAGTCTTCTGACCATTGTCCTGTTCGCCAGACTGTTTGGCATATTGAATGCATAATTGATTCTTTTTTCCCCCATAAGATTCAGCATTTGAGCTGTTATCCCCTCACCGGTGGTGAGGTGACGGGATAACAGCTCAAATGCTGAATCTTATGGGGGAAAAAAGAATCAATTAGCAAGCTTTAGGTTTCAGTTTGCAGATTGCTTCTTCTATCTCCTGTCTAAGGATGTCAGGTTTCTTAACGGCATAATCCCACAAGTTCCTCTCCGCGTTGTTCTCACAAAATTGATTTTGACAATATATTCTCCACCTGTTCTCCAGGACTGCCATCTTATCGGACAACAGTTATCCCTGCTTCACTTTGAATAGACCAGTGTTTCGGCTTGGAGTCTTTTGCAAGGTACTTGACTTTACGGAACATAATTATCTCTAGTGCGGGTTGTTTCCGAACATGTCTCTACGTCTCCGCAGATGTTATTAATATAGGCATCCCTGTCTATCCTACATAGTCTCTGAGCTGTTCTATGCGCTTTAGCGTACAAGGCACGGTGCTCGTCAGTATTCAGGCCAGTTTCTTTGAGCGCCTTTCTTTCATTGGGATTTCTTAGGAGCCTTAGTGTAATATCATAATATAATTATTTCATTAGCAATTCATACACGACTAGCTTGTGCCTGCGGCTTCGCCCGCGTGGTCTACTAACAATTAAGTAGCATATTTTTCTTCAGAAACAAATTCCGGTACGGTCCGGTTCAGTCTCGTCCGGTCGGTCTGGTCCGGACGGTCCGGTCCTTATAAGGAACCTACCTACATGCCAAATTTGGAATCTCCAGACCCAGTGGTTTACACTGTGCGTCGATATACCCTCGCAACTTCGTTTGCGTATATTTCGCTTTCCCGTGGGAATTTTGAAAAATCGTTTCTTAGTACACCCCTAGACGTCGTAAGGAACCTACATTCCAAATTTGAAGTTTCTAGACCCAGCGGTTTGGTCTGTGCGTTGATATATAGTTAAATCAGTCAGTCAGGACTTTGAATTTTATATTATAGATTACTTAATAACACATTACAGTTTGGATCAAAATAATATAAAATTGTTTGATTACTTACATTACAATGATGGTTGTAATTTCATAAGAATAAAACAGTTTTAATCTAATACAAACTAGTTTTGCGTAGGATTTCGGACGAATAAAGTTGTATTAGAATGATACTCTGTTATTCTTCTAATCAATGACTTTCTCTCGGGTCGTAAGGTTAAATAATTATTTTGTTCGCCTAAGCTTTTGTATATATTTTTCGGTAGAAAAAAGACGTCAAACGCTTTTAATTACACTATTCGCAGTAAAAAAAATCTGAAAAAAATTCAGGTGATGTATTAAGGTCCGTAGATTTAAAAAAAGCAAAAAAAAATTTTTTTGGTAACGTGCTATTACTGCTTTATTCGTTTGGTGTGACGATATAGTTTTTTTAACTCTATCAACAAACATACGTTGTATTTTTACTAATTTATGCGATTATCACATTATCTAAAACAGAACAAAACTAATTGGAGTTTTGATTTATGTAGTAGATTATAAAACTAGTACATTACATTACAATCAATAGACTACTAACTTATAATTTTAAAATTAGACAAAGAAGTACAATTTATGCCATGGCCAACAGTCAGCATATGAAGATGTTGCTTCGTCTTTAGTTATTTGCGAATATTTTAATGACTTCCCACATAAGTCAAGTAACACGTAACTTGCATCATAGTCGTGGTGCAAAGAATCCTTAAAGGCCAACTTTATGATGTAATCCAATGATAGTTATTTTATAATGAATAATAGAATTATTCTATATAAATAGGAACAAATTTTTGATGACCGCCGTGGCGTAATGGTTACCACGCCAGACCGCCATCCAGGAGGTCCCGGGTTCGATCCCCGGTCGGGTCATGATGGAAAACGAACTTTTTCTGATTGGCCTCGGGTCTTGGATCTATATATGTATTTGTTATAAAATATAATATCGTTGAGTTAGTATCCCATAACACAAGTTTCGAACTTACTTTGGGGCTAGCTCAATCTGTATGAATTGTCCCTATGTCCCTATATAAAAAATTACGACATCATTGCCATTTAAAATATATATTTTTTTATGTAAAAATATCCTACGATTGTGTCTAAATTTGATTTTGATTCATTTCGAGTCCAGAACTTTCAAAAAATCCCATGAGAATGGAAAACAACGAAATTGTGCAGGCGTCTACTAGTTTTTGATATTTTTATAACAGTCTTTGTTAAAATTATTAAATTAATGAAAATTGTTTAAACATAATTTCATTAAAATATCTTTTCCGCTGTTTAAAAAATATATATTTATATGTCTATCTATCTTACTATAAAACAGCCCATTTCCTCTGTTAATATTCATTTAATTCTCTATAAATTTGCATAATTTCTTTCTTTTATCCATGCCCAACCATATAAATTGATACTAAAAAAAATACAATTTCCTTAAGTTTCTTGAGAAAACATCGTTATTTTAATACAAACATTTGTAAACCGAATGAAATCAGATAAACAAAGAACAAGTAATAAATGAAATAAATATTCATTTCTGTGGCGATTGACCGTTCCGCCCCGGAATAGGGGTGACACGATTTTATACGCACCTACCCCCGCTATGACGGTTAGTATGCAATTAACGGTTCCGGAGTACAGATTGATGGCTCTGTCTGTGGCTATAGACTATTCCTCGAAGAGAATTTCATAAAAATGATAGTTTTTATACATTTTAACGAATTAAACCTTGTTTTTTGCTAAGATTGTTATGTTCGAAAGATGTTCAATGCGATTATGCACTCTAACGCGTCTATTTAATATTTCTTAGGTCCGGTCACTTAGCTTATTTTTGATAAATTGTCGAAAACTACATTATTGATATCAGAAAACTTTTAATAATTAACAAAAAAAATGTGTTATTTTAATTAATAATTGATTCGATCGACACACACACAACACACAAAGAAACAGCTGTAACAATTTTAAATTTCCTACTTTTTATTAATTAGGTGCATTTGATACTGCACGTTAAACGTTACATATTCATGTCATAATATTTTTCTGATGGCCATGTTAATTTTTATTATAAAAACAACAAATTCCAACAACTAAACAAAGCTATGAATAAATACACCAACTTAAACACAATTTGTAAATACGTAGAAGCAGGCCAATAAAAACAAACATATACATGCGTGTAAATATTTGTTTTGTACGGATATCGAACCCGCGACCATTGGAGCAGAAGACAGGGTGTATACCAACTGTGCCAAACCGGTTGTCTTTTGTTTTGTTTGTTCTTCTAAAACAAAACGTGAACAAAAATTACCTGCAATGTAAAACATTTCTTCTTATTGAAATAAATACATACTACATTATTATGAATTTACTTATTACTTATAGAAATTTATTCTCCTACCATTATAAATATGAAATTTAAGTATTTGTTAGTCAATCACTCAAAAAAAGGCTCGATGGTTTTGACAAGTAGTTTAATATACTTTAATAACAAAAAAAAATCCCTGTATACGAATAAATTATTCAAGTTCCTATAAGGCAATTAAATATGATTAAAAAACGACATCCATGCGGAGGAAAGCGTTGAGCGAAGTCGCAACAAGTTATACTTCATCATGTCAACCCATAATCATCCCACTGCAGGGATACGGGTCTGCCTTCAACCGAAGGTGATTAGATCTTACTCTGCCACGCTGCTCCAATGCGGATTGGCAGAGCCCGGTGTTTTCAAGACGCCCGAAGGCCACCGCCTTGTCTTAATGACTATCATCTATCGTCAACAGCCGGAACTGACGGCCTAACGTGCCCTCCGAAGCACGGAAAAGCTCGAAATAACGAAACCCACCCAAACACTGGCTAGGGTCAATGTTGCTTGACTTGCGTGTTCATATTAGAGTGCGACACACAGCCATCGAGCTCCAATAAGTACTTGTCTAAGTATATATCTTCAGTTAATACCATTGCGATAATCCTCAAGAAATTCCACGTTGAAGGGGAGGAAATGAACGGCCGTTAACTGGAACACATTAATAATCTCGGTTAAAGAATTTTGCATAGGGACGTTTTCGCCTTGTCGGGAAGGGTCGACACAAGGCGGCATAATGAATTAAATTAGGTCCCACTGATAACCTCTCCGCACAATCTCGGGTCTAAAGCTAGGGATGATTCAAGGGTATAAATGCACCTGGAAGTGGCTTACAACATTAACTTACTGAATACTAATTGGATTGGGTGTTTTGCAAACATAAATTAGCTAACATAAATTACTTAAATGTTACTTATTGAGTTATTTTGATCCAACTAGGTGTGTAAATAACGTAAGTTTTCCTGATTTTCTTGGTATTCACAAAATTATGAGATTATTGGATAAATGTTTTTGCAAAATATCTACATAGGTAATTTCAGAATAAAGGATTTTTTTACTGAAAATGTTTTCTCGTGGAATAAAAAGTAGCCTTGTCACTCTCCAGACGTTAAATTATTCCCGTAAAAAAGTCAAGTCAATCCATTGATTATTTTTAACATGAAAGGAAAACAAACAAACATTGAAACAAACGGTAGGTCCCCTTTTGTTCCATGGAACATGACGTAATAGAACAATTTTAGAAAATATTGTCCCTATTTGTACTATAGAAGGAACTACATACTAGCTTTTGCTCCTGTTTTTGTTTATGAATGCACAGAACTAAATAGGAATCTCTTTTCCCAAATTCTTCCATGATGAGATATTTAAGACTCCCAAATTCTTCCATGATGAGATATATAAGACGTATATAAGTAGCAAATCATTCTCGAGTGGCCAGTTTACATATCAACTTCAAGAAGTTTATATACCTACTTAGTTTGTTCTATGGAACAATTGGGACAAAAAGTACAAACTGTTCTATAGTACAAATAGGGACAATATTTTCTAAAATTGTTCTATTACGTCATGTTCCATAGAACAAATGGGACCTACCGGAAACAAACACAATTTCGCATCAATAGTACTAGTATACATTATGCGCAATGATATTTGAACCACACTTTTCCACTAGGTATAAATAATAGATAATATTTTTTTTATGTTACACTTCCAGTAATCAACAACTAAATCCGAGTAAGGGGACAAGACCTTGCTAATGTCAAGTGGTCCGAAGCCCAAGAGTTATGTGCATAACGCCTGCTCTGTGATTTATCTCGTTTGAGATCCTGCCCACATACATATGTATGGTCACATACATTTTAACACGCACTTTTTGACCGCTATTGAAGAGGGCGCACCGACTTCCCTTTGATATATTTATGTGAAGTTTTTGTCTCATTTCAGGAGCCGTGGGTCATAATGTTACCGTGCTATAAGGACGTACAAAATAACTACATGATTAAATTATGTGTTGAGACAGCTATTTATCAAGATAGAGACAGCAAAATTCGCGGCTCTACCTACTAAAATCCGGAATAAACACAAATTTTAACCTTAATGTGCGTCTCAAAAGAACATTTTTGAGATCATTGAATTATAATGTACGCAAAAACGTGACATTAATATTATAAGTATGAAAATTTTAATGATTAAATATTCAAGTCAATTTCAGTGTCTAATAAGTTTCTATTGTTTTACTTTTATAAAATAACTAGCTGTGCCCGTGACTTCGTTCGCATGGACCACACGATTACATGGTTTATGATAGATAGATAGCCTGCTGTGCATGAAAGAAGTCCAATATGAAAGCTTCTGTACCACAAAGGAGTGTTTACGAAGAAACTTTTACATTGTTAGAATAGAAATACCAAAATTGTATATTGTACACACTACTCTATAAACATGTTACTTATAAAATTTCTTCGTAGTCTAGTCAACGAATGCTCAAAAGTGGGTATAAAGTGCGTGAGCGGAAATATAAGCGATTTCTCCACAATCTTAATTAGGGTGCTTAGGGAGAAAACATCGTCTGGTCAAGAGGTGAGCCGGAGGGAGGGGAGGGTGACAAAGTTTTTCGCTTATATCTCAAAAACGGTACGTTATAGCGGACAATAGTCTATGACGAAATAAAAGCTTATAAAAATCTCTATCACTTTGATTATTTACATTTTTTCCTAAGACGATGGATTGGTGACCTGTCATGGCTGCCAACAGAATGAGGCCTCATCACTATTCCAAAGCGTGTAATTCGAAAACGGATGGGAATATGTAAAAAATTAAAATAATTACGTGCATCAGTAACTGGTCAGTCCAATTTAGAATTTCCGTCACTCCAGCTATATGTCAAGCAATCGTGGTTGGCAGCAAACAACAAATCGACAAAATTAACTTTGATACTATGGCGCCTGTTGTATTTGAAGGCTCGGTTATACCTTTTGCTGATTCTGTTAAAACCTCGGTTTACATATTGACACTACTTTTAGCTGGACCACACAAATTACCGAAGTCAGCCGCAAAGCGGAGTCATGTCTATTTTGCGGTTTCTCAGTAGGTTTAGAAATTTTCTTCCGATTCCTACTAACTAAGGTCACTCTCGTAAATTCTCTTATTCTCCCACTCATTGATTATGTTGATGTCTGCTATTCTATGATGTTGATGTAAGTGAAGTGCACCTTGACAAATTGGAGCGTCTCTTCAATAATGCTATCCGATTCATTTTCTGTCTTCGCAAATACGATCACATATTTTCCTTCCGTTCACAACTAAAATGGCTCCCCATGCGTTTGCGTAAAAATCAAAGGACGCTCTGTACTCTTCATACCATTCTTAAAAATCCCCTGAGTCCAGAGTACATAAAAAGCAAGTTCCATTACATCTGTAACACTCATGAGCGTCCGGCTCACGTCCAAGACGTCAGGACTTTTAGTATGTTTTCTCCCTAAGCATCCTGATTAGGTTTCTAGAGAAATCACTTAGGCTCACGCACTCTAGAACTACAACTAACTGCTTGACATCACGCGGTCTGGTTTATTACCATACGTAAACAACAAATGCTCATTACGCTGAACAACTTTTCCTAAGGCGCTATATTTGAATCTCTTATAGTTTAGCTGGGCTGCTAGGGTTCTTCATCAAGTGTGCCAGATGTTCGATTTTTGTACGTCAATAGAAAATGCTCATCACTAATCAACTTTTCCTAAGGAGCTATTTGTATTTCTTATAGTTTAGCTGGGCTGCTAGGGTTCCTCATCAAGTGTGCCAGATCTTCGATTTTTGTACGTCAATAGAAAATGCTTATCACGGTAATCCACTTTTCCTAAGGCGCGATATTTGTATCTCTTATAGTTACCTGGGCTGCTACGGTTCCACATCAAGTGTACCAGATCTTCGATTTTTTTACGTTATTAGAAAATGCTCATCATGCTGGTCAACTTTTCTTAAGGCGCTATATTCGTATCTCTTATACTTTAGCTGGGCTGCTAGGGTACCACATCAGGTATTCCGATCTTCAAAATAAATTATAGCCTATATGTTGCCGAGGACCAACAGGCCCAACAGCTATATGCCGCGTCGTTACGAATCACGTTACAGAAATAATTTATTCGCTTCGGGATCAAAATTATGCTTACACAGTGCTGGGCCCTATCCAATGTCAGTAAAAATTTATAATCACCTACCGTCTAGAATGAAATCGATAGATCAATTCAACTCATTCATAAAATCAGTTAAACGATTGCTAATTAATAAAGCGTACTATAGCGTCAATGAATATCTGGAAGATAAACTAATTTAAATGTCTGCCTCTCTTTTTCTACTCAAATTGCTATGCCTTAAAAGGTGCATGTAGATAACTGCTATGTATTATGTACAGTAATATAATGTATGTGTCACATGTAATGCAATAAATAAATAAATAAATAAATATAACAAAAAAAGTTTCATCAAAATCCGTTCAGTAGTTTTTGCGTGAAAAGCGGACAACAGACAGAACAGACAGACAAAAATTTCAAAAATCACATTTTCGGCATCTGTTACCTTTAGGAAAACCCCTAGAGGTATTTTTTTTTATTTCTTTTCAATGTACAGAATCGGCCCTTTTACAGTTTTATTATAAGTATATAGATTTAGACATGTTTATCAATCCATACCTAATACTTTTTATTTTCTGTGACCCATATTATTACTCTGCTGAAATCAAATATAATTTCTCTAACAGAACCAACTGTTGTGACTCGTGTCCAATCGTTTGTGTAACATCATCATTAAAATAACAAAGAAATAATATTATCAAGATATCGACATAAAATTGAGAAGCCAGTATAAATAGCGGCCCAGTACTTCCAAGTAACAAACGTACAAGTTGTTCAGCAAGTCCTATGAAGCATGAAACGTAGGAACTACTCGGGCGTACGTTTGTGAACTCTTCAAAAGGGACGGCCATGCGTGAATATTGGCATTGCTCATAACGTAATGTATAAATCTGGCTTCGATAAGAAAGTACCAATATACACTATTAACAGAAATTGGAAACACGCAGAAGGTCCTTTACTTACTTTAATTTTTAAGGTTTTCAAATCGACTAAATAAGACAAAATAAAATTATAAGGTAGGTACGATGCCGACATTACCTATTATGGTGCTAAATGTGCAGCGCACACGAGCGCAGCACAGCTTTGTGGCAAAGAGCACTGAACTCGACCGTTTTCTAAAAGTTTATGTTGCTTTTACAAACCTTTTGTTAATTAAGTCACGATTAATCGAGTGTCTTATATTATGATAATAATTAATTACGACTCTATGCTATGGGACACCGGACACCCTTCTTCGCGAGGGGGATAGTTACCAACTAAAAACCTTATAATCTGCTGCTTTACCACTTTCGGCTGAGCTGCGCTGCGGAAACTGTAAGGCGCTACCGTGTCAAAATTCCCACGGGAAAGCGGGATACACGCAAACGAAGTTACGCGGGTTACAGAAAATTAGAACAAAAGTTTCAAAACAAAATCTAATTCCCAAATAAATAAATTAAGATTACTTTCCTCGTAATAAAAAGATCCTACCTTACAAAAAATGTAACTGGCCAGTTCTGATCCAAAAGTCCAAATTGTCCAAAATACAGGTTGTCCAAAAGTGCCTTGTGTATATTTTTATTTCCTTTTTTTTTGTTATGGCATCTTGTTCGTTGACAAAAAGTCAGTGTCATGCATCGAAATAATATTACTACGTAATACTACGTATAGAACGGACACCGCGAACAAAATTTTTGTCCCCATACGTTGAGGCCAATAGACATCAACTCGTTTAGAAACTTGCCGACGCTCATCGTGATTGGTCCTCGGATTTATGTCAAAAAAAATATTGGAAAATGCCGTCATGTTCAATAAAAACTTGTATAAACCGTTCAACAGTAAGGAAGAAAGATAGCGGCGTAACTTAACATCGCTAAGTATACAAAAAATTAAGTAAAACCAACCAAAACAATTTTTTTTCATTATTTTCTAATGCATCATGATTGCATCCGCCATTTCTATGTGAAAATCATAGATTATCAAAAATTAATCGTACAGATGGGATACGTAGGTACTAAGCGTCAGTCAATTTTATAATATAATTTAGGTATTTCTGAATTTTTTGTAGCTTTTTTTTTAACCGACTTCAAAAAAGGAGGAGGTTCTATGTTTTTTTTTGGAGGTCCGCCGATTACTCCTTCAATTTTGGACCGATTTTAATCATTCTTTTTTAAAAATAATATGTAATTTAAATATTGATTTTTTAAACTATATTTCCAAAATATTTTTATATACTAGGTAAAATACGTAAATGTGGATAAAGTTACTAACTAAGTAAAAAAAATAAGTTTCTAGAAAACAAAAAGATGGAAAACGAAACAGCATTTTAAATTTCGACCAACCATTTTCGAACAAATGAAATTCGGGAAAACAAGTTTCGGAGTAAAGGTACGTTACCATTCTTGAAATTCAACACAACCCCTCTTGTCTGGCAGGCGACCGTCTCCTGGTTATTGCATATATTACAAAATACTACAATATATAAATAGCTTCACTATAAAGTTAGTTTTGATTTAATCTCAGTTTATTTTTGACTAATATTAAGTTAAGAACAAAAATGTAATGTAGCTTCCTACCTATAAAGCTAATATTATACCTATTTTCTATTAAATTTATCTATTATGTAAAATAAAATATTGTAATAAAATAAAATAATCAGTTGGATGTCCAATAGGCAGAATATAAACAAAGTGTCGCCCCTGCTAGTAATGTCATATTCTATGACTCGGTTGGGGGCGGGGCCAGGGAGGGGCGCGCCCCGCACGGCCGAACACGGCGCCAAAATTTGAAGGCGCTGTCATTTCTATACGTAGTAATATTATTTCGATGGTGTCATGTAACATAAGATTCATTTTCATGCTGTATAGAGCCACAGCACTCGGCGTATTTTAAACGCGCAGATGACGCGCGTATCGTTATCCAAGGCGGTGTTGCAATCATTCCATCGTGACATCTAACATACAAAGAGCTCAATGTAGCACGAAACGCGCATCCTCTACGCGTATAAAATACGCCGTGTGCTGTGCTCTTATAGTTTATACCTATTTATACTCTACGATCGACTCAGTATCAGATTGAAGACGCCTCGAAGATAGATGATAGTACTTCAAAGAAGGATTTTGAAATTAGCGACACAGACTCCTGATCATACGTGTATGATTGGAGTGTAGAACTCCAATCACTGCACTTTTACGAATGTTTGCTTCACATCACATTATTCAATACTATGATTATCAAACATATAAACAAACCTCGAAACACTTGTAAATACATAATTTTTTTTAACACGAGCACAAATAAGTTGACGCTATCGAAGTTGGCGCCAAAATTCCCTTAGTTTTTTTTTGTTTTGCTTTTAATTCATAATAATTTTGCTCAATAATGTTTGCAAAATTTATAAATAAATTTAGCCAGTTTCAAATAAAAAGCAGCGCACCTATTCATGTTTAAAGCAATGTTCTTTTTAAATTAAAATAATTATTTAAAAAACAAATAAACTCATCAAACAAATAAAGCAATAATTTTTGTCGTTTTCCATTTTGTCGTGCGTGATTTGGTCTGAGAACGCTTTTATTTTTTTAGCACTATTAGCAAATACTATAGAAGACTATTAGGCATTTTGTGTTTTCGTACAAGCAACATTACCTTACGGGCAACACTGTTACTGATAGATAATGTCATGTACAAATGTCACTGCTGTCAGTGTCATCTAAAATCAAACGGATGAATGTCGTGTATTTCGATATTTTCGAATAGGATTATTCTCGTTATATAAAAAGCTTTTGTATTCTTACAATAAAGATGTGTATTTTGTTTCAAATTAATAAAATAAGATAAAGTTTAAATTGTTGAAGACAAAAACAATACGGTAAGTTGTTCAATTAAATTTTTTGCAACAAATATTTGACAGCTGCTGAAACAGATTTCATAAAAAGTTGTTCTTTTACAACAATTATTATGTATTAGTTCAATTCGTGACTAGCATTCAATTAACATCATTATAGAAACAATCTTGTATTTGTAATTGAGGTTTTATTCGCACCAAATGAGTAATGTAATTTTGTTTGTAAAATAGGTTATTGAATGAAATTTAATTGAAATTATCTAAGAAAATAATATTTATAAATTAGAATATCCAGCAATATTTCACGCACTCTTGAGGGTATCACTGCGTAGTCAGAGTAAACATCTGCTTGGATTCTGATTGGATGTAGTACTAATGTAAGACTTGTAAAGTGATTCAGGAATTTAAAAATCATAGGTATAATTAAATAAAATTAACAAATAATATAGTACAATATACGAAGCAGTACTCAAAACATACACAAAATACATGCACATCGCAGATATGATGGCTAAAAGTTAAGTTTCCGGTTCTCAACTTGAATGTTACGTTGTACTTGTGTTACAATAATAGTCAATATAAAAAATATTGCATTACTAGTGAAACCCGCGCAACTTCGTTTGCGTGTATTTATTTATGCACAGCAGCACCATCCATACCAGTCCTTTTAACAAATCCTACGGGAATCGCATATATTTCGGGTTAAAAGTACACTATGTGTTAATCCAAGGTATCAGCTACCTACATACCACATATCATAAATATTGGTCCAGCCATTTGAGCATGAACAAGTAACAAACATACACACAACTTTCGCCTTTATAATATTAGTAGGATATGGGTCTCCTACTGCTCTGAGTATGGATGGATGGACTTTATAGAGGTTTAATTATTATTATCTTATGTTTAAATTATTATGCATAGATCTCTTCAGTTTGAATTTTAAACTGCTTTGCGGGGAATCTTAAAATATTATTACAGTAAAATTTTGTTATTTACTAAATTGTGCTACTGTTGCTATCTGATTAAATTATTAAACTGTCTGGTTAAGTTATTGTGTCAGTAAAGTTGAAATAATTCACTGTAACAAAACTAAATAAGGCCCAAAACAGAACCCCAAATGTGACCAAACTGCAACTTCTAGTTACTTTTGAGTTTCTCTCATAGACTCCTTTGACGGACCACACATGACACAACCTTTTTGAAATTGGTTTGAAGTGACTTGCAAACTAGTTTCATTGAAATTGGCATGCAGGAAACTCGCGATTGGGTTTGGTTGCACTTGCGTTTCACCATCTGTTCTGTAAGTGTTTATTTGTATAACAATAGAAATTGTTGTGTAGAGATTGATACTTTATATTTTTGCCGAATAGAACTTTTTTTTCATTGACTTTCTGATAAATAAAATTTATAAAATTTGGTATAATGCTCCCATTTCTACCAAAGCTACATAAATTTATTTTCTTTAATTGTTTTCTTTTTGAATAATGATAGCGTTTGAAATTTACATTATATCATGTGGCTTTTGATATTCTAATTATGTTTTGTGAATTTTAAATGCTAATTCTAATATGTAGTTAGTAATTCACTTTGTATTTATTTAAAGGGAAAACAAGGAAGTATAACGAGGCAGAAACAGACACATTGAAATTAAATTGACTAGAGAGATATGTTTCTCTAATAACATTGTTTATTAAAACCCCTTCGCATAAGCGGTACAGTCGGTATTGGATGATCTCGTCGTATATTTCTTCTCATAATAGCAATGTAATGTTGCATGACATTTTTTTAATGGTAGAAAAGAGCAAACAATCTGATGGCTCACTGGATGGTAACCAGTTTTATTTTTACAGAAGTATTTTGGCAGTTAAAAGTTATCAGCAGTTAGTCTCTTAGATTGTCAAATCATTTATACAAAATACCTACAATACAATTAGTTATTTTCTTACACATAATAATATTCTATCATAGACAATGTCTCATCATCTCAGAAGTCCACTGCTGGACAATGTATACTATTACATTTTTATTTTCTTTGCTGTGTTTCGAGATTAAAACCTCATTAGGGTAACAAGAACAATGGCATCATGCCATAAAAAAAATTTAGGTCATTCAAATATTTGTTCAGATTCCAAAATAGAACCCACGACCCGACCCTTCTTTCGCGTCTATTATCGCTAGACTAAGTGCAACTAGGTTAGTGGGTAACTAGTGATTTTCTAGTAGTTTACACGAACTGATATTTTGGCAAATTAGTTTTGCAAAACTCAATGAAAATCTAGACTTAAGGCAGTATTCACAATGTCTCGAAGGGCTTCAGTTGTGTTCATAGGCGGCGGTGACCCCTTTCAATCAGTTCACCCGGTAGGTTGGTTTGTCTGCCGTATGTCATATAAAAACTAGACAGATTCTGTTGAGTGTAAAAATTTGAGATGAAACGGATAGTCGATTTGCCGGATACCAGATATCCGGCCAAATTAGAAGCCGGATGGCCGGATATCCAGCCGAATGCCGATTGGTGGATTTGGTAGGAGGTAGGGCACAGCGGATAAGCCGCTCAAATCGGAGCAGCCCGACGGGACGGATCTGGGGAAGGACCTTCACCTTACAGAAGATCGTAGCCAAATAGCATTGGTCTCGGCCATGTTGTGTTCTTACGGTGAGTAAGGTCTCCAGAGCTCCACTTAGGGGGGTTGGGAGGGTTGGCTTGGCAACGCATGAGTGATACCCCCGGTATTGCAAGTGTATATACGCTACGGTGCGGTGATGCTTACCATCAGGCGGGCCGTATGCTTGTTTGCAGCATTAATGTTCGGTCGGGACCACTCGGCTAAGTTCACTTTCGTGGTTGAAGTGAAGCTAGCTAGTGTTTCATTGCTGAATTGTTTACAAACGATCTCATTTTGAAGTTATGAAAAAACATGCTGTTGTTATTTGAGTTTGAAGTGATATTATTACTATAGTGTTATTATCCTATTTTTTTTATATCCGGTATTCGGCCGGATACCGGATAGTTACCGGATATCCGTTTCATCTCCAGTAAAAATCTCAGTTGCGCTACCGGAAAACGTCGACGACACATCATAAAGACATCCGCAGATTAGACAGACGCCGACAGCAGCGGTTGCTTGCGACACCATGGTATAATATGAGCGACACTACTAGTTATAGAAACTAGTAGTAGCTCTTTAAAATTATTGTCGTAGCGAAAGTGACGTCTGCTGTTAAAAAAAAAATATTTCTTAGAGCAACTTAGAAACCAGCTCTAAAGAAACCAGCTTTAAATAACTTTCGTAGTTGGCCACAGTGTCGTCCGCTGCCTCGATTTTTCGTAGAGCAACGTGGAAACCAGCTTGAAGTTATTTTCGTAGCTGGCTACTGCCAAAGCCGAGCTGCGATATCTCCTTTAGTCAATAAGTTATAGACCCGTAATAAAATAGTATTAATGCTTCTTTTATTTATATGTAAAACATAGGGATGTATGTCAAAAGGATGGAGAGGCTTTCGTGAAGTAGGGATATGGACAAACAAAATAAACACGAACAAAATATTACACTCATAGTAAAACATTTTGCGTATTTGTTTATTCAAAAATATATTCATGTAAAAGGTCGTCGTCATTAATATAACATACCATAGCACCTACCTATCTATTAAATATTCCGTGACATTATGGAAACTTATGTTTTTTACATAATATTATCATCAAGGCCAATAGACCTTAATGACAGTATTGAAATTCCACTATCCCATCCAACTAATATTATAAAGGCGAAGTTTTGTAAATATGTTTGGTACTTCTTCACGCTCAAATGGCTACGCTAGTTTATATGATATCTGGTATGTATAAATACTTTGATACCTGGATTAACATATAGGATAGGTACTTTTTAACCCAAAAAGTTCGCGATTCCCGTAGGATTTGGTCAAAAGTCTGGTAGTCAATGGGACTGGGAAGTGCCGATGAGTCGCGAATCTTTTTTCGTGGGAAACTTGCGTTCTTTCATGCCGAAAGGAACCATGGACATTGATATAGGCTACTTTTTATCCCACAGCACAAGTTTCTACAAAAAAAACCCGGAATGAAAATCCCTGAAAATCGACCTACCATCGTCTCTACCGCAGTAGTAGGTATTCTAGTGCATAAAAAGCCGAAAAAGGCGGAAAATATGGTACCTACGACAGAATTCCGCCTTTGCATTTGGATTTAGTTTGTTGAAGGGTTAAAATAACAAATTTCGCCGATATAAGTATATTACTTATTTCCTTGGAAAACTTGTTACGGAAATAGGAAGGAACTGAAATGACTCCGTTAAAAATAACCTCCACACATGACTTTCATCTTAGCAAAAGTAGATTAAACAGGATCACCCTTCACCGCGCAACCCCGAGTACGTGCAGGGTTTTATAATAATCCATACAAGTATTATGAGCACAGAGTACCTACCTACTGTAGAAATTATTTTGAAGGGTATCCCACTAATATTATAAAGGCGAAGTTTGTGGGTATTTTTGTTACTTCTTCACGCTCGAAATTGGCGCAGCCAGCGCCAATTTTTATGATATTTGATATGTATGTAGCTGATACCTTGGATTAACAAATAGGGTACTTTTTATCCCGAAATGTACGCGATTCCCGAAGGATTTGGTGAAAATACTGATATAGGTGACGCTGCTGTGCATAAAATTAAACGCTGGTAACACCGCGGGCAGCAGCTAGTTACTTATGTAATCATGTTATGTCTCCGTGTATATAAAGACAAGTGGAAGTCCAACTTGCTATTTATTTTTTATTTTCTAATCTCATATGCCTGTTGTATATGCCTGTAATGGGTACATATATCGGCACTGTAGAATTGTAGTAGATTAATATATAAATTATTTGTTATGTGTACTGTTGGCATATCTAAATAAATAAAATAAATAAATAAATAAATCTCACCGGAATTAAAGTAGTAAACTACAGCACACAACATTAGATCCCACCCAACAGTAATGTAACAATAGACCGTTGGTACTCGGAAATTGAGCTTCACTTTATTTGCCATTTCTCGGTTGTTATGCCTTATGTTTCAAATTGCTGTTTCTCACGTATTTGCTTAGGTGGGAAGCTTTTTCAATACTTCTTAGTCCGTCTAATATCTTTCTGATTAAATTGATTTTTCCAAGACAGCTGTAGTTACTCTCCAGCGACGTCATTTACTACTTATTGTCAAGCGGTGGTTGCCGTAATTCATCCTGGTTTTACAGAAGACAGCGGTGGAAATGTGTCCCATTTTGGTGATTTCGGTGAATATGAATGTGAATTAATATTTTATATCATTCTGTTGCGCCATTCATACAATTCGAATCCCATTGTATTATGATACCTTGAACATTAAAAACACATTCGCGCATGTGGCACTCCTTTAAAGGCGATCGCCTACTTTTAGGAATTTGGTTATGCGAATGTCCCTGTTTAACGGTGAATTTTGTAACCAAATATCCCGTTACAATGTCCAAAAGTGTACGAATAGTCGAATACAAAAGTCATGCATTAATTTTATAGCGCCAATCTTTGAGGTATGAGTCCACCAGACTGCTAGGAACTCTTCGAAACTCGTAATAGCTAACAAATATTGTATTGTATAGGTTGAAACGAAAATGATGTAAGTAATGATAGGCCCTCCAACACGAAAACAAATTCTTATCACTTGCAAAACTAGTAATTTTATGTAACTAAATAGATTGTGTATTTATTTTCGCACGTTCCATTTCTTTAACAACTTTAAGGTAAAACAAACACAGATTATCCACGCAGAACTACAAAGTACAAAATGTGTTGATAGGAATTTATGAAAACACCTGCCAACCTGTATATTAGGCACGTGTTTACGATACGTGACCGATCTTGGAGTTCCTTTGAAGTAAACTTCCAATGGCGAAAACCAAATACTTGAAAAGGAATTCGAAGTGCCGTACACTTTTATTGTCGCTTCACTCTCAGTTGAAGTGTCAGTTCACCAACAGCATTCCAATGTTTGTTTCGTTTGTCACGTGACACCCACCTCCTATATCGGCTTACTCGAGGCAATGGCCAATGAAACCACCATAGCCGTATGAAGCATAGGTATATAAAGTCTTGATATCAAGGTGGTAAACTTTAACGTCACAGTATCCTACTTCCTACTAATAATATGAAGGCGAAAGTTATGTGTATGTTTGTTACTTCTTCACGCTCAAATGGCTGGGCCAATATTTATGATATTTGGTATGTAGGTAGCTGATAGGGTACTTTTTATCCCGAAAAGTACGCGATTCCCGTAGGATTTGATCAAAAGTCTGATATAGATGGCGCTGCTGTGCTTAAGACGCTACCGGTTCGTAAAATACCTATGAAGAGGTCTAGGAAAAACAATTTTTTTTAATGAAGTTCTTCAAATTATCGAATCAAAAAAATAATAGGTATTCTTGAGTACTTTGTCTAGTCAAATCATATCTTCAATACACAATTAGAATTACTTCACTCGATAAAAAAAAATATTGAAAATTCCACTTTTTTAAAACAAATAACTTATTTTAAACTTACTTCTGACACGTTTTAAGATTTGAAACTTAATTAACCTTTTAGTTATTAATTGAACTAGTCAATTCATTCAAAATAACTTTAGAAAGATTACATGGCATTTTTATATCATATTATAAACGCGAAAATACGGAGTCAAAGCGTGATTTCGCGTTACTCAGTCCGGTCGCAGACCGTATCGACGTCGGACGTGTGTCAAATTTTCCGCCATCACCGCCGCGCTCGCAATACGATTACGTAGAATAATTGTTGGTGAAAATGGGTAACAAACGCAATAAAAAAAGGAAAAACAGTGTGGAACCATTTCTTGTTGGACCAACTATTATGCACAAAATAAGTATTCCTGTTGGCACAACTACTTTTTTTGCTGTTTCGTAATGGTTTTCGGATGGTTTTCAGATGGTTTTTGAATGGTTTTCGAATGGTTTTTGGATGGTTTTCGAATGGTTTTCAGATGGTTTTCGGATGGTTTTCGGATAGTTTTCAGATGTTTTTGGATGGTTTTCGGATGGTTTTCAGATGGTTTTTGAATGGTTTTCAGATGGTTTTTGGATGGTTTTCGAATGGTTTTCAGATGGTTTTTGGATGGTTTTCGGATAGTTTTCAGATGTTTTTGAATGGTTTTCGAATGGTTTTCAGATGGTTTTTGGATGGTTTTCGAATGGTTTTCAGATGGTTTTTGGATGGTTTTCGAATGGTTTTCAGATGGTTTTTGGATGGTTTTCGGATAGTTTTCAGATGTTTTTGGATGGTTTTCGAATGATTTTTAGATAGTTTTCAGATTATTTTTGGATGGTTTTGGGATGGTCTTCAGATGATTTTTGGATGGTTTTTGGATGGTTTTGGGATGGTTTTGGGATGGTTTTTGAATGGCTTTCAGATGGTTTTCTGATGTTTTTCCAATGGTTTTCGGATATTTTGCAATGGTTTTGTGATGGTATCAAGATGTTTTTGGGATTGTTTCGGGATGGTTTATGGTATGAATGAGAAAATCTTTTAGGATTATTTTCGAATGTTTTAGGATTAATTAGGAATTCTTTTAACATTATTTTCTAATGTTTTTAGAATGAATTAGATATTCTTTTAGGATTATTTTCGAATGTTTTTGGTTTATAGGTTCGATTTATAGGTATAGCTTTACAATTGTTTTTGGATAGTATTCACAGTTTTGGGGTAGTTTTCTATTATCCGATGGTTTCTTTAAGGGTTTGAACTACATAATGTATATTTTAGGCGAAATAACATTTTAGGGAATTAGACGATATACTATATCTACAAAGACAACTTACGTTTGCAACGTTTTAAAAATAGTACTTATACTAAAATATTCTTTGATATCACTGTATACTTGTAATAAGAGATGAGTATAATGACGACTGCGGATATTGTGTATGTCAAACGGATTTATTATTTGACAGACAAGAAGTGGTTATTTTACTAAGCTCATCATGTCTTTGAAATTATTTATAATAAAGGTGGGAAGATTGCACTATGTGACGACTATATCAGTGCCATTTGGTGCGAAAGCATTCCGAACTCACTCCAAAACTATCCCAAACTCACCCTAAAAGCATTCCAAACTCACCCCAAAACTATTCCAAACTCACCCTAAAACTATTCCAAACTCACCCCAAAACCATTCCGAACTCACCCCAAAACCATTCCGAACTCACCCCAAAACCATTCCTAACTCACCCCAAAACCATTCCTGAGTCACCCCATAACATGCCTCTTATACAGTGTTGCACACGAATGTACTTAATTGTGGTACCAAAGGGAACTATTTAATGACAATTATCTAGTTGTGCCATAGTTGTGCCAACAGGAATACTTTTAGTTGTGCCAAAATTAGTTGTGCGTAGCAGTGGGTCCAACAGGAAATAATGATTTTTCAATCATTATTTCCTGTTGGACCTAAATAAATAACCATAACTAAAATCATAAGTAAACAATCCCATTATTTAGTTACAATTTTCAGATAGTTTCATACCAAAAACATTCGAAAATAATCCCAAAACCATCTTGAGACCATCACAAAACCATTGAAAAACCATCCGAAAACTATTGAAAAACCATCCCAAAGACATCAGAAAACCATCCAAAAACCATCTGAAAACCATCCAAAAATTATCTGAAAATTATCTGAAAATCATCCCGAAACCATCTGAAAACCATCCAAAAATAATCTGAAAATTATCTGAAAATCATCCCGAAACCATCCCAAAACCATCTGAAAACCATGTCTATTTCATTTTTCATATTTGGTTCCTAATAAAAGTTGTTCATAATCTTCATTTTATATTCATTCATATTTATTAAAAAATATTTGTAGGCAATTATTATTTTATTACAAATTAGAAAACTTAAAGTTTCGGTACTGCATATTTTTACACTATGTGCGCAATGATAAGAAAAGACGCTCGGTTGTCGCAACGTGACGCGAGGCGCGGCCCGGGGCGGCGGGGTCGACTTCGCGCTTGGGTCGCTGGACCTATGGCGCCTTAAATAAATATGCGCTGGTTTCACTAGTACAGATATATTGATAAACTCAACGTAATACTATGGTAGTACTATACTATCTTTAGTCAGGATTCTTTTCTGTAACGTAAATTACCTATACGGTAAATTAACTGGTAAAATTAAGAACTATCCCTATTTTGGGAATGCATACTTCTCAAAGATTGAATGGTAGCGAATGCAATATAGAATTAAGTTCGCCTATGGTATCAATGCTTATGTATCTATTGTGGTCAATAAAGTTAAACAAATAAATATATACCAGTTTTTACGTGGCTCCAGCTTGAGATAATGATAATAATTTCTACGAATAATTTATTTCTGTAAGGTTTGTACCTATTAGCGACACCCACACATATTTTACACGTAACGACTTATAATGAAATACTTCCCATTTTAAGCAGTTGTTAGCTGATATGAAAGTAAATACAAAATTGAAGCAAATCATCGTTTTAATATTAAAGTGCCTAAATTCAATGATATGTTTTGTTATTTTTTGTCTGTAGTGTACAAAAAAAATATTCAAATTCTTAAGTTGCGCAAAAGCAATTACGTTTGAAAGGCAGGCATTGTTATTTACAACAAGTTTTCTTCCTATTTCGTCTTGCTAAATAATATTTAGGAACCAGTTTTTGCTAACTGCCCAAAATAAACTAAGGAAGTAATACCGCGACTGGTTTAATATGTCTTTATCAGTCCTGATTGAAACAGAGAGGTTTCTTTACCATTACCAGTCAACTTTACGACCGCCATACGTGGTAAAATCCCTCCTATTTTATATACTCCTGTACTATCAATATGCCTGAGTTTGATGCAAGCGCTGCGAATTTTCTACGGGAAACTATTCCGAATTTATGACCTCCTTCGTATTGTATTGCTTTTCGATTGCTTATTTATAGTTTCTTCCATTTCACTTTGGAAATTTGGCCTCTCCTGTGTCAAGTTGCTGACTTGGTGTCATTTCTTTGAATTTATTGTTTGCTTGTCTTTATTGTAAAAATTGCTTCGCTTAATCACCGTTCGGAGACCTTCTCAAAATTAATTTTGTGCCAGGGCCTGGTCCCAAGACCCGATAGCGTTGACGGATCGCGTTTCAGACGGGCCCAATGGATGGGAATAGTACGTGCTGCGTTGCTTGGGACTTCGCCTTGATGAATCGACGACTTGTAATCGCTGGACTAACGCGGATCCCGTAATTTGTTACACGACAGTTCGAAAGGGTCCCGTGCAGATGTGCACTATCATCGAATAGACGGCGATTTTCCTCGCACATGTTGAATTATAAATACCGACTTTGAATGACCAGTGATGAATTTATTAAAAAATGTGTCTAAAATAAAATGTTAATTTGTATAAAAGTAACGATTGTTTTAAAATTAGATATTAGTAAGTACTTAATTTAATTGCTAATTCCAATTTCCACCTTAATAGTGCCTTCGTCGCCTTTAATTGCGACAGGACAAAGCGTTGATAACACTCTAATTAAAACGTCAATTGTGGATATGTCTAAAAGTAGTACTTGTTGTATACCTATCGTCTTTGAATATAAATTATAAATTTTTAAATGCATTTGTTGATACAAAGTTTCGGTAGTTTCCAACAATGATTAATGTTTCCTAATTTGAAACTAATGCTGAAGGAGGAAGTTCCTGTGGGGCAATTCACGTAACAAGATCCGATTCTAGTTCGATTCAACGACACTCGCTGTCTCACTCATACAAAATAGGAATTGAACGGGTCAGCGAGTGTCGTTGAATCGAACTAGAATCGGTTCTTGTTACGTGAATTGCCCCACTGTTAGTTTAATCAAAGTTAACCCTACCCAGATTTTTGTTTAAATTTTAATTGTTAATTTATTAACATTTTCTCGGAAAACCAGATATTAACGTCGCCAATTATTTGTTTTTAATGTACCTTATAGCACCAGCTAAATATTCATTATTTTACCCTACTATAGGTAAAAAGTTCACTAATTCAGGAAGAAGGCAATTACTAGCTCTGTTTTCCTCCTCACAACTGAGGAAGCCTTATAAGTGGTGTTAGAAAGTAGATTGTTTGTAACTAACAAGATAATGATAGTAATGTTTTCTCCCTCTGTCGTACATTTCAGACCCTCGCAAAGGGTGTTGGAAAACCTGTATTAATGACTGGTACGTGCCGTGCCTCGAACACTGTGTAACAAATCGATGTCGCGTAATCGGCGGACGCGTCTCGGGCAATTTGTTCTTATAAAAATATCATTTTGATAAGTACTCTTATAAACTCTTTCAAAATCAATCATTTATTCTGAGCGGTTATTATACGCGCGTATACAGTCGTTTCGGCATACGCCCTTACACGCGCGCTACATTACGCGCTTCAAAAAACCGGACGCGCGTATACGGGCATATTTCGGAGTGTTCATGTACCGGTATAGTGGTGTCGTGTCAATATTAACATCGACTCGCGCTTATACGAGCTTATAAGCGCGTCAACGCTCTTACGAATCACGCATGTGGCAAAAGGCGCGCCTATATGCGCCTACATGCGCTTCCAATAACGAGCTTATACGCGCGTACAAAACGCTAGTCTGAAACCGCTCTTAGGCTTTCTTAAACATTTTCTAAAAGTGTCAAGTCATCTGACAATAAATTAAGTACACTTATGTTACTTTATCTATCCTGCCTTTACATAAAGGTACTGTATTTAATTTAATTTATGTAATATATTTTTTTTGATGCAATTAAGAATATTGTATTGTAGCCAGACGCGAACGCGACGAGTAGTCATCTCCCGCCGCATAATACTGTTTCCATGAGAATTTTAGAAAGTCTTAACCTTAGCTACTGTCTCCTACCGATGCCTTCTTCTTGCAACGCATTGGTAGCGCCCCTGGTGCGCTATGTTCATAGGATAACCACTTTGCATTAGGTGGCCGGCTTACTTGTTTGTCTGTTATGAAATAAAAAACAAGCGATTCTTTCGAAACTCTCCAGCGACCGGACTGTTGCCAACTTGCCAGTCGCTAGCGAAAGCAGCGCAGCTTTGCTAGGGTGAATTCACCATACATTAATTTATTAGGTATTTTATTTGGGAGTCTTACAACTTAATTATACACATAAAAATAACAAAAACAATGCCAATTCAAAGCCTTCATGCATGCGTAAAAAGAGCTCTTTACAATATTAAATAAAGTTAAATATTACATATTAACAAAGTAACTTCGTTACTTTACGTAATATACCCATTTTACTAGTATTAAGTGCTATTTAGTAGAATACATTTTCTGAAACACCAATAGGTTACGACGTCAATGCACGGGTGTTATTGAAATTGGTTTCGTTATCTAGTTTCAATAGGTGTGAAAATATTTCGTCAATTAAAAATAACAATACGTATGAATTCTTATTATTAGAATGTCTTTACATACTCGCATCTCGAATACGAATGTTAAACTGTAGCCCATATTATATGGCCACAAAACTATATAATAAGTTACCAAAAGAAATAAAAAATGAAAGTAAATACACATCATTTGACAAACAACTAAAAAACTACCTAATTGCAAAATGTTTTTATTCAGTTAACGAATATTTGGAATGTACATGAATTAATTAATTTTATTAGAACCTATACAATAAACGATAATTAAATAATGAAATGTTTATATGACGAAAAGTTCTAATATTTTAAGAAATTATGTAAAGTACGCGCGCCTAAATGTTTTAGCGATACCTGGAAAGGGTGATTAAGTTCAAAGTGCATATTTAATTAAGACCTACAATTGTACACTTAATCTTGCTAATAAAAGATTGATTGATTGATATAAAATTAAGTTGCATTTGCTGTCTGTCTGTACGTCTTTGCGTCCCTATGTATGCTTAAATCTTTAAAACTACGCCACGGATTTTGTTGCGGTTTGTTTTTAAATGATTCAAGGGGGAGGTTTTTAAGTATAATACATTCCAAAATTCCCACGGCAAAGCGAAATACACGCAAACGAAGTTGCGCGGGTTTCGTTAGTAATATTTATAAATTGTTATTTGAACAACATATTTGTTATGTCATGTAAACGTTTCTAAAGCGTAACGCTTTACACGCCTCGAAAACAATAAAATTCCTTTGGTGACACATCAAGGATAACAATGTCTATCTCCATAGTTCAAATTATCTGAATACCAAATATAATCAATTATTTTCAAGGAAATACGCTATAGGACCATCACTTTCAGAAAAATATTTTATGTCGTGAAAAGAGCATTTGTTCCAAAACGGTCGGGGGGCGCCACCGTGCAAAACGAAAATTGACACGATAAATGTAAATAATTCCGAAACGGATCATTTTATCGAAAAATGATCTTCCCACACCCTCATTGTTTTGCAGAAACCTATCTAACAATACGCCACAACGTGGAGTGGGCGCGAAAAAACAACCATGACCACTATTACATTACATGTAGGGGAGGCACAACAATAAAAAAATAAAAAAATAAAATTGTTCCAGCACTTTGTTAGCTTTGTTAATATGTTACAGCTTTCTAGCATCAAGCGTCTAGGCGCTAGACTACAGACAGAACGGCCATGGCGAAACTATTAGGGTTCTTTGTAGTTTACTACGGAACCCTAAAAATGGAAAGAAACGCATTCTGACATTTTCAAATAAGTCCAATCTAGATCGGGATTCTTGATCGTAATCAGTCATTTTGATCCGTGTAACCAATTTGTTCTGAACATCAAGTTTGATAAATATTTTCAATAAATTGAATAAATTATACCTTAGTAAAGAATTTATATATGAATGTTACTCGAATTATTTTTTGGTTCAGCAACACATTCGTCACAATGACGTTGACGGATGGCTTACTCTGAAACAAGGAACAGGGTAGCCGGACCTAATATGGCAGAGACTAGGTATTGAGTATTTTCTTAAAATAATTCATCGAGCTACTCTAGCGTCATTAGTCCATGTGGTTCTCTAATAGGTATCTTAAAGAGCACGAGATCACATGTGACATTTAAATAAAGAATACATAAATACTTTTGTATTATGTATAAACTTATTACCTGCCGAGAATTGATCTTATTTGCAAACATTATGAAAATGTGTAATAATGCGTTCAGCATACTCTTAATTTTTTACCACAATTCGCCTAAAACTATTTCATATACCTAGTGCTTAGAGGTGCAATGTAATCTCTGATAACTACTGATATGGTAGTCATAAGTGGTAAGTTTTGGTTGTTTATTTGAATTGAATAAGCTCGGAAACTATTGGACCGATTTCGAAATTTCTAACACAAAAATTCAAAAGCTGCACTTTACCCGAGTGACATTTACTATGTATATTACTGGTAGTCAACCGAATTTCCTTATTGATACATTTTTGTTGTCTTTACATTTTTTATACTAGCCTTTTTAGGGTTCCGTAGCCAAATGGCAAAAAACGGAACCCTTATGGATTCGTCATGTCTGTCTGTCAGTCTGTCCGGCTACTTTTTTCCGAAACTATAAGAACTACTGTTGTTTTTTTTTCATGAAACTCATACGTGTGGTATCTGGATAGGTCTTCAAAAAAGATATTGAGTTTTTAATATCATTTTTTCTAAACTGAATAGTTTGCTCGAGAGACACTTCCAAAGAGGTAAAATGTGGGGGGACGAGATTTTACCACTTTGGAAGTAACTTCTAAAATAAGAAAATGATAAAACTAAAAAAAATAATATGATGTACATTACCATGCAAACTTCCACCGAAAATTGGTTTGAACGAGATCTAGTAAGTAGTTTTTTTAATACGTCATAAATCGTAAACCGCAATTGCTGCTACGGAACTCTTGAAAGGCGAGTCCGACTCGCACTTGGCCGGTTTTTATAATTTGTATGCTTTCGGTAATTTTCTATTTATTGTGGTGGAAAATATAAACTTGAATCATTGCTTCATTCGGTCGACATATCAAATAAAATTGAATGTTTTCCCGTATTTTGTTATGTTCTGAATTATACTAATTAAACTTTATAAATTACGTTTATTTTGTATATTACAGTATTTGTATTTATTGTTACTGTATTTTCTTCTAAGTACTTTGTTATGGCTGCCTATAGTGTGCACAGCTGTTTCACCTAGAAGGCCACATTGGGTACACGCTCCTTATAATTACATTATTTTCTGGTATTTCAACATAAAATAAATAAATTCAACACAACGCAACATTATCAATTATGTTAATTGTTAGCCCAAGTTAGACTGTAATTTTATTACCTGATGCCTAGAACCAAAGGTTATCAGTGCGAGAAAATTGAAATGTTACGAAACTAACCATTACTTTAACTTAGATCACTAATAGTAAAATTAAGTAAAAATAAAAATTATGCTGAAGCTTTCTAGGCCCATGTTTAGCCTGTTCTATATAATGGTTAAGAAAAGATAGTCGGTATAATGGTATGGCCACCCTGTCGTCGACGTATGCCGACGGACGGATTGATCGCAGAATTACGTGCCCACCACCGTTCAGAAATGATAGATCGCCGTCCCGGGATATTGCTGAATCTGAAATAGGCATTTACTATGCGACAGTTGATTCTGATGTCGCTACTATCCCAATTTCTGAAACATTGGTAGCTTTTAATTTGTAGATTCAAATCGTTTGTTCAGAGAATACCTACAGTAACAAATGATTTGTGTAATGAATCTACTCTATGTATAAACTATTTACGGCCAAAATATACCAGTTACGGCCTTATCCAGATCCTTTTGCCAGTTCGTTGAATATTCAATTTAGAGCCATGTAATACAAACAGGCTTCTTTGTCAAATAAAAGCTGTTAAAATTATTCAACAACTGTCAATTTATCTAACTGAATAAATTGACTATAATTTATTAGTTTTGTGAAACGGAACTTAAATAAATATAAAGGGACAAATGCTGGCCCCAAAGTAAGTTCAAAACTTGTGTTAAAGGATACTAACACAACAAAACTATATTTTATAACAAATACATAAATAGATAAACATCCAAGACCCGAGGCCAATCAGAAAAAGATCGTTTTTCATGATGACCTGCCCGGGATTCGAACCCGAGACCTCCTGGGTGGCGGGCCGACGGCATGGTAACCATTACGCCACGGAGGTCGTTAAAGATACCACTCCGCAGCCGATGACAGACGGCAGCAGCAGACCGCAGACAAAACTATGGTTACTGGATGGAACCTTAAAACTTGTTGTACCAAATTGATCGTTTAAAATCGAAGTGTTATGTGTACCAGGAAATCAAAACCCAAGGCAAACATCATTGGCTATAAATAAATTCATAAAATGTACCACAATTGTGTTGCAATAACTCTATACTAATTCTTCAAGAGTGTAGGTCACAGAATATTTATAATTTACGTATTGTTTTTCGAAATTATCTTAACACGGTATGTGTCCTTTTCTACTTTGGTAACTAAAGTTTCGTAACTAGTTACGAGAGAAGAATTTTTTATCGCTCCCTTTATTAGGATACCGCCCGATTCGCGCCCGATCTGTGTAACGATTACCGATGTTCATAGATCGATAATGAACAATGTTTAAAGTATAGTAGGTACATATACATATACCCCTTTACTAATATACGTTGTGTAACGAGTATATAGTTATACACTATTTTGTCACTGTCTTTCTTGAAGAGAATCAAATGAAGTATGAAAGTGACAAAACATTGTTTAACTATACACGCATTACACTACGTTTATTAGTAAGGGGGACAACGTTTATAAATATTATTGTACGCCATCTTTTCGAGAAGTGGCTCCACCGAAAATCAGCGCCTTTCCCAACAAATGACTTTCAATAAATACCTGTAAACTTACATTGCAATCTTAACTTAGCCAATTTTGCTTAATTTATAATGTAAATATTTATTTTTGGAATTGGTGAACAAAACGTTTTCTATTCTATTATATTGTTCAAGATATTTTATACTATTCAAGAGTCTTCTTTTGCTGCTCTACAGAACTATACACTGCACTAGCAAAGATACCTAATACCATTGAGTTCCTGATGCTAAGTATCTATTGTAGCCTCCTATAACAGAAAACGAATATACACTGGATTTGCTTTCTACACTTCAAACACAAACAAAATGCGCTAATCATAGTTATTTGCCTATCTAAGTTCATTACTATGAAGACTACATTTTACCACACAGGATAGACTTTTTTATATCTTTATAGCATACAATTTCGTAAAATACAAGATGATAGGACTATTATCTCTAATTTCAAGGTTTGATATAACAAGCAATACTGCCAGCTCGAGGCTAAACATACCTGGCGGACATACAAATTACACACTACTACTAGAAAACATACATTTATTTGCATGTTAGATAGCGTTTCAATAACTATTATCTGTTCTACGCCATTTCAACGTAATGCTATCGGGGAAACTTCGCCAATATACAACCGCAACTAAATTCATTTAAAGATAAATTTCAGTGCGATGAGTTCAAATGATAAAACTAACAATGTCTTAGATGTGCAAACACAAACAAGAGAGTTAATGGAAATCCTCAACCCAATTCTGCCAAATAATTGGTTAGACCCACCTGGTTTAGGCAACAAAGCCTCCCTCCGACATTGTTCACCAAAGGTTTTATTAGGCCGATGTTACATCTCATCGCAAATTAACACAGCGGACCACAATATTATCCGGAACATGACCGACGCCTCTGTCCAAACACCCTACACCTTAATAGGTAATTTTCCCCAAATAGTTATTCTGTAAGAGAGGTGAATTGACAGTAATTGATTTGTTCCTCCCATCTCCCACTCTCCACGAATCTTTAGCCACGGACACAACTTTATGTTGTATTTCCACTTACTTGTTTCCTTTTGGGCACTGGCTATAATTGGATTTTGTCAATCGCAACTTTACCGGTTTTCTCTAAGGATAAACCGCCGGTCCTTTCGAATATCAAAAGTCATCAATTTCTATTCATAATCTACTTTTGTACACAAACCATAATCCTATTGAGATAACACTGAAATATTACCTCCCGCCGATCCCCTCTAAGCCTTTTCAACTATCTAAAACAAAAGCTTTATAGTGGTCTCGATATTTATTATTTCAAACAATAAAACAAGAATCCATCGATTATTGTGACCCTTTTCTACGTTAGGACTGCCTTCGGTCCTTTGTTTTTCCCGACCGTGTTTAGCGGTGGGCGTTTATTAGGAAATTGGAAGTGCGCGACACAAAAGGCCTTAAATTAAATCTATTGCTTCAATATTTCCCTTAGGAGTGCTTTGTAGGCCGCCGGGGAAGGTGGGACTATGCTTCAGACACTACGTCGTTCGCACACCATTGTCTAAGTATCAGTAGTCGACACCGATACGAAGCATCGGCAGCCCATCAAATATAATTTAATTTTAAGGCGAAATAACATCTCTCCGCATCAGAACTTTTAGCTTTGACGTCTGTACCAGAGTGAATTAACTACGAAACTTGCTCGAAACCAGCTCTTTCTCTACTCTGAAAAGTTTGCTTAATACAGAGAAAATAGAAAATGAACAATGTTAAGAACTTTCTTGCCGCAATTTATTATTATATGTCATGCCCACGGAAGTTGTGTATTATTGTTTCTTTTTGTCTTTATCGACACAGAGATTACCAAAGGGTCGTTATGACAACTTCCTTGTTCAATAACTTTGTTTATCTCAATAACTTCCTATTAATCGTAATGTGCTTTCAATTCGATATAGGTAGTTAAATTCTTTACAATTAAGGTCGTGTAATATTGATTAAGAACTTTATCGACGTTTTAATCCATCAAATTTATTATCAATTACAATTTATTTTCTTACAGGTAAACATGTCATCGCCATCGAAGAACCGCTACAAAAGGCAGACTTGGTGCAAGCGTTTCATGTACAAAAGATTGCCAATAACAAGATGGTTGCCGGAATATAACTGTGAGAAAGCACTTGCAGATCTTATTGCTGGTATCACAGTGGGGCTTACTGTTATACCCCAGGCATTGGCATATGCAACGCTTGCAGGATTAGACCCTCAGGTAAATATTCATAATGTTACTAAACTTCTACGAAACGAACGCAGCAGTATTTGAAGACATCTCGTCTCGACACTACTAGTTTTTATGTACTTTTGCGAAATGTCATCAGAAGAAAAGCAGTTATATCCAGATGAGAAACCATGTTAATAACCGACTGGTTAATAAACAGGGACGTTTTAATCAAAACTTTACATGTACCGGAACTTTAAAAGAGGACCTTTGCCGTTGCAACAGTCAATTTATCAGTTAGTTCCACATATCATGGATTCCAAAACCTGACAATGCGAAAAAAGTTAATGATATTTTTTTTACTTTATATTTATCTCCTTAGGATGGCCTATACGCTTCCTTCATGGGTTGTTTCATCTACATCTTCTTCGGCTCTTGCAAAGACATCACCCTCGGACCAACAGCATTGATGGCACTCATGACATATCAACAAATCCAGGGTAGAAATGCGGACTACGCAATTCTCCTTTGTTTCTTAGCGGGCATAGTGCAGTTCCTTATGGGATTATTGCATTTAGGTAAGTATTCAATATAGTTTTATGTATCGGAACTTTTTATAATATGTTTTAAAGCTTATAAAAAGTTTTATAAAATGACTAAAATGTTTAAAAAGCAAATTTATCTGCCTTCGAAGAGCTAATTTCAAGTTCATTCGTATTGTGTATTACATAACGGACAATGCTATCTGTTAGAATCAAACTGTGTATGTAAACATTATGATTTCGAAGTATAATTTTAATCATCGTATTATGAATCACTACTATATCGATACAGTAATAAGCCTGTGAATAAGCCTTATCAATTTTTACGATACGCGCATAATATGGAATTACACGATTTAATCTGCATGATTGGTTTTATGATTCATTCCCAGTTAAAATTTCTAATGATTTTCATGATACGGTAAAAACTCATTCAAGGATTTTTCTATTGTCCATCGATAGAAAATTTCATTAACCTTGAATATGTTTTGAAAGGCAAAATTATATGTATTTGTTGTACTTTAAGTAAACCAATCTTACCCACTTGATCACTGTCACTTCACAACAGTCCACTGAATTTAGGTAATCGAAAACAGACAGTGAAACTGGTTGACGACTACGACTACTGGTGAAAAAGAGTGGCGTTGTTTCATCAAAAAAGTCTCATGGTCGTAGCAAACATATCAACTCGGTAACGGATTGTAACCGTATCGCCTTTCTATAAATACGAAAGTGTAAAGATGTATGGATTGTCACGTAAGAAAGACTTGATAGATTTGCTTAACATTTGTGAAGCTGGAGCGACATGACGTCGTCGACGCTATGTCCACAGATATTAACCGGGTCGTAAATGATATTGTTAATTTGCACAACTGAATGATAAAATTATTAAATATTGTTATTACAGGTGTTCTGATAGACTTCATATCGGTTCCCGTGACTGTTGGTTTCACGTCCGCCACGTCCGTCATCATTGCTGTCTCACAACTCAAGGGTTTATTAGGACTGCAGTTCAAGTCAGGCAGTTTCCTGGATACTCTTAAAAAAGTATGTCTTCTTCTGTGTTGCTGTTTTCTATGACATTTCTTGTAAAAGCGTAACATTCATATATGTTCCAGGTTGCAACCAACATACCTAATGCTAAGTTAGCAGACAGCGCGCTCGGATTAACCTGTATTATAGTATTACTTCTAATGCGTGTAAGTATATTCATCATCATCTTAGCCACAAGAAGTCCACTACTGGACTTCTTGTGGCTAAGATGTCTTGTAATAAAAATCTTACACATACACTATCCGCAAGTGATCAAATATAATGCTCAAGTTCAAATATATTCATATAAACAGAAAAACAAAATGTTACCTTCCCCCTTTTGTGTTTTTTTTTTCAAATAAAGGGGAATTTTCCTTTCGGACCGTTAGGGCTACTTCCCCGTATGATCACTTCCCAATTAGTCTACATCCCGATATGACCATTTCCCGATATGACCACTTTCCGATTCGACCACTTCTTGATGTGACTATTTCCTTGTATGATCATTCCCGCTATGACCACTTCCAAATAAAATAGACTATACTAGAATCCATGTATTAGACAGACACTTTATTTTACCGACTGCCAAAGGTTTTTTTTTATTTTTATTAAATCACACAGATTGAGCTAGCCCCAAAGTAAGTTCGAAACTTGTGTTATTGGTCGCTAACTTAACGATACTGTATATTATAACAAATACATGTATAGATAAACATCCAAGACCCCAGGCCAATCAGAAAAAGTTCGTTTTTCATCATGACCCGGGCCCGAGGATTCCCTTTCTTCCTCGTGGTCAAACTTTTTAGTCAAACTGATTTTGTAGACCACGAGGAATTTTAACTTTCATCGTGGACAAACTATCTTATTTATTTAAAAAAATTGCTTACCGTGTGGACACAATCGACACTAGTGTCGACATTTCTGTCGAGTGTCAGTGCCGTCGTGTATACTAACCATTATGCGCGTATAGAGATTCTAAGGAAATAAAGTCGGTAAACGGTAGAGATAAAAATCTTACTAGTATTATGTTTTCAAATTAATTATTAGCAAAGTTTTCATGATCATGTCATACGAAAATAATCCTAAAGTCAATCCTAATCCATCTCAAAATTGGCTATTTATGGGTTGTAAGTTTTAAATAAATTAGATAGTTTGTCCACGAAGAATGTTATAATTCCTCGTGGTCAAATTTGTTTGACTGCCCAGTTTGACCACGTGGACGAACTGATTTTGGGTCGTGGTAAAATGGGGAAGTGGTCATATTGGGAAGTGGTCATATTGGGAAATGGTCAATTGGGAAGTGGTCATATTGGGAAATGGTTATAATTGGAGTGGTCATATCGGGAAATGGCTATATTAGGAAGTGGTCATGCGGGGAAGTAGCCCTAACGGTCCGAAACATAATTTTCCTTTTCCTAATTTCTAAAATTGTACAACATAATTTTTGATGCAGTTTTCAACCGACAGATAGATATATTCTTTCACGATTGTCTATTATACAATTATTTTCGCTGTTTAAACTCCATGCATATCCATCCATCCATATATTTCACTGTAATTTATTTACAAACGCTTGAATAATTAATGTTTTCACTGAAACTCTTGAATGAATATGGAATATTAAAATTTTACCATGTAATAATTTTTCAGAAAATGAAAGATGTAAATCTTCCACAAAGTCAAAAAGGATTAAAGAAGACATTGTGGCTATTATCTACATCTAGAAATGCCATCGTGGTCGTCATATGTTCTGTGATAGCGTTTTGCATGGAAGAATATTACTCTATGTCACCGTTTAATCTCACTGGGACTGTAAGGTAGGGCCAATTTAAATAATACTTGATTTTATATCAAGAACTTTTTTTTATACTGCGACGTACTTGGGTTGTATAACATATGGTTCAGCGGTTTTCGCGGATCGTGTAACAATTGGGGCCGCGCGAAGAAAATTATTGCAAAGTCAGCGTCTTGCCTTGATATTTTTGTGTAAGTCTTACAGAACTGTCAGCACGGAGGCACTCCCTGTGCTGGCTGGCGTAATACCCGTCGATTTGGAGATACAGCGTCGCGCGTCGATGTACTATAGATCAAAAGAAATGACCCCCGCGTTCCTTAAGACACGTGATCGTGACAAAATAAATAGACTATTTAATCCGTTAGATGACGTATTACAGACTCTTCTATCGGAATGGCAGGAAAGGTGGGAGACTTCCGTAAAAGGCCGTCATCTGTATCTGTTCTTTCCCTCTGTGAGAGACAGATTAAAGAAAACCTGGCTAGAGGTCGACCATCAAGTAGCTCAATTTTTAACGGGACATGGAAACTTTAAGGCCAAGTTATTTTATTTCAAGGTTGTACCTTCTCCTTTCTGTGAGTGTTCTACCGCAAATACCAGAGTAGAACAAACAGCTCATCACGTTCTGTGGGAGTGTGATCTTTGGCATGACGAACGCGTAATCATGTTGAATTCTTTACATGTCACTTCGGGCGTAGCTTATTATTCTGATCTCGTAGCAAGCAGAGAGAATTATCAGGCATTTAGAAGGTTTTGCAATACATATTATTGGAATCAAAATAGTAAACAACAGCTCATAGCATTAGGTCCCAATAGTAATGTAACAATAGACCGTGGTGCTCGGCAATCGAGCCTCACTTGATTTGCCATCTCTCTAGGGTATAATGCCTTTTGCTTCAAATTGCTGTTTCTCACGTAGTTGTTAAGGAGGGAAGTCCTTTCAATACTTCCTACTCCCACTATCTTCTTTCTGATTAAATTCGTTGTGAGTTCCAAGACAGCTGTAGTTTATTCCCCGGGACGTCAATAAGCTTCATTGCTTATTGTCTATCTGAGGTCGCCGTTGTCGATCCTGGCTACACAGGAGACACAGTGGTGGGAATGTGTGGTGGGCTTGTCCCGATACCAAGAACTGGAAGAAGGGCCCTGTTCACCACTTCTAATTTGGTATATTCTGAGATAAACTGACAGTCGTAAATAAAAAATCTTACAAATACGCAATTGATGAAACAGTATCTTATCCTATTATATAATAATTGTCAAGTCAGACTGCGTTCGGGCTAGTACGTGATGCTGACGTTAAATTTATATAAATAACGTCACGCCACGCCAGCGTCACGTCGCCGTCTCGTCCCGTCCCATTCCGTCCGCTGTATGACTTGACCGTAAAATTAGTTAGTATTAGTATTAGTTTCTTTGCATTTTTGAAATTTGGTGTAATCGTAGTTAATAACCTAAATGAACGCCTATATTATGATACTATTTGTCTCGAAAAAGCCAGCAACTCCCTAGGGTTAAACATAGTTATTAACAAGGTCGGAAAAAAGCGACATCTCTTGGCGAGAAGTCGCAGTCTCTGCTATTTATGAATAAACTTTGAAACGCCTCTAATGATTACCCTTTATGTTCTATTATCATCATTTTTAACTTTATTTACAGGGAAGGCCTACCTGGTTGGAAAGTGCCACCTTTCGGCACTACTATCGGCGACAGATATGTTTCGTTTATAGAGATGTGTTCAGATCTTGGGTCATCTATAATCTTAGTTCCTGTCATTGGAGTATTAGGAAACGTCGCCATCGCGAAAGCCTTTGGTAAGAGCATAATAACACTTTTCCCACTTTTCTTGAATATATTTTTGAAAGAAAAATTTTACCTCCCCAGGTGGGATTCCCTTTTCCCACTGCTGAAATATTGGTACCCACATTACTAAATTGCGCTAACTCGTAACCCATCCATGTACTGGCTTAGACCGTTTTTGCTGGACAAGCAAGCTTGCCAGTCAAGCCACTACAGTCGAGTCGTGCGCCTCAAAATTAAACATAATTATATGTATAATAGTAAATGGTTAAATCAATTTTATAAAAAAAGATTTCAACTAAAGTTGTTTGTCTGCTTTAATACTCTGTTTGTATGACTAACAGCATAATTTATTAAAATTAATACAACATGAAAATACGCACAAGACGACGCGCTGTTGACAACGGTCTTGTAAACACGACATATTATTCGTGTACATTTATTTTCATCATGTAAAGTTTTAAAATAATTAAATAGAAAATCCCAGTATAACAGAATGCGATCTAGAATACTTGTTGAAATGTAAACATTTTTTTCAGCCAGCGGAGATTCTGTAGACGCAACTCAAGAACTTTTAACCCTGTCACTTGCAAATGTATTTGGTTCATTTGTCGGTGCAATGCCTATCACTGGTTCCTTCTCGCGTAGTGCCGTCAACCATGCTAGTGGTGTCGCCACTCAAATGGGAAGTGTATATACGGGTAAGTAATAAGAGTAACATACAGAGAATGGTAGTGTTGTAAAAATGCATAGCCTCTAGTCGAAAAGAAAATCGACTTTATGGCTCATTTATGATATTAACTAATTATTGGTAGTTGTACAACACCGTTTAGCACCTCCATCGTTACGAACCAGACTCAGACATAATAGACTCGATCACTAATATCGAACTCGAGTCTAATCGGAAACTTAAGTTTACATATAGCAGTGCAGTTTCTGTATACGAGTCGAGTCTTATCATTACGAGTCGAGTCAGAATATTTAAACTCTTGGACTAGAGTTTTTCCGTTTCCGTGTAATTTTTGAGAACATCAACACACGAAACGCGTGTTGATATGCACGTTCTGATTTTATTGAGCTGACTAATTCTAGTAAAGACTTTTCCTTTTCTTTATTGTTTTATTTAATTTTTAGGTATTCTGGTGATATTAGCGCTAAGTCTGCTGACGCCTTACTTCTGCTTTGTACCAAAGGCGTCGCTAGCTGCCGTTGTAATTTGTGCTGTGATATTTATGATAGAATACGAGGTAAGTATCTGTTAATAATTTTACAGTATCATAGAATAAATGTTACAGTATTTAAGGTAAACCATTTAACTCGCGTATCGCCTGCGCAGTAAGAAGGGGGGGGGAAGGTGATGTTACCGTACCGGGTAGGTTAAAGGGGTGGCGCAAAACAGAGAGCTCATAGTACGCTGGCGGCTGGCTGCCTTCGTGTGTAGCGTTACCTGCGCAGGCGATACTCGAGCTAAATGGTTTACCTACAGACGTAACATTTTTATAGTCTTCAGACTTCTGTTTTTATTTCATTTAATGCCGTTTATTGTTTAAAAAAATGCAGTGTTTCGTTTTTTTACTTACAAATTGTTTGTGCTTACGTACAGATAGTCCATTCTTAAATTGACAGTCTATTTTAATGGTAGGTTTTTTTTTATAATTTGTATTTTTATCCATGACTATCAGATTCCTAAGCCAAATTGCAAATCTTGGTACAAACCTGCTGTCTGATCTGTGATGGTAGGAAATAAAGTGACGATCAAAAGAGCTTATAGGCCTAATGGAATACTATTTTTTTTTTACTTAGTAATAAGTACCTTATTTCTTTTACAGGTAGTCAAACCAATGTGGCGTTCCCGCCGTGCTGATCTTTTACCGGCGTTCGCAACCTTCCTAGTGTGCCTCGTCGTGGGAGTCGAACTGGGGATATTGGCTGGTGTGGCGATCAACGTCATGTTACTACTGTACCCCAGTGCCAGACCGCAGCTTGAAGCTGAAATTATTACAGTAAGTATAAATACCCATTATGTGATTTACTTAGAATATATAGATGACTAGCTTTTTTGCCCGCCACTTCGTTCGCGTGAAGCCCGTTCCCGTTCCCACCACACATTCCCACCACTGTGTCTCCTGTGTAGCCAGGATCAACAACGGCGACCTCAGATAGACAATAAGCAATGAAGCTTATTGAGTTCCCGTTCCCGTGTGAACCACATTGCATTTGGGGAAAAGCTGCCTATGTCATTCCCTGATAATGTAACTTTCTACTGGTGAAAGAATTTTTGAAATCGGTCCAGTAGTTTCGGAGCCTATTCAATTCAAACATACAATCAAATCTTTCCTCTTTATAATATTAGTATAGATGATGACAACTCGCGTCTTTAGAAGTAATTTCAGTTCCTATGAAGCCCCTGAGCTAGGGTTGCTATTCATGACGTGGGGTTAAGATAACGGAAAGAAGTTAGAACTTTTTCACAGCTGCCTGATTGACAATTTATCTAACAGATAACAAAACTTTTCAACAGATTCAACAAAAATTAACCGTTTATTCTATTTCTAATTTCTAATTTTCATTTATATTTAGTATGATTATTTTTTAATTTATAATTTTCTTTGTATTTCAGAACCCGTCCGGTTTTAATTACGTATTAGTGACTGTAGGAAACAGTTTATATTTTCCTGGAGTAGAATATATTAGACAGTACGTTGAGAGAGCTGCCAAAAAGCAAGGCGGTTGTAGCATGCCTGTAGTCATTGATTGCAGATATGTATTGGGTAAGTAGTTTTTTTGTGTTTAATCATGTGCGCAGACACGCAATTTCATTCGCAAAGAAATTTCAAACAACTTTGTGTGTATGAAATTGTGGGATAATCCTGGTTATAATGCCGCGGAAACGAAGTAAGCGCGCTGGAGATGAGATGCTTGAATGGACCGTTCGGATAAACGACCTTATCGCTGACGGGAAGGGTGCGGAAGGATGTTGGACTTGTCTAAACACCCTCCCGCACCTATGCCCCACCCCGCACAGCCCGACAATGCGTGACGTCAGTGCCCAATTAAACGTGCTGGACTACACGGCTTAGGGCAACTCCCCTTAGTAATTGCTTGCCCCAAAACTTTGCATATGAAAGAGAAAGAGAGAGATAAATCAAAGAGAAGTTACTTTAAACTGCAATAGTGTTATTCTTTTAAATTATCTCTTCTAATAAATAACATTGAAAGGATTTCGTATTTTTTTTTTTCATAATTTCAATATATTTTTAATATCGAAAAAAAAAAACACTAATACAAATTATTTTATATTACAGGTGCAGATTTCACTGCGGCAAAAGGTCTATGTGCACTGTCGAATTCGTTGTCATCGCGCGGCCAACCACTTGTGTTGTTGGCGCCTAGAGCCAATGTAGCGTCGGTGTTCAGTGGTGCAGGTTCCAGCGTCGTATTAGTACTGACTGCAAGTGAACTGGACGCTACATTACAAGGTAAGAGTTTCTGCCATTCTTCCCCTTCACACATGGCGTAGGCGTAGCCATGGTACAATAATATACTGCGCCTGGTATACTCTTCCCGTGTCTATGGCCCAAGAGGCCCAAGACTACGTCACGATCAGTGCGACATATGCAACCAATATTCAACCTTATTATAACCGCACCACAGCCGATGACGTAATCTTGGTCCAATCACGTGACCTAACTCTCACGGGAAGAGAATACCTTGTTTTGTTATACCATTGGCGTAGCGTAGGCGTTCATGAACGTATACGCAGCGTTGTCTCTGCAGACAGTGCGTACTCATCGAACGCCTACGCTACGCCTACGCCATGAGTGAAGGATCTCTTTAAGCAAATTCAAGATGTATGTTATATCTTAGCTTATTATTTGACCTCGTTGACCGCTCGTCTACCTTGGACCTCTCTGCTCTGATATGGCAACATTTTACAGCGTTTCATTTGTTATTACTATGAAAGAGTAATGCTGGCACCTTAGACTTTCGAACCCGTCCAATCCTAATGGATTTGAAACAGGATAGCACCAATTGTATGAGACTTACATACACTTTGAGGAGACTATAAAAGTCGCCGTGAGTGACCTCCCTATACAATATTTTGTTTCGTGACAAACCGATAATGACGTGACGTGTGACGCTATTAAAAATACGCATACAATTTTGTGTTTCAGATCTCACAGGACAAATACCACTGTTGAACGCAATAGAAAGAGGCAATGATACACCGCCACCGAACTACGCGTCGCTTCATCAAGATGACGAGATAACGGAAATAGTAATACCCAAAGATCATAATAGTATACCTTTATTACAAAATGTAAACGGATCAAAATCTCATGTGAAGAGCGATGTAAATGACACGTGACACTATGTAAAATAAATTAGGTTTTTCGCAATTTACAATACAAAACTAGGAGGTAATGGCACGTATCTGTCAACATGACATGTTACCTTAATTATATAAGTGGAAATTTTACTTGCACGTTTATCTAATAGACTTGCGCAGTAATTATAAGACAAAAATAGATCTGGCCAAAATCCTTTTCGCCCTAATGGATAAATATTCTATATGCCGTTTCACACGACGCATTGCTGCCAAGGAGTGGCGCCTACGCAGTGTCGCTTTATGTAAAAAAAAAAAAGTATGTCCATAACGTGATGACTAAATGTGGCGTGGCAACTCGCCCTGTGGAATGACACTGTTGTTAGGCCTGAATTATATAGAAATGGCGTACGGTGAAGGCGCGGCGCAGGCACGATGTCGCTTCAAAACAATTTCATACAAAATGTATGAAAGTGATGCGCAATGTAAATTATATATAATGCAGACGAAACACGGGCATTCCGTATGCCGCTTGATCGCCTTCGCCGCGCCTTCACCGTACGCCTTTTCGGTATGTTTTACGCCTTATGAAACTAAATGTCCCACTAGAAAACATTATTTTCCGTTATTGTGCAAGCGACTGAATGCTAATTAAATTTAGATATGTTGACTTCCAATAAATTTGAATCCATTTAGAATACTTGAATTATATTTAAGAAAAAAGATCTTTTTTTTTCTATTTGCTATTACTTTAGCGAACATGTTACTTTCCAAATATTCATGACAAGCGCAATATTTTTTATGTCCTCAATTTTTTTTTACAAAAATTATATTGTGTTGTCGATTTTGTGGTATAAGCTTCTTGTATTAAATAAATATATAATGGGAGCATGGTACGCCGTTTACATCTACCAACGCGAAGCGAATACTGTAACACCTCAATAACAGATAAAAAAAACAGATAAAAACATTATTTTGTCTATGCCATCGCGCTTCTGTGAATGCAAGGTTCTGTGAATGAAATGTATATTCACAATTTCACATACTCATTAACTCAAGCACCGCGATCATTTTTTTTTATCATTCTGACCATGCAGTGTGTCTCATGTGCGTCACCAGAGAGTTGCTATCTCGATGACGTTTTCTGTGAGCGTAATGATCGGTGTAGTACAATGTATATTCACAACCGCTCATTGCACCGAGATCATATTCTTTTTTTACGGCTTCGACTATGCCGTGCGTCACATGTGCTGCACCAGAGAGTACCATTGGTGTGAAGGAACGATCTGAAGACCATAAAAACTGACATAAGGACCTAATAAGCATAGTTATATTTTGTACATACATGTCGGTGAGCACGCTATGTGCGGGTAGATGTGAACATAGCATTAACACATAATGACTTTACTTTAAAGTATTTATTTGTAAAAGAGTTCCAAAAGCATAGCTTAGTTTATAAGCCTAATTATAAAATGCACATTAAAATAAAATAGAAAAAAAAATAGATACAATTTTAAAATTGCATTTTTTAAGTTACATTATGATGTTGGTAATTTTAGCAAAATCTTGTAACATAAAAAATATCTTACGTAAGTTAAGATCGCGTGATACATACGAATATTGTAGCATTTTATAACTAAGGTATTATACCGTACCAATATACAGTCGGTGTAATATTTTGTTGTGTTCTAAATAATGCGTGAAACACATATAGGACAGAAACGTATTGGACACGGGACGGGCGTGTCTCATATAAACTAAACAGAGTAGAGGCTCGCCCGGACGTGGCCCGATTCGCGTATAATCCGCGCCATGAGAGATGAGACCTGATTCATTGCTAATTTCACTTGCTCAGTAGACGATTTCTACTAAAATGGTTTAAAAATCATCTGCGGCGTAGGTAGATCACGTGACACGCCAGGTCTCATCTTTCGTGGTGCGGATAGTACTCGTCTTCTGTGTGTGGCTCGCTTAGATGGCCTTTGGTGGGTATGCTTAACTCTAAATGCGATTCATTTCTTTAAAGAAGTTTTTTCTATCAAAAATAATTAATGAAATCCATCTCTTGTCTATTATATGAGAGTTCCGATATTCTTAATTGATACTTCATCCTCTCTCTACTCTCCGCCAACCTCTTGACTTATTTATAATGTTTATAATACATTAAATTTTCCACAAGAATGAAAAAGACAAAACAGCTTACTATTTACTTCACTTCAATGTTTCAGTGAAACTTAATTTTTTTGTTACCTATTCTAAACTCTCTTACAAACTTGTTTGATTAAAGTTTTACAATATTAAATAAATTAAGGTTAGAGATATCTTAATTTACTCATAATAAAAAACTTTACAGTTCACATAACAAATGAGTTTTTAAAAATATTTAAACAATGATATAGGTATAATGTCGGTAGTTTGACCAGTATTCGTATGACTTGAGTTGACAGAAAACAAACAAAAGATGTGGAAGCTGCAATCACACCAGACAAGCAACAAGTTTTTTTTTTCTTGTGTATGTATATTAAATTATTCAGCTTTATTTTATTGTTTGAATGATACTATTATAATGTAATATTGAATGTATATGACACTGATGTACCCACTGTATACAAACCAAACATGGCTTATAATTATTATAAATGTACTTACCCTAGATTAGAAGACGCTCATCCATGAACTTTATACAATTTTATAAACCAGTGACTCTTATCTATGTTTTGTTGATTTTTATTGGTCTAATATACCTATCCAAAGCCTTAGCAATTGATACCTAATTGAAACTAAGATTTATAATAAATTACACAAACAACAATATTTTGTATTATTTTAACCCCAATCATAATGTAAAGAGCAGCTATTTTATAAACTTAGTTTCTGAAACGCATGTTAAAAATTAATGACATGTTACATTATAGCTGTCAATGGTGCTAATTCTGTTGTACATTTAACTAAACTAAACTAATTTTGACAGGACTAGAAGTGTTGCTAACCTTGTCACTAATTGTAAACCAAGGAAGGACAACACCTTTATTCCTGTCAAAATGAGTTTAATCTAGTTACAGAATTAGCACCACTGTCAAACTAAAGAAAAGAGATGGCTTAAGACTTAATGTAGAATCAAAATTAAAATCCGTTTCAGAAACTGCCTGTAAACCCGACAAAATTGACAGACCAGTGAGAGAAAAATACGTGACACATAATCGTCGAAATTATGTGTTCACGCACATACACACGGTGACATTATCGCGGCGATTACCCGACGATAGAAGCGAGGACTCGTTGCGATTCTCACTCTTGTAGACAGCCCTTAATTATTGCGATCGCGTCTAATAAAGATGAAAATCTATATATAAAAGAAAGTCGTGTTTTACACTATTTATATCTCGGCTGAAGCGATTTGGGTGAAAATTGGTGGAGAGGTAGCTTAGAACCAGGAGAAGGACATAGGATAGGATAGGATAGTGCCTCTAAGGCGGATGTTACATTAAAATTTTCAGGTTAATTAAATAGCAGTAACCTTTTGTTTACCTATGTTGACATCATAGATTAAAGAAAAACGTATAAATTTGGGTATAGAAAAAAAACAATTTTATAGGAGCATAAAACTACAAAATATATGGCACATGATAGGAGCGCATAGCGAGAACTGTTGACAAGGGCACCATAACACCCTACAGGCATCGATTGATACAGATGGCACAGGATAGGAGCAAATGGCGAGAGCTGTTGACAAGGGCACCATAATGACGTCCCTGAGCATGAAGATACGACGAAGAAGTACTAGTAAGTGTTACTAGTAGGTAAGTAAACTATTAAATTATAGACATCAGTATTTTTAAATTCTTTATTTATAAAAACTTACATTGTATAAATGTTTGACTGTATCTTAGCACCATAGTTACAAAATAAATGCACGTTCTGACTAAAGTATTGAGCATCAAACAAAATAATAAACAAATTAAAATATTCTCCAATCCAATTTTATAGTATTCATTTTATAAATGAATTTATTATTAAATTAATAATTCCAATCTTTTATTAAGGGACGGACAATTTATTTAATATAAAACATTTAAAAATCGCTTCTTACGGTTTAGTAAAATTATTATTATTATGACTATATTCAAGACTATGTACTTATAAAATGAAAAAATATAAAAACCTACCAATCAGTCGATTTTAAATTAGCTGCAAAATTGTTTACCAGTCTCTTCAATCTTTCTTAAAACTACATAAATCTAATAAATGCATTTTCATTACTATACAACTTTTCAAAGTAAAATCGTACTTATTTTGAACACATTATTGCCTCAAACTATCTTGATTGAAAAACATCGGTTTCGAAGCGGATCTAAGTTTTTCTGATACGACATGGGCGATTCTGGCGCTGCGACGCCATACGAGCTCCCTGGTGCGTTCGTGGTTACTGTCAACATTGACCTGTGGGGAAAGTTAATTGCTGTATTATACATGAAATTGTCAGTAGTCACCATCTTTGGTGCCAGAGGGCGCGGGTATGATACCCTACAGGACAAACGTCTATATAATAGTTGTGTTTGAATCTGTGTTTTCTATGACGTGTGTATTAATTTAAAAAAGTATCTCTTGTCTGATACGATAACAAAAGCCCAGCGTACGTTGGGGTGGTCTGAACTACTAGCGTTTCAATTTGGACATGTACAACGGCTCACTTTCCTACTTTGCAACACTGAAATATTTTTTTTTAAATTTGGCGACTTAACAATTTATATTAATTTGTTCAATTCTAATTTTAAGACGTTATCCCAATAGTAATCATATCGTGTGAAAACCAAGTAAATTAGTATTACTGTATTATCTATCTATACTCTATCTATCTATCTATACTCTATCTATCTATCTATATCTATAATATTATAAAGAGGAAAGATTTAATTGTTTGTTTGTTTGCATTGAATAGGCTCCGAAACTACTGGACCAATTTCAAAAATTCTTTCACCAGTAGCAAGCTACATTACCAGGGAGTGACATAGGCTATAGCTTTTCCCGAAATTCTATGTGGTTCCCACGGGAACGGTTCCGGAACTTCACGCGGACGAAGTCGCGGGCAAAAAAGCTATATATTATTATTTTGTGTAGATATTAAATAAATTACCTGTTTGGGTTGCAGAACTTTAATAGCGTGAAGTGTAGCTACGCCTTGGTTGTCAACCCTCAACGTTATTTTCCCCGTCATCTCCGCAGTGGTTGCCGTCGCCGATTTCAATTCTTTCTTCGCTCCACGAGCAACCTGATGAATAAGATTTTTTTCTCAGTGTCTCATAGTACCCCTAAGCCTATACTCCAACTCTTCTTCCTTGCCCCTGGCGACCCTCTGATCAAGTAAGTTTTTAAAACTATAAAATAACTCAATGGCATTTATTCAAAGCTGTAACACCTAGCAATTTTTTTTTATAAAACACCAAAGTATCAACAACATAATTTATGTTTATGTACAATTTTTTTTATTTATTTTTTCACTGTTTATGGCTCGAACATGCAAGTATATACGCGTGATATAGAAGGCTGATTATAGTTGCTCTACAAAATCAATCTACCAACATAAGTATTTTTCATTATATTTTAAACATTCTAGTCACAAAACTCACGAATAGAGAATGATAAAAGCAATATCCCTGAATGACGTGGTCATGTATATTAATTGCATCAACAATTCTATCTGTCCTGTTATGACTAAGTTTTGTTAAAGTTAATGTTTTGAAATAAGCCTTGACAGTTATTCGACAAACAGGAAAATATTTTATATTTCGTCAATGAAGTTATCAATGCAATAATAACTTATTATTGCAATGTGTTAAATTAGCGTATTTGACAGACACTGTATTGCATATATACAGGATAATTTTGAAATAAATATACCACTGTTTACGTAATAATTGTCGTTACATCATCCACGCCTTTCTCAAATTCTTTTACACTTAGACTGTTTGGAGAAATTTCTTTTCAATGAGTCCGCCTCTTTGTTTTTTCTTTAACGGTAAGATAATGGTCACTATTCAAAGGTATATTTATCATTAATCTCTTTTGGTCTACATAATATTATAGTGCGATTGTAGCCTTCCAAAAAGATACGGTTGGTATGAAATAATCAATTAACTTTTTTAAAAAAATAAAACCGACTTCATGGGACCACCCTTGAGGTATTACCTATAAGCCGAAAAAAGATTTGTTCAAATCGGTTCATAATTGGCGGAGTTATCGCGTAACAAACATAGAAAAAAAAAAAAAACATACGGGTCGAATTGAGAACCTCCTCCTTTTTTGAAGTCGGTTGAAAAAGGATCGTGCTAAAGCACGTCCTAAAGCAGATTCATCGAACGATCGAAAATCGAAAAGATTCATCACTAAATGGGACAAATATCACAGGGCAAGAAATTTCTGCTATATGGTGGGAGACGTCGTCGGTCTAATATTAAAATTACGTACCTCTTTCTCCACTCTTAGTATTAGCGGTCCAACAGCGAAATTGCTTCTCACAGTGGTACGCGTTGCCTGAATATTGACAGCGACATCACCAACTCTCCTTAATGAAGATAATCCATACAAAGTACCCTTTGCTCTAGGCCTGCTCTTCTCGCTATTCTTAACCGTGTTCTTTTTAATAGGTTTCTTGGTTGTTGACTTCACTGGTGGCTTAGGTTTTGGTTTACTTCCCTTAGTTGGTGGCTTAGCCTTAACGGTTGTGGGCTTAGCTTTGGTGGCTGCTTTGTCTTTAATAGCTCTCGATTCTACTGCATCATTTTGCATTTGATTAATAATGTCCTTTGTTTCTTCAATATTTTCACCAATTTTTTTTACTGTAACTACATCTGGATTCTCTGTAGATAACTGTTCTAACTTCTTCTTATTTTTGTCTGAGTCACCACGACCATTGTTCTTCTTTTTAGCCGCTGATTTCCTATAGACAATAATAAAAAATAATAATGTGTAAAATAGCTCTACCTCGGTAGAAGTAATGGTTATATACTTCGCAAACCATATTTACGTAAAAGAAAGTCATGGAACTTCCAAACGTTAAACACCTTTAATGATTGTGTACAACTAACTTTTCAATTACTTTAGTAGACAAAGGGTGTTACGTAGTTTTTGTCACGACGTTCATTTATCACTCTAAATTTATGTACTATCTTAAAGTCAGTCTTAATCTAGTCATCTATATATCCTATCATGATTGTCATATTTCTTTATATTTATCTTACCTTTTGTTGCTCTTCTTCTTTTTGTCCTTAGTCTTATTAGATTTCTTAGTAGCATCTATCGGCTGAAGTTTAACACTAACAGGGTCATACGATCGTCTCAAAATATCATTCATTTTCTCCAGAATGTTGTCGACGAATCTATTATACTTCACGATGTAGATAGCTGGAACCGGTTGCTTCTTAGGTGGCTCATTCAGAGCGCCTGTTTTAATTTAAACTTTTGTTATTAAACGTTCCTAAAGCCTACCTTAAATATGAATTATTTTAATAAGTTCCTATATAATTATGTGATTTATACAGGCAATGTTTGAAAAGAGCGTATGTTATTTACATCGTGGAAAAAAAGTATTATTTTCATTGCGTTCGTGGTTAGGAAGCATTTTAAAATGATAATTGTTTAATGGATCATGATTGATGAAATCACGCAATGCATGTAACTGACTAATCATTGACTATTTTAAACAGTTGAATAAGTTGAATTAAATTATAAGAAAATAGACATCGATTCCTTGACGATTACAATAACATTTCGGTTGTATTTCTAAGTCACCACCATACAACTTTAGGTTGTCTAAAAGTTAATAATATGAAACAAATTGATTTGACTGACACAAATCTAAAAGCGTTTTCTACGGCCGCGTTCATCGCAGACTCCATAAATACCTTTATTTATTATCAAATAGAGAGTTGACGAAACATTAAGGGAAACCTCATTAAAAAAACAATTTCTCTTTCTGAATATCTAATACAAATTGTTGACAGCCAATTCTCGGCCAACCATTATACTTCTGGTATCATACCAAGCAACAAGTGTAGTAGCATTGTAATTATACGGCCGAATAGGTACACCTAATTCTAATCACGTTGTGGTAGCAGCAGGCACGCAAGCTAACTGTAATGGTCTCTAGGAGCCCCAGTTGAATTCTAATACACGGTTACAATTAATATGTCCAGTCAACGATGACTTTTCTATTTTCCACACGTAAAAGAAACTGCGTGCCAGCCCATTCGAAGAAATCTAATTGAAACGCACAAAATACTTATTATTGTCCGGCCCTAATGTTAATATTAGCCATATTTTGCTATCAGTTCATCATGTGACATGAGCATTGTCAGAAAATTTATTATCACCCCAGTTGCGCAATGATTAGGTAGGAGTTTGCCTATTACCATAGTGTGTTATGAATTTTTTATCTATCTGTTATGAATTTCATCTCGTTCTGTAATAGGATGTAGGAACAGATCATCCGTACGTGCAGGTGTATATACTTGTACCGGTAACAAACGAGTTCCATTTAGGTCGAATAAGACTCCTCACGACTCTCCCAACATTTCACGACGACAAACATTTAAAATTTCTCTTTTCGCATCTCATTATCTCGTTTTCACTAAACCGGACATTCGACACGCAAATTTCGCAGTAAATTCGTCATTAAGTGAGAGTAAATATCTAGTGCGATTTACTTTCTATTGGATTATGTCGAAATGGTGGTGAGATTCGTCAAGGTCGACTTTGGGCGCGGGCGGTGCAAGGCCAAAGAAAGTGTCAAGGTTGTAGAAGAAATCGGGCGAGTTCATCGTCCGGACGCCGGACGGCCGGGAAAGTAAGCGGCAGCCGACCCCTTAACACACATCTACGCCGGACTAGTTCCTCCTCGAGAGCCCGCTGCCCGCAGCGTCCGCCCGATCGTTTCTAGATGGCTATCGCTCATTTCTTTATATCTCATAATGGAATCTTGTTATACTTGTATCGATATCACCTTTGACGATAGGATGGGAAGGGGATTAGAGATTGGTTGTGCGTTAGATTATATATAGATAAATCGGTCAAAAAGCTAGTTAATATAACTACTTTAATTTCTACATATACAATACTGTTATGTAAATCTTTTATGGAATAACATGGGAAATGCAGAAAATATATACCTACGTTTATATAAACATACGTAATACTTATGGGTAGAGGTAGAGGATTATTGAGAAATACTTGATGTTGACTAGTATACATTTATTGCTACAAAAAATTAAATTAATATCACTAGATAATGTCACTCAAGTAGCTAACATTGAAAGTATCGTAATAAGTTCGCTAGAATTCTGACCGATGCAATTTTAAATTTAGATATTTTTTTCATAAATACGCACAAGTCATCTCAAAGGTATGATTAAAAAATTTCACACAATCAATTTATAACAACAGATTTATTTCAAATAAATTGCCACGAGACCAATGTGACATGATCTAGACATTAATTTAACTTTAACTCTCTCGGTTCCATACGTACACTTTCACACATCATACACACGCACTTAATAAATAAAATAAATAGAAATAAATAAATAGTCAATAAATATCTAAGCTAAGGGGGGACCGCGGGGCCTCTCAGGTGGATTCGGTGGCGTGGCAGGCCATGGCTCCGGGCTGCCTACTCACTATCTTAACTTTTTGTGTTCTGCGGCGGCGACCGCGGCAGATGTCGCTTTGGTTTTCTTAACTTTACCGATGTGATTCGCTTTTTTTCCAGTCTTTTTCGCATATGCCGCGACGGACGCCTTCAGCTTTTTGGACTCACGTGGCTGCTTGGTGGAGATGTTCCTGCCGAGGGCGTCAGTGATGTCATCATCGTCGTCATCATCTTCCTCTTCTTCGTCATCGTCCTCATCGTCTTCGGGGTCGAGAGCGTCCGCGATATCGTCTTCCTCATCGTCATCTTCCTCTGCGTCGGCCTCTGCGGCAGCCTCAGCCGCGGGAGCTTCGACCTCAGCACTAGCTGGTTCTTTTTGTCCGGCTTCAGGTTCTTCTACGTCTCCGGCCTCAGCGTCTGCTACCTCGGCGTCTTCTGCTACTGCCGCTGCTTCTTCGGCGGCTGGCGCAGCCGGCGCTGCGGCAACTGTGTCAGCGGGGGCGACTACAGGTTGGACGGCTGAAGGCTCGTCATCGTCGTCATCTTCATCTTCTCCTGAGAACGATTATCGATTTATTAATGCTTACCTATCATTTAATACTGTAATTGCGACAATACTGAAACTTTACTAAACGTACCTCCTAGGATGTCATCGAAGAATCTCTCCAAGTAATCTTCATCCTCGTCGTCATCTGCTTCTTCATCATCTTCGTCGTCATCATCATCGTCGTCGTCATCACCTAAACCAAACATTCCATTTTTAATTAAATTATTCGACAAGATGAAAAGAAGACAAAAGGAACCATGGTCATAGCATAAGTTAACTTGTGACGTGTCTATTTTTTATTACATTGAAATTTATTCCTTATTTCTATAGCGATTTATACTTCATAATTAAAATATAAATATTAATTAGAACTACAAATATCAATTAACCTGCACTAACAACCCTATAGTGTATAATGTACCTACGATACGAAAAAATGTAAATGTAGGTGTATTTTTTCTTACTTTCCGTCAAACTGTTGTTACATTATCAAAGCAATTTAGTTACTTGCTATAATACTTATGAAGAACTGCTTCTAAATACTGTTTTAATATGTAACTGCACCTGGCATACCGTTTTCACATGAAACCAATTCATTAACACTGTTAGCACCAAAGTAAAATGAACTGTTAAACAAACAGTTATCACGCGCCGCCGCAGTGCGTGACGTCCGAAGTCGAGGCGTTCCTCGAGAAAGCAGGGGAGCGTCAATTTCTCTGATTGAGTTTGCTTTAATTAGTTATTGAGAGCGGCTGTCACGCTGGCCGCCTCACATTCCGCATTGGCCCCACCGCGTCCTGATTCTTAGGAATGTTTATCGATGAAACGTAACACTTTTTACACTATGCATATGTAAATAACAATCCACTTACAAAGTTGTCAAACTTCTCAAAATGAACTGTCTCTCATCATTTAAATGTAAGATAATAATGTCAAATAAACACTTTTAAATTTTTAGTAATCAAAAGTAAATCTTGTCCATTTACTATCGTGAATGTAATTTTATAACTTCAATCAAGTTTTATGTATTCATAATATACATGATAAATCAAAATTTTATGATTTGCCATTAAACAAATTCTATGAACGTCAATTACTACAGGTGTTTATGCATCTTATATTCATTATTCAAGTAATTGAACACCTATGAATGTTAAAAAGCTGGTCGCTAATGCAGAATAACTGATGCGAGCGTCGAATTATATGCAAACCTCACTATATCTCTATTACATGTCTTTACCGTTATAATCTTTACATTTGAACGGTAAACAAAGTGAAACGGTGACTACATTGTAGTTGTAATGCAAGTTTTTTGTACGAAACTATATTTACTAATAATTGTGACAAAATTTTATAATACGTTAATTCAAGAGTGCGTTATGATGTAGAGCACCCAGCAGGAATCTTTTTGTAATGTTTTGCTATATTGTTATATGTAACTGTATTAAAAAAATATGAAGTTCATTCTTACCTGCTATCGCTTCATCAATATCTAAGTCATCATCATCATCGTCGTCGTCGTCATCGTCATCATCATCAGCCGCCGCTGCGGGCGCGCCTGCTGCCGGCGCTGCTTGCCTGGCTACTTCCTTATCGTGTTCCTCGGTCCTCGCTATAGGGCTGCCACACGCTGACAACACTAAGCAGCACAACGCTGCCAATAAGAATAACGACCTCATCTCGTATCTGAAACAAACATCACCTTTAATTTCATCACCGACTTCCCAACGCCAGTCCTGGCTGTCACTTGCTGTTATCACAACACTAACACGAACACAAGAGCACGTGCACTGATATCCTTGGCACTTCACCTTTTAAGAACTGTCACTCGAGTTCGGCGGAAGAGTTCCGCCCGCGTCCTTTTCTCGGTGGTCGGAACGCCTGCGCCTGGCCGTGCTTGGCGAACGGAAACAGTATAGCGGCGGCGTCTTCACCGCACACTCTTTTATAGAGTTACGTCACACGCAGGGAAGGAAAGTAGTGATGGTTGCCGTCGCGGACAAAGATCATCGAATACACAGAGGACCAATGGGATTGTGCTTTGGAATTAATGGTTCATTATTCAAAAGTATAGGGATATTCAATTATGAATATAATGTGCTTAAAATGTAAAACTTTCATGGTTTTTTTTGTTAATTTGACTTTTAATAAATGCTAAATGATCAGAATTTAAGTATTATTGAAATAAGTCATCTGAAAAAATGCAAAGCAGTGTCTGAAATCCAGTGCGGCTAGAAATATACTTTGCTGAAATATAATACGTTTACATGCAACTTTGTAATTTGTATCCAAGTGCTGGCAAATTTTTAATTAGTAGATGCCTAATTATTTATAAATGAAGTATGTAGTTACACAATTTTAAACATATACTCAATAAATTAAAGGTAATTGCAACTAAGTACATGGCTGTGTAGAATTAAAAAGTATTTTGTTCTAACATTTACAATTTATTGTAAAATTCTAACAACGCCTGGAGACCAAAATAAGCCTGTATATTCCGACATCAGACTCCTAAAATGTTACGAACGAAAAATGCATGCTTTTATTGTTTGATATTATGAATTTCATATTCTATGACCAAGGAGGGTTGGTTTGGTTCGATTCATTAATGTATTCAGCTTATTTACTGACTCGGCATGTCTCGATGGAGAAAAGTGTGGGCAATGCATGTGTGAAGTCAGAATCTTAAAACATTTTGAACATTAGTATGAGGGGACCGGTCTCATACTTTCACTTAAGGTTATGTATACATATAAACAGGCTATAAGTGTAATTGATAACTTGATAACATGACGTAAAATACGTACCTACTGGTCGGAGGAGCTCGAAGGCGTCGCTGTGTGTTGCACTCTAATATGAACACGGAAGGTAAGCAACGTCGACCCTAGCCAGTGTTTGGATGTGTTTAGTTATCTATAGCTTCTCCGTGCTTCGGAGGGCACGTTAACCCGTTGGTCCTGGCTCTTGTTGATGGATGACAGTCCTTAAGCCATGTCAGTGGATTTCTGGCGGCTTAAAAACACCGGCCTCTGCAAATCCGCATTGGAGCAGCGTGGCAGAGTACGCTCTAATCACCTTCGATTGAAGGGAGACCCGTATCCCTGCAGTGGGGTGATTATGTGTTGATATGATGATGATGACTTACCTACTGAGTTCTTGGCTACCATAAATCAAGGTTCTCTGACAGCTCGATTCTGTTTGTGGGTTATTTCTAATAAATTAACGTATTTATATGCCCTTAGTATTGACGCCTTTTCCTTGTTGTTTTAATTAATATCTTAATGTTACAATAATTTCATTATCCTAATTTTCCCGTTTCAATAATTACGTAATACATTTGATAGGACGGTGACAGACCAGTGGATAACGATTCCCTTGAACTGAATTAAGGTTGAATTTCTCAACATGTCGTTCACGTCTGAAATGCTAGTAGGATAAAAAATATTGACGTGCAAAAGTATTTCTTGTAAATCAACTTGCAAAATAAATTGTTATTTTTTAATTTTATTTTATTTAAAACTAGATTCTGCCCGCGGCATCGCCTGCGTGGTCTACTAACAATTAGCATATTTTTCTTCAGAAACAAATTCCGGTCCGGTCCGTTTCGGTCCGGTCCGATCCGGTCGGTCCGGTCCTTATAAGGAATCTACACTAGACCCAGCGGTTTGGGCTGTGCGTTGATATACCCTCGCAACTTCGTTTGCGTATATCTCGCTTTCCCGTGGGAATTTTTAAAAATCCTTTCTTAGAACACCCCTAGTCGTCGTAAGGAACCTACATTCCAAATTTGGAATCTCTAGACCCAGTGGTTTAGGCTATGCGTTGATATATATAAGTAGTTAAGTCAGTCAATCAGGACTTAGAATTTTATAATTAACTAGCAACGCTTTCCCGTGGGAATTTTGAAAAATCATTTCTTAGTGCTCCCCTACGTTATAAAAGGAACCCCTGTGCAAAATTTATTTATACAAAGCAGTACTATTATTCCCGTTCCCGTGGGAATTTCGGGATAAAAAGTACCCTATATGTTATTCCAGTTTATAGTCTACCCGTGTACCAAATTTCATTAAAATCCGTTCAGTTATTTTTGTGTGAAAGAGCAACAAACATCCACACATCCATACATACATCCTCACAAACTTTCGCCTTTATAATATTATAGTAGGAATAGGATAGGATAGGATATAGATAAACCAGGGTAAAGGAAACTACATTATGGCAATTCGTGTGTGTGGATTTATGTGTATATTTCTAAATATCATGCATATGTATCTTTTCTCTATGAGGTGGTGAAGGAAAACGGTGTCAGTAAATCCGCACTTCCAAGAAAAAAAAAATTTTATTTCAAAACATAATGATCTAACCTAACATAAGAAAGGCCTAATTTCCCATACAGGATGTGAACTACAGACGTTTCTTATATCATTTTGCTAAACTTATTTATCCACGAAATCCGTTTCTGCGTGTTACTACTTGACAGGCCCAGTAGTCGAGTGGCTAGAAATGGCTACTTTATCAAGGGTCACAGGTTTGAAACCCACTCGAGACGAACATGTGTGTGGTTGTGTGTGCGCATGAAAATCACAAAATTAATATCCCTACTTCTAATAACCTCTTCTGTCTGTTAAGTTGGTTGTTAACTTACAGCAACTAACTAACAGATTAGTTATCTGTAATGCTATTTTATTTCATCATCATATTATCATTTGAGCCACAAGAAGTCAACTGCTGGACGAAGGTAGGTACTTTATTTAATTAGATAAAATATCCTACATAATATTTATTCAGTATAATATAATATCAATTGATTATATACCTACTGTTTTATAAAAACGAAATATAAAAAGTTTTTATTTTTTATTATGCACATTGTAAATAACACAACTTGAACAGAGTAAATCCCCTGTTTTGTTGTCAAGGGGGCTTTTATAGCATGAAAGCTTTCATTTTAAGCTTTCTTATGATGTCTTCATTTGTACGGTGACGTGTTTATGTCAGATATTGCTAAATGCATATTGTTTTATGCCATACCGCGGACAAACAAGCAAGTGAGCCACCTGATTAATAGAGTAAAATAAGTAATACGAAGACGCGCTGCTAATTCGTTTCCTGCTACAAAGAAAGAAATAGGGAGACAAAGGAAAGGGGAAGGAAAAGGAATTGGGTTTCCGGATCTCACACTACCCAACAAAACACATTGCTCTTTCACACCAATATTCTGTGAGGTGGTACTTCCCCAGTCGAGCCAGCCCGATTCATAAAAATTGTAATGTGAAGCCTAGCGAAACAAATTATTTGTCACTAGCGAAACCCGCGCAACTTCGTTTGCGTATATCCCGCTTTCCCGTGGGAACTAAATTTTTTTTCTCTCCGTAAGAACCATCCTCGTACTTCAAGGAATATTCTAAAAAAAGAATTAGGGAAATCGGTCCAGCTGTTCTGGAGAAACACATTCAGCGATTCATTTTTATATTATGGATTTACTTTTTCGAAAAATCTTTGTACTACTCCAATATTAACAGTTAATTAAACAAATTTCGTCACAGTCCTAACTCGATATCGCGATGCGATGGTTGAACCTAGAAAGAAAGGCCTAAACCCGTTTTTGGTATTGTAGGCGTCCACAAATATTTGTATGCGTCTTGTGAATGGGCCTCGAGGACTTTCTCTCGGTCCAACCGAGTCTCTAACACTCACACACACAAAACACTGTCGCGTAGTCAAACACTGTGTTGCAGTGCGTATGCGAATATAGATTTGCTTTTTTTAAATACAAAGTAGCCGTAATATAATGTAATTTATTCCATTTTACGTGATTTTTTAAAGTGAAAACTTCTTTAGCGGCGCTTGGCACTTTTTTAGATGGGTAAAAAATGTTAAACTCGCGTCAGACCCGTAGCCTGATCGAAAAAGATTGAGTGCAACCCGTCCATTTTTTGTTAGAAAAGGTTATCAAAATATAAATCTAATTATAGTTAAATACAATTAATTTTAATAGACTACCAACTGATGATAATTTCCTTTACCAAACTGACATCCGGGATGAAAACTGTCGTATCATATAAAACTGCCTATGTACCAGATTTCATGCAATTCTGTCCAGACAATAATGCATTCATACAACCTTTCGCATTAGTAACATTAGTGGGATATTATATCACTATGTATAAAAATATAAAATCTTTTTAAAAATCTGTTTTAAATTATATCGCCGTTAGTATTTTTTTTTATACTACTAAGGTGGCAAACAAGCATACGGCCCGCCTGATGGTACTCACGAGTTGCCAACCCTCCCAACCCCCCCCAGGTGGAGCTCTCTATTATACATTTCAAACCATAATTAGGGATAATAAACTTATTTGTCATACTGCGCCATCAACAATCAACCGTCAGTCTATTGCTACAAAAGTACACATTTCTAGAAGAAATATCTTTTATATCAATCAAATTAAGTACTTATAGAAGTTGTTAACGGCAAGTGCAGCACAGTATATACAAAAATATTACGTAAATAGTATGTAAAGTTACATTAAAATATAAAAATAATAAGAAAACATAAATAAAACTTTAGATAAGTATATATCTAATTAGAATAAACTAACTCTATTGTAACTTAGTAAGTAACTCTAAGTCCGCTGAAGAGCCTGACTTCCATAACACAGGGAAACCTAAAGTGGCCAGTACAACAGTCAATATGTAACAAGCTTACTAAATAAAATATTTTTCATTTTTATTTTCAAGTAAAAGTGCCTCCGATTTCCTTATTTCTGAAATAAACAATTTCATTTCAATACATTTTTCTGCATGGTAAAATCCTCCCTCCCCTCCCTCCACATGTCTCTGTCCTATCACGGACCAGTCTCTGATAAATGCTTTGGTATCTGAAATACTATTATTCCGTACCCAGGTTGCCTTGAAAAGATCGCTTTTAGCAATAAGGCCGCCTTGTTGCTACACTATACCATTAGATATCAATGTCATTTATTGTTTCTTTCTTCCGTTGTATGTGTATTTCCAATAAAGAATATTCTAACTATCTATAAAGTTAGAAAATTTATCAAATGCCCGATCAAATACAATCACAGCAGCAGAGCACACACGCGTCATGCAACACTCCCAAATCGCACACTTGTCGTAGGGTCAATGTATTCGCATATGCGACACGGTTACTATAAATATTTGTGTTACCCATTCTTAAGTTCCTGATGCTACTTGACAGTCAATTAACGAAATATTCATATTACACACGAAAATTTTTACAGAAAGTAGCACAGCGGTATTAGAATACTCAACATTGTGGCTAAGTGGGTCACAGGTTTGATTCACTAATTTGTGATTTTATGTATGACCTACAAAATAATTATGTAATTTTCCCTAATTTTCTGATATGGTACTACGAATACAATAACATTTCTAATGTGAATTTTCCAGTAAGTTTTATTTATGTTATTTATTTAATTCAATTATTTATTACAGTGCACCTGTGATTCTCTTAGGCATTAGGTATTCATTTTTCAATAGACCACCTGAAACTACCAAAAGGGATATTCTCAGTTTCCCTGTAGTAATTTTTATTTTATTATAAAGACTACTAAATTGTTGAGTAAACGAAGATTAATGGATATTTTTAAATAAGCTGTACTGACATGATATTTATAATTTTTTGAAAGTCGAGCGAGTTTATTACAAATTACAACAATTCCACTAATAAGTTATTTAAGTTCATTATTCACAAATTACCTCTTATTTTTTTTTATTTATATACTTTAAAATGAAAGTTATTTTTATGAGGAGTATATGTATATGATTTAAAAAAATATTACAAAAAACAAGTGAATTAAGTATTCTGAAATGGCTAAATAAATGTCAATCGGAGTGCTTCTTGTCAATTTTTCTTCAATACCTAAAATAAATAATTAAAAAGTAAAAAAAAATATCATAATTTATGTCATTCCAAAAGTATTCAAACTAAATCCAAGAACAAAATGTTTTAACATCTTTTACATTTTACAGGCCAACAACATAATTACAAAGTAAAAAGTCAAGCTCCCATACGAGTTTCCTTGCCCTCGCGTCAATAGAACGACTAACTCGTCGCATCGAACTCGGGCGTCCCACAAACGCGACCGGTTGCTCGAATACAAGTACTTTCTTTCGTTCTCACTTCCGCCTGCTTGCGCGCCTCCACGCAACCGGTACATGCGGCAAGGACTCTGGGTTGCCACACCCAGACGTTTGCAGGAAGACGTGTCATAAATAAATAAATAATATGGCAAATAAATATTTTATCTGTCTATCTTTGTTTAAGGTTAATATTATAGAATGCATTATGTATCTATATGTATTTTTGGAGGAGAGGCTGTCCAGCTGTAGACTTCTTGTGGCTGAGATGATGACGATTTTTTTTTTTATATTTAAATCTGTATTTTATCTCATTTGATGGTAACCGATGTGTACGTAGAGGATTTTTTAACTGTCCATGAAGCAGGGGTCCGTAACGTGTTATCTTTGTTTAAGGTTAAAATTATAGAATTCATTATGTATCTACATTATTGTATTAGACCTGTAAGAATAATGTATTGATTGAAATAAATAAATAAAATCTATATGTATTTTTGGGGGAGAGGCTGTCCAGCTGTAGCCTTCTTGTGGCTGAGATGGTGATGATTATGTTTTTTTTTTATATTTAAATCTGTATTTTATCTCATTTGATGGTAACCGATGTGTACGTAAATTTAGCAGTGGATTTTTTAACTGTCCATGAAGCAGGGGTCCGTAACATGTGCGCCAGGGGCAGCACTTCTTACAAAAATAGTTACGAGTACCGAAAATGTTTATGACATTGATATTGGTCCATGTAATCAGTGTTATCGGTTGCGTTGAGAACTTGAGATTACGAGCATTGCGTTTGGTTGATACAATAACCCATCTCACTTATGTGCGAGAGACATATTTAGTTCTCGTGTTAAAAAAAAACAGACTAAGTATACTATTATAATTTTTTTTTTCCGTAGTTTATTGCTAATACCTACTTAGGTTGATGTCTACCATTCATGCCATCGTAAGTACGACAATCAAATGAGTGTTAATTTTATGATAAAATGGCGTATAATGACACCGGATTAGCTACTTATCTAAAGTTTTGATAGCATTATAATAACTGACACCATTTGGAAGTTCCGTTCTAGGATAACATCTTATGTTAAAGCTGCTAAGAAACTAATAAACCTGTATTTTTGTAAACTTTAGTAATGTGAATATAATATGAACAATATTTTCATTATACACGCTAATAAATATTTTAAAAAAAAATAAGTATCAGTAATTTCTAGTGCTATCTATATATATTTATTTATTATAGGAATTTTTAATAAGATTTACTGATCTTTTTAAAAATTTCATTTATTATTTTATTATGTATTTGAATGTATTTTTTTTGGGAATTAAGTGAATATAAATTATTGTGAAATTAGACTAAAACCATGAGTTGCATTCTAAAGTTATTTAGGTCTCAAGCAACCTTTTTTACCTTCATTTGACAACAGTAACAAAATCCACTATTAAATTAATTGCGACTCATTATAAAACTATTATAATATGCCAAACTAAATGCTAATACACGATATTACATCAAACATACAGCTGTTGAAATATAAATAAATCTGTTTTAAAATGTCGTCGACGCCATTATCAAAATTTTGCAAATCGCTTTCTTTATCATTAACCTTGTCTCAATCTATGGAAAGCGTTTAACATGACACTTTCTAAGAGTTGCTTAAAATTCAATTTGATATGGTATTATGGAACAGTAGGGGGCAGTAACTTAAGTAGAGATGTTGATAATTATGATTAAAAGTTCAGAGAAGATCCTACTAACATTATAAAGGCGAAAGTTATGTGTATGTTTGTTACTTCTTCACGCTCAAATGGCTGGGCTAATTTTTATAATATTTGGTATGTAGGTAGCTGATACCTTGGATTAACACACAGGGTACTTTTTATTCCGAAAAGTATGCGATTTTCATGGATTTCATCAAAAATCTAATAAAGATGGCGCTATACTGATCATAAAGAAATACATGCCAACGCAGTTGCGCGGGTTTCGCTAGTAAAATATAAAAGCTATTAGAAATATAGTGACAAAAATTCTAAAATTATTACTACTATTACTAGTGACATATATACTTGAATATGCCTTTATTATGTTTACTTAATAAATGATTAGTGAGTATTGCTTGTATTTTAATATAATAATAACAATATACCTATTTATTTTAAAAAGTGTGACAAAATGCAGATGACGTCCACAATACCTACGGTGCGGTTGCCTAGGAGAAATTGCTTAGGCCTTAGACCTAATAATAATACGTTTAATATTAAGACTGTGTTTTGCAATGTATTTTTATTGGAGTTTATATTGTAAAGAAAGAAAGAAATTGTGTTTATTTGAGCTTAAAAATTACAATTATTTAATTACTATACTAAACTTAATCTAAAATATTATGACATTTTATTTTTTTACTATTTATTGTATTGTATTATTATTAATGCATGAACATAATACTTCGATGTGACAACCCTGTAGTGTCCCAACCGACGTTCAGTACACTTTATAATACAGGTTAGGGGCACACTTAGTCACCCGTACTGTTTTACATTGTTTGTCGCATGACTTCATTTGTTTCCGACGAAGAATTAATTAGGATAATGATTTCGTATGGAATGATGGGATTATATCAGTTATAGTGTGATGTGTCGTGTCGCTGCAAAACAGTAACTGATTTATTTGGTACAGTCAGGAGCAGGTTGAGCTTTACACTTGTAGTACCATTTTAGCTCTTATGGCATAGAACTTAAGAATGGTACAAAGTCCGATATGTTAAGGTCGACCTGCTCTTGACTGTACTAGAGGACCGCTCCGGCTTCGTACGGGTTTTTTTTACTAAGGACCCCTATTATTTTTTGAAAATATAATATAGCCTATATTACCCGGGGGTAACGTACCTTTCTAACGGTGAAAGAATTTTTGAAATTGGTCCAGTAGTTTTTGTGTTTATTACAAACATACACACACACACAATTCAAATCTTTCCTCTTTATAATATTAGTGTACATGGATAAAATCAGAAATGTAATGTGTTACGTGATATGACACACGTTACATATTTTATTCTAGCAATGTTCAATGTATGAAAACGATATCCATCTGTCGCGACACGACACACCACGCCTTAACTGTATTATTTCGTTCATAAGAGATTTCCACTCCCATAAAAAATTACTAAAAAGAGATAATAATTTACTGTAGGAATCATTAAAAAACGTTGTATTTATGTAAATGCATATTTCTTTTTCTATACAATTGTGATTTAATAAATTTATTACAACTCGAAAAATAATAGTCTAACATAAATACTTCAATTGCAGTTCCAAATGTACTACAATTTTTATCTCAGTAAATATGTCTAATCGGTAATTATGTGTATGATTTAGAGCGTCAAATATAAATATTTATACTTTGATTTTATACATTTGGGTTGATTTAATGTGAACATTTTAATTTTCTTATTAATATTTTCATTATCTTATTTATTTATTTTTTCAAATTTTGTTTATTTTATATTATTATTCTTTAATATTTGATTATTATTTTAAATAAACATTTTTCATATAAGATTTTCTACGATTCTTATAAGTCTTTCGTAGCGATAGCTAAAGACATCAACGCGTTTCCTACAAGATTTGTCCCAAGACTTGAAAAATGTTATTATGACTTTGTCACTGTCTTTATTTTCAAAAGAGTTTAATATTTAAACAATGTTGAAATAAATATTAAAAACAGTGTTATTTTAATTATTTAATATAAGACTTATTATCCATTTCCTATCACTGCCATCTATCGAAATAATCGTGTAACATTTATTGATCGTACTGAATCATCATCGGATCAATGTACGTTGGCATTTCTATGGATCTGCTTGATACTTAACGTAGTGCTTTCATTACTTTTATGTAGATGGCGCTTGTATACTACATATAGACAATAAGCATTTACACGAGAATTTTATTAAAGACTTACAATTATTTTATCTTTAAAAAAAATTAAATTAAAGTAATTAATTTATATTAGCAATATTGTTATTTTATATCTGAGAGGAACAAATTAAGGAAAACAGAAAAGAATTAAAGTACAAAATCGTAGTCATATCAATCAAAATTTCATCTTTTAAAACATTTTAAAATATAAATAAAGTTATATCCTGCAAATCAAAATAAGGTAAGTAATCTCTAAGTTTTTCCTTATATTTTGTTACATAGGATACACCATTGAACGATTCACGGAACATTGTAATATCATATTTTCAATGTAGTTACAATAAACACAAAAAGTATTGTCGTTAGTCACACTATCCACGATACTTAGTTGCGTTTTTGCCATAAGCACAGGGTGCCTGGACTGCCTGCCTATTGCCAGTTCGCAGACGCTCTAAAATGCTTACAAAGTTTTACATGTTCGATTTTCTAGTTAATTTCAATTCAGAAACTACTTTCTGGCTGGCTCGATCAGCAGTACAATAGTCTAACAGAATATCAACGTGACATACTAAATCCTGAAGTGTTTTGTACGATGATTGAGCCGAAAACCTACCCGTCTTGCTTCATGTTTTTTTTACCTTCCCCCTTCCTTTCTTTTTCATTTCTTTAATGGTGGGTAACGCATCCAAAATGCTTGTGCTCGCATATCCATGGGCTTAGACTAGTTAACTTTTTTTTAGAATAGAGGACGAAAGCTAACCCGTTTGGCTTCCTCTGTCCAAAAAAAAAGTCTTTACATTTTACTTTTCCTTGTCATTCTCAAGATATTCACCCACCCATTCTTAGTACTCGTTTTCCAATAACATAATATAGGATTTGCCTTATAAATGTAAGTGTTTTTTGTACATCACATTACTCATTTCATGGAAAATCTCAGTATAATAATCGACTATAAAAATTAAGTACATAGTAACTAAACATCTTATACAACTTTGAATAATGATGAGCACGATTTTCCTTATAATAACGTTTGTTTAAGTTGCCTGAACGTTTATTGACACCGCTGGCGACGTAAAGCAATTGCCTATGCAATTATGACAATAGCTCAACGTAGAAGTTATAAGGTTAGGTTAAAAAATATTTATTTTCCCTTCACTTACATGAGAAATATGTAATAGCGAATAGTGAGAAATATATAATGGTGCTAATTCTGTTGTACATTTAACTAGACTAAACTAATTTTGACATGACTAGAAGTATTGCTATCCTTGTCACTAATTGTAAACCAAGGAAGGACAACAACACCTTTCGTCCTGGCGAAATTAGTTTAGTCTAGTTAAATGTACAACAGAATTAGCACCAATATATTTATATTGGTGCTAATTCTGCTAGCGAAACCCGCGTAACTTCGTTTGCGTGTATCCCATTTTCCCGTAGGAATTTCGAAATGAATTATACATAATAAACCTTCCTCTTGAATCACTCTATTTAAAAAACAGCATCAAAATCTGACAGACATTATGTATGTACCTAGTTTTAAATTTTATGTTGAAAAAGAAAAAAAAAAGAAAAGTACGATATATTTTTAAATGACAAAAAAGGCCGTAACTGGTTTTCTTTCGCCATTTCTTTTTACCAGTGGTCATTTTGCTTTTGTTTCCGAAATAGTAGTCGTTTATAGAGTAGATTAATTTATACAAATCATTTATTACTGTATACTCTGACAAGAGAACGTGTTTGTGAAAACCTATTCTCTGAATAAAAGTTTTGAGTTTTGAATTATTTTTTTTTGACAGCGAAAGTGACTTCATTTTATACTATGTAAAGAAGTAGGGGTAAATAGTAAAATAGCTCGTAGCTGAATAAAAATATAAATTGGGAATAGTCTTCTAGGTTCTAATTTTTTAACAAAAAGGTTGACCATCGTGTTGATATAATCTTAGCCTTAAACTTAGCTTAGCTTAGATCACCTTAGCCTAGCTGTCATATTATTTTTATTTTTTATTGTATAATTGACTTCCGTGCTTCGGAGGCACGTTAAGCCGTCGGTCCCGGCTGTTGTGGATAGATGACAGTCGTTAAACCAAATCGGTGGCCTTTAGGGCGGTTTGAAAACACCGGGCTCTGCCAATCCGCATTGGAGCAGCGTGGCAGAGTACGCTCTAATCACCTTCGATCGAAGGGAGACCCGTATCCCAGCAGTGGGATGATTATGGGTTGATATGATGATGATTTGTATTTTATATTACTCTAGGGTTTTATATCGTCTGAAATAAATGAACAATGTTATTATTATATAGTCCACTCTATGATGTTTTTTGCTACACCTTTCCATATTTAAGATGACGTCGCTTTCCATTAAGTATTTTATTATCTTTAAAATATTTCATAACGTAATTCATTTACTTACGTTCTCACGCTACCTCCATTCAGCTTTTACAATCACTACTCACTATAAAATAACGTGACAACAATTATTTACACAAAACGTAAGTTATGATTTCATTTTTGAGTGATAGAGTTTTTTTTTATACCACAAAGTTGGCAAACAAGCATACGGTCCGCATAATGGTAAGCCTATAGACGCTTGAAATACCGGGGGTATCACTCATGCGTTGCCAACCCTCCCAAACCCCCAAGTGGAGCTCTGGAGACCTCTTTTGTGCTCTACACTCCGCAAAGTTGACCGGAGTGAAACGGAGTAAAGTGAAACTAAAGACAAAGACAGTGGCATGAAGAGGTCCTCACTATCGTTTTCTGTTAACTTCGCGATAGTGTAGAACCGGCGGCGATAAAAAGCACCGAGGAATTAAATTATTTCATTTTTATCTCAGCCACAAGAAGTCAACTGCTGAATATTTTTATAATATCAATGTAAAAATATATTTCTAAAAATTACTGTACAATTTAAATAATTGCCAAACCCAAAGTAGGCTTATTATTTAGATCACTTATCAGATATATATAATAATACTGGCTGCTGCCCGCAGTGTTACCCGCGTTTAATTTTACGCACAGCAGCGCCATCTCTATCAGAACCAAAGCCAACGGTAATCGCGTACTTTTCGGGATAAAAAGTACCCTATGTTAATCCAAGGTAACAGCTACCTGCATACCAAATATCATAAAAATCCACCACACTCCACTTGGGGAGGTTGGGAGGGTTGACAACGCGTGAGTGATACCCCCGGTATTGCAAGCGTCTATAGGCTACGGTGATGCTTACCATCAAGCGGACCGTATGCTTGTTTGCCATATTGTGGTATAAAAAAATCTTTGACGCTATAAAATGCCATTATAACAATAAAAAATGCATAAAATGCCCCACCTTTGTAAAACTCACGTAGTTCACACGCACATACTCAAGAATGCGTTAGTTGGAATGCGTTAGTTGGTTAATATTGAAATAGAATAAATATTTTGGGTATCACAAGACGAGTCATGCGACTTCTTCACAATACCAGCCTTGACATTTCTGCGAGGACGACACTCGACCGGTTCAGCACATTGTGTACTGACTGGGTACTAGGAATGTCGAATAGGGTAATTCAGCGACTGACACCACGAGGGATTGGAACCACGGTGTCAGTCGCGGAAGGACTCTTTTTGAATTGACTGATTGACACCATGGTGTCAGTCGAGTAACATATAATTGGGACGTCGTTGATTGACACCATGGTGTCAATCACGGCAGGCGTTTTTTGACTTGCTCGATTGGAACCAAGTACATTTTATTGAAACTAAACAGTTATGTAAAAAAGTGCTAACATGCCTTTTTAAATTACCTATAAGTATCGCAATTTAAAAAGAATTTATTTCTAATGGTGTTAACTCCAAAAAATAAATATTTTTTTAAAAAAATAAACCCATCAATACCGTAGCGACATACTTTGAATAATCGGTTAGTGTCAAAGTGCACGCTTTTTTTAATAGTTTTAACTTCTAAACAAATTATGTATATCCTACTTACGTTTTTAAACCTTTGCATATTTTTTTTTGTCCTGAACGACTGACTGACTAAGAATCAACGCACAGCCCAAATCGCTGATCGTAAAAATGGATACTTGAAAGGTGTGTTCTTTGCTATGATATAGGCATCCGATAAGGAAGGATTTTCCGAAATTCTACCTCTCGGGAGTAAAAAGGGGGACAAAGTTCGTATGGGACGTGATTTCTTATTTGCATAAAATTCTTTAAGAAGACTGATGAAAGACCTCGGATTTTATTAAAATTCTCGAAAGTAAGGTATTGTGTGGGTAATTTTCTTCAAAGTTGATATCAACACTCCTTGGTGCTTTTGATTTAAATTTTATTTTGATTTTTTTTTTTTTTTTTTTTTTTTTTTTTTTTTTTTTTTTTTTAAATGGACTAATCAGTTTGGGTGTACTGACACCCTTTACTGAGACACCGGACTGTTGCGGGAGCGTAGGGCTCTCACCGCCTAAGATTTACAGCGTCTGCCTAGGGGCGCCCCAGAGGGGGGCTCGAACCTCGGCCTATGGCGACACTGGGGGAAGGCGAACGGATTGGAGAGAAGCGGCCGGGCACGTGCCGGTACCGCGAAAACCGAGTCCCTACAGGGTGGCGCGGCGCGCGGCCCCGCCGGCGGGGCCGATATGACGGACGTGTGTGTCTACTTTGTGTCGCGGAATCTAATTGTTTGTACGCCTCGATGGCGACTGTAATGGCGTCGTCCGGGTCGTTGAGGACGTGCCGCGGACGACGTTTGGACCTAATGGTGTCAGCCGGAGCGGGATAATCCCCTGCGGCTTTCACCAATGGATTGGGGTGATGGTCGAGAGAGTCGAAAAATCTGACTGAGCATTGCTTTAGGTGGTGCGAGATGGTCGGCACACCTAAGTCAATGTGGAGGTTTTTGTTCCGAATGAACCAAAGCCCACCGATGGCTTTGCGCAAAAACCTATTCTGGATGGTTTGCAGCCTGTGGATATGAGAGGGCGCGGCGTGGGCGAAAACTGGACTCGCGTAAGTCATTATCGGCCTAATGCACGTTGTGTAAATTCTCACCTTATTTCTAAGAGAGAGTTTACTACGCCCATTGAGCAGATAATATAGTCGGCCTAGCGCGAAAGCGGCGCGGTTGCGGACAATCTTAATATGATCGCGGAAGGTGAGTCCCCTATCGAGTGTGACGCCTAGGTAGCGGACTTTCCTTTCCCAAGGGATCGGTTGTCCGAACATTTCGACTCTGGAGGAGGGATTTGGGGTGCTACCTCTAGCGAAGAGGATAGCGGCGCTTTTTTGAGGATTGACTTCGATGCGCCATTTCCTAAACCAGTCGCCAAGAGTATTGGCGGCAGTTTGGAGTGAGTCTATAATTGGGGGAATACTACGGGCTGAACAGTAGATGGCAGTATCATCTGCGAAGAGAGCGGTATGGGTCGCTAGTGGACTGGGTCTAAATTCGGGGAAGTCGCTTGTGTAAAGCGTGTAAAGGAGAGGCGAGAGCACGGACCCTTGTGGTACTCCGGCTCTAATGGTGTGAGGGGGGGATAGTGCCCCATCCACCCTATAGCGGAAAGAGCGGTTCGACAAGTAGTCTTGAATGATGAGCACAAGACGATTTGGCGTATTGAGTTTGTAGAGCTTATAAATAAGCCCGTTGTGCCAAACTTTGTCGAACGCCTTCGCCACGTCAAAGAAGAGAGCGCCCGTTTTATGCGGGCGGGATCTGTTCGCTCTCCGGTCCAACACGTGTTCGACTATGCGATGCACTTGTTGGACACAAGAGTGTTTGGCTCTAAAACCAAACTGAGCATTAGGCAAGAGATTGTTGGCAAGGGAAAAATCTTTGAGACGTGCGAGAACTATGCGCTCATAGATTTTTCCTATTGAACTAATAAGACTGATAGGGCGATAGCTCGAGGGCTGATCCTTGGGCTTGCCGGGTTTTGGAATGCCGATGACGGTGGCTTCCTTCCAAGTTTGGGGGAAAATGCTATTTTTGAGGGCTGCGTTAAAGATAGCAGTCAGGAGTAGTATAAGGTGGGCGGGAAAGAGCTTGATGACTCTGTTAGAAATCCCGTCAGGCCCCGGGGCCTTCCTATTATGTAGGTCTTTGATAAGGGACTCTACCTCATCAGGGGTTACCGGCTCTAACGGAGGGTCGGCATCTGTAAGTGGGCTCGCGAGTCTATTTGCTACCACAGTATCGACCTCGAGTAGGTGATCTGGATCAACGGGGAGTGTGCTAGGTGCACATTGTGCCTCAAGACTGGATGCTAAGCATTCAGCTTTTTCCTCGTCCTCGAAGGCGAGGGGGAGGGAGGGATCTGACTGAACTAACGGAGGGGTGGCAGTCACTGTATCTGCCTTAAGGGCTCTGGCAAGTTTCCAGAAGGCTTGGTGAGATGGGACCAAATTGGAGAGAGTCTCGTCCCACTGGTCGTTTCTAAGCTGTCTGATACGACGCTTAACCGCTGATTGAGCAGCGCGCATGCGGACGCGGTTAGGCTCAGTGAGAGTGGAGAAGTAGGCCCTTTGGGCTCGGTTTTTCTCTGTTAACAGAGCGCGCGCATCCGGCGGAAGTGTCCAGCGACGATGAGCGTTCACTGGGACACGCCGCGAGCAGTCGCTGACGACTTTCTGCACGTGCGCTGTTAACGAGTCAATAGCACCTACTGCATCGGGAATTGAGACAATTTCGTCTGGAATTGGATCTAACAAGGGGGACGAAATGGATTTGAGGCTTTCGCCTAACCTGACCCAGTCGGTCTTGATCATAGTGGGATCTGTGGCTGCCACATTGGGAATACTCACTCTGGGAGAGAGAGAAATGATGACAGGCCTATGGTCTGAGGTGAGTTCGGAGTGCACTTCTATTGAACTCAATCTAAGATTGATGTTCTTTAGGAGGGCTACGTCTAGGACGTCCGGACGATGATCAACATTGTCCGGGTAATGAGTAGGGGACATGGGTGCTACAATGTCGAAATTCAGACTCTCTGAGAGTCGCTCGAGCTGTCTACCACGTTGGTTTGTGGTTAGGCTACACCAGGCAGGGTGCTTGGCGTTTAGATCACCCGCTATGATAACAGACGGGCCAAGATCTAGAAGGTTTTGTATGTCACTATCGAGTAGTGATCTGGGGTTTGAGGAGTTGGAGTTAGTGGGAGCTAGATAAGCTGACACTAAAAATATGGATTGGTGACCTGTCATTCCTAATCTACAGACAGAGGCCTCAATGTGCACGAGATTGGGTGTATCCACAGGCGTGCAGTGTAATGTCGCTTTGTAGTAGATGAGAGTGCCACCGAGGGCAGAGACTGTGCGATCATTACGTATGATTTTATAATTCGCGATTTTGGGATCGCGAATTGATGGTTTAAGGAACGTCTCCTGGATAAGGAGGACGTCCAACTGATGGGTGTAGAGGAAGTCGGCTACCTCAGACCTCTGGGTGCGAAGCCCATTTGCGTTGAAGTAGCCGATTTTAAGGGAGGTCGGTTTGACTCTACTCGTATGGTGTAAGTCCATAATTATTTGTTGAAATTTTTAAGGGCAACGAACACGTCTGTGAATTGACAGACGGCCATTAGGAGAGCGTTGGGACTATTCGCGTGTTCATTGACCAACGCGGCCATGGCAAGAACCCTATCTATATCTAGGACGGCTGCGAGCTTGTAGAGCCCTTCGGTCCCGTTGGAAGGTGGCAGCGATGCCTTTACTGGGGGGGGTGGAGGTGTTGCGACTTCCACCGCCGCGGGTGCAGGCGTGCCTGAGGGGCTGGCCTGTGGGGGTGGGACCTTGTTGGTCTTGTAGCGCCACGAGGGCGACAGATTGAGTGGTGGCACCGGTGCCTTAGCTGTTGCCGGGGCGGCCTCGGCAGTTTGGGACTGAGGGGGAGAAGCGCGGACTTGGGTCCTAGATGAGGAGGGAGTAGGCCTCCGACTCTTTACTTTGGGCGCTTTTGAGCACCCTCTGTAGTTCGCCGGGTGCCCCACCTCCCCGCAGTTTACGCAGCTCGGAGGTTCCGAGCATAGCGCGCGGTCTTTGGGTCGCTGACATTCCGGTGTCGCGTGGGACTCTAAGCATTTGACACAACGAGGTGTGTTGTGGCAGTTGCGGGAGGAATGCCCATATAGTTGGCATCTGTGGCATTGACCCACAGTGCCTTTTTTGTGTGGGGGCTCTACTACGACCCCGGACAGTCCGCAGACTTTTTTGATATTAAAGATGGCTTTCGCCTCTTTAAGGTTAGTCCTGTCCAAAATGACAAGGACCATGTTGAAGGGGGCGGAAGGCCCACGGTGCATGCGGTGCACTTCGAGGATGGGCAGTTTTTGAGCCCGAAGGTCCTCGAGTACGTCATTGCACTCGAGTTCTTTGGGGATTCCGCGGATGACCGCGCGAAGGCGCCGGTCCTCCTCTAGACTCCAAGTGTGAAAGGTGATCGACATTGCGTCGAGAAGGCGGGTGAGGTTACGGTAGTCCGTGATGGACTCCGTTTTTAGGCGGATACCCTCAGTGCGGGTTTCCGCTATGAAAAAGATGCCATTTGCATCACATCGGGCCTTGATGGCCATCCACCTATGGCGGTTCGTGATAACGACCGCCGGTGGGCGCTGGGAGCGCTTGGGAGGGGTGGGGAGAGAAGCTCCCTCGGCACCCTGTTCAGCCGCGGGGGGCGAAGCGGGCGAGTCGGAGAGAGGGGCGGCCGGATTTGATACGGCGGCTAATTTGGCGGCCTTGTTGGCAACGCCCTTGTTGCGTCTTGTGCGCTTGCGGCCTGAGGCCACAATGAAATCGTCCGAGTCGGACGTGGGGGCGGAACTGGAATCTGAAGATTCCGGGATGATCTCCATCTCGTCATCGGAGATCGAGGAGGAGGGTGCGGTGGTGGAGGGCGCGGCGGCGGAAGTCGCTACGGCGGGGTGCACGGTGGCCGGGGGCGCGGCAACGGGGGACGCGACGGCGGGCGCAACGGTGGCGGAGGGCGCGGCGATGGAAGTCGCGGCGGCGGAGGGCTTGGTGGCCGAGGGCTTGGTGGCCTGAGGGGCCGTGGTGGCCTGAGGGGCCGGGGGGAGAGGAGCTTTCCTCTTTATTTGCTCAATGCGAGACAGCAATTGGGGGTTTTGCTCTAGTATTAGAGCGACTAGGTCGTTGATTATGGCATCGCGCGGGTCGGTCGCCATGGCGACCGGCCTAGTAAGGGAACCTACAATGCTACAACGAAATGATCGCAGTTCGTCGCGTCACGTTCCGCAAGGAAGAGCTGCGAAGAAACCTTGCGGCAGTCGTGCCTAATTTGGGAGCGCTCGGGGGGAGAACCCGAGGTGTGTAGTCCTAGTCCCCCGCGCCGGGTGAGGCGAGGGGGGTGCTTCTAGGGTGTGCCCTAAGCTTGTATGCCTCTGACCAATCTTAATGTGTCAGAGGGTCCCTAACTGCTTAGGGTTCGGAGGGTAGCTTCGAGCCGGAGCCCTAGGCGCCCAAGCCGTTCCCTAAGGATAGGAAGGAGGAAGGGGTGGGCGGGAGGGGGCGATAGCTAGTGTCGGTCAGGGGAGCCCCCTAGGCCGGTGGTTCTAGCCCCGTCCGGGTAACTGCTTCACCCTGAAGGGGATCGGCGAGTGCCCGGGTCGCACTCCTGGCTGTGCAAAGTTGGCACCGTGAGGTATCACACAGCCAGACCACGAAACTGTGGTTTTAATCGGCAAAAAACGCGCGAGAAACCGAAGAAACTCTAAAAATCACGATAATGCCTCCTTGTCTTAAAAAAGGCAAGGAGACACGTGTGTCGGAGCGGCGGTAGCGTAGCGCGGTGGCGGGGGGCGTGCGTAGCACGCGGGAGCAGCGTAGCGCGGAGGCACCGGGCACCGGACGTGTGACTCGGACGGCGTCGCGAGCACGAATGATTTTATTTTGACATCTGTCATGTCAAATATATATATTTTTTGAGAATATTCAAACAAATGGTTTCATAATATCGTACTATTCTGTTCGTGATCTCGGAAAAACAGCTAAAATTTGAACTACAAAACGGACTGGACTACGCTATTTCATCGATAATAATAATTAGTAATTAAATATTGTTATTTGTCATCGAAATAATATTACTACGTATAGAACGGACACCGCGAACAAAATTTTTGTCCCCATACGTTGAGGCCAATAGACATCAACTCGTTTAGAAACTTGCCGACGCTCATCGTGATTGGTCCTCGGATTTATGTAAAAAAAAAAATTGTAAAATGCCGTCATGTTCAATAAAAACTTGTAAAAACCGTTCAACAGTAAGGAAGAAAGATAGCGGCATGACTTATCATCGGTAAGTATACAAAAAATTAAGTAAAACCAACCAAAACAATTTTTTTTCATTATTTTCTATTGCATCATAATTGCATCCGCCATTTCTATGTGAAAATCATAGATTATCAAAAAGTAATCGTACAGATGGGATACGTAGGTACTAAGCGTAGGTCAATTTTATAATATAATGTAGGTACTTATTTCTGAAAAATTTTTTGCTTTTTTTTTAACCGACTTCAAAAAAGGAGGAGGTTCGCCGATTACTCCTTCAATTTTGGACCGATTTTCATAATTCTTTTTTTAAAATAATATGTAATTTAAATATTGATTTTTTAAACTATATTTCCAAAATATTTTTATATAGTAGGTAAAAAATACGTAAATGTGGATAAAGTTACTAAGTAAAAAAATAGTTTCTAGAAAACAAAAAGATGGAAAACGAAACAGCATTTTAAATTTCGACTAACCATTTTCGAACAAATGAAATTCGGGCAAACAAGTTTCGGAGTAAAGATACGTTACCATTCAACAAGAGGAGTTGTCTTGTCTGGCAGGCGACCGTCTCCTAGTATTTGCATATATTACAAAATACTTCAATATATAAATAGCTTCATTATAAAGTTTTGATTTAATCTCAGTTTATTTTTGACTAATATTAAGTTAAGAACAAAAATGTAATGTAGCTTCCTACCTATAAAGCTAATATTATACCTATTTTCTATTAAGTTTATTCTATTAAGTAAAATAAAATATTGTAATAAAATAAAATAATCAGTTAGATGTCCAATAGGCAGAATATAAACAAAGTGTCGCCCCTGCGTAGTAATGTCATATTCTATGACTCGGTTGGGGGCGGGGCCAGGGAGGGGCGCGCCCCGCACGGCCGAACGCGGCGCCAAAATTTGAAGGCGCTGTCATTTCTATACGTAGTAATATTATTTCGATGTTATTTGTCAAGTTAAATTGGTGAAAATGGCAATATTGATATTGTTTCTTATTCACTTAAGGGCAACCTCATTACATCTTTCGTCTCAATCTATTTTTTCGTACTGAAATTCCGATATAAATTTTTTTTTAAATGGAAAAGGTTGGAAAACAGGCATACAGCTCACGTAGGTATAACTGTGTAAAAACTACACGAATTATTTCCCCTGATTGACTGTATATGACTTAATTTGTTTGAATAATATTTAATCATTTTAGTAAATATAAATCTCATTCAATTGTACATAATTTAATTATACTAATATTGAGTACCAGTAATTTTGTTTCATTTCAATAAGTATTTTCTATCCGACTGTACAAAAAACCCATTATTTAAAATAAAAAAAATCGTGGTTCCAATCAAGGAAGTCAATAAACGCCTGCCGTGATTGACACCATGGTGTCAATCAACGACGTCCCAATTATATGTTACTCGACTGACACCATGGTGTCAATCAGTCAATTCAAAAAGAGTCCTTCCGCGACTGACACCATGGTTCCAATCCCTCGTGGTGTCAGTCGCTGAATTACCCGTCGAATAAGCGCATAAGGGTTTAAGGAAAAGTGTTTATAAAAAAATTAGGATACAAGTACAACGAAACAGAACAGGGGCCCGATTCTACTAACACAAATGCACCAATGGACTCTCAATGGTGTCTCAATCGTGTTTCAATAGAATGCCGATAGTGTATCAGTGAAATAGTTTTTGACATTTGTTATGGACTTAAACAATAAGTTAAACATTATGTAAAGGGCCCCTGGGGCCGTACTATGACCGCTTAAAACAAAACAAGAACGGCCGAGTAAGGGGGACAGCGCAATACATGATGTAAGGCGACGTCTCCTTTACCCACTCGTTTAAGGATAGTTAAAAAAGGTTGTGGTATGTCGTCCCCAGAATTTTAAAAATAAAGTTTTATATTGTGTTAAAAAGGATTAAAAATATCGACGTGCAAAAGTGAAACCTTAAAATATACATGCACTAAATGCGTAAATGAAATTATTTTATGCATTATTTTTATAATTACAAATTTCAACACTTGGTTGATTACTATTTGTGTCACTGGACTTTTTTCAAAGTTGTGTGAACAAAACTTCGCAGTTTTCCATTGTAAAGTTTTCGATAAAAATATTTAAGTATATAACGCTTCCCACTGATTTACTATGAGTATCGATATAAAAATTGTCGACTTACTCAATTGTGTTCAAAACTATTTGTTCAACAACAAACAATAATATTTAGTTATTGTAAAAATGTTACGTAATCTAGTTCCCATGGCGAAAAAATGTAGGTTGCTAATAATTGGTTGTTGTAATTTTATTATATCTTAGCAAACACAACTTATACACAAAGCACCTCGGGGTGCACGGAGCACCTCGGTTTACATGGTACCCTTTTACTACAATTTTTTGTGCTCCTCAAAGCTGGACAGTAATCAGTATTGTCGCTAGGATTTTACCAATTTGCACATTACAAAGCTCTTGCGCGATTATTTGATAGAACCATTCCATAAATGTTTGATAGCGCTGTTGTTGAACGTTTAGCACGTCGAAAGAAGAAGAGTCTTGGGGAAAGCCAATGATGCGATGGTCGGATGATCTGCGTTTTGTGCTGATTGAGAGAAATTAACGAGCAAGGAGGAAGCGCAAAGGGGATGCTTTTGCCCAGCCGGACCAGAATAACTAAAAAAAAATAGCATCATTCTTCTCATCTGAACAAGAAATCGAGCCGGAACCAACAGTCGAGCTGAGTAATCGACATCTAATGGTATGTATTGTAGCTTCAAAGTGTTCAAGCCTAATTGTTGTGATGATGCTAGCCTCATGATCCGGCTCAGATTTACATATGTTTTTACACGCACGACTTACTTCCCTGTTGGCGTAGTATCTCATATATATCTATGTTAATTGATTAAACATTACAATAATGATCACTGTGAATATTTTAAACAGTTCATTCATACTCATGAATATAAAATTGTATTATTTTTTATGTATTTAATCATGTGCTTTATTATAATGATCATGGGATGTTTTATGAGGATCCGACCAGTTTGTGTGGGCGGTTTTTTGATTAAATATAATATTATTTTATTTTATTATATATGTCTATGATAGATGTTGAGATATAAAAGCAATTGGGTACTAATAATGCATGTCTTGAATGAAAAGTCCAAATTCCAAAAATAAACATAATACTAGCGAAGTGAAGACACAAAGTTAAAAGAAACAGGAAAAGTAAGGACGAAGTAGAACGAAAACCCCGTTCATTTTTACGATCAACTTCGCGCGAGAACATCAAAAGTACGTTTGAATCCTCAGAAGACCAAACACAAGTAATTATTTATTCAAACACATCTAAGGTGGACACAACCGAATACAAACGTGTTAATTAGCATTGCGTAAATTATTATAATGTAGTAATAAAACGTTAGGATCACAAGATAATACGTAACCTAATGTAATATGACCTAGTTTCATTGTTTTACAATTCATTGTGTATCAGCTTGTACAAGGGCTCTGTAGGTGCAGGGATTAGTCAGATGCCCTGTCCTCTTAGCCTTATTGCAAGCGGATATGATGACAATTGTTGGATATTATTTTATAAAATTATTTAAACATAGCAATATGCTTTATTTTATTATAGTGGTATCTAGTACGCCCGCGGTTATTCCTGTTCTCGATGAAGCTTTTCAAGATGTTTTTAATCCAAACATATAAATAACACTTTTTTTTTTTGCTAGTGAAGCGCTAACGGAATACGCTTAACCAGCAACATAGGTTTTACGTGGGCGAGGTGTCAACCCGCCGCACAACCCCCGAAATGCTGGAGGACCACACCCGTCGTTGGTCAGCGAGTCCATCGGACTTAGCCGGTTAGTGTAGCTAGGCTGTACTACCGACCATTCCCCTATCCGCCACCTTGGGGACGCTCCCCTACGCTGTGAGGGCAGCGCGGGGATGCCTTGACCATTTCTGGTGACTATTGTGCCACTGGTTTGTGCCCTTTATCCAAAGGTCTGCCCAGTGCGGTCTAACAACTTCCAGAATTGCTGGGCAGAGAGTTGTTGTATCTCCTCTGGAACAAAAATATGCTGTCTATATCTTTACCTTCTTCTGTTTCTCAGGAGTGCCCAAGAGCAGAATATGTGCATAGCTCTTCCATCTGTTTCCTGGCAGAATCAACATATCGCAGCTGGTTTATGATAAAATTAAACAGGTGTTTATTAGGTTAACAGTCCCGTTAGCATTCTATCACATTTTTTTTCTAACGATAATTTTTTTGTTTTTATACAATCACAGAATATCGACGTGAAGCAGCAATGCGTTTCTTTCGGTGAGTAAGAGATCCGGAAGCCCAACTCCTTCCCTATCCCCTCTTTTCTCCTCCTTCCTTTCCTCCAACCCCCTTGGTGGACAACGCCCCCCTGATGTCCATAGGCGGCGGTGACCGCTTTCCATCAGGTGGCCCGCTTGCTTGTTTGTTTACTGTATAACATAAAAAAACGTAATTCAGTCTAAAGTTTACATACCTACTCCCTACTTTACCCTAATCGTACTTTTGTATATATTTTGTATACTGTTCAACACAGTTTACGTGGTAGAACTTTACGCAATGTACCCGCTTTGGAGTCACATGACAGTAGTCACATGCTTCTTGTACGGATGATGTTGCATTGCGGAAGAATGGCTACTTTCTCCCGCCGCGAATGTTTGCGGGCCCCCCACCCGCGATAGTAGGGGTCATGTTATTGTTTACAACACAAAATGTTTTGTGTAAGTCTTTGTTTTAAAATACATATGAAATATGTTTGAATATTGTACCATTTTACTATTGTACCATTGTACCATACGCCAGACCGCCACCCAGGAGGTCCCGGGTTCGAATCCCGGTCGGGTCATGATGAAAAACGAACTTTTTCTGATTGGCCTCAGGTCTTGGATGTTTATCTATATATTTATTTGTAATAAAATATAGTACCGTTGAGTTAGTATCCCATAACACAAGTTTCGAACTTACTTTGGGGCTAGCCCAATCTGTGTGATTTGTCCCTATATATTTATTTATTTTATTTGTACCTGTAGCAATTGATTTTATGGTACAAATGTATCGTTACCGTTTTATACGAAACTGTGTACGTTTTTTTAGTTATTTTAAAAGTAGGTGCCCTGAAAACAAAGATGTATTGTGTTTAAATAATAATAAAAACAAATATTTATGTTTAAATCTTACATTAGCTAATTAAATATTTAAATTAAAGCAGAATTTAATATATATTTTCATAAAATATTTTTTATTACACAAATTATGCTAAGTCTTCGCATTAAACAAAATTAAAGTCTTTATCATAATTGCTTGTCAAAGAACAAAAAATTAAAGTTATTTATTTTAAAATTACGATAAGATAATATCATTACCTTTATTAAGAGGTGTTAAATTTTCGTTATAAATTAAGTGATATTCCGACCGCTATTTGACATCAAAATAACAACGCCAGAAGTTCACAAAAATTCAAAAAAAAATATTTACGATCACAAAAATTTGTCATTTTCATCGAAGTACACGAATTTTATTGTAGTTAAAACGAAGAAGTAATAGTACCAATATTTCTGCATTATCCAATGGCTGCCTGGTACTACTGGTAGAGAATGCCTGTCCGCCAAATTGTACTCTCAATAGAAGTTGTAGTAATAGTACGAACGTAGTTTCTAGTAGAATTACACTTTTCATACATACGGTAATGCAACTGCAAGATAAATTAAAGCTAATAAAATGATGGGTATTATAACAAAGGCAAAAATTCTAAAACCTGATGTATAGATACAATAAAATATTTCCCGGTGTTATAAACTAATCACTAGACATCGGATTATATGCACTATCAAAATGCCAAAATATGCATGCAAATATGCACTAAATAAGTGCGAAATATGCACAAAATATGCACAATCAAAAAACCATTTATTAATACAATTTACGTTTAAATTTAACATTATTTTTAAATGTTATACATATATTCATATTACTTATTGTTATAATTCATGTGACAATAAACAATAACATATTTTTCCTGGTTTTCTACGGAAAACTTATGACGTTTGTCACTTAATATTAATTTATAGGCTGAAAATGACCTTTCGACGTCAACTGACGTTACCGGACAGAACTTGAAATTTGGCGCCATTTCTGCAGAGACCTCTTCAGGCAGAGTTTGTCCGGTGCCGTTGATAAATGCGTTAATTTTCTTTTCGCCTAACTGCCTAACACGTATAACTACTGAAATATGCACTATCAATGAAAAAGTACCAAAATATGCAATAACGCTATAAAAATGGAGTTATATGCATTTGCATATGCAAACATGCAAATGCATATAATCCGATGTCTACTAATCACGAATGCAAATTAAACTTAATGAAATAAAGTCCTGTAGAAACAAAACTTAAAGAAAAGAAAAACATATTATTTATTGTATAATGTTAGATTTATATTTTGTTAAGGTGTGGTGTGTCGCTGTCAATGAACGAATGATTTTATATGGCTAGAATTACATTATGTAACATCTGTTGTGGCGCGTCAACACACGATATATACGTGATTCTAATCATACTACGTTTTTACCAGACCTAAACTAATTCGTCAAATATACCAAATATACAGGCAGTACTTTGACGTTTCCTATTTTATTTGGGACTTTATTATAAAGTCGTGAAACCGGCACTAAATGTATGAAATCAATATTCTTGTGTCGCAACACTCGCAAAACGACAAACCACACATTAACTATTTAGTATAAACCCGTTCGCACACAAGACGACGCAAGTCCTCGATACTCGGCGATTTTAGCATCCAACGACGCGAGTGTACGTACGAACCTCAATGGACTTGTATGGCGCTAGTCGCTTGGATACTAAAATCGCCGAGTATCGGAGACTTGCGTCGCCTTGTGTGCGAACGGGCTTACTCCTACCTGTAACATAAATCTGACTGACATGCAATCGCGATATCGTAAACTTATCGCCATTTATATATCCTGATAATTAACAAAACAAATAACAAAATAAGAGAGGCAGGGCACAGCGGTCCGTCTGGGGAAGGACCTCCACTTTACAAAAGATCGTAGTCAAATATAGTATTGGTTTCAGCCATGCTGTGTTCCTACGGTGAGTAAGGTCTCCAGAGCTCCACTTTTTACAGGCTCGGCAACGCGCGAGTGATACCCCCGGTATTCCAAGCCGTATGCTTGTTTGCCACCTTAGTTATATTAAAAAAACTACTGATAGTGAAGTGCAACAACACTTTTAAAAATGACACTATAAATCTCATGTTGTCAATGTGTAAGTTATCTTTCCCTTCAAAAAGGAACTACCGTGTAGTTAATTCCTCTTAAGGCTAGATTTGAGCTTAAATGAAGGTAACTACGTCACTTCGATTAATCGTCTACGCAAATATAAGTAGGTGAGTGGTGAGGACGTTTGATAGAAAAACACTACTACGTCAAGAATTTTAGATTGTCCCATAACAGGTTATAAAATTATGTAAGTAAAAGACAGTATGTTGCTATCTTGGACCGGTTCCTGCCATAATCAAGTCATTTGCTTTGTAAATTTAAGTACTCGAAAGAGCTCAAACTTAAACTCAAATTTTATTACGAAATTACCTACATTTATATCGATGGAAATTACGGATTCAAGACTCTTTCTACAAGAGATCATATTATTATAGTTTACAACGGTACTTGGCCAATTACAGTAGGTAATATTACATAATATTTTATATTTAAATTTTCAAATACAATTTGAAGATGGAATCATTACTTTGAAAAATTATTTAGAGCATAGAGTATATAAACTCCTAATTTATATAAATGATAATGGTAGATAAAGTAAATCAGGGATTTTTTACCTTGTTTATTAAAAAAAGATAACAATTTTAAGAGGTGCCCAATTGCCCAATGACGTCATTGATTATAAATTCTAACCACTTTGGCATATAATTAAAAGCAGCTTTCTATATTTTTATTGGTACATCCATTATACCAATTAAATTTTATATTTTATAGTTGCATTAAGGTTTTTTTTTGGTATTAATAATGGGTTGTTTATAAAGAATAGAAAAATTACTCGCTTAGGTCAAAGGAACTTAAGTCCTCGAGCGTCCGGGTCGCCGAACCCGGACAGAGAACTAAAAAAATTAAAAGACCATATTTTAATCTTACACGACGGCATATTTTCTTAGAATAATGATAAAAACAGTAAAATGTACTTAATGTATAACACGGGGTTTCAAAGTTAATGTTTGACGTTCATCTCTTTTAGGAATCTTATTTGAAACCTACATCAGGATATTGGGTTCCTCATTAAATTAATGAATAGGCTGATCATTAAAGGTCATCCTCGATAGCGTGGTTAGATTACTCTGACATTACTAGACCGCGAGTTCGATATCCTTATTGGGACGAATATATGAATTCTTATGCTTCGACTTTACATGGCGTTGCGAAGAGGTTATTTGGTGTTCATTGTTTTTGTCAGAATATTTGACGATTGAGTGGTGTCTAGACATGGTGCAAAATACCAAATAAAATAAATATAAAAAGAACCCTTGATGTGTGTTGAAAAGCGAGTGAATACACGTATATTTTTTATTTTGACGAATAGGCACATAGATATTTCGGCGACCCTTGAGACAAAGTGGCCATTATTGCTAACTTACTCGACCACGGGGGCTAATGGTGAAACGGGCCCTTAAAGTTTTATATCGTCTCGTAAGCGCCCATCGAAATCTTATAATCACCGCTACATGTATGAACATTATTCAACCATTAACCACAGTTATTTCTGTAATACAGTATTGAGTATCAGTAAATCGCTATTTGGAGGGTAACAATGATGCTTGGTCACGAGCTCGACGCACGCGCATCCTTGGTTAGCGAATGTCCCTTCTCCTCGGTTACTGACCCTGACGATATGATAGACAATAAAACTCATAAGTGCTTATATAATCTTGAAAAGTAAGAAAAAATCCCTCGAGATTCCTAAATACCTTTGTTTTTACTGATAAGAACACATGTGATAACATTCCGAGTTTTTCTTTTTCATAAAAAATGAAGGGACAAGGAGCATTATCCATTCAAAAATTTAAACAATAATTAAAACTCCACATTTTTTATCTTTTAACTTGCCTTCTAACTGTCAAGTATCATTTCAAAAGACCCAAATACGTACCCTTCTCGGAAGTTATTCCATAAACAAATCCATCTTCTAACTAAATTGGTAGTAAGGAAAGAAAAAACAATTTGAAAGAGATTGTAATAAGTAGATCAAATGAATTAACATAATTTTCATTACAAAGAAATACTTTTTGTTTTAAATCTTTCTATAGATAATACATATTTTAAATAGGTATAATTTTGAATTTAAGAGTTCAGAATTAATTGGTAATCCCATGGTAATCCCATATCTCGATGTCACGTGTCCAAGTCAACAAATTTTCCCAGAAATATTATATGTTTCTGCTAGTAATATGATTACTGAAATTCCGACTATTCATGACTCATTTCATGTCAGCCTCTAAATATAAATTCAAATTATTTTCTTACACATAAGAGTAACAAGTACATGCTTATGTTTAAAGTAACTATAAAAATCGTAGTTTTTTTTTTTGTTTAATAATTAGGAGATTTGAATGAAAAACTAAATTAATTGGAAAAAACTATTAAAGATACACACCGTATTGGATAAAAGACTATGTGACTATGTAAGTCATAGTCTTCTCTACTTACGCAATTTTCCATTTATACTACATTTTTTTATAACAATATCAAAGAAGGCGTTTGAAATGGTTGAGTATTTATGAAATAGATTCGTTCGACTGCAGAGGCATCATCGTATCACAGAATACACTCGTGAAGCAGCAATAACACATTGCTTCGTTCGGTAAGATATTCGAAATCCCGATGCCTTTATAAATAAATAAATATTCTTAGACGAATCACACAACGCCATCTAGTCCCAAACCATCCCAAACTAAGCAACTACGCTTGTAGGTACTATGGGTACTAGATGCTGATAAATATACTTAAATACTTTTTTTTTGTAAATAAATACTTATTATACATAGAAAACAACAACCCAAACAGACATGTTCATGCGCACAAATGTTTGCCTTGCGCAGGATTCGAACCCGCGGCCCTTGGGATAAAGTGACCATAGCACCACTCGACCTATCCCTTTTCTCTTTAAATCCTTCCTTTAAGCGGACAACGCAGCGCTCCTGCTGTTGTCTAACATCCAGCTCGCTCCGTCTATTCATGGTGACTAGGTAAATACTTTTAATAAAATGTAACTGTTTGTGAAAATTACATCAAAATCGATTATGCGGTTTAGGAAAAGTTAGCGTGATACAAACAGAAGAAAACTATGACTAATTATATGTGGGTTGAATACTATTTATCTGATCTTTATTTATTATATAACACCATATAACCTCTGCAGGACCAAAGGCGTGATATATTATATTTATGGGTATTTCCAAACGCATGGAAGGGCGCAATTAAAATGTTCCTCGGGACACGAACTGCTTGCACCATGCTCCGTTATTTATTGACTTAGAATTTTGATACAAATGCCTGTTATTATGAAAATAGTTGTTGCTTCTAACACGATCCGCAGTCGTGCTACGAGATGTTAGGCAACTATATGATATTATTCGATACATTTTCTTTTACGAAACTCGCACTATTTTGATCCAAAATCATTCATTGTGACGACCCAACACCGGGAACGGCTTTTTTAGTCAATATTATTAAAAAAATGTTGTTCTTCTTTTTACTTTTGTCTACTATGCATTTTATATTCTTGGTTGTTATTTAAAAAAATACAGGTTGCATGGGTTTTTTTTAGGACTAGGACAGAATTAATGGTCATTCTTAACACTGGCCAGTCAATATTCACACTAGCCTGTTATTATGAGCACTGGCCGGTCAATATTAAGACCGGCCGGCTTATGTCCTTTTTCGAGTCTCTAACCAGCATCACACCTTATGTTAATCAGTTCAGCCGTTTTAACGTGAAAAGGAACAAAGTTACTTTCGCATTTGGTAAGGATATTAGGATACCATTTTACCAACATTGGTACTCCGTCTAAAGTTGGCATACTAGATTGTATCACCTAATATTATGTTTCTAATTCAAAGATCACACAAACAGATGTAAGAGTCACGTGTAAATAACAAAACAATAACATAATCTTTGGCTCTCAACATTGAGCGATATTCCTTACCTCAAAGATTAAAAATTCCTTAGATACACAAAAAATCCTTATTAAAAAAAAGATATTAGGTACTTTTTTTTTGAAAATGACATTAAGTTGATATTTACAAAAAAATACTTATTCGAAAAGAAAATATGGGTACTTATCGTTTTTCTTAGAAAAAGTAATGTTTTTCACTAAAAACAATCTTTATTCGAAAATCTATAGTTACTTCAAAAATGTACTGATACTTTTCCTTAGAAAAATGTAAAATTATGTATTTTTTTCTCTTACCCTTTTATTCAATAATTCCGAAAGTAGCCCAAAAATTCCTTTGTATTGCCAAATCAGGAAAGCTTAACAAATTGCCTGGCCGTGCACACGTCACATGCGAAAGTGAAATTTTGGTCAATATTGTTTTAAACTACATACGAACGTCTTTGGATCTACGTAATATTCATTATTATGACTTGTTATTTATTTTTGTTTGTTTTATGTGTTAACAGCACGCAACATGCTTTACATTTTTTTTTAATAATACCTAAGAGAGCGGCGCTGCAGCTTTTAATTCGGAGCAGCCCTGTCTGGGGAAGGACCTCCACCTTACAGAAGATCGTAGTCAAATAGCATTGGTCTCGGCCATGTTATGTTCCTACGGTGAGTAAGGTCTACAGAGCTCCGCTTCGGGGGGTTGGGGGGTCTACGTATAGGCTACGGTGATGCTTACCATCAGGCTGGCCGTATACTTGTTTGACAGCTTTGTGGCATAAAAAAATGAAGTTGGTAAAGTCACCTGATGAATATTCTTTATAGCCACCTAACGATATTAAAGGGTAGGTATACTTACATATTACAATACAATTTATGTAAGTATTCTTCCAATTATTAATTGACATACAGTCAGCTTCTAAAATGCATTTTTTAAAGTTAATCCTATGCTATCCTACTAATACTATACTATACTACTTACTACTAATATTATAAAGGCGAAAGGTTGTGAGTATGGATGTTTGTTTCTCTTTCACGCAAAAACTATTGAACGGATTTTAATGAAATTTGGTACACGGGTAGACTATAACCTGGAATAACACATAGGGTACTTTTTGTCCCGAAATTCCTACGGGAACGGGAATAATAAGACCGCTGTGTATAAATAAATTTACGCAAACGAAGTTGCGCGGGTTACATTAAATTATCAACCTAAAAAAAAGAGATAACACTAAATAAATAAAAATTGTTTCATTCAAATAATTCCGCCTATTGTATCAGTACTTTGTGTATTGTGGTCAATAAAGTTATATAAATAAATAAAATAAATAAATAATTAAAATCCACATTTAAAAATTCAAATTAAATTACAAATTATTGGTTTGTAATTAAAATGCTTTTCATTTAATAAGATAACTTTGTAATTAGTGTTTATAATCGTAATCATTAAAGCTGTATAGGCAGAACATGGAGTTTATAGTAATTACAGAGTTTTACGTTCATTAAAAGCTCGTTTAGAACCAATAAAATATAATATCGTCAGTAAGTATGAAAACATTGTATCGTAGCCTGTTTATTATAATTACTTGTTTCATGGTATGTAATTTATTACATTTATGTATTGTTTTCGAAATTTTTATGAAATCCATACTAATATTATAAATGCGAAAGTGTTTGTTTGTCCTTGTTTTACATCGAAAATAACGAACGGATTGACATGTTTTATTTTTGGTCAGATTAAGGTCTGAAAGGTGGCATAGGCTGCGTTTTATCCCGGAAAGATATCTTATTCCCACGGAATAAATATAATATGACAGATCTTCTGGACCACGCGGACGAAGCCGCGGGTAACAGCTATTATTTTAATAAAAAAATGACATTCATCATACTATAAATATTATAAATGAGAAAGTGAGTTTGTTTGTTTGTTAATTTTTTTGTTTGTTATTCCTTCACGGCTTGACTAATCAGCCGATCATTATGAAAATTTGTATACATATTATCAGGGGTACAGAGCCCAACATAGGCTACTTTTTATCCCGCGAAAGTATGTCATTCCAATGGAAAAATATTTTTTGTACTATAGAGGGCGCTGTATGGGATAGGCTAACGGCCAAGAGATGGCGCCACAAGACGCGCTATGGGTTGTTTTTTTGTCAAACAAGATCTATGTCATAAAATTAAAGCGAGCGAAGCCGCGGGGAAAAGCTAGTGTAAAAATAAAGCGTAGTTTTTATAAAAATTTAACGTATGTACTTTATTTTACTATGTAAGAAATACTCAAACAATTATTTCTTTAACAGAATAAGTTTTGAATAAGAATAATAAGAGTACACTGAACTCAGATGAATTCGTTCTGCGAAGTGTTTTTTAAAAAGACTTCAACGCGCCTTTACTTGACAGAGGCTCGTTGATGTCTTTCTTGATTTCATACAAAAAATAAAATTCTAAACAAAAATGGAAATTAATATATTAAAAAATTTGGTGTATTTGCAAAGTTTAATGCGCTTGATTCGTATTGGTTCAATAAAGAATTTTGTATTGTATAACAAATGTTAACTAACCTAATTCCTTAATTCGATATTTGGGATCTAATAAATGATACAGCAGGACAAACAGGGATAAAAAATATTTTTAGTCAGTATATCTTCTTTTCCTATTGGTGTCATAGAATACTAAGGGAATATAGTAAAAATAAAGAATTTGCAGCAATGGTTTTTTTTTCATCCTAAGAAAATTCACCAACTTTGCTCACCAACCTACCAACCAAGTAAGCGTGACAAGTACTGGCAAATCCAAATGAAATAGTCATACTGAAGGCGTTTGAAGGAAGCTTATATCTGGCAGTAGACTTCTTGTGACCATAATGATAATGATTTCAACTCTGAGAGGAAAATGAGAAATGCAGAAAACGTAAGAGATTAATGCCAAATTCCACAGTAAATTAAATGTCATTGAGATTTAATATATTATAATAAATAAATAAAAATAAAGGGACAATTCATACAGATTGAGCTAGCCCCAAAGTAAGTTCGAAACTTGTGTTATGGGATACTAACTCAACGATACTATTATTTTATAACAAATATAATCGAACCTCCTGGGCGGCGGTCTGGCGTGGTAACCATTACGCCACGGAGGTCGTCAAATATAATAATAATAATGTTGATTAATTGCTTAACCAACACTTAAGTATTACACCTATAAAGCCTATAAAATAAAGTTAGTTAATTTGTATGTCTGTTGAAAAAGTGTACAACCTTAACAAACGTAAATCTTTGCACATCTCTTTAAAACAACAACTTTTTGACCTTCTCATAGTACAGAACAATCGGCAATTAAAATTCATACTAACTTTTACATGCATGTTTGCAATCGGCCTAAATAGATGGAAAATTCTCACAGCCCGTGGCTTGTTTCTGTTTATCACATGACTTTTCTTGCTGAGTGCTCGCTAAAGTGAAAGCATCCAGTGACCGCATACAATCGAAATCATATTAACCATCGGATTGCGCAATATCAATATAATAACTGATCTTAACTGTACTTTGACAGTTGAAAAGTTTCGTATTTTGAGAGTTTTCTGTTTATTTACAAAAATAATATTATTTATTTTGTTCTCTCACATAGAAAAATACAGGTTTAAATGTCATTATTGTAGTTTGTACATTGTAAACGACATAATCTATGTAAGAGACTGGTGTCTGTACTAGGAAGCCCTCTGACAGATTATCAGCCTCTCCACCTCCGATAAGTACAAAAATGTCTATACCTTTAAAGACTTGTAAAAATTTTATTACCTCACAGGAAATTTTAAAAGTATTTAACAGGTTGCGGAAGTAGCACCAGTTATTCACCTAAAACTCCGCCAGAAGATGGCAGACAGTCAGATTTTTTATTTTGAAATAATTCACTTTGGGGTTCTTCATATTTATTTCGAAGTGATATTGACATCGTAAAATAATATATAAATAGGTAAGATGAGACTACTTTATTTCATTTAATAAAAAAATAATTAACGACCTCCGTGGCGTAATGGTTACCACGCCAGACCGCCACCCAGGAGGTCTCGGGTTCGATCCCCGGTCGGGTCATGATGAAAAACGAACTTTTTCTGATTGTCCTCGGGTCTTGGATGTTTATCTATGTATGTATTTGGGTGAATTTCAACAGGTCCTTTAAAATCTTCATTCCGTGGTTTTTTTTTATGTTTAAGTTTTTTTATTTTTTATTTGCGTTTATTAAAGTTTTTGATAATGTATGTATTCTTACTTAATATCTAGCAGATAACTTAAAAAACTAACGAGATATACAACGTTAAAAAATTCGTACCACGGCGATGAAACATGCGTGCACGGCAATGAAACGTGCAGGCACGGCAATGAAACAACTGTGCTACGGGAATGAAATAATCAATCCACGGAAATGAAAAAATCCAAAAACATAATACCTATTTTATATAGGTACTTACCTGAGTATTATACTTACATACAATATATACACGCCTGTCCCGAGAGGGAAAGGTATACCCAGACTGTGTTTCTCAACGGATCCTACAAATTCCTCCCATACCACAAACAATGGCTTGGTTCCATTCAAAGGTTTATGTTTGGGAGTAAGATTTGGTAATATCTATCCAAATCTTACTCCCAGACAAAGGAAGAATGGGAGTAGAATTAGGAAAGAAAGACTGTAGTATTGAGGTCTCTAAGAAGTGTTGCGAGTCTACCTACAGTCCAGTTTTTATTTACTTATTCTATTTACTTTTACCACCAAGACCTCTTTATTTACCTATCTTTACTTTATCAAGACCTCACCAAGACAACTTCTTGCTTCTCATTAAAATAATGCAGGACCTCATTCATTCGATTCTCAATGTTTACTATCCTCCTAATATTCTGTTTTTTAGCATCGGCCACTAACTACATCCGCTGTCAGACATATTTTCTTTGCCTAATCATACCATGGCGATGAAAACATAAGTCACGGAAATGAAACACTTGCCCACGGCAATGACACAAAATTATTTTACAAGGCATGGCGATGAAATTTTTTTCATTGCCGTGGTTTTTTTTTTTCATCGCCATAGCAATTTTTGGCCACGGAAACCACGGAAATGAAAGCACGGCGATGAAAATCAAGGCAAAAAATATAAAATAACAAAAATCTACTAATTATTCGAAGTAATGAACACTGTACAAATAAAGATAAAATAAATGGCGTTCTATCGAATGCCTAATTTAAAGGACAAACTTATTCAAATAGAAGTTATACCTATCCACGGCAATGAAAGAAAAAATGTCCACAGTTCATAAAATGGAATACTTTCATTTATGGCGCGAAAACGCAGCACGTGGTGGACGTCCTTCCACGTCGAGCACTTAGGCGGCACTTATATGCAACGTTTGGTGCACAGGGGGATGGGACCGCAAGTCGTTAGATAGACCAAATTTTCAAAAATGTTTAGGCCACGGCGATTAAAGGTAGTTCTGGGACAAATGAATTTTTATTAACCATTCGTTGTATTGTTTAAATATTTGAATAAATGTATTCCATAACAATACTTTAACTATTCACGTTTCAAATAATAACTAGGTTTTTTATATAAATATAACCAATAGATTTTTATCAATGAAATAATACACCAAGGTGACGTGTGGACAAACACGGCGATGAAAAATTTCGAGGTTTAATAAATTTTTTTGGAGTTCCTATTAATCCTATAAACAAAATATTTAGTGCTACACATAGATTTCCATTTCACCTAACCAGAAAAAAAGGTTAGAACATCATAACTATGTTTTTTGGTACCGATTTCATTGACTCCACGCAATTTTTTGTCCTGGGATAATCACCCATTTGTTATAAAATATAATATCGTTGAGTTAGTATCCCATAACACAAGTTTCGAACTTACTTTGGGGCTAGCTCAATCTGTATGAATTGTCCCTAAATATTTATTTAATTAAATAATCGTGATAATTTCAATTCAATTCCTAATTTAGTGACAGTGAATGTTATTTTAAAACTGTTTGACTTTAAATTATCTTCAAAAGTTCTTTAGCATTTTAGGAACATATTCTTGGAAGGGCAACGTAACTTAAAGGTTAGCACATGCTTAGGAAAACGGCACCTTAACATTTGTTCATATTATTAAGATGAAGACTTTGTAACACGCTCTAAAACTTCTAATTAGATTTTGAAATAAAGAAATAAAATAAAACAAATATGACCTATTTAATTTCCATTTTGTTATAAGTTTACGATATAACATTAACATTAGTTATTGTAACTATACAGTAGCGTGCACTGATATGTATACAGAAACTGCTTTGTGCTTTGTATATAAGTATCTGAGTAATTTGTTAAAATTATATAATCTTCAAACTGCGTCAAAATTAGGTATACATTACTTCATTGCAATATAAACGAGATTGTCACTGAAAATACACTACTGAAGTCATATTTATGTATACCATATAACTTCTTAACATGTATACAAAGCCAATTTCAGAAAAAGTATATAAGTACACATTATTTTATATTAGTACCCCCAAGAGTGAGGAGCTCGATGTGTGTCACATTCTAATATGAACACGCAAGTCAAGCGACGACGACCCTAGCCAGTGTTTGGATGGGTTTCGTTATCTCGAGCATCTCCGTGCTTCGGAGAGCACGTTGAGCCGTCGGTCCTGGCTGTTATCGGTAGATGACAGTCGTAAGCCAGGTCGGTGACCTTCGGGTGGCTTGAAAACACCGACCTCTGCCAATCCGTATTGGAGCAGCGTGGCAGAGTACGCTCTAATAACCTTCGATTGAAGGGAGACCCGTATTCCTGCAGTGGGATGATTATTGGTTGATATGATGATGATGAGTATCCCCAAAGCCGCTGTGGCTAAAAGATTTACGCAAATTAATGTTTTCAAATATTTGTATACATTTTGAAATGCAAAATTGTGTATACACTTCCTAAACATTCATATTTTTGTGTTTTTGAACATTGATAGCATGTTTTGTCAAAAATATGTACACAGATATTTGCAAAATATTTAGTTTCTGTATACCTACTTATCAGTGCACGCAACTGTAGGTACAAATAACTAAATGAAAAAAAAATGTTTTTAAGTATAAAAATTTTTAATTTTTTCCTTTTGTTATTACACCAATCAAATTTAATTCAAAACACTGAATGACTCTGCTGATTAGTTATCAATATCCAAGAATGGCCACACGTCAAAATCATTGTGAAATGAATAATCAATTGTAAAATATCTTGAACTGACGAAGGTCAAGTGTATCAGAAAACAGGCTTGATTGTCAGTTGCACGCGAGCTGTACATTACAATTACAATGTAAAAACCAAACACGAAATATTTTTGCGAATATAATATAAAAAAGGATGCCACAAAAAATCGACGAGATCTCCTTCAAACGTTAGGTGGACGTTATACATTTTTAAGACCCAGCTCTTGAACTACTCTTGCAGCCAAACATATTTTTAAAGGTGGTAATTCTGTTATACATTTAATTAAACTAATTTTGACAGGACTAAAAGTGTTGCTATCCTTGTCACTAATTGTAAACCAAGGAAGGACAACAACACCTTTGGTCCTGTCAAAATTAGTTTAGTTAAATGTAAACCCTGTTTTTCTTAACTTCACCCATATAGTAAACAATCTTAGCACGTCTTTTTAACGAAAATAGGCAATTAAAATTATCATTCACACCCAAATAATATAATAATATAATTAGAAATGGCATTTAACACAACACTCTTAGTATTCTGGCGATTTGTCGATTTTACACATGGATAATTAAATAAAAAGACACGCTAAGATTGTTTACTATATGGGTCAAGTTAAGAAAAACAGGCTATACAACAGAATTAGCACCTGAAGCATTAAATTATGTCCCTGTTAAACTAAAGAAGAAAAAAAGAGTTAACGTAAACTTAATGCATTAAAATTAAAATGCGTTTCAGAAACTGGATGTCAAAGAGATTTTCCACTATAGATAGCTTTCTAACCTATCACTAGATTATAGATTTTAGATGAACCTAATTAGCTTAGAATAGATTATAGAGAGGAGACTAAAATTTCACAGTTCGTTTTCTCGAAATATGATATGTTTTCATGTTAGATAAGAGTCTTCGTATACACAGAGCATTTTAGTAACTCAGTACATCAAAGTTAATGAGATGTAGCCGCAGGCTATGAAAAGTACGCTGAAATGTTCAACTAATAATAAGGCCGACTTTAACTTCCTACGGAAAGTAATGGTGTATTTGTTTTAGAACTTCCTCATTCCGCGCTGTTTTGCTTTGCATATCTTGTCGTCAAAACGCACTATTTCAAGCCTATACATGTAGACAAATGACAAATGACGTTATGTATTTTTTTTACTGAAGATGTTTGCAAACATGCATGCGGGTAAATTGATGATAGATGATTACTGCTGCTCATAGAGCACAGATACACCAGACCAGAGGAGTGTTTAGGTACTAAGCCGCCGTCTTTAACAAGAAATACGAAGAAAAAGGATTAGAACTCGCGTTCATCGAATGAAACCCATTGCAAGGAACACTCTGCTAGAATAGCAAAGCAAGAGGTGATAAGTAATAGAATTCGTGAAAAAAAAATCGATATTATGAAAGTGTTAACTAATGTAAGAACGCTTCTTAATAATGAAATTCTTAATATTTTTTTATAATAATACTATTATTATAAAAAATAAAATGTACGTAACGAGTAATATAGAGCGACAAAGGTAGGACTTTAGCGATCACCATGTCAGTAGCGCATTCGCGAGACGGAACGCGAAAATTAAATTTTATCATCGAATACGCAATCGTGGAAGACAGCGTCATCGTCGAACGTAACCGCCAAGTTTGATAACTTAGCAACTTTCTCTATGAGCAGACGGGTCGGGTCGACGCAGCTTCACAGACGAGCCAGTACGAGCTAAGACCGCGGCGAACGGCGCGCGCCCGCCCGCTCGGTTCACGCGTATAAACCGCACGGACGAATAAAAAATATTGTGATTGTTTTGTTTTGTATATTGCGAATAACCCGAAGACAACATGGAAACTAGTAAAATGTAAGTTTATTTTTACATATTTTTTATTAGGTCAAGAACATTCAAATATCCAATTAATAAAAATAAAAAAGTGGTAAATACAATTTTAGAAATCCTATACATAAATATAAATATAATCCCTGTTACATAAATAATAATAAATGTTTACATATATTTTGGTGTTCATTGACCTCATAGAGACCCAAAAATATTTATAATTTTGAAATTTTGAAATAGCTAATATTGACTTTTTGTCCTCGCTTTTATGTATTGAAACCGCAAAATTCCTCTCGACTACGAAATGTAGGACAATGCCAGTCGAGGTTGCAAGTTCAACTCGTTTGAAAATCTTATAAATAACTTTTAACAACATGCACAATACATAACTTAAAATTACATTTTAACTATGTAAATTAAATATTAATTCATATTCAAGACAGCTACGAATTAGATTAGTAATCATCCTTATTTAATAACTACAATACAGACGAACAAAAGCAAATAAGTATAATGCCAATAGGGAGAAAAATTCTTCCAGTTAACCATTCAAATAATTTAACTGACAATGTTTAAGTACCATTTTAAAATGAATTTACATCTTACCTAAATCCTAACTGAATGTTAAGAAATCAATTATTTCATGTTTAATTACTTTCAATTAGAAATTTTGTCGGTGAACGTAAAACATATTCAAATTAGTTTGTACGAAGCATCCTGCCTGATATCAGATTTGGATATCAGCACCAAAACTGGATTATACGATTGTGTCTCTTTGTACTTCCTGCTCGCCTTGTTCTGATATTAAGATTTTTATATATAGTCTTAAAAAAATTGATACTTTAATTATATTATTCGCAAAAAAACCTTTTCAACAATTTTTTGTACAATTTATTCACTGAATCAATCGTGAAAATGTAGAGTTGTTGTGAAACAAGTAAAGTAAAAGGCTATGAACTGATTGTTAAAAATATAATTCCTATTTCATTCAGTTATTAAACAGTTAATTAATACTAGATCCTAATATATCTATACATACGTAACAATTATTCATTTACAATATGACATAACTTCGTCGTGAACATAATCCAAAAAAAATTGCTAATAGGCATACTAATGATGATAAGTGACAAACCAGTAATGGCCCCTATAATAATAGTTAAAAATAGAACTTATGAATAATAAACAATGAATTAACTTCAAGTTATACCTATTAAAATCATTACGAATCATCTTGGCAAAATGTTTAATTAATAAGCTCATCGTTCGCATATTATATCACACTGATTGGTATATAAACCTTTAGATAACTATTTAGATAGTTATGTCTGTTTTCATCAAGGATTCCTAAAAAAATTCTATGTATGAGCTGTTCGGAGACTTTAAAATTTTGCATTGTTGGTGAAAACGGGCAGACTCTTTAATATGTAAAATATAAAAAATTTGGTGTTTCGAAATAGACAAAAAAAGATCTGAAATCATCAAGAGATTACAGTTAATGATAAAACGTTGGGTGTGGGAAGAGAAACCGCGCTCACTGTTTTGTAACCAACCTCTTGACCACAGATGATCAAAAATAATATTTCATAAATAATTGTCTGTGGTCAAAATAGATAAAATACTTTTCTATTCATATAAATTTAAATCAATTACAAGCAATCACCGCAAATGGCTCTTTTTACCATGTTGTGAATTATGTGATATCCAGAATCTTTAGACATTATCAATTATGTACACATAAGAAAACCAAATATTTTTATCGTATTGTATTTTCCGATTCCAAGAGTTTATATTTTTTTTTGTTATAAAAACCAAAGACAATAACAAAAAGAGTTTCAACATACACTAATACAGTGATATTTATGAACGTGAGTGACGTTTGTAGGAGGGCGTTCCTGTGGCATATTTTCATACATTTTGTCAAAGGCGAACTGTGACTGTGACATACAATATGAACGGGAGTTGTAGTTCCAATTTCGGCCACGTTCATAAATACCATTGTAGCACTGTATTAAAAACAGGAAATTTGTGTATTGTGAAGTGTACAGTCACTGTATGTAAATTCATTACATGACGACCTCTGTGGCATAGTGGTTACCACGCCGGACCGCCACTCAGGAGGTCCCGGGTTCGAATCCCGGTCGGCTCATGATGAAAAACGAACTTTTTTGAATTGGCCTGGGTCTTGGATGTTTATCTTTGTATCACATAACACAAGTCTCGAACTTAATTTGGGGCTAGCTCAATCTGTATGATTTGTTCCTATATAATATTTATTTATTAATTTTTCATAAATTATTCATAATGTGCACTAAAAATATCAGTAAATGGTAATTGAGGATAAATAGCTGTTTATTTATTAAATACCATTGAATATAAAGAATTAGTGAGAAATAGCACTGATTCAACAACGAAATAACTTATAGGAAACTTAAGTAAATATTATTTTTAAGGCAATTAAATAAGTTATTAATTATATTGGGACATTTACGACTGACCCACTGATTATTTTATACCACAAATTCACAGTTAGTATTGAATACCTCCTCCTTACAGAAGATCGTAGCCAAATAGCATTGTTTTCGGCCATGTTGTGTTCCTACGGTGAGTAAGGTCTCCAGAGCTCCACTAGGGAGTTGGGAGGGTTGGCAACACGTGAGTGATACCCCATTGCAAGCCTCTATAGGCTACGGTGATGCTTACCATCAGTCGGGCCGTATGCTGGCCTGCCACCTTTGTGCCAAAAAAAAAATAGCGAGACAGCATTGACATCCCAAATCCCAAGGGAAATAAATTATATTTTTTTTTACTTTTTAAGATGTATTTTTTACGACGAAAGTAAACCTAAACGGTGCCCAAATATGCTATGCACAAGTATTACAAAACTGTTATATCATCAGCATCCGGACGGTACCGCTGCCGAGGCTTGTGACCGCAATGAATTTTACATTTGTAATAGGGCTGTCATTTACGAAAAGTTTTTTTACGTTCATAAATTCGATAACTCATATTCAACATAATTTTTGATGCATATATTATTAATTATTGCCGGTTTCGAAGTTATAAAGTAGGTTTGAATTGTCAAATACATGATGTTGTGATTAAAAAAATATTTTTTTTTCGTCAATAGTGCTAACCCCAGTGCTAACCCTGACTAACGAACTGACAAAAAGTTAATTATATTATGTGTTCGTGTTTAAAGGTGCGTCAACTTTCGCACCTTACAGTCGATCATAGACCAAGTATTTTTTACTATACTATACTAAAAAATCGAAGAACACAGAACAATTTCAAGGTTATGATTCATCTGAAAAATTATGCGTACTAGTAGATAAAATTTGGCGTAGTAGTAAACTTGGATAGTATAGTATTAGAGACATGTGCCGAATAAGTTGACTTATTTTTGATATAATATTTTATCGGATTAAAATCAAACATAGCGACACATAGTAGCGCCATGAGGCTTGTCTATCACCTTATTGTTTATTAATAAAGGTAAAGTAACATGATAACAAAGTTTGTGACGACGAATACGTCGTAAAATCAATAGGTTTTACATATAATAATGAAGAAATATTTCAATTTAATAATGTTATATTTATTGTTTTTAAAACCAGTTTTCTTATACTTATTAAATACTAGATTTTCCCCGCGGCTTCGCACGCGATTAATTTTATGACCATAGATCTCGTTTGACTACAAAACTATAGGTATAGCCACAAGTCGCGCTATAGGTTAGCGCGACTTGTGGCGCCATCTATTGGCCGATAGCCAATCCTATACAGCGCCCTCTATAGTAGAAAAAAAAACATTGGAATGACATACTTTCACGGGATAAAAGGCCTATGTTGGGCTCTGTAGGTACCCCTGACAATATGTATACAAAATTTCATAATGATCGGCTGATTAGTCAAACCGTGAAGGAATAACAAACAATCAAACTCATTTTCTCATTTATAATATTAGTATGATATGAATTAGATACTTACATACAGTAGATAAATTATAATGTTCATTGTGTTGTGGTTTCGCTTCTATATTTAATATTTAGCATGTAGATGTGTCTAACCACTATTATCTGATTGCTTTGACAATTTGTTTGACCGCTTAGCAACCTTTGGCACCAAGGCGAAACCCCTGTTAAAAATAACACAAATACACCTAAGTGTGTCGAGGTTACACCTAAGCTTTAGTTCAATTCAATCTATATTTGTCTAAATTCTTTTGTTGCAATTTTCAGTAGGCATAAGTCAAAAGACCTTTTATATGAAGGTAATGGTTAATAATTATGTAAATACATAATAGTTATTGCTATTACAATGTTCAGTTAAGTTCCAGATAACATAACATATCTATCGGGTACATGGGCAGTTTTAAATTTATTTTATCGATTTAATTGATGGGACCAGTCATTACCAATTATTTTTTACAAAATATTACGTGAATTTAAGAAAGTAAAAATGAGAATTTGTATTATTGAATAATAAACCTTACATATAGCTTTGTTCAAGATTTTTTAACGATGTGTAAAAAGTTTATTTTATTTAATATTGTATTCCATATTATTATGATGTAAACCACAATAATCAATGAAAATATTTGTTTGTCAACAAACTATCATTGACTTACAAATCTAATAGCGACTAATTGATCTGCCAGCAGACTATCATGTAACCGGAAACAATTATAATCATCATAAAGACATTGTTTTATTTAGTAGCTAGGTAAAGAGGTCATTATAATCGTGTATTCTAAATCTAATGATCTAAGCGTCAGATCGAACATTTTGTCTCTCGCTTAAAGTTTTTTATTTTTTATTTTATAGTTTTACACCTTAAACGTTATCTACCAATATATATATATATTTTTTTTTTCAATAAATGAATTCACACACAAACACTTAAAATAAATGGAAAAACCTTTGTCGAATATTTTAGATTTCTTAAGACCACAATATCGAAAATAAACGAGAATTTACCCAAGTGTTAAATTAAGCTGATACCTCGGATTAACACGGGTACTGTTTATACCGAAAAGTACACGATTCCCTTAGGATTTGGTCAAAAGTCTGATGTTCAGTGACGCTTTATAAAGTAAAGCTGCTGTGCATAAAATTACGATTTCGCGGACATTAGCTATTTTGCAAATAAAGTATAAGTAGTAAGTATAGGTACTCTATATATCTAAGCACGCCCCTCGATTGAAGTCGCTACAAATAGCTTTAAACCTTATTCTCCATATCAATCTTGCTTGACGTAACATCGGTGTCCTCCAATAAGTATGCAGGTCGCTATTGTCATGGCTCACGCATAAAGTCGATGCGTCAATTCAACTTACGTAATATGCGCTACTGTTCAAAGATTATGCGTGACATTCCAACTGGATTATAGTTGATTATGGCATTTAGAAAGCTTTGTACATGTGGATGACTGAAGATGGAAGGTTAAGCACTCGTTATTGTTTGATCTCGATAAGGTTTTATGAATTAGGTACTCGAGTGCGTGGGGTGGGGTGAGCCAACCAGTTTCACCTAAGTCTTGAGATTGAACGAACTGATTAGCATTGATATTCAAATATTGTCATACAATTAGCTTTTCTTTCCTCTTCATAATGATGTTCTTTTGTAGAATACTAGTACAGATCTCTCTCTTTATGCTCTCTCCCTTTGTTTTCAAAAATATAGAAGTCATTAATCTCCGTGTCTAATAATATAATTAATTTAATTTTCCTTCTACATAATATTTACAAAATGTATACTTTTTTGTATCCCTTGTCTCTCACACAAGTCGGAGTCAAGATGGTGCTGTGTGCTATTCATAAAAAAATATAAACTATTTTTTTTATACCACAAAGGGGGCAAACAAGCTTACGGTCCGTCTGATGGTGAGCGGTCACCGTAGCCTATGGACACTTGCAACACCGGGTTTATCACTCGCGCGTTGCCAACCCTGTTATTTAGTTAGTGTAATTTTTCATTTGTCAATTGTAATTCAACAGACAAAAACTAAAATTTACATTATAATACACTTAAATAAGTTATTAACAATTTTTATACTTATATACAATAATTTGTACATAAAAATTACATAAGAATATTCAGTATTGTAGGGTCCCATTCGTGGACAGCGTATTTACGCAATGGGGACCCCAGCCTTCGACTTTCCGCTTACATAATACGTGTTTTCGATTTCATCCACCGCAGATTCACTTTCGTTGAACGAGACACACGTTGTACAAGAATCGTATAGAATTTCTTGTTCATAAACTTGTATAATATTGCAATGTTCGATTAAAGTACAATTCACATAAAATGTGTCAAGATATCCTACTATTTGTCTGCATATGGTTGGATAATTATTTTGAAACAGTTTGTGTATGTACAAAATATGTGCACTTATTATTTTTTACACTCAATGTATTTTTTACATTGTATGTAGCTTTTTGTAAATAGAACACATAATTTTGGTAATGAATAGCCGGCCCTCCAAAGACAGGTAATCATACTTATATTATATTATTATATGTATAGACTAGGTAAGTATATAAAAGGAGGACCCATCATATGTACAAGTTATTGTAATCGTTGGCAATAAAGCATTTATTATTTATTATTACTTATCTAACTGATAATTCTACGTTACTCTATTGACACCATGGTTCCAATCCTTCGTGTTGTCAGTCGCTGAATTACCATAACTCTACTTGGCATCTTAAAATGAGAAATCTCTTAAAATAGATGGAAAGTTAGTGTCTTGTCATTCCATTCTCATCTACCTTCACTGTATTCCATCCATAAATTATTAAGGTTATCATCTTTAAACCATTTATATAAATAATAATAAAGGTATGGAAACACTTTGAGACTTCTGTAAGACAATTTTTATGCTGAGTCACCTCGGGAACGGGCAGGGGTCAGCGGTTCTATTCTTGCAATAAAAATAGTCAAAAAATTTAGTCTCAATTTCAAACGCTATCTATCACACAAAATACGAAACGAGCGAGCACTAAAGAAATACTGATAGTAGATTTTACGAGAATAGACAATGGACTGCTTCAATCGCTGTATATTTATAAAAAGTATATATTATTGTATTTTAATATTTTTATAATATATAAAATATGTTTGTATTTAAGTAAGTGTAATTATATACATGTTAATTAGTATTCTCTTCTATCTCTCGTCTTGCTAGCCCTGCCCGTTCCATAGCGTAATTTATTATTACCGTAAGGTTATCTTGAAAAGATTGCTGTTAGCAATAAGGCCGCCTTTTTGCAAAAACACTAGTCTGTAAGTTGTTACCTTCTGTTTTTTGTAATTTATGTGTTTTGCAAATAAAGCATATTCTTCTGCTTCTTCGTAGGTGACAGCGCAAATATTAAACAGCAGCTCATAGCATTACGTCCCAATAGTAATGTAACAATAGACCGTGGTGCTCGGCAACCGAGCCTCACTTGATTTGCCATCTCTCTAGGGTATAATGCCTTTTGTTTCAAATTGCTGTCTCACGTAGTTGTTAAGGAGGGAAGCCCTTAAATACTTCCTACTCCTATCTTCTTTCTGATTAAATTCGTTGTGAGTTCCAAGGCAGTTGTAGTTTCTCTCCCGGGACGTCAATAAGCTTCATCGCTTATTGTCAATCTGAGGTCCCCGTTGTTGATCCTGGCTACACAGGGGACACATCGGTGGGAATGTGTAGTGGGCTTGTCCTGAAGGTGAGGCGCAGGTACAATCGCGTGTTTTCGCACTTTTCGCTAATAAATCCATATTTTCTTCTGTTAGATTAAAACGTGTAATACATTCAGCAACACAGTGACGTTTCATGCGTTACGCTTGTTTTAGCTACGTATTAGGTAAGAAGGTATACCTGTTCACGTAGCATAATAACTCACATGATTTTCTTCCTTCCTACATAATATTTCATAATGTACTGTGCCAAAATGTTGCAAAATTAACACTACATTTACATGATACTTAGTAAGTAAAATAGTTATAAATGCTAAATAATTCTACATCGTTATGTATTAAGAAATTAGTTTCTGTAATACTTGTAAGGCAATACAAAAGAAATTGTTTATTAATAGGAAGAATAACATAGGGAAATCAATTTTGATTCGCCAAAAAAAAGTCGTATAAATAAAAGACTAAGTCGTTACTAGGTCAGGGTAGATTTGTTAAACATACATCTATATATATAAAATTCAAAGTCCTGACTGACTGACTTAACTATATATCAACGCACAGCCCAAACCGGTGGGTCTAGAGACTCCAAATTTGGACTGTAGGTTCCTTACGACGTCTAGGGGTGTACTAAGAAAGGATTTTTCAAAATTCCTACGGGAAACCGAGATATACGCAAACGAAGTTGCAAGGGTGTATCAACGCACAGCCAAAACCGCTGCGTCTAGAGATTCCAAATTTGGCACGTAGGTTCCTTACGACGTCTAGGGATGTACTAAGAAAGGATTTTTCAAAATTCCCACGGGAAAGCGAGATATACGCATACGAAATTGCGAGGGGACGCACAGCCCAAACCGCTGGGTCAAGAGATGCCAAATTTGACATGTAGGGTCCTTATAAGGTCCAGACCGACCGGACCGGACCGGACCGGAACGGGCCGGACCGGACCGGAACGTATCAGACCTGATCGGTCTGGAAGGAACCGCACCGTGCCGGGCCGTGCCGGACCGGATCGAACCGGACCGGACCGTTTTTTTTTTCATCTATTTATATAAAACTGACTGACTTAACTATATATCAACGCACAGCCCAAACCGGTGGGTCTAGAGACTCCAAATTTGGACTGTAGGTTCCTTACGACGTCTAGGGGTGTACTAAGAAAGGATTTTTCAAAATTCCTACGGGAAACCGAGATATACGCAAACGAAGTTGCGAGGGTATATCAACGCACAGCCCAAACCGCTGGGTCTAGAGATTCCAAATTTGGCATGTAAGTTCCTTACGACGTCTAGGGATGTACTAAGAAAGAATTTTTCAAAATTCTTACGGGAAAGCGAGATATACGCATACGAAGTTGCGAGGGGACGCACAGCCCAAACCGCTGGTTCTAGAGATGCCAAATTTGACATGTAGGGTCCTTATAAGGTCCGGACCGTACCGGACCGGACCGGACCGGAACGGACCGGAACGGACCGGAACGGATCAGACCTGATCGGTCTGGAAGGAACCGCACCGTACCGGGCCGTGCCGGACCGGATCGAACCGGACCTGACTGACTGATTGACTGACTTAACTATATATCAACGCACAGCCCAAACCAATGGGTCTAGAGATTCCAAATTTGGACTGTAGGTTCCTTACGACGTCTATGGGTGTACTAAGAAAAGATTTTTCAAAATTCCCACGGGAAACCGAGATATAAAAGCAAACGAAGTTGCGAGGGTATATCAAATTTGGCATGTAGGTTCCTTACGACGTCTAGGGATGTACTAAGAAAGGATTTTTCAAAATTCCCACGGGAAAGCGAGATATACGCAAACCGCTGGGTCTAGAGATTCCAAATTTGGCATGCAGGGTCCTTATAAGGTCCGGACCGACCGGACCGGACCGGAACGGATCAGATCTGATCGGTCCGGAAGGAACCGCAACGTACCGGACCGTGCCGGATTTTTTTTCTGAAGAAATATAATTATGCTAATTGGTATGTAGGTTCCTTATCAGGACCGGACCGATCGGACCGGACCGGACCGACTGGACCTGATCGGACCGGACTATATATAAAATTCCTGACTGACTTAACTATACATCAACGCACAGCCCAAACCGGTGGGTCTAGAGATTCCAAATTTGGACTGTAGGTTCCTTACGACGGCGACGTCTAGGGGTGTACTAAGAAAGGATATTTCAAAATTCCCACGGGAAACTGAGATATACGCAAACGAAGTTGCGAGGGTATATCAAATTTGGCATGTAGGTTCCTTACGACGTCTAGGGATGTACTAAGAAACGATTTTTCAAAATTCCCACGGGAAAGCGAGATATACGCAAACGAAGTTGAGAGGGGACGCACAGCCTAAACCGCTGGGTCTAGAGATGCCAAATTTGTCATGTATGGTCCTTATAAGGACCGGACCAACCGAACCGGACCGGATCGGACCGGATCGACCGGACCTGACCGGACCGGATGGAACCGTACCGTACTGGGCCGTGCCGGACCGGAATTTGTTTCTGAAAAAAGATATGCTTATTGTTACTAGGCCACGCGGGCGAAGCCGCGGGCGGAAGCTAGTATAATATAAGTGTGTACGTATAGCTCATAACGTCTTTAAATAAATAATATATTCTGTAAAAAAATCTGACAAAAACACACAAAGTCAAGGTTTTAGATATGTTTAATTTTATACGCCTACTGCTATCGACTAGTGCAAGTGACGAATCAGGCATTTACCTAACCTACCTATCTAAACAAAATATTTTAATTAAAAATATATCATTTATAACTTAAAAAAATAAATATTTAAAAAAATAATATACGCTTTCAAACGAATAACTATAAATCTTTAAGGTATACGCAACCCATAACTATATCTTGAGTAATCAGCTAACCAATGTTTTAGTTCTACACAATAGGCCATTCATTAAATGCCGCTGGTAATTTTGAAATATACTCCTTTTCTTTATAACCCAACTCGTGTAATTAAAAACCCTATCATTTTGAATTATATTCTGAATTGCCTCAAACATGTTTACGGTTGTATAATCCATGAGGCGAAACGTTGTGTTCTCATATTTTGACGTGCTAGTTAAAAAAATATTTGTCTGGTGTTTTAAACTGAAAACATTGCGTCTCAAGCTGTTTTTAGGGTTCTGTAGTACTACAAGGAACCCTTATAGTTTCGCCATGTCTGTCTGTCCGTCTGTCCGCGGTGTAGCGCCTAGACGCCTAATGCTAGAAAGCTGTAATTTGGTATGTATACGCATATTACCAATGCTAACAAAGTGCTAGAACAAAATTTTGTAAAAAAAAATTTTTTGAGGTGCCTCCCCTACATGTAAAGTGAAAATGTTTTTTTTTTCGCGCCCTCCCATTGTTGCGGTATCTTTAGATAGGTCTTTTCAAAACATTGAGGGTGTGGGAAGATCATTTTTCGATACAATGATCGCTTTCGGAAATATTTACATTTATCGTGTCAATTTTCGTCTTGCACGGTGGTCCCCCTAGAGGGGAGACTCTTAACACAAGACTTTCGGAAATAGAAGGATAGATCCTTCTATCTCCGAAAGTCTTGTGTTAAGAAATTTGAAAAAATTCATGGTAGTGTCCATTTAGTGAACCTACAAGAAAAACTATAACAGTTAAGTAGGCACTACTAGTTACCGAGTAATAGCCGATGAACTTATGAAGTAAAATATAATTGAGGAAAACGTACAAATGTCATAGAATATGGCATTGTACTCATCTGCAAGCAAGAAATGCTTAGCCAATACGGAACCCTACATTTGCGTGGCCCGACACGTACTTGCCCGGTTTTTTTAATACTTTTTTGACTGACAGATATAATATAATGTTTCACTAACTTTAAAAATTGGTTTGAGCTATTCACTGTTAGGCTACATTTTGGAAATCCTAATATATCGGTATAGGTATCACATAAATTATTTTGAACTTTCAAAAACATTCGGAAACTATGTTTTAATTTCTTTCTAATTTCTTGACTAATCTTATTTAAACTAACACAAAAATGAATTGTTTACATATAATGATCCATAATAAAAATAATACATGCTATAGCCGATTACGTCATTAAATACATCAATGCATAACTAAATCGGTTAATGTTTTCTAACCTTATTTGTCCACATCTTCATTAGCACTTCAATGTTTACTTGATGATGTAACATCAAGCCTTTTATGTTACTTTGACATGAAACCAGTTTGCATTATGCGTTACTTTTGTCTTCAGACACGAAAGACTTTCGAATGTCAAGTGGAAAGGCATGATGCATGAGGAGTGGACGCACGCTATGACCCGCCTCCATGTTTAAGAAAATACCGAAACATCTCCTAAAATTACTAGTTGTCTCTGCGACTTTCATTGCGTTGATATCTTACATACGAATACATTACATGAACTCGCTTCCCGTAACTGTCTGTCTCTATAATGTTTAGATCTTTAAAACTACTCAACGGATTTCAATGTTGTTTTCATAATAGATAAAGTGATTCAAGAGAAAGATTCATTTATGTATAATACATACAGGAATTTTCCGAAATTCCTACGGGAATGCGGGATACAAGCAAACGAGCGGGTTTCGCTAGTCATATTATAAGGTTAAACTATAATAAAGTAATTTTAATATGTGTCTTGTTCCGATGTAGACCAGTGTTATAGATATTTTTTGTTTAAGCAACAATTTATTTGGAATGGTAGAGCATTTATGAAATGGGCCTCGATCAGGTTAGCTGGTGGCAGTTATACCACCCACTCATAGATTATCGACAGTAATGCATTTTGTTCTGTGAATGAGAAATACAGAATATGGTGACCACTTACCATCGGATGACTCGCATTCTTTTATGCCAACCCCGTCTAAAAATGTCTAAACCGAAAAAATTATATCAAACTTTGAAAAAAATCCCATGCCACACACTGTAATAAAAAAGTTTTCATAATTAGCACCGGCTTTAAACAAATAATGTGCACATAAACTCATGTGTTTCTAAAGGTCACAGTACTCAGGAAGTAATTACAGGCCAATCAGTAATCTTAAACTATCGACAATTTAATTACTGACTAACAAATAAAAGGTCTAATCAAATAACAAAGACGGAACTAAATATTTCGGAGTAGAATGTTTTCGAACTAATGCAACCATTGTACAGTCAATTACAATGAAATGTACACACATCCGTTTCTAACTCAACGTATTTCAATCTAAATAAGTAATGCACACGTAAAACATGATATCAACTGACTATACATACACGTTTCAGTTTTAAACCTTTATAATGAACTTGTTAATTGCGTTCCTATATTATGAAGGTAATTAATGAATTTTATTATTATTAATTGTACTGTATAAATAAGTTATTATCTTAATAGATTTTATTAATCGTAAGATTTATTAAGAGACTTATTTATAACAAAATATCAAATGAACTTCAACCGGAGCTGTAATTAAGTAGGTAAGTATACAGCACTTGAGAAGCTCTATGGCGGTGCACTGCGTGTCACATTCTAAAAACGAACAAGTAAGTTAAGCATTGTGGACCCTATCCTGTGTTTGAGTAAAATTTTACAGCAGTACATTAAGCCTTTTCTCACATAAAGGTTCAACAAACAGCATCCATAAATTAAATGTCGAAAACGTGAAACGTGATTTACACAAATTCTTAAATTACTTTAATACATCGTTTGTGTTAATGCTTATAGACCAATTTGAAATAGTGAGGCCATAATAAATTACTTAACAATCAGACTAACAATCGATCACGATAAAACTATGAAAATAATATTAAAGCCTTCTTTTATGTTATTAGTAACATGTATTATCTCTTATTCGGTTGTAATGGGTCTAATAACAATATATTGTTAAGCTATTATAATAATAACCACAAAGCATTTGGGCAGAAGACTGGTTGTATTGTAAATTTTATAATTGATTCTGACATTCAACTTAACCCAATCTCATCTACAGCAATTTTTTTACACAATTCACACAGGACTTAAATTAAGTTAGGTTTAAACATGCTTGACTTCTGCCAATCCGCCTTTCAGCAGCGTGGTAGAGTAGGCTCTAATCCCCTTCGATCGTAGGAGACCCGTCTCCCTGCTGTGATTTGATGATTATGGGTTGATAGATATGATGATGAACTCATAACACAAGCATGTTTGCTTGTGTTATGAGTACCAGACCTATTTAATGCATAGAACACCCAGTACAAACACAAAAGCTATAACATAAATATTTGCCAAGTATGAGGATCAAACTTAGGGTTACTAACTGTGCCACCAAGTTAATTTTCAATGAATAATAAATAGGTAATAAAATTATGGTTTGCGGAAAAATCATAAAATTAGAAATTATTATTGCACATCGCTATTCCATGGCTTATTCACGATGAGATAAAATGTAAAGAAACGCATTTTAATACTTTCAAATAGAAATGGACAGTTAGACAATACAATGAAAGTAAAATTAGCAATTATCGCATTTAACCGTTTATATCCGCATTATTTCAAATGCAATACCGGTTCAATTGCAAAATTTGTTGATTTTATATTTACTAAGTAGTCGAGACCCTACAAATGACATGTTTAACGAAAATTTCAGTAAAAATTAGATAATTTATGTCATTTTAAACGTCAATTTTAAAACAGATGAAAAACTACGATGTTTGTCATTTGCTTAGGGTTTCTGTACATCTCTATTTTAAAATATTTGAATGTATTTATTTACATTATGTCTCATCCTATCTTGAACTACAGCTTCAACAGACCTTTATTGTAAAACTGTGCTATAAGCAAGCGAATGTCGTAGTCACGTGGTTAGCAATCAAGTTACGTAATTACTATTGACACTCGATTACAAAGATCGCCATGTCGTCAAACGGTTACAACTAAGCGCTGTGCCTCTTCCCATTAGCGTTCGGTCATTGTAGTCGTGAGAAAGCATTCACTAAGTGTTTCGCCGTCTCAAAGACGATTAGTTTCCAGTGTGAAAAACGAGTTTTTATATTTCTTTGTAAATAATCTTAAAGTGATTTGTTTTACGTAATAAACGACTGTCGGATTTCATAGTAACGGATATTTTTGACAAAAACAGTTATAATAAACTAATAAGAAAATCCTTATGCAGGATCTACACTCTTGTGCAGTCGAGCGAAAAATACAGTGTGGATGGGCTCTCCGTAAATATTATCAAGCCTTATTTTTTTTGTGTAACTGTATACCAGCTACAAATTGTTTCGACATGGGCAAATGTGGTTAACCACGATATTTTGTTGGTATCCCACTAAATATGTATGCTTACACTTTGTATTCTTGTTATAGAAAAAAAACAACAAAAAAAATTGTTCTCTATTATATCTCTATAATGTTTATATTTTTCCACGTACTCCTCTAAAAGCACCTGACGCAACTGATTGATAAAAGTAAGATTTTAATTTTTTTTTAATAAAAAAAAATGTTTTCGAAAATTCCCATGAAAACGTGAATTACAGACTTACGTAGGTAGGCTTACAATCGTTTGCTTATTATCAACAAAAAAAACATTTTTGGTTTTCAATTTAGCCATAACCAAAGCAATTAAACGTGTCGATAGGTCATCGGAGTCATGAGTTTCCTCCCCAGCTTCCTGCTATCAACGACGCATCTAATGACCGCATTTGACCGATAACGACTTAATAGACGTCGTAAAGACACCTTAATTCAGTAGTAATCGACGGGTTTAATGACTCCACTTAAAAAACTTCTTGACAAGGTCACACGATCAACCACTTAAATTAAATAGCCTTTGGAATTTTATATTTTACCTTAAACTTTGTCGTTTTGATTGTCGACGTTTAATTTAACCCACACAAATAATATAAATAATTGCAACACAATTAACAGCATGCTAATAAATCTAAAACGTATGATATTCTGAAATAGTAGGAAATAAAATATTGAAATATATTTTTTTGTTGTTATACCTTTTTGGTCGTAAACCAGGATACGACCAATAGGCCACGCGATGAGCAAAAAAATTGTCAATTCACTAATCTAAGGTTTTACTTTTTTACACGCTTTTTGCTATAATTTCGACCTACTCTTATAAATGTGCGTTTATATGGAGTTTGATGTAACATTTGTTAAATTTAAAAATTATGTAGGGAACTTACGCCTATTTTATCATTACTGATGATAATCATAAAGCTAGAAGCATAATATGGTGTGTTGATATGGCCAGTGGATTATGTCAGAAGCAAATAGTTTTCATACATTTATCATGGATAGAGACTGAGGGATATAACGTATAGCGGTGCTCGCTATGTCGCGACACATATAATAGTTGTAGACACCCCAACATTGCAGCAGAAAGCGCACACATTAGGAATATATAGTATACATAAGTATATTCCTAGGTTAAGATTCCTAATTTGGAACCAGCACAATTTATATGCTATTTACACATTATTTCTTTATTAAAACATAGGAAGTATTATTGACTTTGTTGGAAGATTTATGAGGACGTCTGACCATATTCAGGTTATTAACTATACCTGGTCACATATACTTATACTGATAGATACATGATACAAGACTTGACTTGCGCAAGGAACAAATTCCAAGATATTTCCATAGATTCCGCGAACTTTGTAAACCTACTTCTTAGTACTAGTATTTACTGCTACAAAATATTTAAAATCATCGGTTATTAAGAATTTATTTGGTTACTGGAGTAGGAAATTCGATAAATCCATCGTCCAGAATTCTTCTTTCTCAATCTATAGTAGTCTATACGACTCTACATTGAGGTTTATTTTATTTTATTTTTTAACAATTATTATTTTAGATAATTTTCTTTTGACTGATACTCGTAGATTAGAAATATTATAATAATATAAATATGTAAACGAAAATTCGTCTTAGATTTCTTTTCCAAAGCTGGCCTCTGTATATTTTTGGAATATTCATAAAAATAAAAACATAGTATATTCTTACTAAGTTATTAAAAATCAATCCTGTACATCTCAGAATGATAATTTTGTCATCTACATAATATATTTTAATTGTTGTATTTACATAATTATACTCATATACCCATATAATTTGCATCGTTTATAATTTATAGTTAAGCACGTGCTGATTAAAAATAAATACTATTTACAAATCAATAATTTAATTAATCTTTTTCCTTTAATTTTAGTAACTAAATCAATTAGAGAAACAAGCTAACGTATTAAGTAAGACTCACACTATCCCGTACCACGCAGCGTAGCGCGTGAATGCGTGTTTTAACATTGCTTGTAAGTATCTCCGTTTGTATAGAAAACACGCACAGTCCAACACAGAAATGGTGCGGGGTTGTGTGAGAATCGCCTAAGCAGTTATTTATTTGTATGTCCACCCTCATGACCACAAACATAACCCTATAGCCTGCCAAACATAACCCTACACGGGTAGAGTATACGGAAGAGTCAACTAGCATATTACTCTACCAGTTTTAGTAGAATAACTAGACACGTAAATTTACATTTTGTTAGTAGAATAACGCCTGAATAGGACACCATTAACGTAGAGTAGAGTAGACACCGGGGTGGAGGAAGGAAAGTGGTAGAGTAGCTTGCCCCCGGTGCTAGCTGTTCTACTCTACCAAATTTTAGTACTCTACTAGAGTAGACCAATGCTGTCTACATTAGGATAGTTAGTGGGATAGTTACTCTACCGCGCTACTCTACCGTATACTCTACCCGTGTACAGGTAGGCTTACCGCATTGACAAGCTTGTGGTATTTTTTGTGACAGTATCCGATAGTTAAGTCACTTGGAAAAAAAAATGCCTGTTTTCACCAACGCCTCGTAGATATTCTCAACTCATTCAAATTGTTAAACCGGTTCGTGAAAACGGACATTACTTATACTAAGCATTGATTATTATTAGAAGGAGCTATAGATAAACAACCTTTTTTCATTTGGTATATATTATGATTTTCTAATGGCAACCCTAAATACATACATTCAAACGAACCGACATTAAGCAGCATTGTGAGAGATTAGGTAATCGTTTTTCCCCTCACTCGGGTAAGTTTTCGCAAGCGAGTTGCCACACCAAGAGTCACCTGACTAATTGGCGTAAGCTAGAAGACTTTTATTCAATATTCACGCCGTTCAACTCGTGTCAAATTCAATTCGGTAGGGTTATGTTGAGATCACGTGACACGTCTGTTTGGTTGGTCATACTAGGTAGCTGTAGTGTCGCATATCAATATTCTATCGATATTCATTCAATAGTAAATACTAGTGTTGTGTAATAAAAAAATAGCCCCATATCATTCTGTTGTATATTTACTTATGTTTTTATAATATGACCACAATACATAAAGTACTGATACAATTGGCGGACTTAATGCCAATTGCATACCATTGTATTCATTTTGGGAGTGCAGAAAATCACGATTGCGGATTAAATTAAACGAATAAAATAATTGTAATAATATTCTATCTGTTGTCTTTACTGCTAAACTGATAAGACCTTGAAATTTGATATAAGGACTAATAGTTTGAAACCCCAAAAAAGATACATTCAAGGACAGTTTTCTCTCGGTAATCAAGGTATCGCCTTTAAACCATCGAAATATATTTGTGATGAGAAACACATTTTATTTTACATTTACAAAAAATCGAATATAAATATTTAAAAGCGTTTAATTTAAACCTGCTTTATGACGTCACATGTTTAATGGTTATTCTATCGATATTCTGTCATTTGCCACTATCAATAGACAACACTAACGTTAGTGGTAGGTGTCGATCGACCGTGTCCGATCAATGATTGTGAATTTCCGCAATTTACAAAACACGCTATTTATCTACTTACCATTGTATTCACTTAGTTTACAACACTATTGTTTGATTTTTAGGTATGTTATGCTCATTGTAAAATTGCAATATGAATAATTACATATGACATTCGAATAGAACCAAAATGTTAAAAGTTCGGAAACGCATTTTAATTCTAATTCCACATTAACTCTCAAGCTATTTTTCATTTCTTTTTAACAACTGTCTGTGTCTGTGTTTTTAATATATTCTTTACTAGCAGATGCCTGCGGTTTTGCGCGTAATTACTTGATTCTGTTTCCGAAACGATTTCTGAGATAAAAGTCTCACATCTTGAAATCTTATGGTCTTCTCTACACGTCAAACTAATCACCGGCTTAAGCGTGAAAAGTTAAAAGACATACCTACTAAGTTACGCGTGTATAATATCAGTATGGATTTTAAAATAACATAAGTATTAGTGTTTCCCAATAAACCTAGGCATTGTCAGTTTCACTTGCCTAGGCACTCCCACGTCATTATGATTATGACCTGCATTAGCATAAACCATTGTATATTAGCATACTTATAGTTACAGCAGCTCTAAGCATAGTAGATGTAGTAACAGTAAGGCAACTCTAAAGAATCAAAAACGGCGGGTTTTAAAAATTAAAAATCTAGTTCTTTCGAAAAAGATTAATTAGCTTATTTTCGTAAGCAATGCCTTTAAAATAATATAAATACTAAAATACCCAGATAAGCACAAACAAACTCTTTCAGTCGTGGATGCAGCCTGCATCCAGCAAATTTCTGTGTTCCTGGAAATTTTGAATGGGAAAAACCCAAAAAGTATGTAAAACAAATAAGTATACTAATTCTATCGTATAGTTTTTCCAAAGAAAAGGGGTCACTGGACCACACTTTATGAAAAGGGTTTATTAAAGAGTGGTCCACTCTTTTTTCTACTTGGTGCCGCCAATCGTTGAACATTATAATGTTCCACAATTCGACACTGTTATTGCTGTTATCTTAGCTTTAACTTGGCTCACGTGACGCCGGCCCGGTTGCCCAAGACCCGCATACAGTAACGTGTACGTTACGTCACCGACGCAAACGCATGCGGAAACATATGCGTGCTAAAACCTCTTCTTCTGCATATAAAATGTCTATCAATAAGATTTTGCATTGATGTTGACATTTCTTAAGTCTAACTCCAAAGTATCTATTATACAAGCTCTTTTGGGTGTGAGCAGTGACGATTGATTACCAAAAAGCCACTACCAGGTTTAAACTACTCTTTATATAAGAATTTCGAGCTAAATTTGTATCGTTCATTTCTTCTCCTAACAACCCTACAATGTATTGTATTGTAATTTAAAGAGCTAATGAATAAAGATTTTTCTTTTATACTTTTCATTCACTGTCCGTTTCTTTTTCTTTTAACTTTTTTATAACGCAAATTTAAGTATTTTTATAGTCAGTAATTTATTTTTTACGTTTTTTGTCATGCTATGTAGAATATACATAATAGTATTATAGAATAATAGTCCAGTCAAAATAGGTAGACGAAAAGAGGCCTTCCATCAGTTCGAGGCAAACTGGATATTTGTTTATGTCATAGATTCGTCATAAATTACAAAAATGCTGTATTAAAAGTCCGTTGTTGTGTTTTTTTTATATTCAAGTTTAAACATCTGAATTCTTAGAGCTTTGATTCACAGTTTCTGAAAAGCATTTTAACTTTTATTCCACATTAAGTCTCAAGCTTCTTCTTCTTTAGTTTGATAGCAACTGTAAACTAACTGTAAAAATGTTTCAGAAACTGACAAAGGAACCGGAAAAGTAGATGAGAAACAGTGGGAAATTAAATTTTCACTAGGTAAATAAACAAAGAATATCAAAAATGATACAAAAATCAATTTAAGTTAGGTCTTTTATTTCTCCGTATACCGATTTGCATACAACTTGTGTTGTATGCAAATGTTTTTTTTTTGTTGCAATCACGCGGGAATTTCTTAGTACACACGCCGGCACATGTGTTCGTAGACACGTACAGGATGTTCGTCTCATACGCAAAGGTCGACCGGTGTCCGCCTCGTGAGGTCATGACGCGTTCCAATCATCCGTGCCTTCTTGTTCCGATTCACCAATTTGCAATTATAATATCGTGTTAGTATATATTTTGCAAAAGAAGGTTATTGTCTTTTAAATTTTTGTGCAATAAGTTTGTTGTCGTTAAGGTAGAAATAAAGGTCTCCCTTTTTGGTAGAATAGTCAATTGTTTATTTTTGTAACTTTTATATGTATTTGTCTTTCTACCATTTTTTCCCTTAATCTTTGGACTTTCCAGTTCTATTCGACTAATTAGTAGTGACTATTAATTGAAATAGATTTTATTAGGCACCACAACCATTGTTTTGTTTAATATAAGTAATAGAATACGCATTTATTTCTTTTTAGATTTAGATTCAATTGTCTTATCATACAAACTAACAGCTAGTTAGACGTGTAACTGTGTAAATTGTATGATTTCGTTGACAAATGATTATCATCAATGGAGGCTGAGAAGGCAGCTAGGATATGACTAAAATTAATGTATTTTTACAAATCGACAAAAAATACAGGCCACTAAATTTGCCAAAACACCATATTTAATTTCATACGCCCTAATTTATGTGTACAAAATAAAAAAAATAACTAAAAATGACGTGATAAGTCATATAACCTTGAATAAAATTTATGATAACTCTATCCTCATAAGACCGCAATTAGAGTCAGCCATTAAAATATTTAACGTCGCTAAACACTGATATCAAGCAACATAAAACAGACTTTTTTTGTTAACTTAAAGCCTATAGATATATAGATAAAATATGCTTTATTTGAAGTACACAAGAAAGTGATACTTACTTACACTGATAACTTACATAGATACTAATGCATTAGCAACAAGACGGCCCTATTGCCTGACTTTTTTGCACGCGACTTCGTCCGCGTGAAGTTCCGGACCCGTTCCCGTGGGAACCACATTGATTTCGGGAAAAGTTATAGCCTATGTCACTCCATAATATAGCTTTCTACTAGTGAAAGAAGATTTGATTTTGATTTAAATCGGTCCAGTAGTTTCGGAGCCTATTCATTGCAAACAAACAATCAAATCTTTCCTCTTTATAATATTAGTATAGAATAGAGTATAGATAGACCGATATTCCTTATTTCGTCAAATGATATTTCATATTATTAGTAATAGAAATCTATTACTTTATTATTTTTACATTCATGCTAATATAATACGAAATAATGTTTTAAATGTTTATTTTCCCGATTTCATTATTCATAAGCCTGTATTATTTCCTTGTACTTATATATGAAAAATATATCCTATATAAAACTATATGATTCCAGATCTAGTAGTTTAGAATTAAAAAAAAAAAAAAAATGATTTTTTTGTGTTCTTTACCAATTGTTTGACAGGTGGATTTGTGTATTTTTTTATGGCACTGGGCTATACCAAAATGTTAATACACTTCCTATACTTAAGCAACTACATCAAATGTGTATAAATGTATTATAATGGTAGATATCGTACGTGTCCTTTATAAAATATTCTTGTGGTGAATTGCATCCTGCAATAGGTCAAGTCATGTGCTTGTTAAAGCCATTATATTCAATTTGAGAGACTACAACCGCGCTACATGGCGCATACTTCTAATAATAATGAGAATTATTTCAGTATCATTGACATGTCAGTGTAACATATAAATTACTCTATAAATGATATAATGTCAAAAACTAAGGACGTTCTTTCAAACAATAGACTGTCTAGAGAAAATTCTTAAATCGTCAATTAATTAGCTTGCTTACATTGAGCCAGTTTTGACATTGGAAATGTCTTTTCGTTCGCTCCAGTATAGGCTCCGATTTCACGAAAAGGTGCGATCCCCTTTTATCTCGTAACGTTGTGAAGATATGATATTGAAAAAAAGACCTCAAAAGACGCGTATTCACGAGAGCTGTAAGGTGCAAAAAGAATTATTTAAAAAAGTCAAAAACGAAAAAAGTTATGGTCGAAATTGTGTAAATAAAAATCATTTCTTTCCGAACTTTTGATTTTGGTGCTCGATATTTTGGAAACGAAGAATGATATCAAAAATTTGAGAAAAATTTATCTGGACAATTTAGTCAGCTACATACAATTTAAACCTAAAACAAAGATGATCGGGTTAACGGTATTCCCTGTACTACAACGTTTTATTTTGTAACATTTTCCTTATCCCGACTTTATCGTCACTCAGCGACAATATTTTTTCGAATTCAGTAGATTCATTTCCAATGTGCTCGATAGTCGTGTGAGGCACGAAATCTGTGATTTTTATACATGTATGTCCACCGCAAACTATTTCCCTTATGGAAAACCTTCTTTTTAAACTTTTTAGGCCTCCGTACATCGAAAGGAAAAAACGGAAACCTTATAAAATCACTTTGTTGTCCGTCTGTCTGTCCGTCTATCTGTCCGTCTGTCTGTCCGTCTGTCTGTCCGTCTGTCTGTCCGTCTGTCTGTCCGTCTGTCTGTCCGTCTGTCTGTCCGTCTGTCTGTCTGTCCGTCTGTTTGTCAAGACCCTTTTTCTGTCTGGAATGCATGACAGTATTAAGCTGAAATTCATAGTTTATTATTCTGATCTCGTAGCGAGCAGAGAGAATTATCAGGCAAGGTTTTGCAATGTATATTATTGGAATCAAAACAGTAAACAACAGCTCATAGCATTCGGTCCCAATAGTAATGTAACAATAAACCGTGGTGCTCGGCAATCGACCCTCCCTTGATTTGCCATCTCTCTAAGGTATAATGCCTTTTGCTTCAAATTGCTGTCTCTCACGTAGTTGTTACGGAGGGAAGTCCTTTCAATACTTCCTACTCTGACTATCTTCTTTCTGATCAAATTCGATGTGAGTTCCAAGACACCTGTACTTTCTCCCCCGGGACGAGCTTCATCGCTTATTGTCAATCTGAGGTCGCCGTTGTTGATCCTGGCTACACAGGAGACACGTCGGTGGGAATGTGTGGTGGGCTTCTCCCGAAGCTGAAATTCATATCAAATACTCATTTCCACTGTCCCTAGAAGCTGTGAAAAATCAAACTTCTAAGCCACTTCTAAGCCAACGATGGTCAACGCAATCAAAATCTACAGCCGTTTTTGCCGCATTTTCGACGCATTTGCGACACTCGAAAGGGAATCAAAACCTATAGGGTACTTCCTGTAATCTCAGAGTCTTGAAATTTGGTACAAAGCAACGTCTTATTAGAGCGGATAAAGGAAAAATTGCGAAAAGCATAAATATTTGGTCACAGTTAATAAAAAAATTAAATAGTAACAAGGCAAACAAGGGCAAATAACTGATGGTTACTGCCGCCTATCAATATCAGGCGCTATCAATGCGTAGACTAAAAGTATTTTAAAGTATTCATGACACTATGAATATCACATTATTTATTATCTTGTTTTACTTATAATTATGACTACGCATTTGCACTATCGTTCGTTAATGTAATTTGTGTGTACATTTTTTTCTATAAGGAAGCAGGTAGAGATCTTTGAATGTCAAATGTAATGGTGAATGTTTCTCGGGCGAAACACTCAGTAGCAAATTGTATTTCTACTTGTAATGGCTTAGGTACTTACTATTTCATTATAACTGGCAACTAATAGTAAGTTGCACAAAAAAAATAGTATGCACATTATATTATGGCTGTCACTGTCAAACATAAGGAGAAAACAGAGATAGCTAGATATTTAATGTAGAATACAATTAGAATGTGTTTCGACAACGGGTTGTTAATTTATTTGAAGGCTCTGGGGTTTATGATCTTTCTTGTGGCTTAGCGGCAAGCGGGTGCGAGTCACCAAAGATAGCCAAGACTCATGGCTTGGCCTAAAAATGAGGCTTGCTGGCATACTATAACTATATGTATAAATGTCTATTAATATTACACAGATTTGTACTTAATTATTTACTCTGCCCGACAATTACTTGCATTGTTTTCGTCCGAAAACTGTGTTAACTTCAAACAAAAAGGGCGTTGTGACACAGTCCCGCTCACGTGTCTCCTCCAGTACCTAACCATTATGTCCGAAATTTCGTCATATAACCTTGTCCAATATAAGGTAGCGATTATTTTATGCATTCAAACTTTCCAGTCACGTAGTATTGGCGAATATAACGCACTTTCCATGCTAATGTAAAACAGCTGTTAACCGATATTTTAATACATTGACAGGTAAACATTTTTGTTTCCTCTCTCTTTTAAGAGCCCCGCTCTTCTCGGAGTAGCAGCCTTTACTTTCCTCTGTCCTGTGCTCAACTCTTTTACCTTTTTATAAGTAAAATAGCGACGTTACTTAGAAAAAGGTAAAAGAGCTTAGAGATCAAATGAAGGTAAGCGTGCCTTCATTTGATCCCTAAGCTCTTCTCGGCCTTCTCCTTCCTCTTCTTCCTTCTGTCCTTCTAACAAACAAATAAAATTTTTGATTGTAATAATGCAACATTTTATTTTATCAGTAAAATGGTTATAAAATAAAAATACATAAATATTATTTTTTTTCTAAATCATAATTAAGTACCTACTTATGTTACAAAGACAATATTTTTTCATACACACAGGGAATATTATGTATTTACACTCTTGAATTCAGTAGCTTTTGTATATAAGTTAGAATTGAATTTGCATTTCAGTTTCGTGGCTAAGTGAATAACCATGATTAACTAGGTATTTTTAGTATCAAACTAAGAAAATGAACCTAAATACATTTAGTTGGGTATAAATATTGCATCTGAATAATATTACTTATTTCAAATGTCAATAGTTTGTACCTAGTAAAACTAGTTTTGTTGATCCCATTAAAATTATGCAATTTAGTTCTCGATTACCGTTATTTAGTTCAAAACATTAATTAAATCGATATAACATTAATCCATTATTTTTACCATAGTGTTCTTTTAAGGTTTGTTATGTTTTGTACAAAAATGTTTACAAACGTTCTACCACTAAACCCACTTAGAGCAATCTCTATCATCGTAATTCTTTTCAAATTGATTAGTGGCTTGATAGACAGTTCTGATTCTCTGAACGAAAACTTTTCCTGCCACCATCATCATGTGGCCTGATTTTCCCTATTAACTATTCTTAATAGTAGAAGACGGTAGTGCCATATTTGAGCCTTATTGTGCACTTTGGTATAGAAGCATGAAATTTCTACCATGGATAGAGTGTCTCACAATGATCGTTTTAAGATGTGGAGGGAAGTCAGATTCTTCCTCTGTGAGTGGTGGGAGGGGGGCAAAGGGGGTGAATTCCACGTCTTGATGATTATTTTTTTACTGATCCGTTAATGTTACTAGGGCTTGTATGGTGTCGTTTTCATATAAACCGAATACAAGGAATTCATTTTAACAATAAAAATGTATGGTCCCATACAAAAAAATTAAACATACTGCCAAAAAGTGAAAAGTGCCGCTACTTTTTTTTTGTTAGCACGTTATTTTTACTTTCAAATCTTAATTATTATGATATTAAAAAATACTGTGATAAAGCTTATTTAATGTAGTTTACAAATATATATAATTGTAGTATACTTGTCATACAAAAACTATTTTAAAAAAAAGAAGAACGTGCAAATTCCAGAAGATGCGCGCGGTGATTCGGTGAGATGTATGTACGCGTAGCGACAAATTTTCATAATGTACTATAGTCATTTGTTATTAATATTTTATAGCAATGCTACTAGCCATTTTGCGACATAGTTTTAATGTAAACAAATGAAAGAAATGCGTTTTTATTGCTTCCACGGAGAAAAACATTTAATAATTTTGACTTAGAGAAGGTTACTAATAAAACATCAGAAATAAAAGTAAAATGACGTTTAACCAGCAGTCACCAGTACAAAAGCAAAGTGCTGTACATTTGAGTGCAGCTTTGTTACATTTGCATCTTCCAGTACACCCTTTTTTAACGCTGCACTGCACGTAATTAACATAGTGATAGTGGGGATAGTGGTGTCCAGACTGGCTGCCATTCGTTCGAATTTTTAATCCAACCCCAGTTAGATGGTTCAGGAATATCTGGAACTTTTGTTAAAGATTGCATCCAAATGTAAGCCTGATAGGAAGCGCGTTTTATATATTGCTAGAGTGCCTTTTTTGTGGGGGGGTATGTTCTCTATGGCTCGGGATTTTTGGGTAAAGAGTTTTTTTTCTGGCTTCATTTATAGTCAGCATTTCACTAATGCGGTCATACATTAAAACCACAAATCTGCAATGAGTCGTCGCTTATTTGTTGTGGCATTGTTGTCATTTCTTCAAAGGCGCTGTTTACTTCTGGAAAAGATCGCCATGTTTCCCATGCTGTTTTTTCCCTATAACAACAAAAGTGAACTCCGTATCACACCCTGTGAACGCATGAAAGACGGGAACGTACTCACACTCACATTGTGACAAACTCATTGACGCTACCAGGTCGTGTAGCGGAAACTTGAGCCAACACCAAATGCAACCTGTAGTTCAGATAAATATATCTTTCTAAAGAATGCCACAGCCAGTACTAATACATCTGTGTCTACGGTGCGTATTGACCTGGTAGCGTCAATGAGTTTGTCACAATGTGAGTACGTTCCCGTCTTTCATGCGTTTACAGGGTGTGATACGGAGTTCACTTTTGTTGTTATAGGGAAAAAACAGCATGGGAAACATGGCGATCTTTTCCAGAAGTAAACAGCGCCTTTGAAGAAATGACAACAATGCCACAACAAATAAGCGACGACTTATTGCAGATTTGTGGTTTTAATGTATGACCGCATTAGTGAAATGCTGACTATAAATGAAGCCAGAAAAAAAACTCTTTACCCAAAAATCCCGAGCCATAGAGAACATACCCCCCCACAAAAAAGGCACTCTAGCAATATATAAAACGCGCTTCCTATCAGGCTTACATTTGGATGCAATCTTTAACAAAAGTTCCAGATATTCCTGAACCATCTAACTGGGGTTGGATTAAAAATTCGAACGAATGGCAGCCAGTCTGGACACCACTATCCCCACTATCACTATGTTAATTACGTGCAGTGCAGCGTTAAAAAAGGGTGTACTGGAAGATGCAAATGTAACAAAGCTGCACTCAAATGTACAGCACTTTGCTTTTGTACTGGTGACTGCTGGTTAAACATCATTTTATGATTTTTTATTTATAGTTGTTAGGCAACTAGCCATTCATATTTCTGAAATTGATTTTTTGAAAGAAAAATTTCACCTTCCCCAGGTGGGATTCGAACCCACGGCCGGATATGGAGGGGTCGTGGGTTCAAATCCCACCTGGGGGGAGGAGGTCAATTTTTTTTTCAAAAAATCAATTTCAGAAACATCATTTTACTTTTATTTCTGACGTTTTATTAGTAACCTTCTCTATGTCAAAATTATTAAATGTTTTTTTCCGTGGAAGCAATAAAAACGCATTTCTTACATTTGATTACATTAAAACTACGTCGCATAATGGCTAGTAGCATTGCTATAAATATTTATAACAAATGACCATAGTACATTATGAAAATTTGTCGCTACGCGTACCTACATCTCACCGAATCACCGCGCGCATATTCTAGAATTTGCACGTTCTTCTTTTTTTTTAATAGTTTTTGTATGACAAGTATACTACAATTATATATATTTGTAAACTACATTAAATAAGCTATTTAACTACTACTAACACAGTATTTTTTTAATATCATAATAATTAAGATTTGAAAGTAAAAATAACGTGCTTACAAAAAAAACGTGGCGGAACTTTTTACTTTTTGGCAGTATTTTTAATTTTTTTGTATGGGACCATACATTTTTATTGTTAAAAATGAATTCCTTGTATTCGGTTTATATGAAAACGACACCATACAAGCCCTAGTAACATTAACGGATCAATAAAAAAATAATCATCAAGACGTGGAATTCACCCCCTTTGCCCCCCTCCCCCCACTCAAAGAGGAAGAATCTGACTTCCCTCCACATCTTAAAACGATCACCGTGGGACACTCTATCCATGGTAGAAATTTCATGCTTCTATACCAAAGTGCACAATCATCGCGCTACCGTCTTCTACTATAAAGTATGTCACTTACGACTATAAATTAGGTCTTTGCATATTTTGATTTTTCTATGGTTACAATTTAGTTGCCTCTTTAATTTATTTATTTCCATTGAATAGTAATATGATGTCACTTATAGAGATTTATTAAAATCAAGGATATAGCAAAATAAATGTACGTTAATATTAATAAATAAATACCATAATACCAAATGAATATTCACAAACAATTTTTAATTAAAATCGAAAGCTCAAAGATATACATACAAATCTAACTGATATACATAGAAATCTAATACAATTTTGTAAAAGTGTTTTCAATCATAGAAAGCTGAACAAAATGCAATATGCCACTTTCCATATTATGAGTCAAACCAAATCATTACACTTTACGTCTTATCGCCATTTTATTCCAGGTACGGTTAGCAATAGAATGTACCTATATTATATATTAATAATACTTTCGTCACCATAAAGGTTACACATAATATTAATATACATTATGAAGGCATGATTCAGTAAAGTTAATTTATATATTTTTTAAGTTGTTTAATAAATAGACCTACTGGATCACTAGCTAAAACTCTAGGAACCAGCTAAACGGAATTTCCCCACGGAAATCGGGATACACGTAAACGAGATTTGTGTGGGTTTTGCTATACATACAGTCTATAATAATATGTGATAGTTTACCCACTTAAAATATAATTAACTTACATGAATAATTCAAACTGTTGGTTGTGTAAAACTGAACCAATTACATTAATTATATTTTTCTGAAATTAATACGCAGATTGTCATATTCAGGCAAAAATTATATAATAACAATTAAATCTGTAACGGTCACGAATATCACAAGATGTTAACAAGTGTAAGTCTAGATTGCGTTGAGTTTCCTGATCATAAACTCCAATCATTTTGCAGTGTAACCAATGTTTGCTTTACATTCTATGAATCAAACCTCAAAGGTCTCCAGAGCTCCACTTGGGGGGGGGGAGTTGGGAGGGTTGGTAACGCGTGAGTATTGCTTACGTCTATAGGCTACGGTGACGGCTTACCATCCGACCGTATGCTTGTTTGCCACCTGTGTGGTATAAAAAATAAAAATAAAAAAAATAAAACGGACATATTTTTTTAATCACGAGCTCAAGTTTACAGTATCGTACCTAGTTGGCACCAAAAATATTGTTATGGTTAACCTTTCTCCTTCCTGGTAACCGTCAGGAAGGAAGACCGTCAAATATTCAGCACCAAGCCTTCATTCAGCCTTCATTTCGGCTACAGAAGGATGATAACATACAATATTTTCGAAGTTGCCATGGCAACGGGATGGGATTATTTTATAAAATACTCATTATGATCGTGTGCTTGCCAATACATTTACCTATGCGTATAATAATTAACGTAAATCTTTCCAATAAGTAGTTAATAAGTGTGTCATTGAAAACGTTCCGTGCTTCCCGCTATTGTATTTCTATTAAATTAACAAACTAATTGTTCTTATATCGAACCATTCTTACCTCTCGATCAACGTACTTCGTGTAGGCGGCAAATACTGTTTCAATTGCCTACACACTGTTTCAACCGATTAACTTTTTGTACAATGTCAATGACATAAGTCGAGAAAGTAAGTGGGTATCAACCGGTATGGTGTCACAAGTGATCCCAGATAAAAATGAAAGCAATGCGGTTTGGTAAACTTGTGGTTTGATGATTGAGCTCGCTCCTCCAGGTGGAATTAGCCAATAAACTTCTCATAAAAAATCACTCATTCATTGTCATAAACAGCAAACATGTCTCGTAATGTCGGCACAATGAACTCTGTTATTTTTTTTTTTTTTTGTCAACGCGCCTCGATTCCAAATTTAAAATTGGTTTTTGAAAATAGTTTTTAATGCATTCTCTTTTTATTAATGTTAAAATATTCCAATATTAACGAAAACAATTGAATGTCGGTCGATGGTCGATACAAGAAAATTTTCACTGATTCTGCAAAAATAGACGATGAATATTGTATACGATTTAGACGTATTATTTTTATTATTAATTTAAACTTGTACTTATTGTATGTAAATAGTTAATCGCCAGTAAAAGTATATAAACGAAAAGTATTTTCCTTCGAGCAACACAACGGGAGTACGCATCACAGACTCCACAGTCTAAGTCTACAGTTATCTATAGACGATCTTGAAAATATAACGTTTTCTTTTATTCAAATTAATGTTATTCAAGCGAAAGGTAAAAAAATAGTTCATTATGACTTCTGCACACAAATAAATAAAAATAAAGAAAATTATATTTCCTGGTAAAGTTATTTTATTTGTTGAATAGATATGTAAACGTAATGTTCTATAAATATTGTGGAAAGTTGAATAAAACACTATAATATTACGATACAATATTTTTAGCTACAATAAATTGTGAATATGAATATTTCCACTTCACCTTGTGCCTTAGGTTAATCTGCCAAGAAAATACGAGGATGCTCGGACTTTACATTAATACAATATTTAGAATCATATCTCTATCATCTAAAATATTTTATATAAACATTCATAATTCATAGAAGTTCCCTATCCAATGGTAATAATTTAATTTGTAGAGCCTTGGTAGAGCAACTATAACTATTTAGTGATTTCGAAGGGTGGGCTCAAAGTTCATACAGCATTTCCCATTGTCCATTCATAATAGAGTTCTTTACATAACATTTTTTATTGGTTAAAGATATACCTACCTACATCGAAATAATATTACTACGTATAGAAATGACAGCGCCTTCAAATTTTGGCGCCGCGTTCGGCCGTGAGGGGCGTGCCCCTCCCTGGCCCCGCCCCCAACCGAGTCATAGAATATGACATTACTACGCAGGGGCGACACTTTGTTTATATTCTGCCTATTGGACATCTAATTGATTATTTTATTTTATTACAATATTTTATTTTACTTAATAGAATAAACTTAATAGAAAATAGGTACAATATTAGCTTTATAGGTAGGAAGCTACATAAAATTTTTGTTCTTAACTAAATATTAGTCAAAAATAAACTGAGATTAAATCAAAACTAACTTTATAATGAAATTTTATTTGTTCGAAAACGGTTGGTCGAAATTTAAAATGCTGTTTCGTTTTCCTTCTTTTTATTTTCTAGAAACTATTTTTTTTACTTAGTTAGTAACTTTATCCACATTTACATATTTTATACCTACTATATAAATATATTTTGTAAATATAGTTGAAAAAATCTAATTATAATAATTACGACAACAAAGTAACGCGTTATACGTGCCCATGAAATTTGAGGGTTGCCCTCGATTTTCCTGGAATTCCCATCATCAGATCCTGAATTGGTGACAACTTGGGAGTATGCACTTATGAATAAAAAAAGAATTTTGAAAATCGGTCCACAATTGGAGTAATCGGCGGACCTCCAAAAAAAAACAATGAAACATAGAACCTCCTTTTTTGAAGTCGGTTAAAAAAAAGCAAAAAATTTTTCAAAAATAAGTACCTAAATTATATTATAAAATTGACTCACGCTTAGTACCTACGTATCCCATCTGTACGATTACTTTTTGATAATCTATGATTTTCACATAGAAATGGCGGATGCAATCATGATGCAATAGAAAATAATGAAAAAAAATTGTTTTGGTTGGTTTTACTTAATTTTTTGTATACTTACCGATGATAAGTGACGCCGCTATCTTTCTTTCTTACTGTTGAACGGTTTTTGCAAGATTTTATTGAACATGACGGCATTTTTTAATTATTTTTTTTAACATAAATCAGAGGACCAATCACGATGAGCGTCGGCAAGTTTCTAAACGAGTCATAAACGAGTTGATGTCTATTGGCCTCAACGTATGGGGACAAAAATTTTGTTCGCGGTGTCATTTCTATACGTAGTAATATTATTTCGATGCCTACCTATAATTTTATATATAGGTATATTTTCACTTCCTCATCATTCACTATAACAGTTTAAATCAATCAATCTCATGAACGCGCTTTCCTACACTGTATGTAGACGTACATGAATTACTATGACGACACCAGTATGTATTACATTTATCTCTTCTAACGATGTACTGCATTCTTAGTATGAATGATGAGTTGTTTTGAATAAATAGGCACATAAATATTACAGCATTCTTTGAAGACTCATTATCTGTAAGGATAATGTACAGTTAAGATCCGTAAACAGATTATACTTAAACCGAGATGCGATGTAACATAATCGGAATTTTGCTGTATCTCTGTTAATTAATTTAATTATTAAGGTAATTTTTCTATAATAATATTGCAGTGACTTGTCCGATATACGAAAATTTTATCAGACAGAATCTACAAACGTTAGAAGTTAGAAGATAAAAATTGTATAAGATATAAAGATGCATTTATTTCTTTAATCTAAACGTAACGTTTTTATTTAAATAATCATTAGTATATAAACGGAGAAAATGAATTGAGATGTCTCAGAATAGAGAAGAATGGCGTAGACGAAAGGAGGCTTATACCCAGCAGTGGGTCGAGGAAAGCTGACGGACGTTGATGATGATATAAACGAAAAGTATTTTCCTTCGACCATCACAGACATCACAGTATAGAACACAACGGTAGGACACATCGCTGACTTTCCTACATTTTTTTTTTTAATAACCAATCCAACAACGTTTAATACATACGTTATACGTAGAATATTAATAGCTAAATAGCTAACATAACATTTATTATACTTAATTTATATCCCTCGTAATTGTACATGTAGGAATTTATTTTTAACTGATGTATTTTTTCTTTGTTTTAGGTTAAGGCGAAGTATATTGCTTTTAACGTCAGTGTTAGCTATACAGACATGTGCACAAAAAATCAAAACAGATGACGGCAGTGTGCAAGCAGTTCCTAGTGATTTAAGAAGAGCCGTTAGTGAGGCATTAGCTTTAGAAAAAAGATTTCTACAGGGCGCTAGAGATCCGTAAGTACCAATTTTATTTTTTTATACCACAAAGTTGGCAAACAAGCGTACGCGCCTGATGGTAAGCATCACCGTAGCCTAAAGACTCTTGCAATACCGAGGTATCACTCACGCATTGCCAACCCTCCCAACCCCCCCAAGTGGAGCTCTGGAGACCTTAGTCACCGTAGGAACACAACATGGCCGATACCAATGCTATTTGGCTACGATCTTCTGTAAGGTGGAGGTCCTTCCCCAAACGGGCTGCTCCGGATTATCCGCTGTGCCCTACCTATTTTTGATTTACCCAAGATATAAATAAGTACAGTCAAGATCATCAACACAATGCAAACGAATTTTTGCAATAATCCTGAAAATATCTAGTAAGATTGCAAAATTCTCTGTCAGATCTGTTTTCTCTAATTATCCTACGTACAGTCAGCCAATGAAAGAGCCGAGCAGCAGGGTAAGGAATTTACTAGAATTTTTATTTATCAATAGAACTCAGATATGTAATTACAAAGTTTCAAAAATTCTTAGTTCTCTATTATGCTCAATTTCATCGGTTGACCTACATAATGTCATATATGTGACTTTTTGTCTATATTTTGAGAATAAATCTTTAAACCTAAGCTCAGAGAGAACCACTACAATCGTAATTGATACACGCAATGAATTTAATCAAAATTTAGATTGATTAGAAAGGATTGGAAGATAACTTTTGTTACAAGTGAATGGTTTTATACAGTACAAAGCCTTTCTATGATTTCCGTAAGAATAGTTATAAATGAGTTAGTGGTACACCTGTCATATGTAAGTGGCTATTGTCTATGAAACACTAGTAACCTCAATAAGAGGTTATAGGTAGTTGACAATATGTTACGATAGATATTATGTCACAGTACGCAATTCCCTTGTTCTCTTAACAAAAATTGTTCAAATCTCGTGTCTCACTCGTGCAAAATAGGAATAGAGCGGGCTAGAGAATTGAATTGACACAAGATTTGAATGATTTTTGTTACTAGAATAGAACCGCTGCTTGGCAATAGTATATGATATAATCAATTCGGGAAAATATATAAAAATCGGGGTTTCGGTATTAGTTGTCTTGTCACTAGAATGAAAAGAAGAGCTTAGGTACTCAACCAGTGTTCTTTACATATAGATGTATTTTTGGTCACTATTTCATCTTACGTATTACTTTTGTATGTACGTTAATAATTAATTATCCCGTTTCTAAAATATTTGATCGTTGAACGATTTATCATTAAGCGATTAGACCCTTGCCAGCAGCATGCGATTCCTGTCTATTCCAATACCAACTGCAAAAGAATGCGTGAATAGACAGCCCGGTGGTGCCTTGGTGGTGATCCTACCATCATCGGCATCAGAGCGCAGCGGCGTGGTTCGATTCCCGCTCGAGCATTATGATGGCATTTGTAGTTGTTCTCGAATCTGTGTATTTTTTACATATTTAAAATAATATATACGTTGTCTGTCATAACCGAAACACAAGCAAGTTAAATGTTTTTCCTTTTCAAAACACTTAATCTTTTTTTTTCAGACAAAACTGCACAGCAGACCAAGATGAAGCGAGCAATACTCCTTGCCCGCCGAGCAAATACCGGAGTGCTAGCGGAGAGTGTAATAATGTTCGACACAGGCCTTGGGGCAGAAGGGGGGACGTATTTTTGAGGCTACTACCACAAAACTATGCTGATGGTAAGAATTTTTTATTTATGAATCTTATGTACGTTTTCTTAAAGCCCAGTGTACTTAAGCAGAAATAAAAGGAGCGGAGTCAATGTGTTTCCTCAATAACCAATAGGATTTCGTTATTCCAAATTTCAGAGGCCCTAAACAAATGGTAAACTTAATTTATCGATTTCAAAAAAATTGTATGGATAAGCGGATTACGATAAAAAAAATATTAATGACGTTTTCTATATTTTGTCAATGGCCCTTGGTCAAAAAAACATTTTTAATGGTTATTTACTACTAGGTACACGTTTTTCTTCTCCTCCAATCTTTTCTTCAGTAGTTGACAGTCTATTACGATTGGCACGGTCTTCTATTTAAGCCAGTTGTATACCTAACGAAGAATATATCTGAATTATGTTTTTTTTTTTAACTACTGTCATTTTTCAAATATAATTTTAATACTAAGTATTTGTATTTATTACTTTTATAAATTACCGGCAATGAATAAAATTAAAAACATCACAAAAAGCTAAACTTTAATTGCGTTATAAACATAATTTGTTGCAAAGTTAATTAATGACCCGGATTCGATCTAATCGATCAAGGATCCCATCAGTACTTAATATTCCTAATAATCGCATCGCAATCGCGTTCGCATTTATTTAAGTATTAGTTAGGATATTTTTTGCGTTACCTACTTTTTTATTTGTGATAGAAGCCACATAGGGCAATAACGAGCAAGCTATTTAATCAAAGATAATTAATCACGTTTCCCTATTTATAATAAATAATAATAAGTCGTGTTTTCAATTGCAATTTATTGCCGAAGAACTTGCAGAAATTATCGCAATATCTTTTACATTGATATCATCATCATCAATATCATATCGACCCATAATCATCCCACTGCAGGGATACAGGTCCCCCATATAAATTACATAATCATTTATATCAAATTGAATAGCACAGTATTGGCAAAATGTAAAAAAAACTGATTTTGTGTGATTTGTCCCTATATAAGTAACTAGCTGACCCGTGCCCACTTCGTTGGGCATAATGTTAATAACCCTTTTTTAGTACAGGCGTTCGTAAGAAACGCTTTCATTCGACCGTTTTTTCTCCGATTCACTTTGCAAAACCGACTACCACATAAAAGCCTTTTTATTTTTCGGTTTTTTTATATAACCTATGACACTCAGCAATAATGTGGCTTTCTATTGGTGAAAGAATTTTTAAAATCGGTTCAGTAGATCCCGAGATTACCCCTTACAATTTAACAAATATACAAACACACAAACTTTACTTCTTTATAATATTAGTATAGATTAGTATAGATTAAAAAAAATGTCGTGCTACGTATTACTACGAAAGTTTTTGAGCAAGCCCGCGGAAGGCATTTAAAAAAAAATCTTATGGCCTTATTTTTCAGGTGTGTCTGAACCTATATCATCGCCAAAGCTGCCAGTAGCATCATTGGCTATACATGCAGCGGCTCAGCTTACTGAGCCAGCCGACCACGACTACGTGACTAGCATGCTAGCAGCATGGGGACAATTCTTAGTTGACGACCTCGCTTCCACTGCCAACGGGAACAAGGTATAACAGACATTTTACTTAAATTATAAATTAATATATCCAACATTCTCAGATCACGATATTGATATTATGGAGTTTTAAAAGTTCATTACATTTCAAATTAAAATAAAATTCCGAAATTGACTCGTTGCGTTGACGAACGTTCGCATTTTTAAAATCTATGACAAGATTTGTTCACTATTTAGATCCGATATGTCGTTTATCCTACTCTATCATAATAACGCTGCCATCCACGCTGCTATATGCCAGTATTATTTTGTAGTAATAGTAAAAGGAATCCTCGAAACCAAACCACAAAAACAATAAATACTCGTGCCACAGTTGCCTCCTAGTTCACGAATCCGTAGTCACTAAGGCTTAGTGTGACCTAATGTCTGTTAGTACGTATAGTAATGCTACCACGTAATATTCTAACTAAGGCCACCGGACATAAGCTTTTTAAGTCGATGTTGCAACATACGTAACCGTATGTCTAATGGCGTATTTTTTTTTCAACTTGAACTTGGCCTAGAGGATGATTACATTGTTAATAACCTAGTGACGTATTCGGAGATATCGCAATATGTATCGCGAATCAAGGTGAGACTTGGTTTTTGATTGACCAACACTTTTTGAATAGAGCGTATCTAAAGAGCTTTTGTTGTTCAATAACATTGTAACTTATTTTTGTTTTTATTTAAAGAGAAATTTTAATGTAACATTTTGTACCATATTTTTTCAATGTCAGCAACATAGAATAGTAAGCCCTCTAATTATTTTGTCGTGAGTTCCTTTTCATTTTTTTTGTGTCGGATGATAATGTATAGTCGAAACTAAGTAAACTGGATGGAGTTCACCTGATGGTAAGTGATCACCACTGCCTATGCAGCACCTGGGTCGTCGTACGAAACACAGCGGGATATCACCGCTATTTTCACGTCGATATTTCATGATGGAGTGGTACTGCCGCGGTCGAGCCAGCACATACAACCCACTACCCGTTCGTAGCTAGTGTCTACCAGTCAAAAATTATAAATGCTTTACTAGACCAAGATCTGTACTTCCTGCTATATAGGGGACACAGCTGCGAAAATGTGTGGTGGGCTTGTCCCACAACATAGACTTACATAATCCCAGAGTAGTCGAAGCACTTTTAGGTGAAAATAATAGCTTTTTAATGATTTAGATTGTATGTGAAAGTAGAGCCAGATTACCAGCCTATCGGCTATAACTACAATCACTCATCAAAACAAAATTAAACATTTGATAATAATCTTTGAAAATGGCAAAAATAGTTATCGACAGAGAACCGGTTCACATCCGTACTCAAAACGTATTAAGTGTTTATAATGTTTTATTACACTAATATATTATTTTTTTAAACGCATCACTGTTTGCTCTTCTTAATACCAAAACTAATAGCCGTACACCAAGTTGTTTAATGAAATATTGTTACTTATGCAGTACAATGTCAAGAGAGGTAGGGCACAGCGGATAATCCGCTCAAATCGGAGCAGTCCGTCTGGGGAAGGACCTCCACCTTACAGAAGATCGTAGCCAAATAGCATTGGTCTCGGCCATGTTGTGTTCCTACGGTGAGTAAGGTCTCCAGAGCTCCACTTGGGGGGGTTGGGAGGGTTGGCAACGCGTGAGTGATACCCCCGGTATTGCAAACGTCTATAGGTTACGGTGTCGGCTTACCATCTGGCCGACCGTAGGCTTGTTTGCCACCTGTGTTGTATAATAAAAATAAAAAATTATATTTTACTCGTGATGCGGCTGTAATACATTTTTTATTATTTCTAAAGGAGTATCTGTTGTAGAGTTTTATTTTCTTATACATCGTGATTACCATCGTCAGCATTTATCGACAGACTGTTAAGTCAACTTTTGTCTACGCCGTCTTTCCTATATACAAATAAACAAAATCAAAATCTTTGTACAAGATGTCAGTTTTCACGCAAGTAATAATATAAAAATATTTTTTAATTTTATCTACATTTCTGTTTAGAAATTATTGAGTCTTTTTGACCGAACTTTTGGCAATTAATAAAATTAAATTTCTCTTACCATCCACGTCTCAGTAATTATCTAACAAATACGGACAGTTACCTATACGGAATGCTCGCCCACCGCTACATATAGAGGACATTTAATATATCGGAATCATATGAATCGTCAAGTATCGGTTGCATAACATTTCGTGATAGTTCGCGAGGTCGCAAGAAGAAAGGTTACGTAGCAATCAGTGAAAGCAATGGAGTAACAGGCAATCTTGCGTACCTTATGGGCTAGCCCGTCATCGCTACACCTACAGTACACGTAACAGTACTTTAAATCGCTTTACGTCAATATTTTAAACCTTTCTATTCTTTTACACTGTCGTAGGTACTTGAATTTGCAGAATATAGACATATTCAAGCTGTTGAGTAATTTATTTTTTCATAGTACGCCACCTGGTCCCAAAGCGCTTGAGCTACCAGGCAACAATTATATTAGTCAGCTTCACTGGCCCTTGGTTTTCACAGTTCCTCTATAGATATATGATCAGTAGCTTAATGTCAGTCCAGAGTCTAGACTGTCTGAACTCCAGACAGCAGACGTGTTTGTTTGCAATGTCATTTCTGCTAAAATAATTACAAATTAATTTTTCAATCTGTAAAACAAAACAATAGAAGAACCACACAGGTGAAACGTTGACTTCACGAAAAATTTAAACAAAAACGAGTTACTTTCTCTAGAACTCACAAAAGTTAGCTCCTTAAGCTATTCAAATCATTCAAGTGAGTGAGTGTATGGTTGACAAAGCTTAACCAATGAATTACACAATGTTGATTTTAAAAATAAGGTCATATGTATTACGTATGCCGTGCGTAAGGTGAAAGTTATTTTGGTATTTTTAGCTATTGTTCATGGCATACTAATAAAGATAATCCACTTTAATTTGGGTCATTATGCAATTTTTAATTTGACGATGTTTATTATAGGTAATATCAACATGAACATTAGCGAATTCTTATTCTAAAAATATCAAACTGAGAGTTTAGTTAAGAAATACAAAAAAAAACCTAGATCATGATTATTTTTATTCAAATAGCTGCTGTACCCACGTGCTATAAGACATTAGGAAAATACTAACACAAAAGGTTCACAGCGTTGAGAAATTTTATGCTAATTTGTTTTGTTATATTGTTAATTAATTTCAAATTAAGTTATGATTCGTGACGTATAAATCTTTATAATACATATATATAGAAAATAAGTGAGTGACCTTATCAACGAACAGCACAAACTCTTGAATGTAGAGAGCTAAAATTTTGTAAAGAGGTTCTCTTTATGTAGACAAAGACTAGATGAGAAAACGTATGTACTGGCAAACACTCCAAAAAATCTTATACTTATTCCTAGTCGTCGATTTCTATGGCGGCGACTATTCGTGATCAAACTGACGTGACCACATTAATTTCAAAGTTATTTTTCACTTAAAATACCAGTAGTTTTCATACATATTAATATAAATATGTTGAATATAATCTCAAAGAACTTATTAAACGTGTAATTTACTTGAAGTTTTGCACGTTAATTAAATGTCATCCTGTCAACCGCTTAATTGCTGATAATAATAGTTCTATACTGACAGCACTTTATTTGGTACCTATTTGACCTACTAAAGTCTAACCCGTTGAATATATCTAGACATAAATATATACTATATCGCTTTCAATTTAACATGTAGATAACATACATTTTATTTAGTTAAGTACTTACTAGTTTGTTAACACGGTCTAATCTTTATTGTAATTTATGAATACAGCCTAAATGTTAATCATGCTCTCAATAATACGGATCTTATCTTAGGTTTAAGGGCAATTTATGAATATTAAATTGATTGCAATAAGTAATTATGCATATTTTCCAGGAATGCCAAGGCTCGCACTGTGAATATGTTCGATCTGCGCCAACGAGAAACTTCGACTCTTGCGGTTTTGGTAAGAATATATTTTTTAACATACGATAGATAAAAAACAAGCAGGTCACTTGATGGAAAGTGGTTACCACCAGCAAAATCTGGAGCGCGCTAAATTGCGTTGCCTTGCTAAAAAGAATCCTCGACCAAGGAGGCCGCATGCCGCGCGGCCCTAAACTGGCCAGCATTTTTTTTTATTTTTTTTATTATGATATTCTTACTTTTTACTCTTGTCAATTATTTTTTCTCTTCAATACGCGTTTTCTAAATTCAAATATGTTTTTTTAATGAAAATAAAAAAGGACTATGATCCTTAATGAATGGTTCAAAGGGTATAGAGTTCAACATTTTAAAGCTTCAAGAAAGGACATAGAGAGAAAAGAGATAAGACTTGCTAATAATTTCTAGAAAGTCAACTTGCTTGATAAAAACGTCTGATTATCAGACAGATTATCCACAAATAGTAAAACATCCAACAAAGTCTAGTAGACTTTATTGAATGTTTTACTTTTAAGTGTTAAAGTTTATGTACAAGGAAGTTATACTTATTATTCAGAAATTTTTCATTATACAACTTGTATGAAATAATATCTGACCAAAAATGTAGGTATGAGCTACATTTAATACAATCATTTCACGGTGACTGGGTGTCGAGTTGTTTGAAATGTAGAAGTGTAGGAACTACTTAATAAACTGGTTTCAATTTTCGCTCTCAATATTAATTAAAGATAAATGTTGACATACCTAGTCTTTCATTATAATTTTTTTTTTCTTTTTTAGTAAAGAATCTGTTCTTTATAATCGACGAAAATTTAATACCTTTTTATAAATAAATAAAAATAAATAAGTAATAAAAGAAACATTTTAAGGTTAGGTACGTGTTTTATTATTTATGCATAAGTACATAATTTTATTAATATTATAAATACGAAGTTTGTAGGATGGATGTCTAGATGTGTAAGTAGATGGACTGACCCATAGGATAGTTTTTATCCCTAAAATCACGTCGAAAACGAGAAATACAGGATTTCGATGTGAAGGAATGTTATAATTATAATTTTATTAAAAGATGTAAATATTTAATAATAATATATTTTCTCACCAGAACACAGGGAGCAGATGAATTTGGCCACTTCTTTCCTCGACGGCTCCGCGCTCTACGGCAACTCAGAAAAAGAACTGCGCTCTCTAAGATTGTACGATGCTGGAAAATTGGACTTGAATTCTTGCTTAAAGTAAGTTGATTATGTTATACTTATTATAACAATATAATTTTTCTATCAAAGTTACTTTTGTGACAATAGAAGTAGCGTGATGACTATGTCTTTGCTTCGTGAAGTCCCCCGATAAGGCATTTTTGATAAAATGGTGAACAACTAGATAGAGTAATTAATACTTTTAAAGATCTTGCTTTAAATGTGACCCATTTTTTAAAGTTTGAAGTATATTGTTTATTCTGGAATGTTTTCGAGAAAGGCAATGAAAACAACAGGATTGCATGGGAGAAACACGCGCTGTTTACTTAATATTTTTTAACGTTACAACACGTGTTAATCTTATGATGTACAAAGTTGGAATTCCTTGATGTCGTCACAGAAATGGATTGTATGCAAATGCGACGCTAATCCAACCTTCAGATTGTACCTTTCCTGGTGATTTCAATCTCAATTCTATTACCATATGTTTTCCATACTAAATAAATAAATACACTTACCTCGACTTTAGTTTATTAAACCTTTACATAGTGGTAGAGAAAAAAATACTTTCATTTAACTTTATTTTGTTTTAAGTATGATCTTATCACCAGTTGTTAACAGCATACTTAAAAAGATACTGTTAACAAAGTGTGAATTGAAATGAAATGAAATCGTTTATTTCAGAAATTAGACCTTCACAGGCACGTTTTCTTGTCATTTACAACTTGTTTAAATAATGAATATAATAAACTACGTTATAAACTACAACCATTTCGGACACAAGCGAAATGGCAACTGGTAAAATGAAATGGCGAAAGAAAACCGGTTACGGCCTATTTTGTCATTTTGTACTTTTTTTTTCCACTCATTAGTTACAAATAGTTACAATGTAATATTAAATACATTAAAATTTATAAGAAGAATACGCGGAATGTTATACACAATGGTGTGGAATGAACAAGAATTCGCTGCGAACCCCTTCCCGTGAATTCATACACGCATTGGTGAAGTACTAGTGAAGTACTACATTAACTTTGAGACCACGCGGTGAATTTTCCCTTTCTAGACAAAATCTAAGATTTCCCCATCCCAAAGTACAATTTCGCATGATTTTTGTCGTTTAAAATGTGATCATCAGAGCTATCCATCAGCTGATGTTATCATCAGTCAGAAAATTTAATATTAAATCATAATTTTTAAAATACTTTACATATTGATGTAACCATATAGTCCACCAAGCGAAGGAATCTCAGGAGAGAAAATTCGTGTAGTAGCGAATTTTGGCATATTTGTAGGAAATGGTGTTTTAAACAATATACTAAAAGTACTGATGGGTGGGGGTGGAGCGACGGAGGGAGTGTTTAAAGGTCCCGTGTTTTAGTTATTCGTAAAAATCTCGTAAATGGTAGACCATATGAAACCATATGACCATATAAAAATAATCTTCTACTTCCTACAAATATGCCAACATTCGTTACTACACGATTAGTTCCCCTGAGAGCTATTTTTATGTCTTTGTTGGGTGGACTAATAAGGTTACAGATAATTTTTGTTTCGTTGAGATAAAAGATATAAATTGCAAAGGTACAATCCGCGCCAAGATAATGAGACCTGACGTATCATGTGATGTGACTTGCGCAGTAGACGATTTCTATACCATTTTACTAGAAATCTACTGTGCAAGTCAAATCAGCAATCAATCTCATCTCTTGTGCCTCGGATTTTAAGTTATAACAAGAATTAAATTTTTAAAATTTCATATATTTTCCTCAGATGCAAAGAAACAAAACCCACCGCTCCTCTTTACAAAGCAATTCTGTCTGAACACAATCGTATTGCTGGTGAATTGTACTCGTTGAATCCATTCTGGGATGACACCACAATCTTTTTGGAGGCGAGACGAGCTGTTGCTGCTATTATTCAACATATTACTTACAATGAATTCCTGCCTGTATTATTGGGAGAGGTAAGAGAATTGCCCATCAGGGTCTACAAAATGGTCTAACAATTTCTAAATAAATAAATAAAAAATCTTTTCTTTTGAAAATCTTCGTAATAATACCGCTCAATTGTATAAATAAAACGAAATAATACTTTTCTTCTACAGGTTGGTATGGCCAAGGCAGAATTGAAATTGCAGTCTATTGGTTTCTGGCGCGGTTACTCCAGTGCCGTACGTGCTGGTACACAAACAGAATTAGTAGCTGTTGCTCCCATATTCAAGGCAATGATGAACGAGAAATTGGTGAGCATTTTACGTTCTACAGTGTGTTTTGATTAAATACAACATTTTATCAATGTAGCAAATTGCAATAATGAAGATCACAAACGTTCCCACAGCTTTAAAAAACTAAATAGGAAATCTATCTGTAATAAAGCGATCGATCTTTAACATAAATATTAAAGAAAAAACCTAAAACTACCTAAGCTTAACCAAATGCCAAATAAGTGTAAATAATATACAAACAAAAGTAAGCATTTAATATTAAACTTGCAGATGAACACAACGGTGACACTTGAGCATTTAGTGAATACAGAAGCTCGTAGAGTATCTCATTTCCCAGCATCAGCACAATGGGATCTCCAGCGGTCTAGAGATCATGGTGTCGCCCCATACTTACGTGCTCTACGCATGTGCGAACCTATGACTTCTATCAAGACATTTGGAGATCTCGAAAAAATGGGATTCGGCAGAACCCAAGTAGAGATGCTAGCTGACATGTACAAGTATGTATACTGAACATTTAAAAGAAAAATTATAATTTTATTTTAAACAAATATTTCATACTTAGAATGAAGTGGCCTATCCAACAAATAATCTCTACAAACACTTTAACGCATTTTAGGTAGCATAAAAGATTTGAAAAGACTCCTTAGTAATAACCCACATGAATTAAAGAAAGGTGACTTTCATCCTAAGAATAAGATTTTATGTTTATGTGTGAAGTAGTGTGAACGGTGTGAAAACTGTAATCAAATCTTACGTAAGATATTTCTTCCATTGAACATAAGTCTTTATTAGAAAAATATAAATCTTCTACCTCCTTATAAATGTTTAATAGCTATTAACACATACGTACCTATACAAAAGAAGTAGGTAATACTCGTAACGTAATACTGTTATGTGTTCATGAATATGCCGGTCCATCTAGTGTTATGACTTCCTTTCACACTATACTTATTAACACTTATTCCAGAAATGCTGAAGACATTGAATTACTCATTGCCGGCGCATTGGAAAAGGCAGCAACTGGTGCTGTCGTTGGATCTACCATTGCATGTGTTTTGGCTTTGCAGTTCGCAAACTTGAAAAAGAGTGACAGGTACTCATAAAGTTTGAAAATATTTTTGAAAGAAATATTTCACCTCCGCCCTAAGGTTCAAAATTAGAATGGCTAGTTGCCTAACCACTATAAAATCCAATAATAAGGGTCGATCTAAACACCAAGAAAATTGGAAGTCAAATCTATAAGATAAATAAAATTAAATTGATGAAATATCTATTGAATTTGAACGAGAGATCGGTTAACTCTGGTCCAAGTACTTATCTAAGTATTTAACTAGTATTTCAAGATTTTGTTATTATTAAAAGTACTTCTAATCTTTTCTAATCTTAGAAAGAGCTTGAACAGGCCCATTGGAGTTTTAATATTTTTAATTCGTAAGAAGATCATGATTGACAATGATTGATGATAGGTAATGAGCAGATATTTTGATGATAATAATTTAAATTTCCTAAAGTTAATAATCGATTTGTGCTACTATATTATTAGTCAATTTTTTTCATTAATTATAATTTAATATTCTCTACAGGTTTTGGTACGAGAACGACATTCCTCCATCGTCATTGTTGCCGGAACAACTTGGAGCTATCCGAAAAGTATCACTATCTGGTCTGCTCTGTGAAGCTGATGACTCTATTACTAACATTCAACCGAAAGTCTTTGTTAAAGAGGATCACTATTTGTAAGTAGAAAATACGTATTCATTTCTTAGCACTATTTTCGGAAAAACTCGTTTAAGTAGGTACAGTAACATGAACTTTTAACACGTTAACGGTCCAGTGTACAGCATGCGTTACACGGTGAGTACCGTCGAGTTGTACCTATTATTATTCTCGGGTACTAGAATCAACGACACGGGATCACGTTTCGGAATGCTTATATGGGGACTGTTAACGTGAAATAAGCAGTACTTATTCGATTAAAAAATCGAATCAATGTAAGAATTTCTTATAATTTTCATATTCAATCTTTCTCACATTTTCGATATGCAATTATATTTTGTTTCACGTAAATATCAGTAAAATTATATGACTTCAAAACTTTACAGAAATGCTGCACAACATTGCTCGCAACATGGTAAATTAGAATTAAATGCTTGGAAAGATGAAAGTGGGGCTAAAGCTGCAGAAAAGCTGTCCCAGGATATGCTCGCAACAGCACTAGAAAAGGCTAAACAGGAGATGGCTGAAAGGAAACGTCTAGAGTACATGCTTTGGGAATCACGTAAGTTGTTTAAAATTGTCGAACTAAGCTCATGCTAGAATTAAATTAGATTTCTGATGCACTAGCATCTAACCACGAAGCAGTTATACTTAGTTTAGTTAAGAATTTTGCGTAAAAACTATTGCGTAAGAGGGCTAAGAGTAAAAATTATATAATCTATTTTTAAAGTATGCCGTCTTATAAATAACGTTGTTAAATTAAACTATTTCTTTAACAATGGCTATTATTTTATAGTTCTTCGAATAAACCTAAAAGCGGATACAAGCGATAGCGTTAAATGAAAAAGTTCTTAGTCTACATATAGGTGATCTTGGGATTAAAAAATCATGACATTCATTAATTCCAATTGTAAATTTTCATTATTAATAATAATTTGTAGGTGGTGGAGCCGATCCTAAATCTCCTGTAGGTACAGCAGCATCATTCTCAAAGGCAAACAAATACGCGTTGAAGCAAGCAAACACATCACTGTTTTATGAATTCGCTACCAATGAACTCCTCAACAATATTCATGGAGGGTAAGTAACAAAATTTACAAATTGATTCAGAAGTTTTAACCGTTATGTTACGCTCTTTGACTTTTGCAGCAAAAAATATGTTTCTCGTGTATGTACTGCCTGATATTTTTTTATTTATTTAGTTCCTCAGATCTTACTTGCAGTCAGCACCACGAGAGATGAGATACCTGGCGTATTACGTGATCGACCTGCGCAGTAGACGATTTCTATAAAATTATACTAGAAATCGTCTACTACGCAAATCAAATCAGCAATCAATCGGGTCTCATCTTTTGTACTGATATTTTTATTTATTTAGTTCCTAAGATCTTTGAAACTTATAGAGTTAAGCTTTATTACATTTGGATTAATCTTTCCAATTTTTTATATTTTCTTTTCTTTTTTAGTATCAGTAACCGTCGAAAACGCCAGATAATTGATGACTTTGGTGCATCAACTGACTTCGCAGACTCGCTCCAATCCGTCGACGTTAGCGGTTTTGTTGGTCAGGATCAGGGTCCGTCTATTGAACCTCAATGTGATGATGCTGGCGCCTGCGACCCTGATAGTCCTTTCAGATCTTACACTGGATATTGTAACAATTTAAGGAACCCTAACTTGGGCAAAAGTTTAACTACCTTCGCAAGATTATTGCCTCCTGTATATGAGGATGGTAAGGATATATTTTTGGCTAATTTGAATTCACATTTTATAGCTAAACAGTCTACTCAATATAATTTCTAATGTAATAATACAAATTTCTAAGATCATTAATATAATTTTTAATAATACAACGACTTGTATATAACGTTTACACCTCAATTTAAACAACTATAGCTTCGTTTCGTCAATAAAAACTCTTTAAAAATACGTTGACCCACGATTTTAGAGCTCATTTACATACTGAACTTTTTACAGCTATTTAAATGTATTATAAATATCTATTCCAGGTGTAAGTCGTCCCCGCAGCAACTCGGTCACGGGAACACCGTTACCATCCCCACGTATTATCTCTACAGTAATCCATCCCGATATCTCGAACCTGCACACGCGTTACACATTGATGACGATGCAGTTTGCCCAGTTCCTTGATCACGAACTCACCATGACTCCAATTCACAAGGGTAAGACTTATAGATCTTAGGAGAGATTTAAGAGAGACATCTTTATCTTCTTAATTATCCAACACCACGTCTCGTTTTTCCACTGCCATTTTCCATTACCGTCTATTTTCTTTCTGATTAAATTCGTTGTGAGTTTCAAGACAGCTGTAGTTTGTCCCCTGGGACGTCAATAAGTTTCATTGCTTATTGTCAATCTGAGGTCGCCGTTGTTGATCCTGGCTACACAGGAGACACAGCGGTGAGAATGTGTGGTGGAGTGGGCTTGTCTCGAACTTCTTTTAAGAGTGCACTAGTCACTCGTTGGTGGGCGTGGCTAATTTGCATGCTATTTCGCTGGGAAAGGGATAGACTCGGTTAAGAACAGTGCGAAACTGTTTACACCGATTTACACACAAATATTGTTGAAATAAATAAATAAATATCATATTATATGCAAAAACAAATATTGTTTAATATTGAAACGGGCGTCTAAAAATTTACGAGTAGGCTTTTGAGAGAAGTGTTCTTGTGATAAAACAGCTGAATGTTTTAATTAAAAATAAAGTTATTTAGATTTTTGAATAACCAAACTTTGCTTGTATTAATTTTGTTTTAGAGATTTCATACTTCTTCATATCATATTGCAATAGTCCTATTTTCTGCAATAGTATCATATTGCAGATAATAGGACATTGAACTCATTTAATCACTTTCTAATAAGGAACTTAAGAACTTGTTTTATTCTAAGTATCTTTTCATCAGGTTTCCACGAATCAATCCCCGATTGTCGTTCATGCGATTCTCCACGTACGGTGCATCCCGAATGCAACCCCTTCCCAGTGCCAAGAGGTGATCATTATTACCCTGAAGTCAATATCACTTCGGGAGAAAGGCTTTGCTTCCCATTCATGAGAAGTCTGCCTGGTCAACAAACTCTGGGTAAGTACTATTTTATCCTATTTAAAAAATTTCTAGCTTTTAAAATAACTACTTAACTACCTACTTCCTACATAGGTGGGCATTTGATAGAATATAAGATCTAATGGATAATTTTATTTTCATCACACAGACGACAGTTCATTTTCTAAAATTACAAAATTAATTATTCTCGAAAATTAATTTCTTAGCAGCTTAACCTTTCCTACATGTTACATATTTGATGGAAAATAGTTCGTCAGATCCTCTGATGGATTTTTTCTATCATTTATAAAATGGGTTATTTTCAAAAATTAAATGTGCTAAAATGTTGTCAAAAAGAAAATATCTATTCTAAAAAATCAAAATCAAGTAAGTAACACTAATCTTAAAAACTTAATTTTAGGTCCCCGTGAGCAAGTCAACCAGAACACAGCGTTTATTGACTCATCTGTCGTGTATGGTGAGAATCCTTGCATCGTTCGCAAGTTGCGTGGATTCCATGGTCGTCTGAATGCCACTACCAACCCAGCGGGTGGCCGCGAATTGTTGCCGCGTTCCGACTCACATCCTGAATGCAAGGCCGCTAGTGGATACTGTTTCATAGCTGGTGAGCTAATTACTATAACATGAACAACACATGTAACATCTGTTGAACCTACCTACATTTAGCAAATAATTGATGAATTGAAATTGAACATTATAAAGATTATTTAAACACAAAACACTAGCAGAAGCAAAATCATCTTCCTACTTTCCTTTGACTTATTTTAAGTGTACCAACTACTAATTAGTAAAAAAAAAAGTTTTTTTTGTGTATTATTTTTGGACTGGATACACTGGACTGTACTTGCGCCAGTAAACTGATTTAATGTGATAAATTAGATAACTGCTTCTACTGCAATAACAATCTGTTTTCTACTTTCTTTATTTAAATCTAAAATTGACGTCAATAATTTACTTTCAGGTGATGGAAGAGCATCAGAACAACCCGGTCTTACTGCCATCCAAACAATCTTCATGCGAGAACACAACCGTTTAGTCGAAGGTCTCCGCGGCGTTAACCCTCATTGGGACGCTGAGTTGTTGTTCGAACATGCTCGTCGAATCCTCACAGGCGAATTCACGCACGTTATCTACAATGAGTTCTTACCTAGAGTCCTCTCCTGGAATGCCGTCAATCTTTATGGACTCAAACTACTGCCATCAGGTATCATATTGAGTTTATAAACAGTTTTCAATAATGTTTTGATAGTATAAGAAAGTCAAAAGTGTTCATAAAATATACGAAAATAAATAAAATTTGTAGAACCTAACCTTTCTGAAGTCCTTTAAAACCAAATACACGATAAATAACTCGCGTAACGATCTAAACGCTACCAAATAAGCAGAATCTCTTCTTAATCGTTCCCTCACTGCTGAGGATCGTGACTCTACACGACCTTGTTGACAAGCTGCCGCCATCGGTTGCGCTCAGCCGCCTGGTGTAGTGCGGCGCTGACAGTCATATTCAGCTGACTGGATATCTGATCTGACCATCGAATGGGACTCCGGCCACGAGGTTTTTTACCCTCAATCTTTCCTGTCACCATCAGCTTTTCCATGTTGTCCATATCCCTCCGCGCGACATGGCCGAAGTATCGCACAATGCGCTGCAGACTAATAAGCAGAATAAAAATAAAAATAAACTTTATTTGTGTTAACAAATTTGTTCCTACTGCTAGTTGTGCGAGTTCTCCTTTCTGTCTACTTGTGCCTATTATGAAAAAATATGCAACGTCAGCTTACACTTACAATTTATTCTTCAGGTTACTACAAAGAATATTCTCCGACCTGCAACCCAGCCATTGTAACAGAATTTGCAGCAGCGGCATTCAGGATTGGTCACTCACTGTTGAGACCTCATTTACCACGAGTGTCACCAAACTTCCAGCCAGTTGAACCACCAATTCTTCTGAGAGACGGCTTCTTCAAAACGGATCTGTTTATGTCGGTTAGTACTTGGTTTTATTTCTTGAAATTACACAAGTATAATCTTAACATATTTGACGACCTCCGTGGCGTAATGGTTACCACGCCAGACCGCCACCCAGGAGGTCCCGGGTTCGATCCCCGGTCATGATGAAAAACGCACTTTTTCTGATTGGCCTCGAGTCTTGGATGTTTATCTATATATGTATTTGTTATAAAATATAATATCGTTGAGTTAGTATCCCATAACACAAGTTTCGAACTTACTTTGGGGCTAGCTCAATCTGTATGAATTGTCCCTTTATATTTATTTATTTATTTTATATTGTTAATGATGGTTATGTTAAGTTAAAGGATAGTGAACCAACGATCGGTGACCAGGGTAGAGAACTAAGAACAAAGATTTTTATGCTAATGACGTAAGCATCGCCATGAAACATTGTAGTTACATAGAACAATATGAATACTATTGATAAATAAAAATTCTAATAAATTCCTTCACGCAATATAGAAAACTTGAATCATATTTACAGCCCTGGTCGTCTCTTTCATTGATTCACTGTACCTACTTATCTTATTACGGTACTTGATACCGTAATATGTGGAAACCCATACCTTATTGGCAACAAAGAAGGAGTCATGGGGGACATTTTTAAATATTTTCTTTTCTCTAATGTTATACAAAAACAAGGTCCTAAAAATGTATAACATAACGTCGACAATCTAAAAGACAGTCTTGAAATTATATAAAACTCCTTATATTTTTTGCAGCACCCACCGCTAGTAGACGAGCTTATGCGTGGTCTGGCCTCAACTCCTATGGAAACATTGGATCAGTTCATTACAGGGGAGGTCACTAACCATTTGTTTGAAGACCGTCGTATTCCATTCTCTGGTGTAGATCTCATCGCTCTCAACATTCAAAGAGGTCGTGACCATGGTGTGCCCAGTTATAACAACTACAGAGCCCTTTGCAACTTGAAGAGAGCGGCTACTTTCGAGGATCTCTCCAGGGAGATACCTGATGAAGTTATTGCCAGGTAATTTGAAATAAAAAAGAAATTATCCTTATGTTTTTAGTGCTGCATGCATGGGTTCCAGTGTAGTGTCTGCAGGATTCATCAAACCGACCATACCAGATATACCTACTGGTTTTTTTCGCCATTTCTTTTACCAGTGGTCATTTTGCTTTTCTTTGAAATGATTAAAAAATATACATATTGCTGTGTACTCTTCGACGCGAGGAAGTGTCTGTGACGATAGACCGACTCTCTAAATAAAAGTTTTGAATCTATAAACAAGTTTCATTGCTTATTTATAATCTTCGGGTCTTGAATGTTTATCTATATATGTATTTGTTATAAAATATAATATCGTTGAGTTAGTATCCCATAACACAAGTTTCGAACTTACTTTGGGGCTAGCTCAATCTGTATGAATTGTCCCTATATATTTATTTATTATTTATATTATTTATTATTTATCAATTTGCGTCTCTCTGTCACAATCTCTGTCGTTAACCCTGGTTATCAAAGACAACATTATTGGAATATGAGGAATGGATAGTCAGGAATTAGAAGTTTTTGTGTATTGATCTTAAGTGATTTTCATGAATCAATTTATTACAGATTTAAGAGAATATACCCGACTGTTGACGACATCGACCTGTTTCCTGGTGGTATGAGCGAGAGGCCCCTGCAAGGCGGTCTCGTCGGACCAACGTTCGCATGCATCATCGCTATACAGTTCAGACAGCTCAGGAAATGCGACAGATACTGGTAATTTATTATAGTTTTTTGATACTTAGTGTGATATTATTTCGGATGATGTTGTAAAATTTGTAAACTTTGCTATTTCATAGACACTGGATACGCCCGCCGTATTCCAGGCTTTAAAGTATCATATTTGTATGTCCAATTTTATTCAGGCCAAAGTATTTTTTTTATACCGGAATAGGTCTTTACCGTCGACATAAAGTATAGACAAGCTGTCCGGTACTGAGGTTTTGCGGCATTGCGATACACACCATCACCCTTTGGTTTGACTATATTTTTTTTACCGTTTTTTGTTAATTGGACACTACTGCTTCTGTCGCTCGCTCGCAACTGACCGAAGGGTGTGCATGTGCACCATCGGAATGCCGCAAAATCTCAGTACCGTACAGATTGTCTATACTTTTATGTCTTTGGTCTTTACAAGCTCTTTTGAATGCTCACGTTTTTCCATCGAATATGTATCTTTCCCTACAATCAATTCAGACGGCAGATTTGTACTAAGAAGAACTGGCAAGAAATTAAGCAAAATAAGTGGATAACTACGTAAAAACGTCCAATATTTCACATTTAATATTAGCGGGAGGGAGTTGAAAAATTCTTTTTGATTCTATAAACATACATTGTATGCCTGTTTATGCATCTGGTATTTATAGGTGGAGGTTTATTATCGGCAACTGTTATGTTTCTAGTTTTTCTACGTTATATTATTTGTCTGTATACCTTCCTAAAAATAAATACATGAACAAGAAATGAAAATGTCTCTATCAACAGGTACGAGAACGACAACACAGCAGCAAGATTCACTGAACGCCAGCTCGCGGAGATCCGTAAGACGACGCTCTCCAGCATCATGTGCGACAATTTTGACGTCCAAGGCGACATCCAACGTGCGTCCTTCGATCTGCCTAGTAATTTCTTGTAAGTTACAGTTATTTTTTAACATAATTATATTATTATTATGTATTCTCTGTATAGTATATGTGTTGCTCGATGGCGTCACTGTGTGTCACTTTAAATACAAAGTCAAGTTAAGCATCATCGAACCTAGTGAGTGTTTGGATGTGTTTTGTTATCTCGAGTTTCTCCATGCTTTGGAGGGCGCGTTGATGGATGACAGTCATTAAGCCAAGTCGCTTACCTTCGGGCGGCTTGAAAACACTCCGTCTGTCTGCCAATCCGCATTGGAACAGCGTGGCGGAGTACGTTCTAATCCTCTTCGATTCAAGAGAGATCGTATCGACCCTATCCCTACAGTGTGGCCATGATTATGGGCTGATGTTGATATGATGTTATACTTACCTTGTTAGATATAAAGGTAAGTATTGTATTTACCTATTTATATTTCCTATCTAATATCGTAAAATATTTACAGGAATCCTCGTGTGCCGTGCTCATCTTTGCCCAAATTGGATCTGTCAGCGTGGCGGGAAAGCTCAGCGCAGGGCTGTCTCATCGCCGGCCGCTCTGTCGCCGTTGGAGAATCTGCGTTCCCTTCACCTTGCACATCATGCATATGTACTGCTGAGGGCGTAAGTTTATAATCTGTATATTAAGTACCTATATTTACTCCTAAAGGTAAAACTGAAGATTTTGACGTCCTACCTAAGGGAACCTGTTAGTGTGATTTAAAATCTTTTTTGCACCCAATTTCTCAAATGTTCATATAAAGGTGGGTACAGACTGCTATAACGTAACATGTTATGTAACACGCAATGAAAGAATTTCCCGTAGGTACATATAATGCTCTGTTCGTGCGACTAGTGTCAACGGTTCGTGCGTACAAGGCGTCCTCACTATGGGAATTTTTGTTACATTGCAGGAGTCTGTACGCATGGTTGATGACTACGTTTTTGATGACTCTGCTTTATGTTTAGAATCAGTGGAATCCAAAAGCTAGCATCGATTTACCTTGTCACAACAATTTGACTGACCAAAAAATTATTTCTCGAAGACCCTTCGCCTGTAAATGTTATAAGGCGTGTACAGTTACATGCACATTATTTTACGAGCGTTTCCGAGGTCACGCACACTAAAACAATGTCCATGTGAACGTAAAATTCAAAGCCGAACGCTCTTCGTGAAGTTGAATATCTGTGTCATTGACTGATAACTACAATCATACTAATATTATAAATGAGAAAGTGAGTTTGTTTGTTATTCTTTCACGGCTTGACTAAGCAGCCGATCATTATGAAAATTTGTATACATATTGTCAGGAGTACAGAGCCCAACATAGGCTACTTTTTATCCCGTGAAAGTGTCATTACAATGGGAAAATATTTTTTGTACTATAGAGGGCTGTATGATGGACTATCGGCCAACAGATGGCGCCACAAGTCGCGCTATAGGTTGAGTTGTCAAACGAGATCTATGTCATAAAATTAATGCGAGCGGAGCCGCGGGGAAAAGCTAGTCTTATATAATTTACTTTTTTTACACAGGCCCAATGTGCTTCCCTCCGAATCACGGACTGCGCTCAACTATTACGAGAATGGCCGCGCGACGCCGTACTAAGAGACGACGTTTGCGCAGCGCAGTGCGGCGCCGCTGCAGCCTCGTCATCGCCAATCGCACAACACGCGAGAGCGCCGAGGCGACCGACACTCAACTTCAAATTCCCCGATCTCTCGCCTTTCGTAGCCAAATGAACGGAATCATGGTATAACAACAAGGTATTCTCTTCCCGTGACAGCTAGGTCACGTGATTGGCCCAAGATTACGTCATCGGCTGTGGTGCGGTTATAATAAGGTTGAATATGTTACATCGTGACGTAGTCTTGGACCATCGACGGAAGAAAATACCAGGCGCAGTATATTATTGTACCATGAACGGAATGAAGATTTGATACTTGAATCGAGCTGGTTACCTATGGTTTACTTTCTCATAATTTTCGATATTAAGCCTACTAACTATGCGTTTATTTAAAACTACAAAAACCTATATTATTATTTTTAATATTCTATGTAAAGTCTATATCAAAACAGATCCCAGAGCTAATTTAATATAACACTTTTTAAAAAAACACATGATATTGGTGCAATTTTTTATAGTAACCTTAATTTGACTTGTGCCATCACGCTTAAATATGTCTTTTGTTTATGAACGTAATGTAATGACTAGGTACGGACTATTCTTTGTCTATTCAATGATCGATAGGTATACAGCTCTGATCGAGTTCAAGCAATTTAATAGCAAGGTCGGTATGTTGGCTAGCCATGCAATACAAAATTAACAAATCGGTAGTCAACGAAGCCCAGCTGTGAATGTAAACGATGTAAACGCATTCGTGTGTTAAGACCATTATATACTAGGCGACTTCTATAATATTTATAAGGCATTATAAGGGCCGATTTCAAACGAATACCTTATTGTTCAAAGAAACTGTAAATTTTTGACAGTTCTAGTTAGTTAATTTTAGATGTTACGATTAATCAACGATCAACTGATAACATTCGTCGATCGATATTGACCGACTGGTGTAGTAACTTTGTTTGATAGAACAGTCGAACCTGTTCTGTCATCCATTGATGGTTAAGCGTTTTGATAACACCATTAAACAGACCAATTTAATAGCTGTAATCCTTCAAGTTTCTGTTTGTAGTCGCCTAGTGTACGATTGCTCTTACTTAAACCGAGAAAACTAGTCTTGGTGGTGCGTAAAGTTATTGTAAATAAACAGTCTCAAATATAGATAAGAAAAATGCAATTATTATATAAGACTCAAGCATTCATGCTTGAGAATCATTAAAGATTTCTGAAAAACTAGAAATAAATTTAAACATACGTCAATAGGTAAAGCCCCGCGGCAACTTAAATAAGTAGGCAACAGTCGGCAGACTCACGCGCAACCCGCATAAACGTTCCATGTAAATGGAATAAAGCAATTCTCGTTCAGCGCCTTGAACCGTGCAATTAATATTAAAGTAGGAATTAGTCTTCCTTCAAAAAATAAATAAAATTAACACAGAAAAAGTTATAAATAATCTATCTATATATATAAAATGCTTTGTCCTGACTGACTGACTGACTGACTGACTGACTGAGAATCAACGCACAGCCTAAACCGCTCATCGTAAAAATCTGAAACTTGGCAGGTGGAACTATTATATGACGTAGGCGTCCGATAAGAAAGGATTTTTCGAAATTCGAACTCTAAGGGGGTAAAAAAGGGGGGTAAAGTTACTATGGGACAACTTGATTCCTTGGTCCAATCTACTTCAAATTTTGCATAAAAATTGTTTAAGAGAATTGATAGAAGATGTGATTCTTATTTTATTGAAATTCTTGAAAAAAATGTATTTTGTGGGTAATTTTCTTCGAGTTGATGTCAATACTCATACTCCTTAGTGCTTTTGATTCTTCTTTCTTTTCTTAAGTAATGGCGTTTCTGTCGTGTCTTGACGACACATTGACAATTTCGCCAATGTCGAGTATTTAAATGAACACTTTTTATCAAAAAAGTACACTTTAAACGTGGTACGGTGAGGATCCGAGGTCGCCATCTTGACGACCTTCGTTGACAAGGCGGCGATCTCGAATCGTGCTTTTGATTTCAATTACATTTCATTTTGACACATCCATGAAGTGAAGTGTCATCTGTCATGTAATTATAAATTGTGAATATTTAATCATAATGTCGTCTATTTATTCTGTTTGTGATATCGGAAAAACAGCTAAAATTCTAACTATGTTTAAAGCGGACTGAATCATATTCATCGATAATAAATAGTAAGTAATTAAATATTAAATTTTATAATATTTGACAGGGTTCAAGTTAAATTGGTCAATGGTTAAATGGCATACATATTGATATTGTCTCTTTCTCACTTATAGGAAATGTCATTACGTCGACTCGCTCTATTATTTCGTAGTGTTGTTGTAGGCTGAGGTTGTAGGTACTGAATTACCGATATACTTATACATTTTTTTTACGGAAGTGGTTGGAAAACAAGCTCAGGAATATGGATCATTTGATATTAGGTGATTACCGTCGACTATGGAGCACATAGATTCTAAGGTCCCTAACCCGTTGCCGACCTATAACAGGAAAAAACAGGATATAGCGAGAAATAGTATAAGGAATGAGTTAGATTTTTTTTATACCCCAAAGGTGACAAACAAGAATTTCGGATATTTCACTCCCCGAACGAAACGCATTGCTGCTTCACGTCAATATTCTGTATAAGGGTGGCTCTTCACCGGTCGGGCTAGCCTATTTCATAAACACCAAAGATTGTAATGAGAAGTATAAAAATAGAAAAAAAAATATGTCTAAACATATCACAATTTTTTGGGTGTGTTCTGAAAAGTGTGGTGTATGATGTAGGCAACCGATATAAAAGGATTTTTTGAAATTCCCACGGGAAAGCGGGATAAACGCACACGAAGTTGCGCGGGTTTCTCTAGTATAATCAATAAAAAAATAAATCACGAGTTAATAAAAGTCATATATTCCTAGCGTTTCAGAAATCGTTGTAACTACTTATGTACATAGTTTAAGATTTTTTATAATACGTGTGAAGAATGTATGAATCTGGTTACCAAAAATTTTAGGTCCTTTTTGGAGCTTCATACAATTTTTTTATTTTAGCAAATATTTCTGAATGTTTTATTTTTATACTGTGTGACTGTGCTCTTGTTTTATACTTTCAAATGGTTAGTTTAAAGTGGTACAGTGTACCCGGGAGTTCTTATAAAAAATAACTAAAATCCAAATCCGTAATAATTACAAATGCGAACTGTCTCACTAAATCGATTTATATGACATTGGTATGGCGATAGTCCATGACCTGATAAGTAAGAGTACGAGTAGTATATTTAATATATTAATAGAACTAACTTAGCCACTATTAGGGCCGATTGTTTGATCAGTAGTTAAGTACCTATACTAATGGTTAAAATTCGTAGCAGTTTTTAACAAATAGTTAGTTTTTTCAACGAATTTTAACCATTAGTATACTTAACCACTGATCAAACAATCGGCCCTAAGGGAGTCATACTGATTACACGGGTCCAGCGAGTATGTATCCAATAGAGACGTAATGTTTGCAATTTTCTTCGAAAATAACTATCCTCAAATCTCAGTTGTCAATTACTGCGCGCGCAACCAAAATAGAGGTTGAAATTTTAAAATACAATACTATTATATGTACAAAATACCAACACATTTGGACAAAGCCAATGGACTTGAAGGCGTCTCTATTCAAAATGGTTGCGTGCTCGCTGCACGGGTCTTACGGGCTGCACGCGGGCGCTGCATCCGTGCAATCGACCAGGAACCATTCCGTGTTCCGCGTGTAATCGTGCGGCCCGTATGACTTATACATTATACACCTGCAAATGTTTTTTTTCCAAAATAATTTTATTACATTTTAAGGTAGTATTTATCCCCTAAATATTTGTATTTAATTATATACTTCTTTTGTATACTCGTTATTTTGTTTAGACTTTATAAGTATAAGCATTTATGGCCATCTTTCAGTTTAATTGTGTTTATTTGATAAGAGAGTACCTAACAGAAATAATCATATTTTTAAGTAAAACCTACCAGTCCTATCATTAATTTACTGTTTTTCTAACTTATCGACACGATACGACCGACGGCGACAACACGACAATCGGTGAAGTAAAATACATAAAATAACCGCTCGAATAGATGTATTTTTCCCGCACCGCAAGAATACTTTCCCGAAGGAACTACTGCATTATCGGGTATTAAAAATAGTTGTTAAATCGTTGAACTGTTTTTGACTCTGAGAGAGAATATTGTCGTTGCAGTTTTCATCTGTCGTGTCGGTAAGCAGAAAAACGACCATTCATAGTATAAGTAACAGTATTACCATTTCATGTTACAATCGTTACCAGTAAAAATGTACCTAATTATAATCATTCTACTGCAACTTTACCAAGAATGTGTCGCTCTTACTGCCTAGAATGTAATGTATAGGAATTTAGTTTTTGTAAATTATTTTTGTTAAATATTGGCGTTATTATAGATGTTAGTTTGTAAGTTTAAATTTAAAAAATACAAAACTCACCTAGTGACAATTTTATAAAGATTTTTATATCAATATGTGGTTTAATTTCTTTATGAACTGAAGGTTTATTTTAATCTTTAGAGGCATAATTTGAAAAGTTTTTAGTATGCATGCTTACTATAACCAAAAAAACATGGATTCAAACCATATATGGTTATGCCAATGATGAATAAAAAATATATATTACATAAAATATCAAAATTTTGAAACAAAAATAATGTCTCCAGAAACTGCCTAAGACTTGACAAAAGGAAGAAATAATATTGAAAACTACATTTAAATATTTACAAATCACTTTATTTTGTTGCATATCAAGTCTATTTAGTTTCTTTTTACAATAAATACATTGCGTCTGAGTATAAAAATTAGTGTTGCAAAAAAAAAATTAACAACACAATCACTGTTTTGACAATAAAATTATTTTGAATACTTAAGTCTTGATTTTTCAGGCTAGCCCCCTCGTAAGTTCATATACACATTGTCTCGGTGGCAATTGCCGTAGTCGAGGAATTGACACCGAGCCTTTGATTTTGATTGCACTCTCACTGCTCCGCGTAGTCCTGCAACAAAATATTTAAGTTATAAAGCATAATATTTTATCGATAGAATAATATTGAACGGTGATAGTCTAGCCGTTAGCGTATTTTCTTTTCAGACTTACTTTTAGTCGCAACGATCGCGAATATAGCCGATTTAGGAGACGAATGCATCGAAAAACAAGATAGTGTCGCGAAAGCCCTCCTTTCACTTGGATCCTCTGCTTCGATCCTCCAGCGGATCCTAAATTTATCTACAAAAACGTATATACAGTTGCGTCTCAACTCGCGCAGTTTAATGTGCAATAAATAACTTTTTCCCCACAGCAATATAAGACTTGCTGCCATAGTAAAAGTTGTGGATTATGAAAACCTTTCCAACGACATATCACTCATCGTTGTCTTACTAATATTATAAAGGAGAAAGTTATGTGTCTGTTTGTTACTTTTTCACGCTCAAATGGCTGAGCCAATATGTATACATATTATATATATTAGCCGATACCTTGGGTTAACACATAGGGTACTTTTTATCCCGAAAAGTACGCGATTCCCGTAGGATTTCATTAAGTCTGATATAGATGGCGCCACTGAGCATAAATTGCGCGGGTTTCACTAGTTGGTCACGAGGCCCTTATTACCTGTCGATTATCGGTGGCGTGTCAGTTGGCGGCGACCTCCTTGAACCCGTTGGCGACGGGCGCGTGCTCGTTGGTGCGCCGCCACAGGCCGTAGACGCGGCCCGGCACGGCCTGCCACAGCCGCACCGTGCCGTCCTCCGAGCCCGTCGCGTACAGCTCGCCGTCCGGCGACCACCGCACGCAGTGCACCGGCCCGAAGTGCCCCTTGTTGCACTCTAACATATCATACATAAAATTGGTATATTACAAAGCTAGTAAACGTGAACACTTTTGTGTCTTGTGCCAGATACAACCTACCGATGAATATTTGACTAGTATGAAATTATCTACTCCTTGCGCATACGTAAACATTTTTTGTGTCCAGTTGCTTCCACTTATCACGTATTCTTATACGTAATAAAAAGTGTTCGGTGTCGGTAACCGGCAACAAAAAATGTCTACGTTTGCGCAGCGCCTAACATTCAGTTCCAAAGACCCGCCTAGCGAGTCGATTCATAAATTTAATTTGAGCGCCGACTATTCCTCTAGCGAATCCGAGCGAGAAACATTTAAAAAATCGTGATTGTATTAAATGTGTTAAAAATATTTTTGCTTCTCAAGCTTCAAAGGGTAAGATGTTAAAATAACCTACAAGAAATATTTGCAGACCTTGTATTATTGAGTCATGTCGGAATCGAACCCGCGACACTGCTATTTAAGCGGTCTAGTCACTCGAGCACCGAGGTCGTCTACTATGTAAAATGTTAAATACGTTGACTTTAATTTTTTTATTGCGCCAAGTATGTTAACGGGTGTGTGTAATTATTAGTAAATATTGTATAATAATAATCTTTGTTCTACGTTTGTTGTGAGTCAGTGGTATAAATATACTGGCACTGTAATATGTTATCACTACAACACTGTCGACATGTTCAAGCAAAAATGGTCAGTAATTAAAATAATATTGTTACAAAAATGGTGGGTTGACAGGACAGAGAACAGGAGGAACACACCTGGGGCCAGATGAAACTTCTTTCAAAAATATTACAAAATAGCCTTATCATAAAAGTGACATGGTACTTGACAACATATTTATGCAGCTGACTGTACATACGTGTATATTTCAATATACTCATGTATAGATTTTTTCAAATAGATGTACAGTTAATGATCACATACCAAGTTCAGTGCCAGTGTTGTAGTCAAACTTGTACACTTTGAGATCCTCTCCGCCGCAGACGAATGTTGCTCGGTTGGGTGCCAGCGATGCGGAGTAACACTTTGTGGGCACTGGAAATTCTCGCATCTTGCGCATTGTGTCGGACGAATAAAATGCCACATTTGTACCTGTAATCATGAGAAATTATATTTAACACAAGACTTTAAACTAATGAAATTCTTAAGAATAGAAAAATTTTGTAGATTTTGACAATAGTGGCGCAATTATGCTTACAAAAGATGATGTCGTTTAGATATTAATATGATGTTGATCTCAAGTTGACATGGTTTTAAAATGGTATTAGCCATGGGTATTAGGTATTATTTTAGTCTGTAATGTTAAGTTGATATCAAAACGACATCATAATTTGTAAGCATAATCGCACCACAGTTATAATGTAGTATTTTTTTAGTAAGAAAGAAAATAAAAAATAAAACTTTCTCTAATCAAAATAGATAGATACCTAAATATGTCATTATGGCATAAAAGAGATTTATTGATCAACAGCAAATTATTGTCGAATTTATTTAAACTATAATACCTATACTAGAAAGAAATTGTATTTAAAACCTTACCATGTGTCACAGTCAATATTGCTCCATCTCTTGACAACTCTAAACTATTGGGAATTGACGGGAACTCCACTTTGTGCACCTCCTAAAATAAAATAAAAAACGTTATATTAATATAATTAATAAGAAATTACAAGACCGACTTGGCTAATAAGTATGTGTACTATACACAATTTCATAATAGTAAACAGTTAAAAAACTAAATAGTTGTGCAATTAAATCTTAAGCTGGATATACACTATGTGCTACACGATGTATGCTTCAAAAGTCAATCAAGTCAAATCAAAATAATAATACATTAATTCCCACTACGCATTTTCACAATATCCTGATAAATTCCAGTAAGTTTGTCTGTTAAATAGACCTATTGTTGAAAAATAACACAAAATCTGTCAAAACCATGATCTGGCCCTTAGCATTGTCACTTAGAAATTTTCAATAGAAACTGACAAATTTATTCGAAGACGGGACGGAATAGGTTTACAAACATAGTGAGTACCCTACATTATAACTATTTCATTTAATTATTTTTAACACAACTTCAACTAAAGCATTCCTAAATGCTAATTTGAAATATGCAATAATTCATAACGTATTATTTACGTAACACTGAAATCTAACTGAATTCGTAAGTGTCGCTATGTAGGTAGTAGGTACGTACCGCTTTGAGCAGTCGAAAACGACTGTAAGAAAGAAATCCACTAACGATATTCTCTGGTAAATACGATCTCAGGGACTTTAAAAGGAGCCTTAAAATAAATTTAAAGAATCCTTTAGGCCAACTTTATACGACCATACAAACTTCTCAAAATTTGGTAAAACATAGTACTTCTCGTAGAGCAGTGGATGTTTCTGGGCTACGTCTTACCATCAGGTGATTCGGTCGCACGTTTACCCTATGAACGACTGCCCGAAGACAATCTTATCGTTTACACGTTCATATTTGTCTTGTCTGCAGCAGACACGACAAGTTTTCTTGCCTAGTTCCGACAAGATTCTTGGCGCTTACACGATGAATCTGTCCTGTCTGCAGCAGTCACGGCGACTTTTCTTAAATTGTACAAGAGCCCTTAGAGTTTGTGGCACTTATTTTGCCTTGATTGCTTGCCTATGTACTAGCATATATTATTACCTGTCCACTAGCGCGGTCCCAAACGCGCATCGTAAGATCATCACTGACGCTGACGATGCGAGAGTTGTGCAGGAAGACGGCATGTCTGATGCTGCTTGTGTGTGCAGTAAACTTCTCCACAGCTGTTTAAAAAAAAACAATTTTACCTTACAAATTGAGGACAACAAACAATCCCTTTGAGGACAGTGGTGAAAAAAAATGGGATAGATCACCATTTTCCACTTCAAACTTGAATACTAACAACTTGAAACTATTTCTTGAATATAATGAGTTTAATATAATATTGTTTAAATTGATTTCTCTAATGAAGTATTATTTGATCTGTTATTATTTACGTAAAGGAGGTGATAAAATTCCTTTATAAAAAAAAACCCGCAATAAGTGGGGCAATCAAGAAAGGAAATTCCGAAAATACGGACTTTCTTTCTAACCAGTTTTGAACCTTATTCTAACTAGTAATTGAGACTACGTGTTTCGTTGTTTCGGATGGACACTTTCATGGTAGCCCCGAAGATTTTAATATGAACGTCTACAAACCTTTATGAGCAAAAAAAGTGTTACGATAGAGAGATAGTATAGTTTAGAATAGTATTTTTAAATATCCTTTAAAATTTGGAATACAAAATTTTTGCGCCGGACGGAGTCTGTTTTTTTTTGGAACACCTCTTTTAAAATTTTGTTTGGGTACAATACGTAACCGTTTATGTACATAATAACGGTAGTGAAACCACGACGTGTGACGTGTCACATTTTAAAACATTTATTTATCTTGTCTTGATTGCTTCCGAAACAAAAAGGTACTTGTTTATAAGTTGACATACAAGGTTATATCGTTGGGCTTTAATTATAGGAAGTAGTTGTTTATACAATGTTGTTTCTCATATTAAATACCTATAGGGCGATACATGATAATTCGAATCAGTCATTTGTTAAACAGCTGATCTATTCTTGTAATAAAAATAGTATCAATCATGAACACCTGCGCACAATGAGCTATACTGGCGTTCGACCGTCGCCGACATTGGATGTATGGATTAATTAATTATTAACTAATCATGGATGGATGAATATGGATCATCATAAATGTGGAGGTGTTTGTCTGTTCTTCTTTCGTTACAAAGGAATCAATTGAATGTCTTTTTATAGGGACATAGTTTAAGGCCTGGAGAGTGACTTTTTAACTCGCGGAATAAAAGACACAGCTCATGCCTATGAGCTGTGTCTTTTATTCCGCGAGTTAAAGTACACTTAAGTGTGCCTACACTTGCTACCTTTTATGTGGTATTTTCTTTTTACATTTATATTTGAGAGAGCATGGAGATTTGTAATATAGCCCAGGCATAATTCAGACTCCAAAATCTCACAGGTATTATTGGAAACTTTTTCATGTAAAACTTAATGTAACTGTTATATTTTACTAGTAGGTAGTAAATCAAAATAATTAAGTAAAAGTCTTACCTCCAGTCTCAGGTTTGTTCAGATCGAAGACTCTTATGATTTTCTCATTACTAGCAGTGAGTAACATTGTGTCGTCTGCATTGAAATTCACACTTTTAACTATATGTTCATGTTCAAACGTTTGCGCTACTTCACCATACCTAGCGTCCCACAATTTTGCTGTAAATAAACAAAAAGTCAAAGTTAAATATTTTTATAAATGGACCTATTACAAGCTCTTTCGAATCGTCACAATTTTTTCCTACCTTCACACGGCAGATTTGTACTAACAGGCAAGAAACTAAACTTGCTCTTTAAAATTTTCGTCTTTGTTTATTCAGCGATTGATATTTTAAAATGATACTAAAAATATAACAAGTTCTCAATGCTTTCAATAAAAAAATATTACAGAACTCATTTAATCCCAAGCTAAGCCAAGCTTGAATTATTAAGACTAGATAGGTGATAAATTTCCATGAATTCTATATTAAATATTAATACATAAATGTTATAAATTTTTGGTATCACACATTTGCGAATATCGTAGTCATTATTAGCAGTGCCTACTTGCAAAAGCGATATCTAATTAGTTTGTACATTTAAATAATTTGTAAGATAAAAATATTTGTAAAATTTTCTTTGTATGAATTGTTGATAATAAATAAATATATAGTTAATAAACATATTTTATTCTGTCACTTTAAAATAACAATAAAACTATAAAAACTCAAGGTCAAAATAATCTTTATTATACCTATATCTAATACTAGCTGTACCCGCGGCTTCGCCCGCGTGGATACTGCCTTTCCCGTGGGAATACTATAAATTGCCGTCTTTATCCTTGTCAACATCATAAAGGAAACCTCTATTCAAAATTCCAGCTTTCTAGGTTGAGCGCCTGCGATAATACACTTATAGTCCAATTACTCCCTTTCCCGTGGGAATTCTATAAAACCCCATCTTTATCCTTGTCAACATCATAAAGGGAACCTCTATACAAAATTCCAACTTTCTAGGTTGAGCGCCTGCGTTAATACACTTACAGTCTTATTACTCTCTTTCCCGTGGGAATCTATAAATTGCCGTCTTTATCCTTGTCAACATCATAAAGGGAACCTCTATACAAAATTCCAGCTTTCTAGGTTGAGCGCCTACGATAATACACTTATAGTCCAATTACTCCCTTTCCCGTGGGAATTCTATAAAACCTCATCTTTATCCTTGTCAACATCATAAAGGGAACCTCTATACAAAATTTCCAGCTTTCTAGGTTGAGCGCCTGCGATAATACACTTACAGTACTATTACTCCCTTTTCCGTGGGAATTCTATAAAACCCCATCTTTATTCTTGTCAAAAGAACCTCTATACAAAATTCCAGCTTTCTAGGTTGAGCGCCATACATATTTTTTGGGTAACTTGAACCGTTTATGCAGCTCACGCAACGGAAGCCCTAATAATTTTCCCCGTTTTTGCAACATTTTTCACTGATGCTTCGCTTCTATTGGTCGCAGCGTAATGTTAAATAGCCTAAAGCCTTCCTCGATAAATGGACTATCCAACACAAAAAGAATTTTTCAATTCGAACCAGTAGTTCAACAAACAAACAAATTCTTCAGCTTTATATATTAGTATAGATTTTTAAACAGCGCCACCTAGCGTAATAGATTTAAAGTGCTTTAAATTTCGCACGATATTTATAATTTGATGAAAACGTAACCATAGCAGCGCTATGTAACTTTTGAATAGCGCCATCTAGCGTAGAATAGAAAGAACTTGAATTAATTTCGGCAAGCGCGTAAATTTTTTGCTATAACTTCTAAAGTATCTATTTAAATTATTGGCTTATTTAGGTCTCCAAAAAAGTCCGCGATAGCATAATATATTTATCGTTTATGGATAACTTACTATAAAATAAAATGCTATTTCCGAGTAATAAAGCGGAAATTGGAAACCGATTTTGACGTATACAGTATTAATCCTTATCCAGTTAACTACGTTAATTACCTTAAGCATTTCATGTACATTATTATAATCTTTACACCATATAATTTAAATAGATACTTTAGAAGTTATAGCAAAAAATTTACGCGCTTGCCAAAATTAATGCAAGTTCTTTCTATTCTACGCTAGATGGCGCTATTTCCGCATTATTACTCGGAAATCGCTTTTTATTTTATAGTAAGTTATCCGTAAACGATAAATATATGCTATCGCGGACTTTTTTGGAGACCTAAATAAGAGGAATATCCTATAATTTTTGTTTTGTTATATCTCAAAGGGTTTAGCCAGCGTTTTTGTCGACAGCTCCCAAGTGGGTTGATTTTTTCCGACACTCCCAACAATAATCTTTATATTTCAGCCAATTTACATAAAATTTTATACGTAAACCTTCCTCATGAACCAGGCTATCCGTTGGTGAAAACCGCAAGAAAATCCGTTGGGTAGTTTTTGAGTTTATCGCGAACAGACAGACAGACAGACAGACGCGCGGGAGGACTTTGTTTTTATAATATGTAAGGATACAATTACATTAATATACATATATACAAGTTACACACACAGGTTGTTACCTGTTTTATATGTTCGAAACATTATATACATTTTAGACCTTTAATGGACAGTACAATATTTTTTTCTTTGTTTGCACTTTATCACAGCAGCATAAAGTTCCATTTACTATATCAAATATGTATTAATACTTTAAAGAGGCATAAATAAATGTGTTTACGTAAATAAAGATAATTGAAAATTAATATTCAATAAAAAAATACAAAAACAATTTCTATATAAAGAACTAAACAAGTTCCATTGACATAATTAACTTCCTTAAAAGTACATGAGCACTTCAAAATCAATGTCAATGACTCACCTGAGAAATCAGCTGATCCAGTAGCGGCCAGATTAGCATTCTGTGTTAATGCAACCCCCCACACTGCACCCTTGTGACCTTCGAAGGTCCCGATCCAATCGCCTGTCTCACCTTGCCGTAACATGGGCTTGCCATCTATGAAATATAAACATGAGTTAAATATTTATATTTATTCAATTACATTTTATTTATGGTAAGAATTTTAATGACTGTGTCATTGATGAAAGAAAAGAATGGACATGAATTAATAATTGTTTACATTCATTCATGAATAATACCCACATCCTTTATAGATACTCACAAAACAAAGGAATAGATTTATTTAGTCTAATTTGGACTTATGAAGTATTCAGAACAGATCCCACATCAGGTGGAATAAGAATAATAGGATTCTTATTAAAACTTGATTGGCTACAAATTATTTACAGTGTAGTCACTTATGGTGTCTCACAATAAAAATCTTATCTTTGTTTCTTTCAGAAAAAGTCCTTTTATATCACTAGTACAAGATCATTCAAATGTAGGTATATTTTAATTGAGGTTGATTTATTTTTATCAATGTCTAGAGAAAGGAAAATTTGAAATTAACGTGCAGGTAGGGGACATCTATAAATATAAGTGACACTTTAACAGGAAGAGATTCACATAGTGTGACTTGAAGGCTAGTATCCCCCATCTTCTTAGCATTCATTCTAATTGCATAGGTAAGTAAATGTAATCACATATTTTTAGTATTGACAAAATAATCATAGTTTGTTAGCTACTAATTTTGAACCCCTTTAAGAATAACCCCCAGTCTTCGCATGCAAGAAGGGCTCATCAAATGGCTATTACCAGTATAGAATTGCAAGACAACCAGTAAAAAGACCCCTGTGAGGTATACCTTATTCATATACCAGTTTGAAGAGTAAGACATAATATGTACAGATGAAACAAAAAATCCATTATTCCAACTAATTGGCAACAATATTTTGTGTTACCTTTGTGAAATTAAAGCTTGTTGCTCATAACAAAGCTATTATTTTACCTACAAACAAAACTGCTGAATCATGACTCATACAAACAAGGGAAATTCTATTATCATAACATCAGTAAGACTAGTGCAATATTTAATAAATTGTAGAGTTATATTCCTATTGGAATACTATTAGTAGCTTATTAGCTATAAATAATAATTTATACTATGTGGTATCCCATTGCAGGGTTATAATACATCTACTTAAATCATAAGCTAAATAGACTTAAGCCCTGTTTGTCAGGTTCCTGATAAGTTCGTAGTAACTTATCTGTCACATGAATTAACAAAAAAATATAAAATAACTGTCAATTTCACAGACAGACAGGTAACTGGAAATCAACAGAAAACTGTAAAACTGGCCCTTAGTAAACAAACAAAGTCAGAAATCAGGAAGTGCCAACACAAAGAAAATGTTTTCCACATGAGACACAAGACAATTACACAGTTGATATTGAAATAATTACATCATTAATCTGTGCTCAATGTTTTCCTTATAGATATACAATGAAAGTACTTTAATGACATAATTTTACCCTCCATGAGATTAATGTCAAGTACTTCACCAGACCTTGGAGGAGTACAAGGTGACCCAGAATGGGAGAAATGTCAACATGTAGTACAGAAACAATCTTTTGATTAAAATTTAGTGTGTTTAATAAACAACTTGTAAGTCATGTCGCGAGACGTGAACAAAAACCACGACACGGCCACAAGGCGAGCAGCCGCCGCGAGGAAACTTGCGAGCGGATACTCAAGGTGCTTCCTACATGTCCGGAAAGAGAAGGTCACAGCATGCATAGAATGCATGCCGGCCGAACCGACCGGTTCACAATACAAGAAAAGTGAAGGCCCCAAGCATCTCGACGCCTAACATCTGTCACACCAAACCCAAACAAATACACCCAAACACACTTGCGAGTCTTCCACCCACATGTAGGCCAAGGCAAAAGGGCATAGCAGAACACATAGAAATCCACAAAACTTACCCTTGCAAGCGGAAATCAAGTAATATCCATCTTTTGTAACGTCACTAAAATCCAAATGCACGACTGGTCTCGTATGGCCACCACATGTTAAAGGAACTTGTTTCAATGTTGTCATTTTGTTTCTATAATTTTGTATATTGTACTTTTGGAAAATAAAACTAATTTCTTTGAAACTAAAATTAACCTAATGAGTCTGATCGTTCTGAATGTTGACAATCGACTGACGGAAAAGTGCAAGACGGTGTTGCTATAAATAATTGATTCCATTTCTTGTTTTTTCTAAAGTTTTACTTCTTTTATAAAATTTGCTAAAATATCAAAGAAATGTGAGTTGGTCTTCTGAAAACTAGTTCAGAACTACGAGAACAGAAAAGAAATAATGAATTATGACTGTGCAGATTATGGCATGACGATGAAGAGAAGATTATTTAAGTGCTGAGCAAAAATTATCAAATAATGGAACACCATTTTATTGTCTGACGGACCGCGGACGGTGACGTGTTTGTTTTTTCATTCAACTTCAACATTGTTGACGTTGTCAATCTACCTGGAAAATCGTAGAGCAGAGTGAAACAGTGTTTATTCCAAATTAACTTATTTATTATATTTAAAATGGATTTCTTCACGTCGATACCAACGCACATTGACTACGTTGGTCAAGCAAAAGCGGAAAAGTTATATAGAGCAATCATAACATTGTTCAGTATAGTTGGATTCGTTTGGGGCTACATCGTGCAGCAATTCTCACAATCAGTTTATATTCTTGGTGCCGGTTTTATTCTTGCTGCGATCCTGACACTTCCCCCATGGCCAATGTACCGTAGAAACCCCTTGAACTGGCAGAATCCAAGGAGTTCGGAAGAGAAACCAGCAGGGAAGAAAAGCAAGAAATGAAATTATTTACAAACAGATTTTGTTGAAAATCGTTTATGGAATCTTTTTATCTCAAAATAAATATTTAGTTATACCTAAGGATGTATTCTATTAATTTCCATCCATATAAAATAACCCTGTATGAGTACAGGGACAAACTGAAAACCAGTGTAGCCCAGGAATAATGGGTACCTAAATTATGATTCTTCCCTATGCTTTACATAAATACTCTGCTCTTCTTCTATTAATATTATGCATGTTATGTGCAAACTCTCTTGAAGCATTGAATAGTTCTTATTCTTATGTAGGTATGTGGATAAAGAATGCAACAAAACAGTTTCATCATTTATTTTTCCCAAACAGTTTCTTCATTTATTTTTTCCCAAAACTTAGTACTATCAGTCAGTCACATTATCAACATAGTGTATTGCACAGTTTTATATAAGTTTAACAGTACTAACATGAAATGCTACTACAAATAGTTCATATCTAGAATTAAATCATAATACAGAACAAAGCAGTTTATCTTTATTCTACCTTTTTTCCCAAAGATAGGAGGACCATTTTAGAAAAAAATCGCTTGCACATCTTGTAAGCGGATTTTTTGTCAGCTCCGTCCATTTCTTTGTTACCAAACAGGGTTTTTGTCTATTAGAGTCACATGCATCCACTAGGATGTTGGATGTTGCAACCAAAAATCATCCTAAGGATGGTCCTGCTATCCTCGAGGCGACTGTACATGCAGTCCCAAGTATTAATTTAAAAAAAACTGTATGAAAGTAATCTTTTCTCCTATAATAACAGAAACATAAAAGTTCTTAAGACTGGCTGAATTAGACTCAACATCATTAAATGTGTTGAAAGCCTAAATACCTACAAACTTCCTTGACAAATCATATTAAAATAATAGTGACCTGCACTGCTTTACATTGTACCTATATTACAATAAATAACATAAATAAACCTTGCTCATAGAATCTATTATGAACAAATTAATTAAATGTAATACATAACGTAACATTTCAAGATTCATCGTAAGTTAAAATAAACATATATGAGAATTCTACTTATGTACGTACTTATCTACGTTTTCACTTAGCCTTACCTGCAAGGACTGAGTGCGAATATATAAAAATTCGAAGTAATTAAAAATAAAACGTATATCGTGCATGGTAATATTTCTCAAATAATCTCATTTTTTAACGAAAAACAAAAACTCAATTAATATCTTCATTAAAACTAAACTTTTCTCTCAAGTTTTTGAAAACATTGTATAATCTACTCTCATTGCACACATCACAATTTTCACTGGGTGTATCTGGATTTGAAGCAGTTTCACTATTTTTATTTCCGCTATCATCTTTATCACTGTCTGTAGGTTCATCTTTTTTACAATCACCTTTTTCATTCAAATTTGGTTCTGTGCTTTCAGCTTCATCATTATTAGAACACTGGGTGTCAGTTTGAGGATCATCTGCTGGATTACAAGATTCTTCCTTTCTTTCCTCTTTGTCAAATATCTGTTGTAGTGTTATAACAATAAACATGAATGTAACTCCATAGTTTACAAGAGTTAGCGATAATGGTCCCAATGCTAATATACATACTGCCATTGTAAATAGTAAAGACGAGGTAGCTTCGTATAGTTTTCTGAAATTAAATCAAATAATTTATATTGCTATGCATATAGAAAAGTAACGAGAACTATATTTTAATGCATGTGCCAGTACGGTTATGATATGATACGAACCAGTGGGCAGAGTCTTTATGAAAAAGTGCTTGATTGCAAATATAGATTAATATACTTAGGTCAACGATTGCTTCAGTGCGCGCCCAGAGTTCGCTGAACGCTCTGAGCGGTACACACCATCGCGAAACGCACAGGTGACTAATTGTATTTTTCTTTTTCGGATTTCACAAAGTGTAGGCGTAGTATGGTGGAACACTCACAAATTTCGCTTTGGTCCTTCCATTTGCCATATGACAGTTGAACACGCAGACATAGCCATGCCGGTATGATATGAAGTATCTGGTTTTAATACCATGCTGTACCTACAAAAACCATTAATTTATTGACTTTTTTTATATTTTTTTATTTAATACATAGGGACAAATCCCACAGATTGAGCTAGCCCCAAAGTAAGTTCGAAACTTGTGTTATGGGATATTAACTCAATGATATTATATTTTATGACAAATACATATATAGATAAACATCCAAGACCCGAGGCCAACCAGAAAAAGTTCGTTTTTCATCTTGACCCGACCGAGATTCGAACCCGGGACCTCCTGGGTGACGGTCTGGCATGGTAACCATTACGCCACGGAGGTCGTCAATGATTAAAAACAATGATCAATTTTATTTTAGGTTTTAGGACTTTCCTTTTCCTGCCAAGTGGCGTTTTATCCGCACTCAGTTTTTTAAGACTGACTAATGGGCTAGTGCCATAGATAATACTTACTTGAAATTCCTAGCCCAAGTGAGCAACGCTGGCATATTGACAATAGTAACAACAATCCACATAAAGAATAACATCATGTGGAAATTTAAATTATTAAGGTCATCATCGACATGGCCACTCTTACTACATTTCCTATCCTTCTTTTTATTTCTACCAATTTTTGGTTCAGAATCATTATCATCCTTTGAATCTTCGTATACTGATACAGCACTTGTACTGGGTGTTATTTCTTCTCCTTCTTTCTTCTCTTCATCTTTTACACTTTTTGTGGTATCTTCCTTTTCTTTATTCGCATTTTCCAAAGCTGTGGCACTATCAGGACTATCTTTTATTGGCCTATTTTCTATGAGACTAGTTTCAGATTCGCTAGCGGCAGTCTTATCCTGAGATTTAAATATTCGACAGATCCTAGATGCTATTTTCGCCATTAATTTATACACATAATCTTCCAGATATTCTTCATACATTTTTGAAATCTGAAAAATAAGAAATATAATTTTTAATCAGTGACAAAAATTAAGTAGCTATATGTGCAGATTTTTTTATGTAAAATTAACAAATTTTTGATCAAATCACAAGATTTTCTTCTCAAGGAACTATAGTTTTAAGGAATAATAAAAAATCTGTTCCATTATTGGACCTGAACAAATACATTGCAGGCTGAATAAAAGCTTTTAAAATTTGATAATATGAAATGTATGAAAGTAACATTGATTGAACAATCTCTAGTTCGCACTTAAATCAGATAACATTAGGCGGGTAGTGCGGGTACAGAATGCTGCAATGTAACAAAATTCCCAGTGTGGACGCCTCGTGCGCACGTACTGTGCACACTACGCGCACGCACAAAGCATTGCGTGGACGGCAAATTCTTTCAAAGGGTATTTTGAAAGGCGGGTACAGACTGCTGAAACATGCTACCCGCCTTTACAGATAAATCATTTCTTATTTCATTGTGACAAGATAAAATAATTATAATAATACCATAAAAGCATAGAACGCCGCGCCAGCAACCAACGATGCGGCACCACATGATAACGGTACAGCTGACACGAGGATGACGCTCACAACCATAGGGATCTTCTGCAACCCCGACGCAACCCTCTCAGCGATACTACTGCTACCACGCCATACTATCCTAAATTTGTATTAAAAATATAAAAAAATATAATTATAATTGAAAAAATATGAAACAATACATTATATTCTAATACTTGGCACATATCGATCATACCTTGATATTTCCTGACGCTTCGAAGGTTTGATCGCGTTAATTCCCGATTTATTATTACTATATTATAATAATAATACAACGCGTAAGTTTAAAAGTAATTATAAAAATCTTACCTTAATAATAGTCTATGTGCTAATTGAGATGAGAAGACCATAATAACTAATGCTGCAGCTGCAGCGACGTTCAACAATCCCAGTGCGGTCATATAAGCAGGCAACACTAATAGCGAGCTTACAAAATATTGCAACTCCAGATTCTTGAAACTTGCATTTTCGAACACAAATGATAATAGAGGTTCAGTTCTGAAAAAAATACATAATTTTATTTGAATCAACAAATAACCTTATTTTGTCAGTAAGGATGGTCAAAAAAACAAGTAGCTAAAAAAGAATTTATGAAATAGGATGTTTTATCGATTCCTAAGTTGCATGAATGGCTCTTAACTAAAACTTATTATAACACTACTGAATACTTGAATGATAAATTTATGAATGGTTAAACCAAAAAACAATGTATAATACAGAAATATTTGCACGCCCCTGCGAGGGCAGAATAAGTTGGAATACTATGTTTGTAACATCTTTTGTACCTTATTTTCGCAAATAAATCTATCTGTCTATCTATCTATCTAGACTGCGTTTGGAACCTGTTGTAGTTATATCCATACTAATATTATAATAACCATGAAATCTGTTTATCACTGGTAACGCTTAAATCGGTTAAAATGAATTTTATATGAGGTAGTCAGTAACTTTAATGTTACCAGTTTTTTTTTTAGTATTAGGGCGCGTTTTGACGACGCGAAAATTTTCGCATACATGTTTTCATTTATAGCAAAGTAAACTAAACAATGCCGCTATCAACCACTAATGTCATTGACTACAACGTACAAATTTCTAGTAGTTAGCTAAATTAGTAGTCAAAATTATCACGTCGTCAAAACACGGCTTTAAAGTGTCTTTTACTTACAACATAACCATTGCAGTCAATCTCCCAAAGACCAGAGCGAAATATGGCTTTACACCTTCGCTCATCAGAGCACCATGTATCGACAGGCATGTGCCGTGTTTACTGAGATGCAATATGTTGCTTCGAGCTGCCAGAAGAATTATTGCTCCTATGTATGGCAATAAAACAGGAGTGTAGTTTCTTGCCATTTGCGCTAGTCGATGGTACCATGAATTGGATATGCTAAAAAAAAATTAACGTCAGCGTTGCATCTTGTATCGTAAAATATTTTTATTAAGGTGGTTCGTTTCGCACGGCCGAATTAAAATTATCTTACGTTTTTATTAAATGCATATTATTTATTGTGACAAATGTGTATTTGCATATTTGTTGTGACAAATCTGCATTAGCATATTTGTTGTCACAAATGCGTTGCATTTGCATGCATTGCATTTATCGACGGATGCATCATCATTTCAGCTACAAGAAGTCCACTGCTGGGCATAGGCCTCCCCCAAACTTTTCCAGCGCGATCGGTTAGCAGCGACGTCGGCGTCGGATGCATAGAAAAAATATTTTTTAAAGATCTCACCTAATAGTAAATGTGCACTGTGGATCTAATAACAGGATAACCTTAGCGAATTCCTGTTTTTCCGATTCTGCAGGTTTCGGGTTACTCATAAATAGTCGGAGCTTCATCGGCGAACGTTTCAAATGTCTGGAAATTATATATAATAGAAATGTAGAAAAAATATTTATTACTACGTATATTCTCCTACGTCAATATGCTTTTTGAGACGGCATTGAACGCGGCTAGTGTTACTGGTATTCATAAGGTTTCCTTATGATATATACTACTATAAAAAAATATTTTTAAATTTTCTTACTTTTAAAAAGACGTAGGAAAAGTTCTTACATCTGGTGTTGCCAGCGTTTATACGCTATTTTGTGTTGCCAATATTTATTAATTTCCCGTAAATATTTATCAGTATTATATCTATAAAAGTAGAAGTAAGATTAGTTACTTACGTGAAAAAATGAAAGTATTCATGATTCTTCGCCCATGGTACATGTAATTCAGCTGATACGTGGTATTCTGCAGCTTTGCAACTGGGCGTAGGTTCGACGTACAGCAAATATGCATCATGTAATACGTCTAAGCCTTGTAGTATCAGTTCATAGTACAGACTATTTTGTTCAGTCTCCGCTTTTATAATAGTTTTCCCGAATGAGAAATATTTTGCTAGGTTCACTGTAATTTCTCTCGAAGCGTGGTCATTCACGTCGACATTTAGCACTATCTGAAAGATTACAGATGAATAATTAATACACCTGATAAAGGTTACATGATTTTTAGACATTACACAACTGCTGATCAACGAATATTACATGTTCTATCCATTTCAACTCTGAGATGGAATGAGAAAAGCAGACAAGTTCAAACCCAGTGTCAAATTCCATAGTAATAATGTCAAGTATGAATTTGACACTATGGATTTTTTTTTGGCTACATTAGCGGGCTACAACGAATATTCGTGTACAATTCGTGTTTACATCGTTTAAACACGAATATTCGCCGTAACCCGCGTTTGTGCACGTGAGTGTGGCTGGGTATATAGTTGCGGTATTGCTTACTCGCTCGAACTTTAAAATACTTGAGGGTAAAGACAATAATATTGCGTATGCACGATGTTTCTAACAAGCAAACGTGACACAAATCTTCGCCCACATTAGCCGCAGCATTACAAACAGGACAGGTTTTAAAAAATTATGACCATGTTGAGTTTATTATCCAACATACCGGTTTTCTAGTAGGAGAAACTTTGACAATTACATGACTCCAATCAGGGTACATGTCCTTCAAACTGTGGAGATGTATTGTAGCTAATTTCCGCTTCCCAGCGTCCACTGCGGCACCCGTCCATCGGCTCAATTCAGATAACGATACTGCTTGCTTGCTGAAAAAAAATTAAACTTATTTTAAAAAAAATTGTTTGCTAAATGTAAGTTCCTAATTTTTATTTTTATGTGTGATAACATGTGTTTATCTCGAGTCTAGGTGTAATAAAATGACTTTCTGCCCCCCCCCCCTAGCATGAAAAGAAATTTCGAAAATTCTAACCGGTTTTGAACCTTATTCTAACTAGTAAAGTCCTTTTTGACTGTACTACGTTTCGTTGTTACGGATGGACACTTTCATGGTAAATAGAATAGAGATAAAGGAGTAATTGCTAGCCAGTTGAATACCGGGTATGTTATTCAATAAAACATTTTATTTCTTTTAATATTTCATTGACTACGAGGTGGTCAGACGACCTAAGCCAGCAGTGCCGCTATCAACCACTATGGTTGTCCAGCAGTGGACTTCTTGTGGCTGAGATTATAACAAAATTAAGATATAGGTACCAGTATCGATATGTATGGTGAGTAAATTTGGCACTACAACCAAATATCCAATCTCTGTCGTCCACATTCACAGCTTCGATCGCAACAAATCGATTTTGTGGGAAGGTCACAAGTCGTATCATCAAATAAGTCATCCTGAAATGATAATAAAGCAAAGCTTAGTTATGTAGATTACTATCCTTACTAATATTATAAATGAGAAAGTGAGTTTGTTTGTTTGTTATTCCTTCACGGCTTGACTAAGCAGGCGATCATTATGAAAATCTGCATACATATTGTTAGGGGTACGGAGTCTAACAAAGGCTTTTTATCCCGTGAAAGTATGTCGTTCCAATGGGAAAAAAAAAATCTACTATAGAGGGCGCTGTATCGGCCAACAGTTGGCGCAGATGGCAAGTCGCGCTATGGGTTGTTTTGTTGTCAAACGAGACCTATGTCATTAAATTAACCGCGAGCGAAGCCGCGGGGAAAAGCTAGTTATTAAATAACCCTGTGTTTACAACGAATTAAGAGGGCGCACACAGGCGTTAGCTCAGTTTAGCGAAAACTGAACTTTTCGAAGCTCTTAATATCTATAAAAAACTTTTCTAACAGACTTATGAATTACACAAAATGTTAGACAATATTGTTGCCTAAATAGTTAGTAGAAAACATTTTGTCATGTAATGGAATATTTATGAATGCTATCGTGATAACCGAACAGTGTTTTCTCGATTTCACGTTCAGTGCCAACTTCGGATGTCAAAATATCCCCGTAATGCTGCCAATTGTAAGAAATAAATTATAAAATCTAACGGCAAATATACTTAAGCATATAGTTAGTAGAACATTTTTGTAATTTTTTGTTACATAAATAAGATATTAACATCCAAACTAAGTGAAATTATGAAGAAAGTCAAGTCGTTGTTATGTTTGTTTTCACCATTAAATCTTAGTTATTTTATGTCAATATTATCATCATCTAAGAGATAAAGGTATTCCCTAAAATCTAGGCTCCAAAATTTATGATAAATGTTTACCATTATTTTTCTACCAATTTTTTAATATAGCCATAAAACCACTATAAAACCGCGCGCGTCTTTTATTACGACTCAGTCCAGCCGCCGGCTCTGCGGAGAGAGGTCACGTCGCTCCGGCGCAGGATTGACCTCACGTAATTTTTGTGCCCATACGCAGTGCAAACCGTGTAGCGCGACCGACAATCTAGATACTTTGGTAAGTAAAATATGACTTTTTGATGATATGACGACGAACTATTTACTTTTTTAGTGACAACAACATAATATGTTTCAGAGTATGAGGAACAAAAATAAGCAGTTTTTATCTAAAAAAAGAAAAAGACGAAATGTTGAAAATTTAAATAAAGCAAGGGCTAAAAGGCCTATAATTAATATAATGGTTATAAATTATAATATATGACAAGTTCTACTAAGGAGGTCGATTATTGCGAAATCGAAAAAAAAATTGCTGTTTCATATGTTTCAGTCCGTATGATGAAGGAGGACACGAAGAGGAAGAAAAACAAGAGCCCGTACTTTTCATCTTCTTCAAAATGAAAACCATCCTGGTGATGGAATTGAATCCTAATCCCAACCAAAGAATCATTTCTCTTTATAACCCATTTGTTAATTTTTTCGTTTTTTTGAGATTGTGGGTGAACCGTTAGTCTCACAAACTTCGCTATGAGGTCTAATAAAAGCTAGTTAAATCTACTACAAAGTATTTTCAGTGACGGTTCTTCGTAGGTTACGTGGTTTTTTCCAATATTTCGCGAAGTACGTAAAACTTGAAAATTTCAATGTTTGGTAAAATTAGGTCATATATGAAGAGCCACAGCTTGGCTCCTATGGTATCAATAGAGCTGCGATTGGTCTCACATTGTAGGTAATGTATGTAATTTAATACATATAGGTGTAGAAAACATTGTGAAAAATGCATAGTTTTAGTCCTGGAGCAAAAATTTCTAAAATTTCGCAATTTTTTCAAAAACTGCTACCTGCTGATGCTTTTAATTATGGCTTTTTTTCTGCAATGGAGTAACTTAGAGCAATTATTTTTCCTTTTTTGGATAGAAAACAATTGTAGATCTTACTCAAATGAAGTATTTACGAAATTAGCAAGGCCTTTTTAAAATATTTTAATTGAATTTTTGTTGAAAATTTCACAAAATCAAAATTTGTTTTCTAAAATTTTTGCTTTTATTTCCGTATGGATAAAAAATAACACGATTTTTTACTGTGCATTACAGACCAATATCATAACTCTCCAAATATGGCAAAAAAAATCGAATTGCAAGGTTTTTTTGGGCCCCAATTTCGTCTGAAGACTGCCAGAATTAAAAGAGATGACGAATTTTTGCAGTGTTGCAAGATTTTTTTTGACCTTTCCCTCTAGTTAAATTGAAAAAACCCCTAGTTTCCCAACTATGATCATGAAAATCCTCTGACGATTTTTATGATACAGTTTATCTAAATACTAGCTGTTACCTGCGGCTCCGCCCGCGTGGTCAAGGGAAAAAGTCAATAATTTTTCCCATGGGAATCTCTTTATCCCGTGGGAAAAAAGTTTAAACTATCCCCAATAAAAAAATCATATCAATCCGTTCATTACTTTCGACGTGAAGGGAGGACAAAAAAAACACACATTTATAATATTAGTATGGTTAAGGATACTACATGCAACCTGAAAACTGAATTTGTTGCCAGTTATCAAGTATCCTATTCATTTCCTTTGGTCAACTAAATTGGTGTTATTGTATAATATTAAAAATAAATCAAGTTTGTAAAAAAGGGAAAACCTTCAGAAAATCCCATAGATCGATTTAGTAACATCGAAACCTCGAAAAAACCTCAACGACCTGGAAAAAACCCCTAGGTTTTAGGGAAAACCTCTAAATCTGGCAACACTGAATTTTTGTCATCAAAGATGGAATCGAAATTGGTGAAATTTTACAAGAAATGTATTTTACCAGAATTGGTAGATAGATGGTAGAGTCTATGTATGCCAATTAGAAACACATGTTTCTAATACAAATAATTATATGTACCTATATCTATTATGAGTACTTTATTGTTATACTTCTCCATAATCCATAGGCATTAATACACGAGTAAAGATACATTATTTGTATTTATTTCCAAACGAGACATGAAGAATGTCGAAAAAAAATTTCAATTACATAATAACAATACTTATGTTCTACATAGAAATAGGTCTGTAGCTAAAATCACATGAACTTCGATATTAAATAGTGAAGTCTTATCATAAAAGTATCAAAATCATTTGTCTTCGCCGGCGCACGCTCATGTTCGTGGCTCAGTAGTTTCGTAAAATAACACGCTTCGATTTTGAGTTGCGTTGATTTGGGTGCGCCCTCTTAAGAAGAAAATACATTGAGCGGGCGGAGGTACGAAAGAGGTGTGTCGAAAATAATTTTCATATGATCAGTTGCTACACGTTATTGAGAGCTATGATTTTTACTCCGATAATAAAGACTATGTTTTAAAAACGTGGAACAAAAGCTAAATAAATAACCTTAAATCAATCCAATTAATCAAATCACAGAGTAAGCTTAGAGGAACAATAAATTATGTATTTACAAATTCTCAATCATTAAACACACACTTGACGTTATCAACTAATCTACAAGTACATGAGATAAATTCTATTGTATGTCAATGGTACTCATGTTGATTTTAATTTGAATGTCGATCACACTGTAACCTGTTATCTAATTAATATGAAATTGAATAAGAGCTCCCAAACCTAACTGCGAATCCGCATCGCATCGCAAAATATTTGCGAGCTCGCGCATCGCTTTTTGATATTAAAACTGATGCGCGAGCTCGCAAATATTTGCAATGCGATGCGAATCTTGTTCAATATACAGTGGTGGACTTATGTAGCCCTGCCAAAACGCAAAGAGGGCAAACTGCTGCGGACAATGCCACACCCGCACGTCGCGGTCAACAGCCTTTTCATAAATTAATCTTTTCTTTACTTCTCTTATTTGCTGCATATAATCATTTATTCATGATTTTAAATTAACCGCATTCATGATTCATTGCATCTACCTATGGTTGACTGGTAGAGAATGCAATTTAGCATTAAGTCCGCATATTGTATCACCTATCGTATCAGTACTTTTGTATTGTGGTCAATAAAGTAAAATAAATAAAAAATATAATCATTTATCAGATTACATCCAAAGTTTGACGTGTCATACATGTGTGTTGTCTTCAAGCAATGGATACAAGTGGCAGGAGAGGTTCAGAAACAGATGATCCTATTGTGTTATATTTATTTTGAAAGGTGATTTCATTGAGTGTAATAAAATCTGTTCAACCATTTGAAGATCATCATCTTAGTAGTCTACTTGATGATTAGAGGATTTTCTTTAATTTTAACTGTTGTTTTGATAAGTTTTTTTTTAATTTTGATTATCATGCAATTAAGATTAACGTTATCAAATTGCACTCTTACAAGATCTTTAATTCTATTATACGCTATAAAGATAGTTAAATTAGGTCACGGAATCAAATTATTATACGTACAAAGGAAGTAGTGAGAACCAAGTCTGTATATGTTTTTGAATGACTGTATAATGAGATTCACGTTTATAAATTATAAACACGGGTTGACGCAACGTTGGCCTCCTAAAATACGAAACATTTCCGCTGGAAAAACGCCAATTGTTTACGTGGCATTTACTTTGTGATTTACTATGAATAATATATTTTTATTATATTAGAGCTTAATTCCTGACTTGCTGATTGTCTCCATCTCAACCATCATAAATTTTGTTCCTTTTTAAAAAATAAATACACTGAAATTGAATCTACGTCTTTTTAAAGCTAGTCCCTTAAGTTTGCAAATGACAGATTTTTACCTGATAATTCTTATATCTATGAGATGTGGTAATTCCTCTTTCGAAACCTGTTTCATAATCGCTCTACTGCTTATTTTGTTTTGCAGAATTTTGGCAAAACGAAAAAATGTATGACTAATAGACATGAAGTCATATAATTTATTCCCTTAGAAAGATAACGTTAGCCATATTTTTTATTGTTTGATAGGCATTGGTTTTTCGTTCAAAACATCAGTAATTCTATGTTATAAGATATAGCAATTGAAAACGGAATTGAGTAAAAAATTGCTATGCTATGCAATCGATGAATTTTATAGATTTTAATTTGTTTATTAACATTGCACAATATTTGAGTGCAAAAGGCGGACTTAACGCTAAAAGCTAGACTTTTGACAATGAGTCACTTCATATTTTGTCATTAAAAATTTGCATGTGCGGAAATAATTAATTGTGGGACTTACTTGTCGATTTCTGGGCGGGCGATTTGATAAATTCTTCTATTGTCCTCATACCAAAATGCATCTACTAGCATGCTTACATTTGCTCTTGTTATTTCTGGGTTCAGGAACATTGAACGATTGGCCTTAAAGCAACAAAACATTTTTGCATAAAATTGTAATTAAATGGATTGTAATTAATGGATAAATAAAAAATTCGAAATAAAATACTTTTCCCTTAATACATAATAGACATGTCTACTACACTTTATCTACACACACACACATTATTTTAGTATTTAAAAAATGTAAAATTCGTTTGTCAGTCAATTTGTTTTTATTTATTTATTTATTTGGCACAGCAACAGTAGGTAATACAATTTCTTACGTTAGAACATGGACATTTTTGAAGTATATTAAAATTGCACACCGATAATTGCTACGCACAGCGTCTGCTAATAACAAAAGCTACATTAGTTACATATTAATAAATTTATCTATTATATTAACATTAAATTGATATTAAAATAAATTTAAGAAAGAAATTACAAATGCTGTTTAATTACATTATATTATTTATAGATCTTTGAACCGATTTTGTTGAGCTCCACTGCTTTATTTATACAATTTCATAATAAATAAATGGAATTGATCAGACATGGCTGTGGGTGTAGGTACCTTGTTGTAGACATTTTAAAATATATTTACATTAAGTTTATGTAATATTATTACCTGGAATAAGTGTGACGCTTTTGACAATAACACTTGTTTGTCATTAATGATTTGTTCAGTCCATGGATCAACTATTGAGAAGAGGAATCGGTTTATGGCCATTACAAGCTGTTTACACCATACTATGCTGACATGGTCTGTGGATACCCACACTCCTGGAACAGCTGAAGTCTATAAAACAAGTTGTTCTACTAAGAAAAATGAAAATATTTATTGACAAGCTTTTCACATTCCCGCAGTTTAGAAGTGAAAAGCTTTAATATTAAATACTGATAACAACTTTAAATCATTCTGTGAATACTAGCATTATTTCTTCATCCTGGTGCTATTCCATACTTTAACCCAATTTCAATTGGGTCTTTCATCTGAGCCTAAGGATTTGGTGAAGACTGCTGTCAAACATTATCAACCCAGAAAGTCAGACTTAAGATGTTAGGTCAGAAGCTAACATTACCAATTTTTCTGGGCTGTCACTGCATTAACACTCTTCCAAAGGTTCTAACTCTAAGAGGTACTGTAGACCATCTAATCCCTTGCCTACATTTGAATTTTAGACATTATTAATTTGAACCTTTGTAGTAAAACGTTTCGTTATACTAAAACTTACCAAGGCACTTATGTCACTCTCATTTGATGTTGTCAACCATGATGGCATCAAAACATCCCTTGGGCCACTTCCGAAACTAATCAAAAGTTTCTTCCCTTTCATTTCTGCATTACTATTTATATTTATTTCCCATTCTAATTCCATAAGCTTATAATAGTCATTCATTGCAACATCAAAATTGATTACAGGAGCTTTTAGAGGTGCTGCTAGAGTTATTGCTACGGAGGTCGAGTTTATTGTATTAGAATATGCTAGTAGACGTTTTGCTATTAGTCCTCCCTAAAAATACACACGAAAAAAATAATGTTACTGGTATAAAAGTCTTTCGGGCTGAACCTAGAAGTTCTTTTCAATAGATCTGGATAGAAGGACAGACATAGGTTGAAGAAGATATTTATAAATCTTTTGAGTGGCAAAAATGCTTTGCCATGTCGTGTGCCAGGTCCAGTAAATAGTTTATTTTCTATGGTGTCTATTTTAGCCTAAATAATTTAATTGAAATTAATTAATTAGATAAATTTTTATCACATATAAATGTGGTTGGCGTACAGGCGCGGCTAATGCTCGTCTTGTGTGTATGGCTCTGGCAGTCAGATCAGAGCTGCAACATTATACTCTTTTTAGAAGAATCAATTTAATAAAATAGAACAAGGTAATTTTACTTCAGTAGTTCAGCCTCTCATAATAAGACCTGTAATGTTTATTAAAATAATATACAAGGTAATAAAAGACCTACATTTTATTATGGTTGAAGTCAAATATAGCTAACCTTGGAAAGAAAATAATGATCTTAATCTTTACTCACCATAGAATGACCAATAATAATAACTGACGTTGGCACATTTTTTGTATATTTATTGCTTTTATATAAACTTAATATTTTTGCTATACACATTGAGGCATATTCTGTTTGCCTCTGTAGTATGCCACCATAAAGTCCAGACAGTTCTTCATTATAGTTTACTGTGAAAGAATAATAAATTGAATGGAATGCTTCCAACATAATTTTATAGATAAGCTAAACATACAAACAGAAAAATTAGCTTAATATTTTTGTTATACACGTTGAGGCATATTCTGTTTGCCTCTGGAGTATGCCACCATAAAGTCCAGATAGTTCTTCATTATAGTTTACCGAGAAAGAATAATAAATTGAATGGAATGCTCCCAAAACAGAAGAGTAAAATAATTAATTAATGTATCAACAAAACATCTTGCTTATTTTATTTATAATTTTTTTGTTTATTCTTTTAATACAAAATTAATGATTTTTTTTCAAAGAGATGCTTTCACAGGCACTTTCTCTTGTCTGTTAACCGAAATGATGGTAGATAGTCTATAGGGTTGCTACCCTATAGACTATCTACCATCATTTCAGAAACAAAGAAAATACCTCTATTAAATTCTTTTTTGATATTGACTATAATGAAAAACACATATAAATCTAGTTTTTTTAAGAGTTGTCATGTCTTAAGGACCAATCTCTGTTAAAGGTTTTGACGTTGTCTGACCATATGTAGGTTTGTAGGTTTTGATGTTGGATAAGAATCCAATATTATTTGAAAATTATATCATAATAGGTATACAACTTATGCACTCTATGGAGCAGAGTAATGCAACAAGTGAAGATATGGTTAACTGTACTGAAGAAACAGTTTACTGACTGAAGAAATTTATTATTTTATGGACTTCACGGCACAGGGAATCATAGTGTGAAGTCTGGGAATCACTATTGTATTTGTAACAAATTGTTTGTGAAATGAATAAATATTATTTATATAGTTTTAAATCTTTTCTAGAGCCTTACTTGTAAAATAATCAAAATGATATTCATATCCATTGTCCAAAGATTTACGAAGAGCAACTGAGGCAAGCGATCTAGCCTGCATGTGGCTACCGGAGTTTCCAGGTAAAAATAATAGTGGGACACCATCAAACCTGCAATAAATGTACTAAATTGCAATAAGAGTATCAGTGGAATTATTATAATATTTAGTTGATTAAAAAAAAAAGAGAAGTTATTGCCTACCCAATAGCACTAATAAGGCCTAATTTACTGCTTGTTTATTACCTTGTATTTCAGACTGACCTTTTCTTGATAGTTTTTTGTATGGTGTTGTTATTTATTTGACAACTACTATAAATCATATTAGTTAATTATTATGACTGCAAATATGGTCAGCAGACATACATTTGCTAAGAAATTAGAGGTTAGTACATTTTTTGACATAACTTCGAGAAACACATTGTTTTTTTGAAATTTTAACTAAGAATATTAATATTTATGTATAAATTAATTTTCCTTTTTGAACATACCACATCTTTCTTGCTCTTTCAGTAAATCTTCCTTCGCTGTACGCATATAGGCCATATTGGGGGTAAATATTGGCTTCTGGCACCGAAATTCTCTAAAAAGTTTTATGCAAAATTATAGAACTTACCACTGAAAATGTCTAGAAAAATAGTGTTATTCAATACTTACAACATACTGTGGAAATTCAAACATATATGTCATTACACAATAATTATTTTTGTCACTGAAGTACAAGTTTAACACTCCAAGAAGATATGCAACAACGAATATTATAGACACAATTTGGAAAATGCATGACCAAATTACTTGAAATAACTTCATTTTGGCACGGTGTTATTAGTGTTAACATAACATCAAAACTAAATACAAGAATGAGATATGTAATTATAAAATGGAATCATTTATCCCATTTATTTATTCGCCGCACAACCAAAATCAAATCGACGACGAAATCAAATTTTTATAAATAATTTGACAGCCTGCGCCCTGCTTGCGGTGCTTGCCTGACCTGACAGCGACGCGACCGACAGGTAAAGTCTGACTCTGACAGACAGCCAAGGACTTTTTAAATAAAGGGACAGATTACTATGAACATCAAAACCGGTCCTAATTTTCTAAAGAAGGAGAGGCACTTAGGGCGGCATTGTGTCACTTTCTCACATGCTTTCAGATAGACGTATAAAATTTTAATTTCCCCGTTAAGTATTAAAAAATATTAAAAATATCATATTTCATTGTCGGTAGGATCATACTTAGAATAAAATTACAAATTCTCTTTCATTCCTTAATATAGGTAATTAAATTGCGAAAATGTATACAGTAGCATAGCTATATAAAACAAGGTAGCCTCTAACCTCTTCTAACCTATGTAACAAGTTATTAATTTTAGGCATACATTTCATTTTGTCTATAATAAATCAATTTGAAATTGCATAATCAAATACTTAAAATAATTCTGTCACCTCACCAAGTTTTATCCAGTTATAAACATTTTTACCAGTTTTACCCATAAAGTCATGGGTAGTGTAAAGTGGCAACACTGAGATCTTATGTCATTCACAAAATGGCGTCGACGTCTCAGTTCGATACTGTTTAGCCCTCTAATCTGCTGCAGTTTTGAATATTTTTGAAAAAAATGATGTTGTCGTGTTGTGTACGTGGTTGTAAAAGAGAAAGCTGTTTAGGTTGTGGTATTTCATTCCATAGGTAAGTAATAAAATGCCGATATTTAAATTCAAATTGTTTTTTTGTATCACGGGCTCTCGAAGGTAGTTACACGTGTTATTTTAATTTTAAAATCATTATGATTTGCTATAGTGCTCCTAAACTTAATTTTAACTAATAAAATAACACGATTTATTTGTAAAAAATTATAAAATCGCAAACGTGCTAAAACAACTAGGGTAACCATCTATCTGAGGTGGCGGGTCTAGGACTCGGATGTCGTTGAAAAATGTCTATTGTAGACTATAAAAAAACTTGTTTAATTTGTTTCAGTTTTCCTTCCAATGTGGACCTCCAAGCGAAATGGCTTCAGGTTATACCTGTAAAAGGTTCATTAAAATACAGGAGAGTATGTTCCAAGCAATTTAAGGAGCAAGATTTTGATAGACGAGGTTCTATAGTTAGATTAAAAAAAGATGCTGTGCCCTCCATCTTAATACCAGTAAGTAATTGTGATTATATATATATATATATATATATATATATATATATATATATATATATATATATATACTTGGACGACCTCCGTGGCGTAATTTTCAAAACCGCATTCAATCAATGTCTTTTTTTATATTTTATGTTAATAAATGATTATTAAAACAACATCTAATTTTATTTCTACCAACCACCTTCACACTTTATACATACGTACGAAACCGTACGATACGATACGTACGTATCCAAGACAGGAGTTGTGGATGTATGTACATGGGCAGCTGTGATTTCTTACCATCAGGTGACCCGCTAGACCATTTGCTCTCCTCTGCCATAAAAAATCTAAATTCAGCCGGCTGAATAGTTTCTAAATTCGGTAAAGTGTAATTACATTTAGTCAGTAGGATTCCATGAAACAATTCTACATACTTTCTAAATTGCGTTCTGAATTAATTCCTGAATTTAGCCAAGTCTAATAACTCTTTTAAAGAAGAAATATCCATACCATAGAAATATTATTTAATAAACATCATACGTACATCCGATACAAACTTTAACAGAAAGAATAAGACAATCCCGTATTTATGCCTGTGGTGGTCATCCTACATAGAAAGAGACAAACTCCCTCACGTTGAACCTCTTGCTCGGACCGAATTCGCGACTCCAAGTAATCCCTCCCTATATATATAACCTCCTTGCAGACAGCCCAAGCAACACATTTGTCTCTTTAATAGTACACATACAGTTCACTGGTGATCTTTAAGCATTAATATAAGCCATACGTGGTTCGTTAGCTGTACTGAAGTAGAAATATCAGCATATACCTTTATAGGGCATTTAGAGGAATGTAAAATTGGCCTATTAAGTTACTATTGGTGTTATAATAGGATAACATAACACTGTTAGTCAGCTTTCGTTTTAAAGACTGAGCAAGAGCATTTAAGACGGGAAAAATACGGCTTTGGCTGTTGAAACGTCCACATGTACGGTGTTATATTGCTGGCATTTTAATACAGCACGTGTGAACATAAATGCAGTCAAAAGCTGTTATATAGAACCTTTTTGGAGTGTTATTCAGCTTTTTGCAGTAAGCGGGTTTATTTAGTGATATATTAATCAGCCTTTATATTATGTTGTAAAAGAGCGTTATATGAGTTCACATGTACACGTAAACTATGTTACAATGCACCACTATTGATATTAGTACCACTGACTGCTATTTATTGGTTCACAAGTACCACATTGTTATCCTCTGAGCTGAATAATTATATGAACCTGGTTTTCCATAACACTGTAGGTTGGAGACAAACGTCAACCATTTCTGTCGATAGGTCGGCAAAAGCAATAGTATCGATAAGGCTATCGATAGTGTCGATACTATTGCTTCTGAATATTGAATTTCTAATAGAGTACTGGTCGTATTCACGAAGCAATTTAAAAAATATTGCCTTGAAATATTTATTTTTGCATTCCCGCTACATCTACGCCGGCTGAAAGGATATTTTCAGTGGCTGGTCAGGTTATTGTAGAGCGACGCAACCGCTTAGGTTCAATACATTTAATAAAGTAGGTACTTTTCAAAAAATTAGTCATGAACCTTGATATTTTATTGTTTTCTTATTAAAATCAGTGCACTAATAACTTTGAGACAAGTTATTCAGGTAATCAATTTGGATATACCTCTTTAAAAGTTTCATGTATTTAATTTATCTTTTAAGTTTAATTTATTCAGAAATAAGGAAACACCATGTTAATTTAAATTGTTTATTTTCTTTTGTTTACAGAATGTCCTAAACTATTAACCCAAAGTATTTAAGACAAGTTATTTTATATGGAAAATTATATAGTAGTCATAGTCCTGAGGTTCAGAAAATAGTGGTTGGCTTTCTATGAGATAGATATTCTTGTTCACATCTGAAAAATAGATTAATTTTGTATTCAACTACTTCAACTATCGATAGTCAAACTATCGATAGTTCGGCAACACTACCTATAATATTTCGACATTAAATTATGATTTTTATCACATTAAACGAAGTTTTCGTCATGAATTTTGTGGTTGATGTTCAAATACAAAACCATAGACTGATTTTGATGCCATAAAAACTCAAATATGGAAAATTTGTTTTGTTAACCTCAACTTATTTAGAAAGATTTTTTTTCAAAAAAGGCATTATTTCTGAGGCGCGTGAAAATGTTGACTCTAAACATGCATATATTTTACAATAAATTTACATTACCCATAATATTTACACAATACACAATGGAGAAGAAAAGCATTTTTAGTTTTTTAGGCCAAAAAATTGTACAAAAAATTACGAGAATAACTGTGTTTTTATTATTTTTCTATCTTCAAAACTGACCGAGATATATACGTGCAAAGTTACCATTTTCGGTCGAGCCGCTGAGCGAGCGCGATATCGTTGATGACGTCACTAGGACCATATCCGCGCGAGCGACTCAGGGATTCCAAGCATTTACCCGAATGTGCCTGTCGTGCGCGGAACTACTGTGTTAATTTTATATAAGAAACAATAAAAACATCATCAGTTCATCAACTAAATATTGTATTGTGCCCCAGTGTAAAAATACGGCCACAAAAACACCCGAAAAGTTGTTTTTTTACGTGCCTAAGAATCCTAAAATTAGAAAAAAATTGATAAATGCCGTCGCATTTATCCATCTTCTCGTCAGACGAGCACATCCATTGGGACTACAAACGTCAGCATATTGTTGTGATTGTGAGGATCATTCATTTTCTATTCTATTCTATATTATATTCTATTCTAATGAGTCCAGGTTATAAACAATACAAAACACAGAATGAAGTATAGTTTTTACACTGAGTTAGGTTTATTTATAACAACTGTTTACACTTGATTTAATATTACGAAAGTAGGTAGGTATAAAAAATGTAAAACGCGGGGAACATGGTAGACTCGGTCGCTAGCAGGGTGGTAGCAGGCGCTAGTTGACGATCTGTTGTATTGTATGTATGAAATCGAAATCATTTCCAAATAATCTCGATATCAGCCGTGATTATAGTACGCGCACAAGTGCTAGACTTAGTCACAGTCACCTATATGGGCTACTAGCACATGCGCGCGGACTATACAATATGCCTCATATTAAGTAGAAATGATATTTTACTAGCTGTTACCCGCGGCTCCGTCCGCGTGGTCAAGGCAAAATGCCAATATTTATTCCATGGGAATCTCTTCATCCCGTGGGAAAAAGTAGCCCATGTCACTCTCCACTTCTACAGACCTTAAACTATCCCCAAAAAAATTTATTACTTTCGACGTGAAAGAAGGACAAACAAACAAACACACTTCACATTTTATAATATTAGTATGATAGGTACCTAAGTACCTACCTACCTTTTCATTTTAACTCCGCGAATTTTAGCTGCATCAAAATCTTTATTTCTTATAAAATATTCTGCCACCATCAGATCGTGGACTTTTGGAAGGTTGTCGGATTGGCCTTTTTGAAATCCTTCTTCCATTTTAGTTCAAACAACAATATACAAAATACACTACATAATTAATCAGCATTATTTAAAATCAATAAAAAACACCAGAGCGCACTAGAGCAAGCAACTTTTACCCGCGAAAATGTACTACGGACGTATGAGCCGGGCGCCCCCGACGCGCCGTATGGATGCGATGACGTCACGCGCTGTCCGCGGGGACGACGAAATTTAAAAAACCTGCGTAAACTTCCCAAGCTTATAACTTCGTTAATATTGCACCGATCGATGTGAAATAAAAACTAGAATAATGTGTAAGGTGTAGACTTTTATTCTACGTACTCAAAAGTGTAATATTGTAACCTTGTTATCTTCTCCATTACGTGTCGTGTCGGGGCGCGATTCTGTTCAGAAATGAACGAAATAAACGCCAGACGTTTATTTCTTTCATTTCTGAACAGAAGCTCGCAGTGTTTGCCTTTCTCTGGGTGTTTTCTATAATGTATAATGGTATTTATTTACAAAAAAATGTATTTAAGTATATTTATCAGGAATCTACTACCTAGTAACTCATTATCACGCTGCAAAAACAAAAAAAAAACAAAAAACGTCCCCTTGTTCGCGCCACGAGCCGCGCGCGGGTATAGAAACACATTTGCAGGGCGTGTCGTGTCGCGTCATAACCCCCACCACCGCCGTGGCGCAATCGGTGGCCAGCAGTCCGCCCTACAAATGTGCTCCTAACCATATAAAATGTATGAACGCGATATGCTTCTGGCGCGACACGACACGCCCCGACACGGTAGTGTGTTTCCGCCATTATACGCACAGCTTCGGAAGAATTCGGGCAAGACGGCGACACTAGCGCCCCTACGGCATGAGGGCGACATGAGGTGAACGATTTCAAAACTTTTGTGCGTTTTGTATGCAAAATGTTATAGCGCCCCTAGCGGCATGAGGTGAACGGAGGTTGCCAAGTCATTGTATGAGAAACGTCAAGAGCTGTGCGTATTAGTCTTATAAAGTATTTGCCCACTGTCACGACAGAGCGCGCCCCAACACGCCCCGACACAATAGTGTGTTTCCGCCATTAAGCCTCTACCACACAGGTGCGGTATTACCGCATGCGATATCGCGGTAATGTGTTCCGATTTCTTACACACAGCTGCGTTTTTATCGTCCGATATTTCTTCGACAGAAGGCTGATTTTACACGCATTATAGTTAGGTAGGTAACTAAATTTTAACTAAATTTTAAGTGATCTATTTTTCGGTGAAGTAGGTGGGCGGGACTTGATACGTTTGGACAGACAATTTAGTTAAATTCATAAGTAAACTATAGTCGAGTGCGTATAGTATGTATGTATCTTCATCATCATCATCTCGAAATAAACGCCAGACGTTTATTTCTTTCATTTCTGAACAGAAGCTCGCAGTGTTTGCCTTTGTCTGGGTGTTTTCTATAATGTATAATGGTATTTATTTACAAAAAAAAGTATTTAAGTATATTTATCAGGAATCTAGTACCTAGTAACTCATTATCACGCTGCAAAAATAAATTTAAAAAAAAAGCGTCCACTTGTTCGCGCCACGAGCCGCGCGCGGGTATAGAAACACATTTGCAGGGCGTGTCGTGTCGCGTCATAACCCCCACCACCGCCGTGGCGCAATCGGCGGCCAGCAGTCCGCGCCACGACAGAGCGAGTCACGACACGACACGCCCTACAAATGTGCTCCTAACCATATAAAATGTATGAACGCGATATGCTTCTGGCGCGACACGACACGCCCCGACACGGTAGTGTGTTTCCGCCATAAGTGTGCACACCCACCGTCACGACAGAGCGCGACACGACAGGCCCCGACACGGTAGTGTGTTTCCGCCATAAGGCCACTGGTCTGGTGCGTTTTTACCGGCCGAAATACCGCATGCGATATTGCGATATCTGTTTTCAGTACATTTTGTATTAGGATTTCCACGCACTTGCGATAATAACGTTTGTACTTGTATGGCAAGGACTTAATTTGGTTTTAGTTTATTTATTCTTTTTATGTACCTATTGTATTTTTCTTTAGTTTATTTATTTATTCTTTATTGCACGATTGTGAGCACTTCTCTACCAGTCAACCATCGGGTTGTAGAAATATTGTTGGCGGGACAAACTTTATGGTTACCTAAAAACTAATTTAAACGGCTATAAACATACATATATAAAATATATATTATATTAATAATAAACTTACATATACATACATACATAGGCCTATGTCCAGCAGTGGACTTCTTGTGGCTGAGATGATGATGAGTCACGACACGACACGCCCTACAAATGTGCTCCTAACCATATAAAATGTATGAAGGCGATATGCTTCTGGCGCGACACGACAGGCCCCGACACGGTAGTGTGTTTCCGCCATTATTCACGAAACAAGAACCGATTCTAGTTCGATTCAACGACACTCGCTGTCTCACTCAAACAAAATAGGAATTGAACGGGACAGTGAGTGTCGTTGAATCGAACTAGAATCGGTTCTTGTTACTTGAATACGGCCACAGATTTGTGTTGTGTGTTTATAGGAACGCATATATCGCAAATCGCAATATCGCAGGAACGTAGTGTTTTTATCGGCCGGTATACCGCATGCGTAATTGCGATCTACTTCCATTGCTGTGTTATTACCGCAGCAGTGTGTTTACTCCGTGGCCATTTGGCCATCCTTATAAAATGTACTAAAAACAATACCGGCCGGTAAAAACGCAACTGTCAGGCTTTAAGGCCTCTGCATACGCAGCGGGATAATACCTCGGACGGGACGGGGACGTGACTTTTTGTTCGAAACGGCCACGTTCCAGTCCCGTCCGTGTATCCGCGACATATGCATATGCCTAGCATATTCACATAAATTTTGTATGGAACTATATTTAACTTCCCGTCCCGTCCGTGTAAAAACACGTTACGTATACAGCGACCTTTATTGTATCTACGTCACGTCACGTTGATTTGACAGATGTCATTCAAAAGTTTATTTAAAATTTTAAGGAGTTTGGCGCCAACTACAATAGCGTCCACTTGGGCTCGTGATTAGAAATTTAATTTCTGTGTGTTTCTGCGTTTGATTCATAGTATTGATAGTGTAATGTGAAGCAAACATTGGTTATAGTACATATTGATTGAGGTTTGTGATCAGGAACCTATTAAAAGTGCATTATCGTGTTGACTTCAAAATCCGTATTTTCTGAAGAAATTTTGCTATCATCTTTCTTCGGGGCGTCTTGACTCAGAGACTGTATACTGAGTCAAGAATGTCAAGATAGCATAAACTCGCTGCTTTGAATTACTTAAAAATTTACTTATGACTTGGCTGTATGGGCTCAAAGCCCTTTGCCTGCCCTAGAGCGAAAAAAACAAAAAAAAAAAAAAAAAAATTAAAATTATAAATGACGTATATTTTCGATTTTTCAATGAAAATTCAATGCCACGAAAATAAAAATTTTAAAATAATATAATAAACATATAACAACAATTTGATAATAACATAGGTACCTAATACCTATGTAGTTCAGAAGCCGAACCAATTATAGAGACGCCAATGGTCGGCGAATAATATACTGGAGCGACAAGGTTATTAAATCATATAATTTGCAGTGGAAATAAACAAGTAAACCGTGTATTTTTATTACCATTGATGATTTCACATAGGTATATAATTAGTGAATTGCAATTTTATTTGTCAACATCATAAACGTTGAATTTGAATCGGTTCTAAACTCATTCAACAAACTTTAATACCTTTTAAAAATTTACATTAAATCTATGTAAGTAAAACCTCTTATTCATTTCAGGATTTTCCTGTAAAGATGGAAGTTTTTACCAGCATTTACATTTTATGTTGTTTACCATTGTCACTGATTGTACTGAGAGTGTTATATTTACTGATCAAAATTTACACAAGTGAATGTACAATAAATTCACAAGGTTCTCTAAGAACTATAATAAGCATTGGATCTGGGGGACATACAACTGAAATGTTGCGTCTAGTGAAAAATCTTAACGTCCAGAAATATCAACCACGGCTGTACATCATGGCAGATAATGACACAAGCAGTGAAGTGAAAATTCATAGTACTGAAATAGACAAATTTTACTCTCTAAGTAAAATACCAAGAAGCAGAAATGTGAAACAATCTTACACATCATCTGTTACAAGTACAATTCTTGCAACATTGTATACAATTCCAGTAGTTTATAGTTTTAAGCCTAATGTTATATTTTGTAATGGTCCCGGAACATGCATTCCTATTTGTGTTGTTGCTTTTATACTGCGATGTTTGTTTATATTAGATTGTAGGATAGTTTTTATTGAGAGCATTTGTAGAGTAAGAACTTTGTCTTTGACTGGTAAGATCTTACAATACTTTGCCGATGTATTTGCTGTGCAATGGCCACAACTGAGAGATGTTTGTTTTAGAGCTAAGTATTTTGGGAGATTGACATAATACATGAACAGTTAAGGCAGAAACAATGTTAAAATATGACAGGCAATTTATAATATTGAATCTGTCCATGAGAAAAATCAAGTTGAAAGATTTTTCAAACATTGTTCTGATCAGAATCACACTAAGGGCGAACGCCCACTTGTTTTTTTTTAATCGGCCGATAGTTTAGTCGCAGTCATTTTCAATAGTTTTAGCGGCCGATTTTTAATCGTCAGATCAAACTATCGGCCGATTAAAAAATCACAAGTGGGCTTTGGCTCTAATACCACCTGCACTTTTATTTGCATACTTTGTCCATTATTAAAAATAAAACAAATTTGAAACTCAGAAAAGTGTATAATTAATAATTCCAGGAGATCAGTACACTATTTTTTGTTTTCAGTAAGTATAAAATTATTATTCACATTTTTTAAAGTAAACATCTTGGAAGGGTAGAGTCCTGCAGCAGCCTACAAGACAATTTATTGGAGTTTACATGTTTTTAAAGACATTTTATTTGCCGCCAATAATATCTAAAATAAGTATTACTTGTCACAAACACTTGCTTTTTGTATCAAAATTAAAAATAGGTATATACATAGGTAGTCCGACATTAAGTATAGTAATATGGAAAACTTATTACAACAGGCGATATGTTCGAAGGTGCGAAAAATAATTACTAAAAAGTGTAACACTTAAGTTAGTCCCATGCCATAACTGATCACAATGGTTTAATAAAGTTCAAAATTTTTGTTACAGGCTGTGCCTAAATAAAAAAATAAATACTAAATAGGCAAAACAATTTGGTGATAGGTACTATTTCATGATTAATGTGTATTATTTTACTACTAATAGTTTTGGGCACTTGGATGTGAAATTAGGAATATAAAGAATATCTTTTACTCTATGAATTGACTTCCAATAAATTCTTAACTAAAACTGACCCAATTTTGATATAATTTAAAGCTTTGATGGGATCACCTTTACCTGACTTCTTGGAAATGCCTGTGCTTAAGTAGATTTTACACTTCATATTACATCATAGACTTTTGGGCCTTGATGCTATAACAAAGGTGCCCTAAAGACATAGGTAAGTACTTTACACCACACTTCTATTATAAGAAAGTTCTGATTTTGTAATGACCATGTGTGTTTTTGACGTTTTTTTTTAAATTTTTGGTTAAACGAGGCTTTATTACATAATAGGTATTATGTATAATTAAATATACTACGTAATGTATCTAAGTATATTTTATGTATAAATAAGCTGATCCTTAAAAGTATGTATATTATAAATTTAACATAGAAAAGGCACTGACTACAAAAGGCGCAAATTAGAAGACATTCATGCCATTTTGCAAGTTATAACATTACTATAATTTTCTAAGTATATTTTAAATTGCTTACGAATGGATTTACGCTGTGGCACTCTGAGAGGCGCAGGAGGCGCGGTGGAGGAAGAAAATGTTGTTAGAAAATTGAACGAGAGGGGCCAGCGGTCGCGCGTCGTTGTTGCGACCACAGAGATGGAGAGGATCCTTGCCCAGCCGAGACGGAGAGCCGGGGAAAGCTCGTCGTCTTGAGAGGGCGATGATGGTCCTCGGCAGTGCCCTGGATGCGGTGTGTATATAAGAAATCTCTAAAATCACATCTAATATCGAAGACAAATTGAAACCGTTGGTAGATGAGAACATAAAATTAAATGCCGAAGTGTCAACGCTAAAGAACAAGGTTCAGAACTTGGAGAGAGAAGAGGAAAGTACGTAAAAATAACAACTTATTACACGGATTAGACGAACCGAATATCAACTTCACAGAATTGCTTGATATGGTAATGAAAACTTTATAAAGTTCAGACGGAAAACTATGATAAATGGGAAATTTTCGAGGTAAGTAAATATACATTTGGGAAAAAAAGTAGATGAAAACCGGGCAAGTACGTATCGGGCCACGCACAATGCAGCGTTCCGTATTGGCTACGCATTTCTTGCTTGCAGTCCAGATGAGTACAATGCCATATTCGAAATGAAATGAAATCGTTTATTCCAGAAATTAGACATTCACAGGCACTTTTTAAGGTATAAAGAAAATAAACTACGTTATATACTACCACCATTTCGGACACAAGCAAAATGGCCACCGGTAAAAGAAATGGCGAAAGAAACCCGGTTACGGCATTATGACATTTGTACGTTTTCGTCAAAGAAATTTTACTCTATAATTCGTCGGCTATTACTCGGTAACTAGTAGAGCCTACATAATCGTTACCTATAGTTTTCCTTGAAGGTTCACTATATGGACTAGTACCATGATTTTTTTCAAATTTCTAAACAAGACTTTCGGAGATAAAGGGGGGGGGGGGACCGACGTGCAAAACGAAATTTGGCACGTTAAATGTAAATAATTCGCAAATGGATCATTGGATATCGGAAAATGATGTTCCCACCCACACCCTCGATGTTTTTAAGAGACCTATCGGCTATCTAACGATACCCCACAACATGACTGTATTACTTCCCCAAAGAGATTTTAACCTCCTTCGTACTCATCTATGGCTGTGACGTAACATGAACTCATGAATAACACTTTTTGTGTTTGTGAAACACGATTAGTGGAATCTAGGGGTCAACATAAGACCTCCTTCGTACTCAGACGAGTACGAAGGAGGTCTTACTCAGATGAGTACGAAGGAGGTCCTTTTTGTTGATGGCTGTGACGTGCCACTGCGTGACCAGTCCCAGTATCAGAGTCGAGTGTCGTGTCGTGATGTTTCTCGCTCGTTAACGTTACCTCCCCCGCCCTGCCGCTTACATACCTCAGGCGGTGACTAGCGTTTCCAAAATTCCTTTTAACAAAATTGCCCTCTTGAAATAACTAGTAGGTACAGATATTTTAACAGACAACAATTCATATATACATATTATATATAGATATAGTAGAACTTACGAATAGTCAATTTATGAAGTAAACAAGCCAATTTATAAGTTATATAATGAAAAGTATGAATACACAAAACTTCACATTAACAAAATAATGCTACAGCAATAGAAGTTAGGTAAGTTATAAGGCGTAAAGAGAAGATTAAGAGTATAATTAGATTTTTGTCAGGTTTGCCTTGTTCACACGTACCAATTTCATTTAATTTCAATGTTTCAATCAGGGCAAACGACCAAAGTGGTCAACCTGTTTTTGGTTCTTCCGAACAATTTTGTAATAATTAATTAGTTACCTACTTAGTTTCGATTTTGAACAGCCGAGCTATATTCGGTACGTGTTCAATGTGATTATGGCTTTTGTGTGGTTGCTTGAGAACGCGAGTCATAAACATTTTTTCGCTCTACCTACCTGCATTAAGTCAAATACACCAACGGGCAGGTAGGTGGGATTTATTCTTTTTTTATCATTCTCATTATAAGACGCCAATTACATCTTCTGCTAAAGATAAATATATAGTATTTACCTTAGTTAATGACATGAAAACTTAACAAAGTTTACCTAATTACGCGATAATTAGCATGTTTGGGGATTAGCTTTTTTATTAGCGATTTAATTCGCGGAAGTAGTTTACCATAAAAAAGCATTTATGGTCTCTTTAAAGCAATGAAATTAGTCCACATTCTCCTGTAGTCTGTTTATGAGTTTGCTATGATAATGCCAACAGGAAGATGTAGTCAACAATAAAAATAAATTTTCATAATAACTGTCTCATCAGCGCAACGTTAATTTTACATGGTGTTGACATTAATCTACTTCTGTTGCTGGCTGTACCATTAGCTTAGAAATAAATAGGAAGCACCAAAATTAGGCAATGTCACATTTATAGACAGTAAGTAAAATTCCAGAGGTGCAAAGAGTTTACGATATAAATAAATGTAAATTATACTTGTCAGATCTTTTATAAATACTACAGACAAAGTAAGTTACACAATATAAATTTAATATAGGTATGTATCGATTTCGGATGTTTGAGGCAAAATTTTATAATTCTACTACTTTTGCATTTTAAAAGCACTTTTGGCCGCATATGGCGTTCTTATTCAACTTAATATATACAATTATTATGGTATATTAATCCATGTATACAACAACAATTTTCAATATTATATAATTTAAATGTAAATGCATCAGTCTTCACAACAATTAATTGCAAATCATGTCATATTTATTTTTGTAAATGAGGCACAACTATCAGTATTTAAAATACCGTTCAATAGTACCACTAATAAGGTAATAGTGGAGTGGAAAACTGTAAATAAATAGCTTTATCAGCCTTTGGATCATAAATACCCCAGGCAGTGTTAATTAGGTTTGATCAACAAAAGATTAAGACTTAAAATATTACTTGCATTTTATCAACAGGCAACTTATCTTAAACTGACACACACAATGCCAGTATCACCACACCAAAGATGTATTATGGTTAGCGCCGTGCTGTATCGCATCCTCAGAACACAGAATCGCATCGTATGACAATTTGTTCATAATATTAGTAAGGAAGTGACGTTGTATGAAGAAGTTTTTGTTATATGTTTAAGCGTAAAACACACTGGTAGCGGAAGCGGGACGAGAGCGTGTGACGGACGGGTCATTGTGTAGGTACACAGAGGGCGACGCGGGCCAACAGGGGACTAGGCGATATATGGAAAACAAGATGCTTCATCGCCGCTTCCGACTCGCAGCTATGTATGTCAGTGCGTTGTGACATGACCTGCCCATAATGTGCGCGACACTTTATAGTGAGATGCACAAAAACATTTTGGAGATAATGATACATTCAATAACATGTCATTGTCTAATAATTAATGATACATTCAATAACATGTCATTGTATAAGGGTCACTTTACATTGGCGGCGCGACACTTTAAATTGACAACGAAATATAGAACTTGTCTGTTCACAATATGGTACAAAATTGGAAGATTGGAAGGCGCAGCCTCGCGACACCGCGCGGCATGATTCCTTCCTAAGGAATTGTGTACCATATTGTGAACACAGTCACAGACAAGTTCTATATTTCGTAGTCAATTTGAAGTGTCGCGCCGCCAATGTAGAGCGACGCTAATAATTAATGAAGAAAAGGAAGACTTAAGAACTGTTTCATTATTTTACAATCTTTTTTTGCAACTCACTGTTAGTCTTTTTACATTGGATAGGTATTTAATTATTCATGCAACTGTCATAATAAAAAAGAGAATACAAACTATGTGTTGTTCACAATAGAATCATACAAGTGTTCCAATAAATTATTCTACAGTTGCATACATAATTACTTATCTACGCTATATTATTGTGAATCCTCTATAATACATTCAAAAACCATTCCTTTTTTTATAAACCGCTATAAAACCTTAATAAAAATGATGTTTTTTTGTTCATTTAGGTTTGCTTGTTATTGTATGGAGAGGTTATTGAACGTATTGTAAAGCATTTATTTTTAATGTATAGATATAAAATAATTTAACACAAATTTAAAAATTAAAAATACCCTTTACACTCAGATTATAACAATATTGTTATGAAACCAATAGGCACATCTGAGATTACATTATCAGTAGTGACTACATAATGTAAGAATTCATAAGTACATAGGGAAGAATTAAGTTTTTTCTTACATAGCTAGTAATAAACTGGTTATAACTAAATACCTGCTTTCATGGTTTACTGTTATCAGTATTATCCAAATTTTGGCTTGTTTCTTGTTTGGCAGTTCCGTCATTTTTGTTTTCCAACGTTTTCTCATCGCTTATAAGATACATAGCTTCGTCATAAGTTGGCGGCGGCGGTTCTGAACTGGACGGCTGAGGTTTGCTTGTGGCAGCGTTTGATATTAACGCATCATAAGACGGAGGGAGTGTTGCACTTGAAGCAGTTCTAGGCACTTGACCACTATACGCTTGTTCAGCTGGCATGGCTGTCATATCCTGAAACCAAAACAATTTTTATAAAGGCAAGGTAATTTTATTTGAACAGGTAACTGTTAAAAATCATAGTATACAAGTGGAGCCAACAGTTTACCCTATGGTATCCAAGAAATACAAAAATAAAAAGAGGTGGCCTACTATGTGGATAAAAAGACGATTTCAAGCCTACATTAGAACCTCAATGGATGAGAGTGGCATACAACAGAATCCAATGATGTGAGTTGGAGGAGATCTTTGCCAAAAGATTTTATTTTTTATTTTTTTAATTTTTTTATACCACAAAGATGGCAAACAAGCTTACGGTCAGCCTGATGGTGAGCGGTCACCGCAGCCTATGGACGCTTGCAACACCGGGAGCATCACTCGCGCGTTGCCCACCCTCAAGATATATATATTTGCACACAGAAATAAGAGATTTCCAATGAAATAACACAATTACTATTGTTTAATCATATTCTTGTTTCTGAAATAAAGACTATTTTATTATAATTTTATTTACTTGTTACTTATGTTGCACTGGTTTCTCCTGTCTATCTCAACTATACCAGTCTGTTGTTTTTCATTCTAGTCACTATTAAAAATCAGTTTGTCATCTTTATTCAAAAGGTATGAGGAAGACTTAATTTGTTTTTTGTTCCATATAAATTCTATTAATGTCCACTCTTACGGAATATTTTCCTTGTATTAATATTATATTTATCTCTGACATTTTGCAATTTTTTCACAATAATTCAATTAAAGCAGTGTCCAGGAAAATCATGCATGTTGCCACAGTGACATGGTAACATAGATCTCTTCCTACATAATATGAAATGTTAAAGACCCTACAAATAGGATATGGTAAGAAACCATCAGTCTGTCTGTCAGATTCACCATTTGTTTATCATGATATTGTGAAGATAACACAAGTTAACGGTTTTATCCACGAAATCTCGTTGTTACCATTCCCAGACTGATATCTGTTTTATAAACTACCTATGTTCCAAACTAAATGTAAATCTGTTTTTGCGTGAAAGAGTAACAAATCCATACAAACTTTTGCGTTTATGTAAGGAAAATATCAACATGTAAAATATTATAATTCATAGTAAAATCTCAAAAATTATATCTATTATCATGCAAAGACCATGCAACATGTAGATAATGAAATTAAAGTTTACATTGTTTTACACATAATAAGTCATATCTGCCATTGACTTTAAAATTCATCAATCATAAATTTTTATTATCTAATGATAATCATTACTAAAGACACGATAAACTATGACAATCAATCACTTGTACTACTGATTGCAATATATTGTTGTAATTTATGATTGCGAAAGCCCAGTGCCAGATGTACGATTGTAATCATACTCCTACAATTTTTTGTCATTTTTAATCATGTATGATAAGCTAAACCAAAATCGGGTTGGAGTGTAGCCTTAGGGGCACTATTTTTAGGACTTAGAAAAAATTTCTGAGTTGGAGTATAGGCACTATGAGACGCCAAGAAAACATGAAAAAAGATTTTTTTGAGAAAATTTTTTTTTTTGGACTTAGATTTTTTTTTCGCTAAAATTTTTTTTTTTTTTAAATTCTCCGATTTTTCCCTTTTTTTGGTCCCGTCGTATTAGGGGGGCACTTACGAACACTTTTAGTCCTATGCACTAACCGCGTTCGGGCTACCATTTTCGAGATATACGTCGTATTGTAAAATGACCATATTCAAAGAATGGCCAATTACTCGTAAATGGTGACCTTTAGGAAGTTGATGTAAAGGACCAAAAGTGTTTCTAGTTGCGCTCCTGACACGATGAGGATAAAAAAAGGGGAGATATTAAGAAAAAAAAAGTGGATTCAAAATTTGTCAGAGTCCTAAAAACGCTGTTTCTGGGACTGAAATTTTTCGGATCGTTTTTTTTTTTTGTAAAATTCCACCTTTTTTTGGTCTCATCTTATCGGTGGAGCACTTACGAACACTTTTAGTACTTTGCACCAACCCCGTACGGGCTACCGTTCTCGAGATATACGCAATTTCGAAGAAAGTCGGATTTCAAAAACTGCAAATTTCTCGAAAACCGTAGCCCGCACGGGGTTGGTACAAACGACCAAAAGTGTTCGTAAGTGCCCTCCCAATAAGATGAGACCAAAAAAGGGGGAGATTTCTAGAAAAAAAACGTTGCCCCTATCCCTACAATAGCACTGAAAATCGAGTTTGAACTTAGAAAATTTTTGAATATTTTTTTTTTCTAGAAATCTTCCCTTCTATTGATGTCATCGTGTTGGGGGAGCACTTACGAACACTTTTAGTCCTATGCACCAACCGCGTTTGGGCTACCGTTTTCGAGATATACGTCGTATTGTAAAATGACCATATTCAAAGAATGGCCAATTACTCGTAAATGGTGACCTTTAGGAAGTTGATGTAAAGGACCAAAAGTGTTTCTAGTTGCGCTCCTGACACGATGAGGACAAATCAAGTACTATTGAGTCAAACAGATAAGCCGAAAATAGACGACAACGCGTTGATTGAATCTTTTCAGAAAAATTCGCGCCTCACTCGCTCGGCGGTGTTATGATCACAAGATAACCCTAACCTAACCCACCAATGTCTGTCTGAATATTGGTTGGTTAGGTTAGGGTTATCTTGTGATCACAACACCGCCGAGCGAGCGAAGCGAGTGAGGCGCGAATTTTTCTTACGATTCCACTTTGTGGCCATCTTAAAACTAAACCAGTCGAGGATTTTGCCATTAGTTTTATCATAAAACTAACCCAGTCTAGGTTTTTGATGAAAAAACTGGATATTTCCAGGTTTATGGTAAAACAAAGCAATGATTTTGTCTTCTTACGGATCTTGATCAAAAGCCTAGGATTTTGATCAAAAACCTGATTTCATCATAAACCTACGACAGATAGATTAATATCGGAATGAAATGAATAGCATTTGTTGCTACAATGTTAGAATGGATTTATCTAACAAAGTCTATGCGATTTCGGTCAATTTCTGTAGTGATTAAGGTTTCGTCAAGTTTTTGGCAAACAGAAGCTAAGCCAGTTCAGTTTACACTTTCTCTCTAATGGTATAGGTTTTGTAAATTCGCAGCCCGGGCGCGGTTGGTGCAAAGGACTAAAAGTGTTCGTAAGTGCCTCCCCCAACATGATGAGACAAAAAGAAGTGAAGATTTCTATAAAAAAAAAACTAAGTCCCAACTCCCTTTTCAGTGCTATTGCAGGGATAGGGGCAGCATTTTTTAGACTCGTGACAAATTTTCGAATCGATTTTTTTTTCTTTAAATTTTCGCTCCTTTTGTCCTTATCGTGTCGGGGGAGCAACTAGAGACACTTTTAGTCCTTTAAGTCAACTTCGTAATAATCACCATTTACGAGTAATTGGCCATTCTTTGAATCTGTTTTTTTTTACAAAATGGCGTATATATCGAAAACGGTAGCCTGGACGCGGTTAGTGCAAAGAGCTAAATGTGTTCGTAAATGCCCCCCCAATAAGATGGAACCAAAAAAAAAGGGAATTTAAAAAAAAAATTTTAGCGAAAAAAAAAATCTAAGTCCAAAAAAAAAATTTGTCTCAAAAATTTTTTTTTTCATGTTTTCTTGGCGTCTCATAGTGCCCCTAAGCCAACTCAGAAAAAAATTCTAAGTCCTAAAAATAGTGCCCCTAAGGCTACACTCAAAATCAAAAATCAAAATCAAATTCATTTATTCGCAGTAAATGTGGTAAAACAGGTAGGTACTATACATATAATTATATTATGCGCTCACATTTAGCTTTACGAAAGCATGCAAATTTACAATGTAATTATTGGCTTAATATTATTATTATAAATTATAAATTTTCTTAAACTGTAACTAAAGTAAATTAATTATATAAAATTGAATCATCAAAAAATTAATTATAATTTAATAAAAATAATAAAATTGATTAATTAATTAGATAATTTATACATTATGTTTCAATTTTTTAAATTCATCAATACTGTAGACACAGTGCTCACAGAGCAGAACAAACAATTGATGCTTAAACGCTCGTAAAGGCAAGTGCCTTATGTTGCCTGGCAATAAATTATACAATTTTATCGACATATTAAAACTATTTCTGGCGAAACAGGCAGTACTATGAGAGGGTCCGGCTAGGTGATCTGGATATCTCGTCGAAAAGTTTACAATGGCTTGTTTTTCCGTGTATAAATGTAAATTTGTTTTGACAAAAACACAGATGTCGAAAATGTACATAGCCGGCAACGTTAACAATTTCAGCCTTTTAAACAGTGGTCGGCATGATTCAAGCGGACCTACTCCGCACATAGCTCTTATGCATTTCTTCTGAATCAGGAAAGCGCGATTTACGTCCACTGAGTTTCCCCATACAACAAGGCCATATCTGAGGTTCGAGCATACAAAACCGTGGTAAGCCATCATGGCAGTATGTTGGCTGCAGATTTTTGTCAGCCGGTATAATGCATAGACGAATCTGTTTATCTTTCTACATAGTGCGTCCACATGCTGCTTCCATGTCAAGTTTGAGTCCAGTACTATGCCCAGAAATTTAGCTGTGTTGGATTCAGAAATGATATTATTGCAGTATGAAGCTGAAATGTCACGAGGTTTTCCATTTTTATTATAAAATTGTATTAATTTTGTTTTATTTAGATTTACATAAAGATTATTGTATTCCATCCAATTTACAACTGTTTCAATCGTGTCATTAATTTCTCTCTCATAATCTATATGGGTTTTACCATGGATGACAATGGAAATATCATCGGCGAACAATACACATTTATTGTCTAGGATTTCTGGGAGGTCATTTATATAAAGCAAGAAAAGTAGAGGGCCCAGAATACTTCCCTGCGGCACACCAAAACTGTTTTGTCTAAATTTCGATCTATAAGTGATATTTTCCAATGTATTACTCAATTTACTGATTTCGGTACACTGCATTCTACCCTCTAAATAGCTCCTGACCCATTTTAAGGCCAGACCACGGATTCCGCACCCCTCAAGCTTATTTAAGAGAGTTTTATGGCATACATAGTCAAAAGCTCTTGTCATGTCAAACAGTATTGCACATACGGGGACTTTCCTATCCATATGACCCGATATTTCTTTTATCAGCGAAAAGCAAGCCTGTGCTGTGGATTTATCCTTCTGGAAACCGTATTGCTCCAATTTAATAACCCCATATTTCGATAGAAAGGACGTCAATCTCTTATGCATAACCTTCTCAAAAATTTTCGATATTATGGATATAAGAGTAATGGGACGAAAACTTTTTATATCGTCTTTCTTTCCACCCTTAAACAAGGGTTTAACGATGGATATTTTTAGGGGTGTTGGAAAAGAGCCCTCGGACAAGGACAGGTTGGTCAGGTAAGTCAGGATCGGAGCTAATTCGTTTGAGCAATATTTAAAAACTCTTGTATACAGTTCGTCGTGGCCCGTACAGTAGGTATTATTTAGTGAGTGTATGACAGTTTTCAATTCCTGCTCATCAGTCGGCGACAGATAGATACTAGACTTTAGTTTCTGTTCAAATCCATTTCCACAATTACAAGCACAAGCATTGTTATGCTGTATATTCAGGAAATGATCATTGAAAATAGTTGCAAGCCGAATCGGATCATAAAGTTCTTCGTTATTCATGGTCAAAAAATCAATATTATGTATCTTACTTGTCTGTCTTTCGTTTATGAGATTCCACGCTGTTTTGCTTTTATTTTTAGAATTTTTCATGCATTTATTATTGTTGATTTTCTGAGATGATATTATACATTTCTTTAGTATTTTGGAATACCTTTTGTAAACTGTTTTGTTATTGCTTGTTTTGTTTCTATAATAATTTATTCTTAGTTTTCGTTTTTTTAAGCATGAAATTCTCAAACCCTTACTCAACCAATTCGACTTATTATTTTTTTCATTATTTAATATTTTAATTTTATTTTTTGGGAAGCATAAGTTATATAACAGTTGTAGATCTTTATAGAATATGTCAAAGGCGAGATCCAAAACGTCGCAGTCAGTAACCTCCGTCCATGCGTAGTTGGCCAAGAGGTTCTTAAACTTTGTTGCGTTTTCTGCACTGTAATCTCGTCTGGTTTCAAATCTAAACCCAGGGGTCCGTCTCCTCCCAGCTAGTGGTAACGATAACATTTGTGCGGTGTTGTGGTCTGACAAACACAGTGATAGAGTCTCTCCGATGGCTGTCGTTTCGTTACTGGCAAAGTGATCTATGCATGATCGCAGGCGCGTGGGGGTTTTTATGTGCATATTTAAGTTATGGCTCTCAAGAATGCCCAAAAGCTCGCGGGACATCTTGGTGTCCTGTAACGTGTCAAAACTAACTAACTCTGACCCAAAATCGTACAGAAAATGTATAATTTTTATGAAATCATTTTAAATTCCTTTTTTTTACGTGCATTTAGAAGTGATTTTAATAAAAACATAACTTTGAAACAGTTTATCCAAAAAAACATTGAATGAAACATTTTATCCATGCAATTACTAAGAAGACAATTATTGTACGAACGAAGTTTATGCCAACCAAATATGACCACAGAACATTTGAATGTGTAATAAAAAAAAACGAATTCCAGAAAACCAGCTACATAGTAGTTTTCTTAAATTCGTTTTTTTATTTTTTTAAATCTTTGTACCTCTCCTCTAGGTTATATGATTAAATATTTTAAAATTTCTTAGGTATATAATTTTTTTGCAGTATGCGTACTATGATACCTTTTTTGCCCCTGTCAGCACTGGTATTTAAAATAATATATTCATTGGCTGGTAATAACACAAGCAGGTTAACCATAGCATACTTTGGGACCAGGTAGTGCACTGTGAGTTGTGTAGAATTTATTTCATAAATTACAATCTATCTTTGTCTGAATGCAGTTGTGTTATCTTGTGTTTATCATAAATCTAAGATAACAATTTTGGAACAGTTTAATTAGGAAGTAAAAGGTAAATAGTATGCACTATTAATTCTATTTGCTCAATCATAATGACTGCCTTACTCAATTAATATTTCTAGGTAACTGGGGTACAGTTCTAGGTTAAAAATTATATAAATGTTAGAAAACTGTACAATATGTTACATGAATTTTATGTACTTACTCTGATTAAAGCACGTCTATGCAATAGCATTTGTATCACGCTCTTCCTACGCAAGTACAACATACTTTTGACTGCAACCATCATACCAGAACATATAAATATTGGTCCTACGAGCCACATGTGCCCTAAATTGCTAAGAATATAGCCATCCGCATCTCCCAAGGCGAGCACTGTGATCACGGTGCCCACGGAAAATAGTACCATTGATAGCACGAAGTAAGAATAACTTGTACAGTCGCATCGGCCAAATCTCTGATCCTCTTCAAAGTCATAGTCGCGATTCCTGAGGCGATTCAATCGTTGCCTGATGAAGGGACTATCGAAAACGGTAGCCATTTTTTTAAATTCAACCTCGTAACAACACTGAATTCAGGCACTACACAAAAACATTATACATAATAAAGTTCAATTTGTTATCAGGTAACTTAGAGTTCCTAACTTTTTATTTGGAAAGTGCAAAGCAAATACAATCAAAATAACAAGTACGACAGCACGCAGCTCGGCAAACGATGAAACGAAACGGGGACAAATGTCAGACAGAGATAGGAGATTGTCACTTGCATTGCAGGTGTGACCAACTATTTAATTGATTAAAATCGTGGGTCAACACCACGTCAACACACTATATTTTCAACTAAGCAGTGGCGATGGCGAGGCATGCCATGCATGGTGTTTGACCCAATGGGACGGATAGGTGGAAGTGTGGAAAACTGCCTTCAATGCCTTGAAAATCTGTCCTTCACTCAGTAAGCCACTTTTTGACTAGATAGGATAGCATTAGAAATTTAGAATAGGCTATCCGTATTGTATTGTATTGTATCTCTTTGATCCTATTCTGGAGTAACGGAGAAAACAAAACCTGTGGTCACTATGGTGGGCTGTGGTGGCCGTTCAGACAGTTAAAAAAAATGTTGCGTCTGTGGTTTTTCATTCATTATTGTCATTCACTTAATCTGTTAGACTGTCAGTCCATTGTCAGTCAATGTCAAATTAGAAAATAGACTCGTGTTTTGTTATGACGACGCAATAATCTTACAAAATTTTAACAATTGTACACATATTTCCTAAATAATTTAGTTGCATTAACCAATTATTGTATTCGCGAATGATTTAAATTTACATATACATCTTTGAAATTAGTTTTAGAGCTGTGTTCGACATGTCCCATATCGCTTTTCTTTTCGTTTTGGCCATCGTTCTTCAGATCGGTATGTTTTCTATCGTTTAAAATTTTATTGATAAAATAATGTGGCTTTTAAAAGGTATAAATTTGATTAATTGGTTATTTGTTATAGTTGTATCACCAAGTTATCAATTGTCTTTGTCAATTACCAATAATGGCCCAGCAGTGCGTGGTTCCAACATAACATTTACCGCGACAGTGGGAGCCCACGATCCGGATGAAAGTCTAGAGTTTTCTTTCTGGGATAACGCGGAACCGTCCCATGAGGAAGATGTAAGCACTGCAGTTGTTTTTTTTAACTATATTTTTGTGGGTTTCTCGGAACGTTTGTTAGCTGGTTTCAGTCGTTTGAAGCCAGAAGACAATCTTTAAATTAGCATAACGGCTGACTTATCCATCTTAGGGTGACTGTCTGACCATCAACAACATTCGGGACCAACACAAGTTAACATGACCTCTGAATTGACAAGCTGACTTTTCGAACCCATCCGAATACTGATTAATAGTTGTTGTTGCTTAACTTGCTTATTTAGTTAGTTCAAAAACAATGTCAATGAGTTTGACAAAATTATTGAATGACCTTGTGGGAGGCATATTGCAGAGCTGGTAGAATAATAAAAATAATTATGATTCATAGTCTGTGTTATCAATTTTATTGCAATATTTATATGTGTGATTAAATAGTGGTGTTTTTATCCTGTTATAAATGTATTTTTATCCTACTGGAGCATACATTGATAATGAAATTTATTCTGTTTGATATGTTATGGGGTAGACGAAACATCAAGCTGGATCAGTATGTCCATTTCTCTGGGCTCAAGGTTTCAAATTTCTGTCTCGACATTGCTGTGAAGGGATTTATTAAAACCCTTCTTATGTCTTTTTGATTGAATTAATTGTGAGTATAATATAGTTGTAGTTAATCTCCTGGGATGCAAATGATTTTCACATCTTAACAGTAAGATTATTGACAGCAATATGTACATACTTGACATTAAAAATGCAAGATGTACAGAACACAGTAATTACAATGTGTGATGGGCTTGTTCCAATGTCCATAAATCATGCATGAAATCAAAGTCAAACATTCATCAAATCAAAATAGAATTTGTTGAAATTAATATACATTTGTTCCTGTTCCATGTTATAATAATAAAATGAATATTCTATACACGGCTAAAGCAGCGTTGCAGAGTATTCTGTAATCCCCTTGGATTAAAGAGAGACCTGTATCCCTTTAGTGTGAACATTATGGGTTGATATTAATCATAATATCAACCCATAATGTTGATAGAATCATCATCATCAGATGATGTTTCTAAATACTCTATTAAATAACTGTGACAACAGATAGCTTGAAAACACAGTAACCATAATGTTAGCTGCAGTTGTTCTATTGTTTCATAAGAAGTTTTTTTATTCTTCAGATTAAATGTGCCATCAGCTTTCAGCCATAATCAGATTTTATTGTTTTAAATAAACAATTTCTATTTTCCAGTTTGTCCTAACATCAGGCATATCAAACTGGACTGTGGAATATCCTAAAAGTCTATATGAAGCCGGTGAATACACTACTATGGTGAGATTAAAGAGAAACTTTATGGGAATTTGGTATACAGTGGCTTCAAGTGACACTAGATTTATTCTAACAGGTAAAACTATGGGTTTTCATAATTTTATAAGATTTTCATAATTGTTTTAAAATATTATTTGGAAACCAGTATAAGATATATAATACGCTATTATTTAAAATACATAAGTTACTAACAAAGAACTTAATTACATTTTGCAATTGTAAGGATGTATTCAATAAACAAAAGTATGTTTGCTAATCCCTTATGGTGGAACCTTTAGTAGAGGACCCCGATTATTAACAAATTAGTAACTGGGATAAATCTAGAAGGAGAAAGAAGTAGATTCATTACAATTATAGTCACCAATATAATATTTACCCCTATCATTTTAATAATTACAGATTCATTAAATGGAAACATAGTTTTAACTCAAGATAATGAAGAAAGGCCTAACATGTTTGTTAAGGTTAACAAAACGGTGCAGCATGTCATCAAGTTACCTGATAATGAGATGGAATTCCTGATGAGTAACTCATCATCTGTGGTCACATACTGGTTTAAAGATTGCATGTATGTAGATCAGACAACAGATTTTTCCCTCAATTATACGTATTTGGATGCTATGGGCGAACATTTTATTGAGGCTATGGTTGTTGCCAATAACAAGCCACTACCACCTATAACAACGACCACAACCACGACCACCACTACGACAACGACCACTACAACTACGACAACAACAACAACACCAAAACCGCCAACTCAGCCAACAACAGTACCGAGTGTTAATGCAACAATAGTGGATGAAAGCACAGCTGTTCATAAGTTGGTTAGACGTGCCGCATCAAACAAGACTGTTCAAAATAGTAGTCTGTTAAAAGACTCGATTTGCCATAATTCTAGCATTGTGCCTATAGGAAAAAGTTATACATACGGACATTACCAAAAAACCATCAGTGTTAGAGGTAAATATTGCTTTTTCGTGAAAATGAAACCATTATTGTTTAAAAGTAACAAATAACTCGTTATAATGTGTGCTTGTTTTCTCATTTGTGATATTATTATATCATTTGATGTCATAAGGACATTTTAGTTGATTTATGATTAATGATATTATGGTAGTATTTATAGTTCTCTGTTCTATCTATAATTTGGCAATTAGCTGCAGCGGGGACATGCGCCGACATGGGTTTTTGTATACTGGTTTTCGTTGTCCTATATCGGGTCGTGGCCCTATTTAGATACCCGTACCCGTTCCCGTTGAGCACCTGGTCTTAGACTTAACAAAAGTTTTTTTAAAAATAAAGTTTCATCCCCCACCCCAGGTGAGATTCGAACCCTCGTTTTTTTATTTTCATTCGAACCTTTCGAAATCCGGCCCAGTGCTCTAAATGTAACATTTTTAACCTACTTAATTATTAAGATTTTTCCTTTTTTCAGAACCAATTTCCACTATCAATATTACTGGTCTCAATTGGCTGCAGCATGGTGATCTCATGCATTTGCAAGTGAAGTACACGGGATCGCCACCGTTTGACTATTGCATTAACTACAAACAGGGAGAATACAATATTACGGGCAATGAGACCTGTACATCCAAGATGAGGACAACCAAAAACCTCCTCCAGTTAGTGCACTACTTTTCAGATAGTGAACAGCACACTGTCGTTGTGATAATAGAAAATGAAATTGGAAAAAGTGCTACAAGAGCTACTATTAATATTTATAAAGGTATGTTTTATTTTGATTTAAATACGCTTTGTTTTTCAGACTTAAAATAAAAATGTTCCTAATAAAATCACGCCTTATCACAATGATTCCAAAATATATGACAAGTACTAAATCAAACACGCAGAATATAACTTTCACTCGATATCACACAAAGCTGTAATTGTTGTGATGCATTTTCTGCAATTGAGCGCTTGATACGCCTTTTTTGCGTACGAGGATGAGGGCCGGACGTCGGTCACTTGTCGGGAAAAGATTGATCCATGGTTTTCTTCACTCATTCTATTCTTATTCTTATACAGTCTTTCACTTCACTTTAGTCTAATTATAAAGTTTTATCTTTCAGCATCGGTCCACGCTCAATTGTCAGTTATCGTAGTCCCAGTGGCGTTCTGTCTGCTGGCCGTTATTTTAGTGGTGTTTGGCATCGCATACTATCAGCACCGTTCCAGGTACTTTAATTTTCAAATATCTTATTATTATTTAATTATAGACAAGCAGCATTATGCTGATATGTCTATGTCACAGTGTTGAAAAAGTTCACTAGATTGGTCACTTCACTAAGTTCCATGAAAATCGATTTAATTTATAACTGTGTTAGATACCTGTTATTTTATTTAGTTTATGGTGTTGCTCTTAAACCAATTGTCCAACCGGTTTCTAAACGCGATCACTGAAACAGCTGATACCACGTCATCAGGTAGCTTATTCCATGCCTGAATCTTATTTTTTTTTATTGTCATCCCTACTAATGATAACGGGACGCTCCCGCGCTATAATATTTCTTTCGGTTTTGTCAACCAACACAAGCAAGCATAGTACAGTCAGCAATTGCAATAGTAGAAGACGGTAGCGCGATGATTGTGCACTTTGGTATAGAAGCATGAAATTTCTACCATGGATAGAGTGTCCCACGGTGATCGTTTTAAGATGTGGAGGGAAGTCAGATTCTTCCTCTGTGAGTGGGGGGAGGGGGGCAAAAGGGGTGAATTCCACGTCTTGATGATTATTTTTTTACTGATCCGTTAATGTTACTAGGGTTGGTATGGTGTCGTTTTCATATAAACCGAATACAAGGAATTCATTTTTAACAATAAAAATGTAAGGTCCCATACAAAAAAATTAAAAATACTGCCAAAAAGTAAAAAGTGCCGCTACGTTTTTTTTGTAAGCACGTTATTTTTACTTTCAAATCTTAATTATTATGATATTAAAAAATACTGTGTTATAGCTTATTTAATGTAGTTTACAAATATATATAACTGTAGTATACTTGTCATACAAAAACTATTTTAAAAAAAAGAAGAACGTGCAAATTCCAGAATATGCGCGCGGTGATTCGGTGAGATGTAGGTGGTACTAGGGTATAGAACCGGGAAATCCCGGTACCGAAAATCCCGGGAATTCCCGGTTCTTTTATAGCTGTAAAAGAACCGGGAATTGAAATACAAGAACCGGGATTTTCGGTACTTTCGGGATTTTTTTATTTATTCAATTATATGGCAATTGGCAACACTGACGCTAGTGACGCTACGTGCGATCGAATATATTTTGATGGTCAACAAACGATCGAGTATGTTTTCAAGAAAAAGTAAAAAAATATCTAAACTATGCCTTTTTTGCAATTTTGCCAAAGAAAATGTTGTCTTTAAAAACTCCTATGTTTACAATGGTTCTGAAACGGTTTTTATGCTTCGAATCAAGATCACGAATTCTCAATTTTCCCAAGAATTGTCTCAAGTCCTGTTAAGATGCAAAAAAATTGCTCTTCAGTCTCAATGTTTGTGGAGGAAGCATGTTCTATGCGTTCTTTTTGGGATTTTGGTCTGGTGATTGCACAGGCCAGTCTAAGACCGAAATGTCGTGCGTGCTCCTGAAGCCAGCTGGTCACCACTCGCGCTGTCTGCGTACGGACAACACCACAACATTCAGAGTCAGAGCACCAGTTGTTTGTGTTAAATAACAATTGACAATTTTTATTTAACACAAACAACTGGTGCTCTGACGAGAGCATTTGAAGAAACAGCATTGCCGTAACATTTGGCTGTTTTTTCGCATCAGTTAGCAAAAATCGGTCTTCGTGCGTATGGTCCTTGCGCTTCTGGCCATGGCATTCTTTCACTTACTTCCCCAGTAGCATGATAACGTTACTTTAACCTTGATTACCGCAAGCCTTGCGACAAGAGCAACTTTTTAGCATCACACCAGGACTTGGGTAATGTCGCCAGATTTTATTTATGACATGAAAAATCGATGCAGAACCATTGTATGAATCATGGGATATTTTATTGATATTTGATTTTTCGCATAATTGCAAAAAACTGCATAAGTAATTTTTAAATTTTTTTTTGTAACGACCGTATTTGTTTAATACTTGTATCATTATTTTACTTTTTAAAAAATATTTACGCAATAAATATAATATTATTTTACTTTTACATGTACCTAGTCCAATAAATGAGCTTTCTAAAAATAAGTATGTCTAACAAAAAATGTGTAAATTAAGCAAAATCAAAACATCCCTAGGCGGTGTTGATGTATTGTAAAAAATCCCGACGGTACCGAAATTCCCGGGAAATCCCGGTTCCTGCATAGTCCGGTACCGAAAATCCCGGTTCCTTGAGATAGTACCGGTTCTCTATACCCTAGTAGGTACGCGTAGCGACAAATTTTCATAATGTACTATGGTCATTTGTTATAAATATTTTTAGCAATGCTACTAGCCATTATGCGACGTAGTTTTAATGTAATCAAATGTAAGAAATGCGTTTTTATTGCTTCCACGGAAAAAAACATTTAATAATTTTGACATAGAGAAGGTTACTAATAAAACGTCAGAAATAAAAGTAAAATGATGTTTAACCAGCAGTCACCAGTACAAAAGCAAAGTGCTGTACATTTGAGTGCAGCTTTGTTACATTTGCATCTTCCAGTACACCCTTTTTTAACGCTGCATCTAATTAACTCAGCACAAAAAGTTGCTACTTCAAGTAGCGTTGTCCAGACTGGCTGCCATTCGTTCGAATCTTTAATCCAACCCCAGTTAGATGGTTCAGGAATATCTGGAACTTTTGTTAAAGATTGTATCCAAATGTAAGCCTGATAAGCGGTCATACATTAAAACCACAAATCTGCAATGAGTCGTCGCTTATTTGTTGTGGCATTGTTGTCATTTCTTCAAAGGCGCTGTTTACTTCTGGAAAAGATCGTTATGTTTCCCATGCTGTTTTTTCCCTCTACCAACAAAAGTGAACTCCGTATCACACCCTGTGAACGCATGAAAGATGGGAACGTACTCACATTGTGACAAACTCATTGACGCTACCAGGTCGTGTAGCGGAAACTTGAGCCAACACCAAATGCAACCTGTAGTTCAGATAAATATATCTTTCTGAAGAATGCCACAGCCAGTACTAATACATCTGTGTCTACGGTGCGTATTGTAACTCTGCTAAATCCTTTCTTTACTGCACCAGCTAAATGCAAAAACATTCGGGTGTCAGCTTCATCGTGAAAACATGGGGCTATGTCACGTATATCTGAGATATTGATAGAACAGAGAACTTCGATTCAATGTGTCGCGTATATTTCTTTTTCTCCTGCCTGTAAAGAACAAGTTGTTGTGATAAAAATAAAAACAATTCGGTCTTGTTCTCATTCACTGAAAGCAAACTCTTCCAATTCTTAGGCATCGCATGCGTGGGAAGCCACTCTTTTCCTTGTGCCTTTTTCTCGTAAAGCAGCTTTAAAGCTCAACTCAAACAACTTGCGCCGATAGCTAGATAGATAGATGTTTTCACGATGAAGCTGACTGAATGTTTTTACATTTAGCTGATGCAATAAAGAAAGAATTTAGCAGAGTGACAATACGCACCGTCTGTAGACACAGATGTATTAGTATTGGCTGTGGCATTCTTCAGAAAGTTATCTTTATCTGAACTATGGGTTGCATTTGGCGTTGCCTCCAGTTTCCGCAAGACCTGGTAGCGTCAATGAGTTTGTCACAATGTGAGTACGTTCCCGTCTTTCATGCGTTCGCAGTAGGGTGTGATACAGGGTTCTTTGCTGGTAGAGGGAAAAAACAGCATGGGAAATATGGCGATCTTTTCCAGAAGTAAACAGCGCCTTTGAAGAAATGATGACAATGCCACAACAAATAAGCGACGACTCATTGCAGCTCATTGAAAGATTTGTGGTTTTAATGTATGACCACAATAGTGAAATGCTGACTGTAAATGAAGCCAGAAAAAAACTCTTTACCCAAAAATCCTGAGCCATAGACGACAAAAGCGGCACTTCAGCAATATAAAAAACGCGCTTCCTATCAGGCTTACATTTGGATGCAATCTTTAACAAAAGTTCCAGATATTCCTGAACCATCTAACTGGGGTTGGATTAAAAATTCGAACGAATGGCAGCCAGTCTGGACAACACTATCCTCACTATCACTATGTTAATTACGTGCAGTGCAGCGTTAAAAAAGGGTGTACTGGAAGATGCAAATGTAACAAAGCTGCACTCAAATGTACAGCACTTTGCTTTTGTACTGGTGACTGCTGGTTAAACGTCATTTTACTTTTATTTCTGATGTTTTATTAGTAACCTTCTCTAAGTCAAAATTATTATGTTTTTCTCCGTGGAAGCAATAAAAACGCATTTCTTTCATTTGTTTACATTAAAACTATGTCGCAAAATGGCTAGTAGCATTGCTATAAAATATTAATAACAAATGACTATAGTACATTATGAAAATTTGTCGCTACGCGTACCTACATCTCACCGAATCACCGCGCGCATCTTCTGGAATTTGCACGTTCTTCTTTTTTTTTAAATAGTTTTTGTATGACAAGTATACCACAATTATATATATTGGTAAACTACATTAAATAAGCTTTATCACAGTATTTTTTAATATCATAATAATTAAGATTTGAAAGTAAAAATAACGTGCTAACAAAAAAAAAGTAGCGGCACTTTTCACTTTTTGGCAGTATTTTATTTTTTTTTGTATGGGACCATACATTTTTATTGTTAAAAATGAATTCCTTGTATTCGGTTTATATGAAAACGATACCATACAAGCCCTAGTAACATTAACGGATCAGTAAAAAATAATCATCAAGACGCGGAATTCACCCCCATTGCCCCCCTCCCTACCCTAACAGGGGAAGAATCTGACTTCCCTCCACATCTTAAAACGATCATTGTGAGACACTCTATCCATGGTAGAAATTTCATGCTTCTATACCAAAGTGCACAATAAGGCTCAAATATGGCGCTACCGTCTTCTACTACAAGGGCTGATCCGGCCTGTAAATATGATAAAAAAAATCTGAATATTGCGTAAATGGATTTACTAGAATTTTTTTAATTAAATAGTCCATTGTAGTTAGTTATTCACTGTTTTCGACTTTATGTAATTCTACTCTAGACAATGACAAAACAGATTTTAGTTAATATTTTTTATAAATAATAAATAAATATAAAGGGACAATTCATACAGATTGAGCTAGCCCCAAAGTAAGTTCGAAACTTGTGTTATGGGATACTAACTCAACGATATTATATTTTATAACAAATACATATATAGATAAACATCCAAGACCCGAGGCCAATCAGAAAAAAAAGGGGATAAGGTTCCCTATGTATTATTTAACTTGTAGTTTGATAAGATTTTAATAATATATTCATCATTTTCAGATATACAATTGAAGTAGCAGATTTCGACTTTGGTCAAGCGCATTTGGATTACAAAACATTTATGGAGAGACTTAGGGATAGTTTTAGGAATGCATTCAATTTTAGACAACAGGATGATACCGATCCACTTACTACGAACACTAGGTACGATTCTATGACATAAAAAATATTTGGGATATTGGTTAATGCAGATTTTTTAGTAATCGTCCAAACCATCTGTGACTATACGGCAGACATAAGTATGTCTCAGTAGTTTGAAAGTTACTGATACTGAGAGAAAATTGTGCTGTGTGATGGATTATCGCAATTCTGTCCATAAAAAAAAAATGGAAATTTAATATAGTAAGAATGTAAGATTGTTACACCAAAAATATAGTGTTGCAGGACTAAAAGCATACTAATAAACTTTTATTAATAATCTTAATTAGTTATTATTAGGTAAAAATCATGTGTTTTGTAATATTTATGCGAGTCTTATCAATCACCCTGATAAAATGAGAATTATTAAAAAATGCTTTAAAAATGTGGTAATATATGGAAAATACTAAGGGATAAAAATTGTATATATATATTTTTTTTACTTTAATTATTATTTCGCAAAATAAATATTTTTTTGCAAAATAATTTGACACTTTAGAGTCGTAAGTTTCGTTCTGAGCGCATGAAAAATAAGTAAATTGAAAATACAATATTTCAACTGGTCAAATAAATATGTAAGGGCGAAAATTTTCAAGTGATTAGTCCTACATAGCGGCTACTGAATAATCCAATGATATCTATGTTTAATTAGACCTTAAAGGCTTTTCTGCAAAATAATGTTAAATGCGCATTAATATCTGCAATTTCCTGTCATTGCAAATTTAGAAATAAATATTAGTTATTATGACAATTTTCACAGACTGATGGACTAAGGTATTGAAATAAAGTTTTCGTGCAGTATTCCAATTAGAGCTTTCCATTCAAATTAGAGCATTAAATCGTATCTTGTTTAATAAATTTTATAATGCCAATACGCGTTGACCGTCCGTAGTTGGATATTTCAACTTGACATTATGAAGATAATGATCGAATATGAATTTGAATGGCAAGTTAATTGCTCGGTTGGAGTCGTGCGACAGCCAATAATCTACTTAGAATTTTATTGTTTTTTTTTCTCAATAATTGTGTACTTTTTAATAGGAGACTTCGCATGTTATTAAATTAAGATGATATTCTAATAAATTTTATTTTAATCGCTTGAAGTGTTAAGGACTATAATTACTAGTATTAAGTTTTGTTAAATTCATTCCATATGGTGTTATTATTTAGTTTTACGTGAGAAATATTATAAAGTTGGAGATCTTGAAACTGGGATTAAGCCTCGCAACAACCAAAAATATTATTTTGTTGCCAAATAAATAAAACTAAAAACATACTTCTGTAGTGCGATTTGTTTGATATGACGTCATAATAGCGCGCCCCGTCACAGGTGTGCCACCATACGTCGCGATAGACCTTGTCCAGTGTGAATTCGCCGCGACTCTGCCGCGAATCTATTGGTGCCAACTAGTGCCAAGTAACTTGCCACGCGTATGAACTACGCGTTTAAGAACCTTTTTAAAGACACCACAGAAGAATGTTTCATGATTACCTCTTAAAAATATGAATGAAGATGACGTAACAGAGGGCCAATAAGAAAAAAAAAGTTTGAGGTGAAATATTTTTTGTCGTACTGTAAAACCATTTACTCTATAACATGATAATCAGGACTTTTTGTATTAAATTCTGTAATAATAAATAATGTACAATTTAAATTTTAGTCATCGATATTTAATCATAATTATTTTCACAGAAATTGGTAATATTTTTTATTTTTCTTAATTAATATTATTTATATATTTATTTAACACTATGTGTTAATTATCAAAATAAAAAAATCAAGTGGCAAGTCATGTTTTGTGATATATTAGAAATTAATTTTATTTTATTATACGTAATGCAGTAAACACGCGTTACTGAATTTCTATATCTCAAAATTATAATAATAAATACATATTATGATTAATTATTCGATTTCGATATTCATTTTGTTAAGTAAGTAGTGTATTTATAACTTAAATCCATCAAAAGATTTCTTTCTGATAGGCAAATTAATGTAATGATGGGATAGTTGGAAACACGTTGATTAAAATGATTATATTTTTGAGATATAGACGGAAAAAAACAATGTAGTTAATAATAAAATGTTATACAATTTAAAATGTCTTTTTCTTAAATATAAACAATATTTTTTTGTTATTTTAACATAAGTTTTTTTTTTCGTTCAGTCTGGGCACCGTAATATCTGATAGTATTACCGTGGTCTGGGTAACAATCTTTACGTTACATTACAGGCAGGGAATGCAAATCTCGCGAGATTGGGGCTCCAGCGAGATCCCGCGAGAGTTTATGAATAACAATACTGCGAGATCGAAAGATCTCGCCAATTTCGAGATCTCGCGAGATTGGCAGTTTTGTGTTTTTTTTTTGCAAATAATCACAATCCATACTACCATACTAATATTATAAATGTGAAAGTGTGTTTGTTTGTCCTCTCTTCACGTCGAAAGTAATGAACGGATTGAGATGTTTTTTTTATTGGGGATAGTTTTAAGGTCTGGAGAGTGACATAGGCTACTTTTTATCCCGGAAAAGCATCCTATTCCCACGGGAAAAAAGTATAACATTATTTTTTCATAATTTTTTAACGGGGATAAATTAAGGTCTAGGGTAAGGCTACTTTTATCCCACGGGATAAAGAGATTCCGATGGGAAAAATTATTGACATTTTCCGTCAACCACGCGGGCGGAGCCGCGGGTAATGGCTAGTATTTGAATAAATTAGGAAAAAAATAATAAAAATAATAAGTGTTATAAGATCAACATTTATTTTCACGATTTTTTACCCGACTGCACCAGAAGGAGGGTTATGTTTATCGAGAGTATGTATGTATGTATGTATGTATGTATGTATAATTGTTTGGCACGCTCTGCAGCCTGAACGACTCGATGGATTTTAGCTTGAGAGGTGTCGTTAGATTTGTGTTTACTGTGAGAGTGACACTGGGTATATAAAAATATAAAAAAAAACAAAATGGCGGATTTTTGGCGCCAAATTCGAAGATTTCTCTCTGTAGCCTAAACGGCTTGAAGGATTTTAGCTTCAAATGCGTCGTTAGAATCGTATTAATTGTGGGAGTGACACTGCTTATACATTTTTAATCAGAACACGACATAAATAAAATAAAATAAAATAAAATAACATAAGCTGGGAGTACCTCCACGTAGTGAAGGCGGTAACAGTTTTATAATGGCTAAAACACCCATTGTAATAAGGCGTGTACGCACGACCGAACACGAACATGGTGAACATCGAACACGAACACGGAACATGTGGTTCGCACGTGTGGACGTAAATTAGCAAAGCGAACATGAACACCTACAAACATAGTTCTACTTGTGATCGCGTGCAACCACTTACGACCAAACAAGAACATGGTGTCGAACAAAAGAGGCTAAAGCCTTAATCTTTTGGTTCGATGTTCGAGTTAACAATGTTCTTGTTCGGTCATGCTGAGAACATCGTCCACACAGAACAATCAAATTGGATCGACACGAACACTTTTGACGAACAAATTGTTTGATGTTCGTTAGTGGTACGCACGTGCGAACAAAGTGTTCGTGTTCGATGTTCACCATGTTCGTGTTCGGTCGTGCGTACACGCCTATATACTATTGAAATGCTTTCGGGCTTATGTTAAATTCATTGTTTACGTATACGTTTGATTTGGCACGGTGGCCTACCCGGTAACGCAGGGGAGCAGCCATCAAACCCGAATATTTTTGAGCTTTTGTTAAAATTAATCAGCTAATCTATAATATAAAATTCAAAGTCCTGACTGACTGACTGACTGACTGACTTAAATATATATCAACGCACAGCCCAAACCGCTGGGTCTAGAGATTCCAAATTTGGCATCTGGGTTCCTTACGACGTCTAGGGATGTACTAAGAAACGATTTTTCAAAATTCCCACGGGAAAGCGAGATATGCTAATTGAAAGATATGCTAATTGTTACTAGGCCACGCGGGCGAAGCCGCGGGCGGAAGCTAGTTAATAATAAAAGTTATTCAACTTTGCGTATTGTTTGTTACATGTTGTGTAGGTAAGTAGGTTATAGTTTATTTTTTACTAGGTTGCTATTTTATTTGGATAGGTGTTTGGGAGTGGATGACAATCAGAGGCGGATTAAGTGTCGAGAGCGCCCTAGGCAAACACCTCATGGGCGCCCCTAGCGGCCATGTTACAAATTTTAACTAAATAGCACTGGTAATAGTAAACATAGATGACTGGTATAGCATTTTATACATGTATTGTGTGGTAGAGGTTTTTATATGTCTTATATTAAAGAGGAGGCTGTTTCTATCACTCCAAGATAATATTAGTAAAGAGAATTGTTGCCAAGAGAGGCCAGGACCTAACTATCGGCCTGAATGAAATATGTGATGAGAGTGTAAAAAGCAACAGGGACAGACAGAATGACATGGAAGAAGACATGGAAATCCATCCAATTTTATGTATTCAATCACAGAGGATAACTATAACGCATATTTTGCAAAATATCGGGCCTAGATTCATAAGTGGAGGTGACTGGAATGCAAAGCACTCACATTGGAGCTCTAGACTGATCACACAAAGAGGAAAACAATTACTCAAATCCATACAAAACCTCCAACTGGAGTGCATTACTATTCACGGACCATCATTCTGGCCCACAGATCGTAATAAGGTTCCTGATTTGCTCGATTTCTTTATCACGAGCAATATTAGTAGTAACTAATACCACAGTCAATGCATGTACAGACAGACCTATCGATGGATCATACTCTAGTTATATTGAGATATAATTCAAAAGTGGTACTGACTCAACCTCCGGAGAAAATAAACAACAGGTATGTACACTAATTGGGAACTATATCAAGATATGGTATCATCAATGGTCAACCTCAGAAAGACTATAAAAACAACTGACGAGATCGAGCAAGCGGTCGAAAATCTTAACAGGATCATTTACACAGTAGCTACTGAGGCTACAAGGACGATCAGAAGGCGTTCCCCAAGATCAAACGAATGCCCAAAAAAAATTAAAGATAAAATAGCAGAACGTCGACATTTGAGGAAAGAATGGCATAAATCCGGCTACCCTAGGGATAAAGCAGCTTTCAATCAATGCTCAAAAGAATTGAAAGATCTCATCAGAACATCAAATGACACAAATCTGCAAAAGTGTTTATCAAACCTGACTCCTTCCCTTGATACCAACTACTCACTGTGGAAAGCCACGCGAAAACTGAAAAGGCCAATAACTCAGATCCCACCGATTAGAAAACCAACGGGCTATGTCGGATGCCGAAAAAGCCACAGTCTTCGCTGAATATTTAAGTGATTTCTTTAAGCCTTTCCCAGGATCATACTTTGAACAGGATGATGAGATGAACGCCGGTTATCTTCAAAACCCACTACTGCTGTGTCCACCACCAAAATACTCCAGGGAAATAAAAGAATAAATAAAAAAAAACACAAGAAGGAAAATCCCCGGGTTACGACTTGGTCGACAGCACGCTTTTAAGAAACCTGCCAAAAAAGAGCGTTGTGGAAAGCCACGCCAAGCCAGGCGAATATCTTTAAGGCCTGCCTATGACTTTCACATTTCCCAGGGCAATGGAAAATAGCGCAAGTAGTGATGATACCAAAGCCTGGCAAACCACCACACGAAGTCGCCCCATATAGACCTAGATAAGTCTATCAATTACTGGAAAACTGTTTGAGAAGATCCTGCTCAAAATTATGAAACAACATCTTGACTGTATAATACCTGACCATCAATTTGGTTTTCGTCAAAAACATGGCACCATAGAACAGGTCCATCGTATAGTTGACGTAATTGGTAGGTCCCTGAAATCGAAACAATTTGTTCAGCCATCTCTTGGATATTAGTCAGGCCTTTGACAAGGTGTGGCAGAGGGCGATGAAGGCTTGCTGTTCAAAATAAGAGAGATACTCCCACATTCGTACTTCCTGATACTAAAATCATACCTCAGTAATCGATGCTACGAAGTTAAATTTAATGGCGAACATTCTGAACTACACAATATAAAATCAGGAGTACCTCATGGAAGCGTATTGGGGCCTGTTCTCTAATCCATAAACACATCCGATTTACCAACATCTGACAATACTACACTCGCTACCTACGCGCACGATACTGCTCTACTGGCTACACACGCAAACCCAGTGACAGCTTCTGAACACATGCAATGTCACACAAGTGACCTTTGTCCTCAGATAATAAACCTGCCCACCGCACCGGTGCATTTAAATAATAAGGAAATACCGCAAAGCGATGATGCAAAATACCTAGGCATGCACCTGGACAGAAGACCAACATGGCGAAAGCACTTGTAGACCAAACGCAAACAACTCGACATTAAGCTGAGAGAGATGTACTGGCTAATAGGACGACACTCACAAATGAACGCACATAGCAAGCTTTTGGTTTACAAGGCGATCCTGAAAACAATATGAACTTACGGCATCCAACTGTGGGGTACAGCAAGCAACAGCAATATTGACATTACTGGAAAGATTTCAAACTAAAACGCTTAGGACGAATAATTACATATATTTCGACCACTACTCACCCACCGACCGTTAGAGATTAAATAACGCGATATAGCAAGAAGTATCAGGACAGACTCTCAAGGCATAACAACAGGCTGGCCCTTCGATTGACGGGAGACGGAGGAGTACAACACAGGCGACTGAAGAGACACAATGTTCCCAACTTAAGAGAGATTCAGCAAAAAGGAATGAGACATTGAAACTGTGTAGTGTCCATCAAAGCTACTGACATGAATGCAGATCCAGGATCTGACATCAAAAGTGTCATTCATTGTCGCAAGACAGATCGCCACGTCGCAGAAATTTATAGAAAAAATTTTTTTTTTCTTTATTCGTTTTAAAATTCCACGCGCCCCTTTGTTACCTCGCGCCCCTAGGCACGTGCCTAGTTTGCCTTAAGGATAATCCGCCACTGATGACAATTCTTTAAACATTATGTATATCGCAGTCATCTGGTTGAATCTGCTATTTGATTGAATGACTAGCGCGTTCATTGAATGACGACATTTAATTGAATGACTAAAGGACAACTTTACGTTCAACGTCTTAAATGAACGTCATTTAGCATAGTCGTTGAATGGGATATGGTGGGTTAGGTTAGGGTTAGCTTGTGATCATAACACCGCCGAGCGAGCAAAGCGAGCGAGGCGCGACTCTTTGGGTAGTCCATGGTTTTCTTTGGGATCCTGAAACTGAACAAATGAACTAAATTTCAATCACCTGACTGATGTCCGCTCTGTTCAAAGGGCTATGTTACAATCCGCTAACTAGTTGGACGTTGAGTGACGCTTTTCAATCAACGTGCGGCCTAGTCATTCAATTAAATTACAGATTCAACCAGATGACGGCGACATGGATACTAGTTTTGAACACTACAAACTAAAAAGCCGGAAATAAAAACGGTAATTTAAAAAACTAAAAAACCCGACTGCGTTTCTGTGTAATTCGGAAATGAAAAAACCCTAAAACAAGAAAGTCGTCATACCCGATTGCACTTAACCTAAGAATTTCCAAAGTTGCTAAGGCGATGTTTATAAGCGTCAAATCCATGTTGTAGCATTGTAGCAGTCGGGACCCATTAAAAAAAAGCAATGTAATATAATGTATGTGTGTGCTTTCAATTTACGAAGTGCCCATTTCTTGAATGGGTCCCGACTGCTACAATGCTACAACATGGATTTGACGCTTATAAACATCGCCTTAGCAACTTTGGAAATTCTTAGGTTAAGTGCAATCGGGTATGACGACTTTCTTGTTTTAGGGTTTTTTCATTTCCGAATTACACAGAAACGCAGTCGGGTTTTTTAGTTTTTTAAATTACCGTTTTTATTTTTTCACTAAGTAGTCTTTTATGCATCAAACATTGTTTGACGTAGCTACCTGTCAATAATTTTTTAATAAACTTCTAAGTAGTAGGTAAACTTTGTAAACTCACGCGCACCGAACGAAACCCACAGATCGCAACTTCGTCCGTGTCAGTCGTGCCACTCCGCGTTTCGAATAAGACGTTTTTGCAATCTCGTTAAACTCGCGAGTTCTCGCCCTTTCTTCGTCCGAAATCAATCGCGCTAAAAAGGGCCGAGATCTCGCGAGAACGAGATTGCATTCCCTAATTCCAGGCCAATGCTCCCAGTGACGAATCACCTTACAGATTAATTTTACATTTACAATTGGCTCGATAAAGTATAAAATTATTTACTCTGATGTAAGATCAATCATAACTTAATGTTTTTATTGTTATTTCACTTCATAAAGTGGTCCGATGTATGATTTGAGAACTGATACAGTCAACACTTGAGGTGTTCTTGACACTGACTTGTATCAACATTGTGTCCCATACTATTGTGATAACTATCTGCAACACCTTGTGCAATGATGGTTGAAAAAAAACGAATTTCTTCTGAACATAAATAAAATTATACTTAGTATTTTAAGAAAACTAGCAAAAAAGAAAATCCCAGCAATGACTATTTCGTGTGGCAAAACGTCTCCCTACAATGTTCATGCCGAAATGTTGGGTGTTGGTACACCTATTAAAAGTTGTACCCAACATTGTAAAAGACGTAGGTATGTACCTATCGTACGTAAGTGACCGCGAGGGGGCCCACGGAATAAAGCGATTTTGCAACGCGGTTCCATAAGTTCGGTTGACAATTACTAGGCCCCACCATAACTTGATGTCGCCTAGTAGCAAAGAAGCAAGTATTTTTGCAAATCAATTCCCCAGTCTGCAATGCGTCTGATATTTTTTATTGGTGCAAGCGACTGCAGACCTTAGTATTTGATATTCATTTCAGTATAATCACGCGTTCCTGAAAAAGTGAAGACAGACAATAAGGAGATCCTATATGGTTTCCGTTTTTTTCATTTTAAAGTACGGCACCCTAACTCTAGTGTTTACTTATTTGTAATTTCGCTTATTTTTGTACCGTTTGTTTAAAATTAATGTGTCACTGAGTAAGTACCCAGTCATTTGTAAATTATCAAACAAGTTATTGACCTATGCTCTAAGATACGAACATGATAAGAAAGTTGGAAACGTTCATAATATTTATGTAAGTCAATATAAGTAAGTAACAAATAAGTTATTTTCAATTGTTTTCTAAAAAACTGGAGTGTTGATATCGAAGGAAAAAGGTGGGTGGTGGTAGGTATTCGTACTTCCAAATTAACTTATTTAGGCAATGATAAAACAGTTAGTCATCAATTGAAAAATGAACAAATAACTTATTTATTTATTTATTTATTTATTTATTAAGGACCACAAACAAGTTCACAATATATTTTACTATATATAGTAGTTACAAAGTTGCTGTTACTAATTGTGGACTCAGCACAGTTGGTCACAATATTGTTAACAAGATTATTACAATATGGATCTTCTTGTATTACTTGTTCCAGTTTGCAAATTTTAAAGTTCAAAACAATCAATCAACGAAACATTGAAACGAAGCTCAGCTGACCGAACCCACCCAACAGCAGCCCCACGGCGTTGTATCCTTGTACTCAATTTTATAGATTATTTAAAAATAATAAAAAAATACCTATCAACCACTATTAGGCGAGTTCGATCCGCCGAGATACTTGCACATCATAAATAAGTAATTTAAGTATTACTTTTAAGTTTGCTAATAACCAACCTCCTAAAGGCCCCACTTGACAGCGCAAAGATATCAATATCATTGAAATCAATGTTGTAATTAATCATCAAACGAGTCATGGGGTTCCGAACGCCTGCATTAGTCCTAGCAAGTGCAGTCGAGAAAGTCAGTAATTGGCGTGAGGATCTATTATGACATCTTGATGGTATACGATAATACAATTTAGATACGAGTTCATTACAGTCATATCTATTTTTACAAATATCAAAAAGTAGCATACATTCTAATTGTTTTCTCCTAGATTTGAGGGTGAGTAGATTACTTTCATTCAGTAATTGGCAATAGGGTAAATAGTTGCGTCTACATTTATATTGTATACATCTCAAAAATTTCTTTTGTACCATTTCAAGTCTATTAGAATATTTCTCATATAAAGGGTTCCAAATAACTGCTGCATATTCAAGTTGAGAGCGAATTAGTGATTGAAAGAGATAGATGTAGGTTGAGTGCTGTCGAAATTTAGTGCCCGATCTCATGACAAAGCCATACATTTTATAAGCCTTATTTATGATATTTTCTATGTGTGTATCAAAATGCAACTTACTATCCAAGGTGATTCCTAGATCCTTTATCATATCTACTTTAGCGAGAGTAGTGTTACACAGTGAATAAGAGTACGTACTGATTTGCCTCTTTTTTGTAAATGACATCGCCTTACACTTATTTAGACTTAGGTCTAGTTTATTCTCCCTACAGTAATCTGAGAAGCGATCTAGATCTTGTTGAATCTTAATATGGTCAGATACTTTGTCTATTATACGGTATATCTTTAAGTCGTCAGCATACAGCAAAAATTTACAATGTCTAAAGCACCTATCAATGTCATTGATAAAGAGTACAAACAGTAGCGGTCCGAGAATCGAGCCCTGAGGAACTCCAGAACTTACAGGAACACTCATAGATTCGTATCCCTTGATCACGACTTTTTGTGTTCTATTTGAGATGTATGACTTAACTATAACAATGAGTAATCTATCAGGTATTTGAAGTCTGAATGTGAGGTTGGCTGAGTACCTAATTAAAACCCCAAACTAGCGGCCTAGTCTTGCAATTAAAGAAATTCCATCATTATCATTAGGACGAGAGGCTCTAAAGTAATTTTTTCGACGTTAAAAAAGTTATGGCTTCTATGTCGAGTTCTCATTTACTTTTTAGTAAAACACTGCTCTACCAAATATACCTATGATACGGCACTAAAGTTAAAGCAGAGTTTTATTATACAACACTTCTCGTAAGAGTCGCGATAAAGCGCCTACCGAGTTCCATACTAATTTAACTCTAGGAAAGCCGGCTCAGACATTAAAAGTATTCGTTTTTCGCATTTCATTAAAATTTGAACTCGTTAAGCGCGGTCTAGGCATTTTAAGTGGCGTCGCGTCGGGTTAAGTCGCTTTAATCGTGTAACGAATACACGAGTACTGTTTTAAATAGCTACTCCCCCTTAATGAACCGCGGTTTTGTGGGGGCTTTCAAGTAAAGCGCTTCATTTGAAGATTGACTTCGAACACTTCGAGCAAGCCATTCTTGAAATCATGGTAGTATTTTGTTTCTTGTTAGAGCGAGATAAACGAGGTAGTGGGACACCTGATGGTTAGTAATCAACTCAACGTTATACTTAAATGTGTGTACCACAAAGGAGTCTAGGGATACCTTACGCTACGCAATGTAAGGTATTCTAGACTATAGTGAAAATATTAAGTTAGCAATATGGAAGAAAACATACACGACGGCTCAATGTAAATTTTCTGTTGAATCAAGTAGGTACGTAGGTGCCCAAGCCTTTTATCCCAATATTGCTTTGCACCACACAATAGCGTCGTTTCTCATTGTTATTGCGATTTTTAATGTCGGTGTTAAGAGCTTGTGCACACGAGCCACACGCAATAGCAGCAAAACTCTGTCGCAGCTAGCTATTGATTGCAGTTTCATAAATTTTATGACAGGCTCATGGACAGGCTAATGAACATCATAATATGCTGCAAATCGTCTCAAAACAACTCATTTATTGACACAGTCACCATCGATGATGACAATTCTTTGAAGCGATTAAATATTTCACTAGCGCCGGCCCTAACTCTTCGTTATATGAGGCTAGAGCAAAATTGTTTCTCTTTTGGTCAACATCATCATGCTTTGTTTTTTGGCGACTGTTGCGTGAAGTGACCACTTTTCTGTATCTCTACACAGTGCCGGCAACACGACACGTGTCGACTAATAGTCACTAAGTGGCTATCCTCCTATTCAGTCCGTTTACTGCTTCTAGCTGTAACAGGCGCAGGATTTGTGGCTTTAGAGTATGGTATGACTGGTGTGTTAGTATGTACTTTATATTCCTTATAATAGAAACTCGTTTATATTCTGAAGATTTGCTTTGAATACAGTCAGATCAGAACCTTATTTCAATGCATTCCATTTACTTAAAAATATTATATTCTTCTTTCTAACATTATGCCTTTCCTTTCTAATCGGTGTAGTAGACAGATAGGCAGGTCCGTAGTAAGCCAAAGTAGGTAATTCGTGAATCTTCGCAGGACACAGAAATTGTAGTACTTTTATGCCATAGTGGCAAACAAGCATACGGCCGGTGATGCTTACCATCAGGCGGGCCATATGCTACGGCCTACAGACAGAGACGCTTGCAATACCGGGGGTATTTATTACTCACGCGTTGCCAACCCTCTTAAACCCATAGTGGAGCTCTAGAGACCTTACTCACCGTAGGAAGACAACATGGCCGAGACCAATGCTATTTGGCTACGATCTTCTGTAAGGTGGAGGTACTTTCCCAGACGGGCTGCTCCGATTTGAGCGGAATTAGTACTTATGTACAGATTTTTATAAGCTACCGCTATAAGACCTCGTGTTCACTACTCAGAGAGAAATCCAGACCTTTAATTTGGCTTAATTTAAGTCAACGTCTTTCGAAATACAGACACTTATAAAAATATGTAAGTAGGTAATTTACTTTATTGTTCAATTATAGTAAGTATAATACTACAATCCATTATCCCTAATTATAAATAAACCAATGAATAATTAGTTAATACGAGTATTAATTGACTTGAAATGAATTGCTAGGAAATAAAGTATGGACTTTATATAATGAGTCAAATTACCATGATGACCTCTTTAAAAAAAATCTTTACATAGTTTAAAAAAAAGTCTCCTATGCTGTCTGCTCGCTTAGATCCAAACTACCCGTTAATCGGATATTACTTAATGCATTTTTCAGCAATAGATATAGGGTGATTCAAGGTTCATTATGTATACATAACTACTTACAAGGATTTTCCGTAATTCCCACGGGAAAACAGATACACGTAAACAAAGTTGAGCGGTTTTTCAAGTATAATTATAATTTTATTCGTCTAATAGGTAATAAAATATGTGTATCACTTAGATGCATTTACGAGCAGTTTCAAGTATCGGTACTGAAACAATTTATTGTTCAACATTCACAATGAAATTTCGTGGACATTGTAATGTAATGCGCGTTTGTTGCGCTATAAATCCATAATCATATGTGAAAGTAAGTTGCTAATAAGATTGCTAGTAGATAGGTACCTAACTACTAGGTAGAGACTAAAAAAAAATTAATAAAATAAATATATTCTTTTCAATAGTTAAAAACATTATTTTTTTCAAAATAAAACATTTAATCGTATAAATAATAACTTTTTTTCTTGGTCCATGAAATATACTACCTGTGTATAATATATAGTGACGTATACGTTTCACGTTTGTTCAAAAATATTATTTACAGTGATGCTTTTAATTTTAAATCACACTTTGTTTTACTACCACATTGCTATTATGACAAGTTTATAAGACGTATAATGATAGACATAATAATTACAATCATCTAATTAAACAGATGCGTACATAATGTATCTCTAATTATCGTCTAGCAAAGGTTCACCGGCTATAACTGAACTCTCGATGCCACAATGATCTTCACCTCGGAGAATTTTGAAGAAACCATTATTCCCCCAATCTGTGTTCCAAGAGTTTGCGATAAGCCAATATTTGTTGCCGTTCTCCACGCCCCACCCGACAATTTTAATAGCATGGCCGCCGAGTGCGTCTCCCTGGGTATGCTTATACACTCCGCTCTTATAAGCGAGGAGATCTGAATATACTGTGAAAGCAGCCTCTACAGGACCATGTTGATAAAGTTCTGCCATAATATTATTTTCCCCTCCTCTGATTGAGTAGACATGTTTACCGTAATGCTTGTCCTTTTTATAAATCACGTTGTAATTTGATTCACAAGTTTTCGCGCACTTAGGTGTCTTCGTGTCTCCGCTGCATGGCATCCTATTACCGGGCACGTGATGTTCACAAGGCGGGATTTCATAGGGCTTGCATCCTTGAGTTGAGTTGTAACTGCCACCCGACACTAAACCAAAATGCTTCCAGTACTCCCATGCTAGAGTTGGCATTCCACCGTTGCATCCGAGACCGCATATCGGGCAGCAACTTAGGAGATCTTCAGCGGAGTAATGGAAATGTTGGGTACCATTAGAGAACGTGCAGACTCTGTCGGTCATTGCCTCCACAGCGCCGAAAGCCCAGCAGCTCCCACAGGATCCTTGGTCGCGAATTTCGTTTAAAGTAGGACAATTTGGCCATTTATCTCTCGGGTCAAAGTTTTCTGGTAAATTATCAATTACGTCCGCGCCGTGGGTCTTCTCCGGTAGTTTCTGAAAGTAGTCATCTTGGATCACTCCCATGAGTTTCTTTATGTGTTTGAACGGGGTATTCATAGGGAAGTTGCGACCGGCTTTCCACATATCCTGCTTTGTGTTTATTAGATTGATGAATTCATCCGTGAGTGGATGAGGTATATCGACCGCTAATACAGATAGTGCACAAAGAAGCGCGACGAACGATGCCCGTAAAGGAGCCATAACTCCTTTGTTGATATAAGTTTGATGTAGGCGTGCAACTAGAACAAGCGTGGCTTGTCGACTGAACGGTTAACGATGCGATGCCCACTTGCTCGCGCGCCGTGCAATTACGTATGAATACGTCGTAGCTAAAACATATGATTCGTAGCCGAGATAGTGCTTGACCGACCGAGTCGAAGGTTAACTGTCTGTATACGAGCTAATAATGATTGATAAGAAAAGTTTCAAGTACTTAGGTACTTAGTTTCTTTAGTAAGTATTTCAATTATACATAAAAATAATTTTTGCCTAGGTTTTAATAAAGATTTAAATAATAACATTATCTTATAAATATCAAAGTAATATATGTACCTAATACTTTTTGAATAATTTATATTGAAAATAAAAATACTCATCATTTTTCTACTTAGATATTTTTATACTTATTCAATAGAGTACCTATAGGTATTTGTATTAGAATAGAATATTTATAAATTACAATCTAAAAAGTAGGTACATTTTCAACATACTAAAAATATTTTTTTTTCTGAATATCGGTTTGTTTGTTTCAGTCCATCTCTAAAACGAGACTATGGTATAAAAGTCACACAATCCAAAGGGAAATCTTAACTTTTCTTGTGTTAGGTTACACTCTCTGCCAAGAGTATAAAAACAGCAGATAATTAATAACGTTCTAGATATGCCTTTGTTGGCTAAAAAATCAAAAGTCCGGAGAAAAGGCCTGATTTCCATTAAAAATCCTGAGATTACATAAGTACAGTTTGAGATTTTTTTCACAAACAATTTAAAAAAGTCGTAATATTATCGTTTTTATACACTGCGGATCTCGCTCACGCGTTGCAGATCGCACTCAGAGCCACTTTCATTTTTTAATATAAGTTGTTTTTTATTGAAAATTCTAAAAATCCTGAGATTTCATGAGATTTGCAAAATCCGGCAATACTGAGGAGAGTCCAAAAATCCTGAAATCTCAGGATAAATTCTGAGGTATGCTAACCCTAGTTGTACTTAGTACACTGGTCGTATAGGACATATACGGAAGTAAGGTATATTCATACAATTCACAAAGAGTCAGAGGGCATTCCTTGGCGACCAGGCTGTCGTGCGACACAGAACGGGCGGTTCCGCTCTATTCCGCACTTACAATGAATTTCCGAACCGTCTCCCCAGTTCCGGCCTGTCTTTAACGACCATTCTAGTAGAGAAATATTACATATTTTATCCATAATAGTATGTGATTTTTCCCAATGTGTTTAATATATCATAGATTTAAACAATCTAGAATTAACGTGTTATGACTATGTAGCCAAATCCGTCAATAAAATTGAAAGTGGTACATAGTTTTATGTTAAAACCAAATTTATTATTACAGACAATTACAGTTCATCATATATTTTGACTTAGATAAAGTCAAAAAAACAAAACAACAAAACAAAATCATTTATTGACCCAAAAATAACCTGTTACAAAGTAATAGTAATAACCCTGGTCCCCACACTAGGGTTCCCTGTGTTGTGGGTAACCAGTCTCTTCCCTAGTTTTTAGTTATAATTAACAAAACAACAAATTACTACAATTATGTACAAGTCAAAATGCAATAATCATCATAGGTACTAATATTATGAAAGTGAGTTTGTTTGTTTGTCACGGTCTAACTAAGCAGCTGATTATTATGAAAATTTGTACTTATAGCAAATACTATAGAAACTCTACAGAGTTAATACGCACAGCTCTTGACGTTTCTCATACAATGACTTGGCAACCTCCGTTCACCTCATGCCGCTAAGGGCGCTATAACATTTTGCATACAAAACGCACAAAAGTTTTGAAATCGTTCACCTCATGCCGCCTGCGGTAGGGGCGCTAGTGTCGCGTCTTGCCCGAATTCTTCCGAAGCTGTGCGTATTAACTCGGTAGATTTTCTATAGTATTTGCTTATGCTTACATAATTGTCAGAGGTACAGAGCCCAACAGATCTAATTTTCAAGCCGCGGGTAACAGCTAGTATTACATAATTATGTATGACTCCCTTTTCAGTTCTTAAATTATATTTGTATACTATGTAGGTGTATTATAGAGATCTAGGTTATTCCACGAAATTGTTGTTAATTAGTCACTAAAGTTTAACTGCAATAATTAAACATTTAGATACGAAAAATTACTCGTTTTCCATTCATTCATGGGTCGAAGCCGTGTTCTTTAAAAATGTAATCAATTACTGAATGTCGACAGCACCCTTTCATGGGCCATTTGTGTCCCTTTAACTTCAATAAAAAGGGGAATTCAGGAAGAATTTAATAAAAAGGATTCGAACAATTACAATCCTAACTGATAAGTTTGAAATACTTTATAATTAAAACTGAATTTTTCAAGCCTTTTGTTCGTCTTTCTTTTTTTGTTATAAGTAAGTACTTAGATTAATTTATTTACAAAAGGATTTATATTTAAGTATTATCTGTTCTTTATTATGTTTTTGCTTTTGATCGTAACTTTTTGCTCTCTACTTTGCTTGAGATTGGGAGGGTGATTCTCGCCAAGAATAATTTTCTCTTCATGCATCTATTTACTAATATTGCTTTATGTAAATAAAAATCCCGTGATGTCACAGCATAGCATCCTCTCTCTTGCCTGCTCCTTCACCTCTCTATAATCCATGTAAGCTCTTATAACATGGAAAAGCTTTAAGGTCACAACACCATTACGTCATATAAAAAAAAAATCATTGAGTGCCTCGTTTCTTTTTTGATATAATTCTTTATAAGAAAAGAAGCGGCACAATTGAATACATTTTCTCTAGGGGCGCAGCGAATCACTTCCAGTAAAGTAAAAGAACAAAAACAAGTTGTCTCTTTTAAAAAAAACAAATAATCTATTATGGGTAAATGACATTTCAGGTTCACAGGTCAATTTTTTGTTTGATTAACAAATCTCTAATTTTCGAGCGGTCAATGACCTCAACAAATATGAGTATTTCAATCACTCACAAAACCGTAAATACGTGTCTTTTTGACCGTAATGTTATTATACTTACTAATAGGCTTTTCCTGCATAGTAGTTCTCTATAGAGTTTAGAGTGAGGTTTAGTGGCTTCGTTTGACTAATTTCCCTAAACTCTTGCGTAATGTCATACAGATTATATTTATTATTTAATGATTTATAATCTGTGAGTACAAATTGTCAAGTGTTTATTAAATTATGTCAATTATGTAAAGGTAGATTTATTAAAAATATTTTTCCAATTTACCTTTATTTCTCATATTGTCACGCTCCAGTCTAGACGTATGATCCAAAATTTTGCCATAATTTATAAAATAATTAACTGTAAGTGGGATGCCGTGGGTCTGTTGAGCCATCTCTCCCTGAAGACTGCGGGTAGTCAAAGAGTACCAAAATTGTTTTAAATACCACTGCAATAATAACATCACAGACAATGATCCAATGTATCGCAAATCGCAATGTGTCGAGCCTACAATAGTATGTGCAAGGATTTTGATATCTTCTCCCATAGTCTTCACAATTTTTTAAATGTAATCAAACAGCATTTGTAATTTCTTTCTTAAATTTATTTTTATGTCAATTTATAATATTTATATCACATTTTGTAATGTAATAGATAATTTTATTAATTTGTAACTAATGTAGCTTTTGTTATAAATAAATAAATATTTTTGACTAAATTCCAGAGCGTTTGAAGGCAGTCACTGAATTAAATGGCTTTTATTGAAATTTGTCTTAATTTTTTGCAAAACCTAGTTATTTAGGTACTTAACATCAATGAGTGGGTAGTTTCTCAAGAACTAAAAAACTAAGAAGACAATGGAACGGATTGTCTTTATTATAATTTTTCACATACGAACTCATGTTTATTATAAGAGTGTTTCCTAACAAATAGATCATACAAAAACAATTTGCCACGTCACCAAAAAGTATACTATATGTATATCAAAAGTAATTTGCTGCAAGATTTTCGAAATTATATAACTCTATTGGCTTAGTACGCAGTTGTAAACAGTTTCCAACTTAAAGCTTTTCCATGTTATTTGGTTTTGCAGGTACAATGTGTGTTACAATGTTGAGCGAATTTGGCAAGTACAGTTTTTAGGTTTTATTTAAACGTATCTTTTTAGGTAGTTTTCGTTTAAGTTCTCGAGATTGTAGAGCTGGTAGAAGAATTTAGGATATTTAACCCTAATAATAATTGATGATTAAACAAACTTACCTGTACGTGAAGTTCTATCATAGCATAGTTATACTGGTCAATTCTCATAATTTTGACCAAATTCAGATATAAACTTAACTTTGCTACTGTTACTGGTCTATAAACATCTTCTAATCCAAGTAGTTACCGTCAGCATATTTCCCGATTTTGTTCTGTTTGCCTTGCCGCCTGCTCCGTCAAATGTCATAGCCGATCTGCCCTGCGATGACAACACACTGTATGTTCAGATACAGTGTTTCATGGTAACATTCAAAATTGGGATCGCAGACTATGAATACATAGTCTGGCATATTAACATTTCCAAAAAAGCTTAAGATAACTGAAATAAGACAAAGGAAATTCGACTGTAACTAATAAAACCTTAAGTTCAATTATGACAAAAAACTGCAATTTTAGATACCTACAGTATTTTGTCGTACTACTCCTCGCCTAACTAAAATGATTGAATACAGTATTATTAGTGGATCGTAAATAAAACTATATAATTAACTTTAAACTTTAAATATTATATTTTGTTTACCTAACTAGGAAGCCACAATGTCTGTTACAAGAGATTCTTTCACGGAGAGAGGTGACAGATGTCAAAAACAAACGAATCAACAAAATGATTAATTCACATCAAAATAACTAGATGGCGCTAGTAGTATCATAGTTAACTAAACGCTAGAATTAATTTTTGCTATTATGATTTTATAAACCAACACGCCCCCTCAAAAATTAATCTCATAAACAATCATAATGTCAATGTCAATTACTTAATCTAATCAGATCATATATAGCTTCCTAGTTGTTCTGGGAGATATACAATATGGTCCAACATTCGTTGCTCAGGATTAGGGAAACCCAGTAAAACCTAATCAGACCATTCATTGACTTAATAATATATCACATAGTGTTACAATCAACAACATTTACAATAATGTTTTCAAACAACACTATTCCTTTAAACCAATCTTGCTTCTTATTTCTTGAAAAGACACAGCAGGTAGTGGCTTTGTCAGCGCATCGGCAAGTTGTTGACCTGTGGGAATGTAATTTAATTTTATTACATTTTTCTCTACCTGCTCTCTTGAAAAATGATACTTAATATCTATATGCTTTGACCGCTTATGACTAGTTGGGTTATTTGCAATACTTATGCAGCCATTATTGTCCTCATAAATATTAATTGGCTCTACAATATTTATATGAATACTAGTTGCCAATGATTTGAGCCATAATGCTTCTCTGACAGCTTCATATAAGGCCATATATTCAGCCTCTGTAGAGGAGGCTGCTACTGACAGTTGTTTCTTAGTATTCCAGGTTATCAAACAATAATCAAATAACATAAATAAATACCCGGTTGTACTTTTTCTGTCACTTGTATCATCACCACCCCAATTAGAGTCTACATAACCACATAAAATATTTTTATAGTCGCGTCTTTTAAAGCATAATTTCAAAGTAACTGTGCCTTTTAAATATCTAAGCACTCTTTTAAGACATCGCCACAGCTCCTTGTTATTTTTATTAGTATACCTACTGAGTATGTTAACGCTAGTACTCAAATCAGGCCGTGTGCACAGCATGACATACATCAAACAGCCAATAACATTTCGACATGGAGCATCATATTTCTCCTCAGAGTTTAATGCTTCATAATTGACTTTTGTTTCTAAAGGGGTGCTAACAGGATTACAATTTTGCATATTGAATTTCTCTAAAACTGTTGCAATATAAGAACTCTGATCTAATGTAATTTCATCATTACATCTAGTAACTTTTATACCAAGAAATAATTTAATTTCTTTTAAATCAGTCATTTTAAATTTACTCATTAAATATCTTTTAAAATTATTCATTGTTATAATTTCAGCACATGATACAACTAGATCATCAACATATAATACCACATAAATATTTTTACTAACATAGCCATTATTTAAAATATAAATACACCTATCTACTGACGAATTTTGAAATCCTATTTCTTTAAGAGCCTTTTCAAATATTTCAAACCAGCATCTCGCAGCCTGTTTCAGCCCATACAACGCTTTATTTAACTTACAAACTTGGTTGCCATTACTTTCTACACCCTCTGGAACTCGCATGTATATTTCCTCTTTTAGTTCGCCATTTAAAAATGCGGTTTTAACATCTAAATGATGAACTAACAAATTATACTGATTAGCAAAACTTATTATTAATCTGAAACTGGCTATCCTAGCGACAGGTGCAAATGTTTCATTATAGTCTATTAAATATTCTTGACTAAAACCTCTGGCAACAAGACGTGCCTTATATCTTAAGGGCTTTCCGAATTCGTCATTTTTCATAGTGAAAATCCACTTACAATCAATTATGTTTTTATTTTCTGGTCGTGGTACTAAAGTCCAAGTGTTATTCTCTTTAAGAGAGTTTAATTCATCCCTGATTGCGCTTTCCCAATTACTTTTATCATCACAAGTTTTGATATCATCATATGAACTTGGCAATTTACTAAACACAGATTGAGCAGACATAAGATAATCATCATCATAATCATTTCTATATTTAATAAATGATCTAGGAGGTCTACTTTTGAGCCTATCACTACGCCTAAGATCTGAAACTGTGTCTGTGCTTTCTGTTTGTAAAGGCAAGGAATTATCGGGATCAGTATCAACTGTTTGTGATTCCACAATATCATGGTTTGACTTGCTTATTTTACTAGGATAAACATGTTCATCAGATTTAGAAACATCTGATTTAGATATGTCAGTTTCGTGAGACTTTGACACTGATTTCAAAATTTCATCATCAGTTTTGTCATGACAATTTGTAGTATTGCCTTCAGGCTTGAATGCAGGCCTGGATTCAAGAAAGTTAGTCTCGTCCACAATAACATCCCTGACATTCACAAATTTTTCGCACTCAGGATTCCAAACTTTGTAACCGTTTGGATCATACCCTACAAGTATACCTTTCTATGATTTATCATCGAATTTAGTTTTATTCGTTTTATTGTGTACATAAACAGTTGATCCAAATACTTTCAAATATTTTAATTTAGGTTTCCTATCATGCCACATTTCAAATGGTGTTCGAGCTGATGATTTTATAGATTTGGTTGGTGTCAAATTAATCAAGTAAACAGCAGTTAATACTGCTTCACCCCAAAAAACCTTATCCAACTTAGCACCGCTTACCATAGAACGAGCTTTTTCAGTTATTGTTCTCACCATTCGCTCTGACACACCATTCAATTGTGGTGTTCTAGGAATTGTCAAATGATAAGTAATTCCTCTTTCAATACAATAGTTTTTCATTTCAGTAGATAAATACTCTCTACCATTATCAATATATAAATTGACTAATTTTAAATTAAATTTAGCTTCACTTTTAGCTACAAAATCTCTGAAAACAGAAAACACGTCAGATTTGTATGTTAAAAGATATGTAACACAATGTGTATATTCATCAACAAACAACACAAAATAATTTTTGTTGTCAATTGTTGACGGAGTAATTGGTCCACAGACATCGGAGTGAACAATATACAATGGTCGATTAACATAACTTTTGTCCTTGGCTTGATTGAAAGGCAATCTACTCTGTTTCCCATTAATACATGCCTCACATAAATTATCATTTGGAATAACAGCATCAATTTGATAAAAATCCTCAACCATTTTATTATGTTTTAATTCTAAAAATTTAGTCTTACTTATATGACCAAGACGTTGATGCCATAATTCATAATTATTCTTATCACTTTTGCTTACTTGAGAAACAGAGTGAATAATATTCACTGAAGCCTCGAAGTCTAAAGCTATTAAATTATTTGTTAACCTACCTTGCATAATGGTATTACCATCCTTACATATTTGAACACCTTGTTGGTTAAAGATAATGGTCAAACCAGCTTGCTGCATCTTGGAGACGGACAGAAGATTGTAGGGAACCTCAGGACAGTAGAGCACATTCTCCAATACTCCACGATTGCCCATGTTGGTTGTAATGTTCAGTGACCCTTTCTTTGTGGCTGAAACAAACTCGCCATGTTTGGCAACAGAAATTTTTAATGGTGTTTTTAAATTAATAAAGCTGGAAAATAAATCTTCTCTATTAATGATATGGTCTGATGCTCCCGAGTCTAATAAAAAAGTAATTGTATTTTGACCATCAATCAGTTGGTAAGCCTCTCCTGTCATGAAGGCAAATCCTGAAACATCCTGAATATTGCTCGATGTCGATGGTTGATTTGTGACAACCGTCTGAACCGTCCTTGTTCTATCCATATGATTGTTATGTTTTTGTTGAGTGTGTTGTGTCATCCGTTTAAAATAATAACAATCTTGTTTTATATGTCCTTTACGTCCGCAGTGATGACATTTTATATTCTTTCTTTTATTTTGATTGAAACTTTGTGTTGACGTAGGTGAATTACTTTTATTTTCAAATTTTCTCTTTCTATTATTTGTAAAATTGGTTTTATTGTTTATAGCCTGTAGTACTTTAATACTTGTATCACTACTTTCATTTTTTAATTTAACCTCATGATCTAGAAGTCTAGTTTTCACGAACGCCAATGTCAAGCTATCTTCCGACAATGTCTCGATCGCTGTTATTACACCATCATATGTGCTAGGCAAAGTTAATAACAAATGAGCGACTTTGTCCATTTCGTCTAGTTTTGCACCCGCTGATAAAAGTTCCGTTATTAAATCGTCAAATGTTGCGAAATGTCTTATCAGCGGTATGTCAGTTTGTAACTTTAAGCTTAAAAGTCTTTTTCGTAAAGCTAACTGCGTCGCAATACTTTTCCTTTCATAAATCGCATCTAAACTGATAATTATTTCGCGTGCCGTACTACCTTCTTTAGCAAAACCAAGGTAGGAATCCGCTAAATATTCTACTATGATACTTTTGGCAACACGATTATTGTTTTCCCAATTGATATCTCTTACCACTGGGTCTTTATCAATGCAATTTATTACATCCATCTCTGTTAGAAGAGCGCGGATCCTAAATTTCCACACACTATATTTTTCGCCTTCAAATAAATTTATATTTCTTTTAAATTTTAACTTCTCCATTTTTGAACTTATTTGGTCTGAGTTTTGAACACAGAAGTTCACAGAACAAAGAAAACTATCAGTTTGAATTTTTACAAATAAACACACTTTCAAATTAAACTATTAAAGTAAAATGCGTCCACTGGGCCCATAACCTATTAGTGGATCGTAAATAAAACTATATAATTAACTTTAAACTTTAAATATTATATTTTGTTTACTTATCTAGGAAGCCACAATGTCTGTTACAAGAGATTCTTTCACGGAGAGAGGTGACAGATGTCAAAAACAAACGAATCAACAAAATGATTAATTCACATCAAAATAACTAGATGGCGCTAGTAGTATCATAGTTAACTAAACGCTAGAATTAATTTTTGCTATTATGATTATATAAACCAACAAGTATTTTGTCGTCACAAGTCCTCGCTTTTTGTATCTGTAGCTACAGATACAATATTTTGCCGTAACAAACATCGATTTGTGGATTATTTTGAAATTTGTTTGGTATAATTTGGGATTGCTTTTATGATTACTTTGCAATATTTTTAGGATATATTAGGAATTCTCTTCATTCCTAAACCATACCAAAACCGTTCGAAAATTATTATATTAAAGCACTTTAAATATAGTTACAGTGTTTTGTCGCAACATGGTTATTATAATATAAAAAGTGTCTATGTTGATATAACAAGTTTTAGGTTTTATATTAGTGAAACAAATGATTTTTTTTACTTTGGCCTTATAGGTTATTGTATAATTAATAACATATCCCAAATTCAATTCAATCCCATTATTTAATTAGGTTTTACAGGCAATTATAAAAAAAAATAATAGAAAACTTAGATTTCCCAAAAAACTTTTTTCACATACAGTGTATTGTCATCACAGGGCAGCGATGTGCTGACGACTCAAAAACAACAGAAATGCAGTAGGGGAGCCTCCCTTTATCTGCCGAGGGGTTAAATTGGGCCTACGCATTGCTCGTCTTATTATCAAAACACAAAATACTTTACCAAATATCCTTCCTCATATTTTTATTTAGCAACTAATGGAATCTATAAAAAGGAAGACTCAAATGAGAAACAAGTGAGAGTATAATGGTTACCATAGTAACGCCCTACGTTAATTTGTGATGAATTTTCTAGTTATTTAATTAGATTAGTCGGGAATGATTTAAATTAAAATTCAGTAGGTGTTTTTTAAAGAGGCAAAGTTTTTTTTTTATAAGAAAGAAACGGACCAGACGTTCCGGTGCATTGAGGGATGTGTGTGTGTGTGTGGTCGAGTGTTCGCTTCAGACGTTTCGTACCACTGAAACATTCGCCACAAAGTACAGACAGACATGGTGTAGATACGTACGTATGCAAATGACAGTATATTAAAATAAGGGAATGAACGGTGTTTACCAGAATAATAGTAGACATTTGCATGGGAAGCCCCGTGTCGTCGTCGCGGCGGGAGAGTAGTCTAAACCTACATAATTTATATCGGAGTAGGTATTTTGATTAACTTTTATAATTACATAAATAAAATTTAGTGTTATAAAGGTTCTTTAAGTAATAGCAATATTTATATCTTTTTGATTGGTAACTGGGTAATTTAAAAAACCACAAAAAGACAGTATCTAATCCGAAAATCCTTGAAGTAAATGCTACGTTATTTTAAGATAATATACTATACTATATTATACAAAGCAAGATATCTATTAGAAATTTCAGTAAACAAGGCAGACTAATGAAAAAATCCCCTTCTAAACTTTTATCCATAGGGATTAATCGACTGCCCTTCAATGTTACAACATAGGGACCTTCAAAGACAGTTTAATATACTTACTTAATTGCAACAAAAAATTATTAAAATGATTTTATGTAGAAATTGAATTAAAAATTAATCAAAGCACATTGGTTTTGTGCTTCAAGTACGTAGTACTATTATTTATTCTGTGCTTCGAGTACCTAATGTACTTATATTAAATTTCTAATTAAATAATACATAATATATTTTAAAAATAGATATTTTTTTTATAAAAAAGTATTTAAGTTAAAATTATGCAGCTCATGTTTAGGGCGCCTGTTTTGAAAGTAATTCACGCTAAAGAAAAAGTTTAAAAACAAATCGCTGTCGTTCGACAAGTTAAAGGAAAGTACCGTCCGCAAACTAATAACTTAAAAATATTAATCTTTCCACATATTTTTTCCAATATTCTCCCATGAATAATTCATACAACACAGCGTCTATTGACGGCGAGAGTCGACGCTTGTAAGATCTTTTGTGCGCCTACACGTTTACTCATGCAACCCAAGGTTTTGTACGCCCGTTCGCGAAAATGCTTTGTTAAATTTAATGCGTCACTTGCACGGTATCAATACATTGTTCATGGCTTTAAAATTAAGAGTTTTATTACTTAAATTAATAATTTAAATAAAATAAGAGAAAAGACAGATTGTCCCTATATATTTATTTACTAGCTTTTCCCCGCGGCTTCGCTCGCGTTAATTTTATGACATAGATCTCGTTTGACAACAAAACAACCCATAGCGCGACTTATGGCGCCATCTGTTGGCCGATAGGTACAGCGCCCTCTATAGTAGAAAAAATATTTTCCCATTGGAACGACATACTTTCAGGGGATAAAAAGTAGCCTATGTTGGGCTCTGTACTCCTAACAATATGTATGCAAATTTTCATAATGATCGGCTGCTTAGTCAAGCCGTGAAGGAATAACAAACAAACAAACTCACTTTCTCATTTATAATATTAGTAAGGAAGTAAGGATTTATGGGTCCTTAGAGTAGTATTTATTATTCTGTGCTACTATCATGATTAACATATTTTTTAAATACAATACTTTCGGATATTCTTATATTAGGGAACCACCATGCTTAACAAAAAACTGCATGTTAAATGTAATTAATTCGCAAACAGATCCAAAAAAAATATCTACCCACTAAAGTTATGTAAGGAAGACACAAAAAAATATTTGTCAAGAATTCAAATATTTTCTAAGACCTAAAGAATTTTAATTTAAACTACTGTTGTAATTCCGTTACTGTTAAATTTTCTTAATTTGCTCCTATTCAGTTTAAAAACTTCTTAATAAGACTTCCTGATACTTAATTACGACTTGAAAAGTTCTAATACAAAACAAACAGCCCTATACAATGTAAACATACAATTCGTATATTGGTTTTATAAAATAAGAATTATGTACTTGAAAAATCTTATTTATCAGACATCTTTATAGAATTTTTTGGATGATAATGAAGACAATGTAGAATGATAAATAATACTTCCTCTAATAATGCTCTTTATTATGCAACAGTATCATAAATTAACATTACATACAGTGTAAGGACATTTACACTGTATTGAATACTGTATAATTTTTCAAAAGAAAAATTATACAGTATACATACATTTTTTTTTAACAAAGTTCATTTTACAATTTTATATTTATTCGTCTAGACTTGCTTAGATTTCCCGTTCGCGGTTTCGATTTCCTTCGAGACAGGAAATTTGCCGTTCTCCCACTAAGAAATTTCAAATATCCATTAGAAGCCAATATTTCGGATTTATGCGGAAGTTATTTCATTTTACTTATTTGTTCCTGAACTAGATGTACTTATAAATATATTGACAGATGTTTGTAAGGAAATTTCTTTATGGAGTTTCCCTAAGGAAAATTACTTTGTTGTGCTCCTATGAAATAATTCATGTATGTTCACTCGTATTATTAAAAATTTTAGATTTTTTTAATTGCATCACGGCGCGGCTCGGTCAGGCAGGTATTACGGTCTGTTCTTTGGTCCCCAAGTCCCCATAAAAGAAGTAAGAACCTTCATACGTTTGAGACTAGATATCACGCAGTGCGGTGTGAATCCTTACTAATATTATAAACGTTTAAGTTTGTGAGAATGTATGAATGTTTGTTACTCTTTCACGCACCACGGTTCGATAGATTTGCTTGAAAGGAACACGGATAGTATAATCTGGATTAACACATAGGATAGTTTTTATCATTTAATTTTTCTCAAATTATTCTAAAATGTCCTTATGAGTCATATGTGGCTTATGGGAAAGTTAAGATAATAAAATATAAGAGATTATCCAATGTGTTATAAAAGTACCTATAATATTCTTCCATAGTTTTGTCAAGTCCATAAAGCATAATAAATGTAAGTATTTACATAATTAATGGATTTTATACGCATTTATCTCATACCATGCATTGCTTCGTAATAAGGGAATAAACAAAATATTTTGTTTTCATTAAAATATGATTACCATACTAAAATATTCCTATTAGAGGGTCGGGAGAGTACCCTCGGGCCGGAATGAAAAACTAAGCACATAGACAAAAGTCGACAATAACAGCATAGTATGAATATTAAGAATGATTTTATTATAAGTTTATCATGTAATATACAATACTATTGAAAGTGAACACACACACTCACACACACACTCACACACGCACACACGAATACACACACACACAAACCCATAGAAGGAAACATTCCTATTAGGAATATTTTACTTTTTATTTTTTTAGTTTTGTTTATTAGTTTAACTTATTGTTTATGAAAATTAAAATAAAAACTCTCTAAGTAGTGTTAATATAAACGTACTTGGTTATGTATATGCCATCTAACAATAAGTACTACTATTTATGTATTATTTTTTTTCGAGGTGGGGGGTCCTGGTGCCCCGAGATACAGTAGGCCTCGGCTTAGTTCAGGCTCCAGTCTCTCCCTGTCTAATTACTGTATTATCTGTCTTGTTAAATTACCACCTAAGCCTATGATTGTGGAGAGAAAATAAACGTTTTATTATTATTTATTATTATTATTTATTGAATTCCATAAAATTCAACTTTACAATAGTTTTTGATGGCTAATTAAAAGTAAATCTTATAATACTTTAAAGTTTTTGATTATGACAACATGTACGAGCATTTTAGTGTTATTCGGCAGGCTCCTTGTGCGGTCGTAAATCTGCTTTTTATTGCAATTAACTTAAAAGTATTTTTTAAAAATCTGTCATTTCTTAGTTGAAATAGTATTCTTGCGATTTGAAGTTCAGTTTTGCCTGTCTAAACAGGGTTTACTTTATCTACAAACAGAGAAAGGAGACTCCTTTCACATACTCGTAAATGCAAAACGAATATCCTATCCCTAATTTATACAATCTCTCCGTTTCTTGATGCAAACTACAGTATCCCCATTTCATTTTGTCTTATCTGTTCTATTGGATCGACAGAACAATGTTATGTTACCTATCGATATTTTATTGTTTCCCCTCAAAGTACAAAATGGTTTGACATTACCGTCAGTCATTCTCAAAGTGGGAAGAGCAAGTTTCGTAGAAATGGCAGTGTCTCTCGACGCTCAATCGCCTTGGGCTGTATTCATATGTGTAAAGTTTTTGTTACGGCCTACTACACTTCACATAATTATGTCAATGATATTTTATTTTGTCAAAAATGTTATGTAAAGAAGGCATATATCTGTATGTAGACACAGCCAGCGGCATAAATACTCGTACGTTGTCATTTTAGGACATTGTTACTTTTGTATGTAATTTAATTACTTCTTCTAAACGAATATGTTATAGGGACATGTTACTAAAATGTTAACATATTTAGGCCGCTTTCTGTACACATTGTCATTCATTCTAAAGATTTTAAACTGTGAAGTATTGAACTGTATTAGTTAATTGTAACTGTACGATTAATGTTAATTTAAATTATAAATATTTAAATAGGAAATAACGAAGTTGTAATATAGCGTGTTAAATTGATTAAAATAATTGTGAAATACAAAGGCAAGTTTTACTTTTATTACAAAGTACTTTTATCGACTAATATTTATGTCATTGTGTACTCAGCTTTCGGGGAGGATGGCATTCTTTGACCCAGTTCGGGATCGTCGCGGGATCACTCGGAAGGGTTTACGGTTTCAATATTCCGATGCCTTCGCATATATGGCGCATTCGACCCTGCATACTAGTCGTTTCGAGTTACGATGACTTGTGCCGATAGTAAACATTGTTGTAACTAATGCGCGCGACCTATTTTTAAAACCGAATGGATTAAGTCTACGACGCGACGCCTTGTGTAATGTCGCGTAGCCTTCACTGGCTTGTCTAATCTGGTTCAGAGGGCTGGCATCCAATTTGCCGCATTATTGTGGGGCTTCGACCGCAGGCACCGCAGCACTAGTAATTGACACCGAAAGTAAAACCGCAACTTATGAAGCGGAAATCTCGCAACAATGCAAAAAATCAAGTGAAATTATGCCACATTCTTCCGGACAAACGTTACACTATCCAATCTACTAAATGCTTTATTATTATTGTTGGGAGTAGATTTCCAATAAAAATAACGTAATTCACCGGCCGAATAGAGCGGTCTTATAGGTTTAGTTTAGAAAGTTGGCATCTTGTCTATAGCGGTTATTCCGAGTTCCCTACATAGGCTACCAGGCGCAGGTTGCACAAAAAGAAGGCTCTATTTAATGGGAAGTGATTCGGAAAAAGGCGCTCTGTTAGCTCCAGCGAAGAATCGGATTACTGTGGCCGCCCTGAAAAACAAATCTACTACGATTTACGTACCGTAAACTCGTTACGCGTTCCGAACGAGACGAGTCGGGAACGATGTTGTGGTGTTGATGGAAACTGTGTCTTGTTGTTATACTACGTAGGTCGAGTTCGGGGCTCGGGTGGGACGTATTAAGTGCGTCGACGGTCGGCGAGAGAGAGGCGAGCTTATACGCTGTCTATGGAGAGTTTTGCAGGTTCATTCGTAGTAAGTGTCGTTATCACAGTCGCTGTTCGGCGTTCGAGCGGCGTGCTCGGTGAGGGGCGAACGTTGGTCGCTGCTAACTCTCTGACATCGACAGAAGTTTTGCGGAGTTTGCGTTCCGGTATATCTGCGGCATTTCCAGACTCGTGACCGTTCATGCTTTATAGAAAGTGAAACTGTATTGTCGAGGCGTGATAACAATTGTGTAAGGACATTCGCCTAACTTGGTGTTAACTTGAGTGCAGTGGAACTTTTGAAAGTGATGCAAACTATTCCAGGACTCGTTTCGATATCAGCACAGTTTTGAATGAAAAACTGTGTCTAGATTATTGAAGCGCTGTTTATCTTTTCCTAAAAGGTAAGTAAAAGTTATGAAATTGATGACATGAATGAAAAATGATTTCTTTACAGAATTTCCAAGTATTTTAACCTCTATATTTTTTTTAAAGATTATTTTATTAATTTATGATGACGAATTTGGTCTTAAAGTGTTGACAGAATAAATATTTTTATTTAGTATCCAGTAGTAGAATGTGTCGGCGGCGCAGCATCCTGCATCTCAAATATTCATAAAGAAAGCGGAAAAAATGTTATTATGTTTGAAGACGTCGCACGGCACCCCACGAGTAGCTTGCTTCTTTAAAATTGAAAATAATGTCAGTAGCTTCTACGCGCTTATACATGGCTACATTTTTAGCAAGATAATGTTTTTTCGGTAGCATAACGCATCCGTTTTCGGAAATACCTTTATTATCGAGTTATGGTTGATATGGTTTGGTTGAAAAGTTCATAAAAAAAAAATTAAACTATAAATGCACTATTAGCTACTACAGAATAGACGCTCTATATTTGCACAGTCATTGCAAGAGAAAACTGCTTCCAAACTGCAACTTTGCAGATGGCGTGCAGTTTAAATGCTGTCCGTCTGTTTGTAATTTCACTGCGCCACTTAGTCCTAAATTAACCTAGGCTATACCTGCTTGTATTATGGGTACCAGACAACAGTTATTGCAAAGATATACTTATAATAGAACACACAGACTCGAGACAAACATACAAAATGCCATTGCATAAAAATGTTTGCCCCGTGCGTGGATCCAACCCCCGCTATCTGCTGCGGTATAAGGAAGGTCACTACGTGGTCACTACCATTCGCGCTACCACCGCACCGGACTGTTAATCACACCTTCAGACCTATTCCTTTACTATTCCACTGAAACCGGTGTATTTTTCGGGACAAGTTAAAACGCATCTATGCTTATTAGCTATTTGTGGCCCTGCTCTGCTCCGAATAAGCTAGGAAAATTAATTTTCTTTTAGAAAGCTTCTTTTAATAAATTGCTGTAGCAATAAATTATGAAACCTCGATAAGATATCAAATTACATGGATACTCTATATTTATATCCATGTAATCCGTCGCGCGTCGTTTCAACGTAAAATAATGTAAAATTATAGACTTTAATTATGTCAATAAAAGTACAATGAGCATGATTTGCAAGACTCAGATAATGGTCTATAGGTACGTACTTGGAATTCAGGAAAGAAATCGATCTGTGGTAGCCCCTGTTACTCTTTGTTTTTTAGTCCAGAGACTAGCGGAAGTAGCGGAGAGTGGAATGTGCTGGATACTTCACTTCTTCTCGGCAAAAAAAATGGCATTTTAAAAAAAATTTAACGGCTAAATTAAGCCTTTTTTAATCATTGGAGTGGTAGGGTAGAGCATTTGTGAAATGGCCTGCTCAACTGGGAAAGTACCATCCTGTCACAAAATATTGGGATTGAATGAGCAATGCGTTCTGTTCGGTAAGTGGGAAATATGGAATCCTCCGGCCTCTAAGAATTAGATACGCACATACGCACTTCGTGATCTTTACAAACTTTTATCAAACAATATTTTTTATACTGCACTAGCGGATGTGATACCACCAGTAGTAAGTATCACATCAAAAAATCCTTACTCAATGCTCATTTACAACACAAGAAGTTATCCTTCTAGATCTACAAGTTTCGACTCTGAATTAGTCAGTCTTCTCGTCACAGATTTCGGCCCACTTTTCGACTCCTTTTGATAAACAAAAGAACTATTGTAATACGGAAAGAACCCAAATTTTAATTTACGTATCATCTTTACTCACATAACGTAAGATCACAATAGGCTGTGTTATAATATACCTATTTCCCAGGCACGCTCGGTGTTTAGAATCAGATAAAATTTTCTCAAAGTCAACGCCGAACATACTGCTTCTATAGACACGTAAGACGGAGACGTGAGTGTAGATAATATCTATATCTATTGACATAGCCTATTACTATGCATCCCGGTACAACTCAGTTTTGTACATGGTTTATCAGGTTTCTATCCGTGCATTGACACTATGCCGCAATAGTATTATGTAACCTCTTTTGCAATTGTACTGAAATCATTGATTTTAGTGTAAAACGCTTTGTGAAATCGTTATCCTCAGTTTATTTTTAAGAAGAAAGGAAATTTTTAAAACTTATGCAATGTTCTTAATTTTCAACTAAAATAATATAGGTACATACATAATAATATAATGTATTGTGGTAATTCTTCGTGAAAAACACTTCCTTTTTGTGGGGCAAAACAAGTTTTAAAATAAATAAAGTAATTATTCAAAATAGTGAATTTCTGATAACTTTAGTTTAACAAAAATGTCTACAAATAATTGTAGAGCATTTTGTAGAGACTATAGAAATGTATCTATTTTAAGTCTTTAAGACACGTTTGTTATTTCAGGGACGATTCAAACAACCTCTACAGACCACCTTATACATAAATACTACGTATAGAAAACTAGATGTTGACTGAATGATCTATTAATATAACGTACAGCCGAATCTATAGATTCAAAGGTTCGAATCGTTTATTCAGAGATGAGGTCTTTACAGGCTTTTCTAAGGACCTAGAAGTAAGCATGCTTTAGACAAATATTTCATTCACGATTTTCCAGGAGTAACGAGGCTTTGCTAACAACTAATAATATCATAATAACATCCAATATATTTTTCACTTCTCATGCTCAGAAAATGCTTATTTGCGCAGGATATAGGCTGCACAAAATCGAATTTTGTGCACAAGGGCAAAAACGTATCTACTCATAAATGTATCTATATTAAGGCAAAGGAAAAGGACCATACAGCCAAACACAATAAAAAGTTCAGAGATAGAATTTGTTATTTTATAATATTTACTTTAATTTATTTGCCTTATGTGTTTTTTAAGTCATAAAAGATATTAAAATTAAAATTAAAGTACGGCAGGATATTTAATTAAATTAAGAAAATTATTTTATTACAAAATTAATTTAAAAGTAGGCTGTATAGGTCTGCAGCCCAAGCCTAATATCAATGTCGTAAGATTTAAAAAAAAAACGGCGGGAAACAGGTCTTGTTTTTCGTGCGTTTATTAATTCATTTCCTCGCAATCGAAGTGAAAAGCAGAGTTTATAACTCGTCCACAAAACCATTTTTATCCTCGACATTACTATCAGCCTCGACATTGCTAAAAGTCTCGGATAGAAATGATTCGTTTTGTGCACTTGTTGTAAAATCTACTATTGTTTACACAAGTTAAGAGAGGTAGAGAGGTTTTAAGAGAGGTAGGGCACAGCGGATAATCCGCTCAAATCTGAGCAGCCCGTTTGGGGAAGGAAGAAGATCACCACTCCACCTTACAGAAGATCGTAGCTAAATAGCTTCGGTCTCGGCCATCTTGTGTTCCTACGGTGAGTAAGGTCTCCAGAGCTCCACTTTTTACATGGTCGGCATCGAGTGATACACCTGGTAATGTAAGCGTTTATAAGCCGCGGTGACTGCTTACCATCATACGGGCCGTATGCTTGTTTGCCATCTTAGTGGTATAAAAAAAATAGTAGATAGAGATGTAATATTTAGAATGAATATATAACGGTCAGTGGGATGAGTACTGTCTAAGTCGTCTAAGATATTATGTACTTTGATTATACAAAATTAAATGGTAAAGCAAAGTTATGTTTCTGTTTCTCTGTATACATAATTAATTTATGATAATGCGATGTCCGGCACGAAAGTTCAGAGCACTCACTTATGGTTTGGATGGAATTACTGATGATAGCCAAGTTAGCAAGATTTGCTGAGTAATTACATTTCGATATTTCATTCACGTTATTTTCAGCAAAAATACTAAAGTTAGTAATATAAATATCTGCTAAAATACATATATGTATATTTAGTAGCGCGTTGCTAATTTACGTCGGTGATCATTTTTTATAGGTACTTACTTGCTATTGTATTTTTTGTAAATTTAATTGTCATTTACATTGTCTTTATGAAAAAGCAGTTAAATGTAGCCAAAAAGAAAGGTGCATTACTGTTTCTTTGAAAATAGAAAACATAACTCTTCTCTGTCATTGTATAATAAATATTTTGAAGAGATAATAAAATTTGACGACCTCCGTGGCGTAATGGTTACCACGTCAGACCGCCACCCAGGAGGTCCCGGGTTCGATCCCTGGTCGGGTCATGATGAAAAACGAACTTTTTCTGATTGGCCTCGGGTCTTGGATGTTTATCTATATATGTATTTGTTATAAAATATAATATCGTTGAGTTAGTATCCCATAACCCGCCGCCGGCCGGTCTACGATAGACGCGGTCACGAGGCTCCGAACGTTGGCGGACGAGGCCACCTCCCGGGGTGAAGTCGTGCTGGCGGTATCGTTAGATATCGCCAACGCGTTTAACACGCTCCCCTGGGAGGTGATTCGGTCGGCGCTTGCGCATCATGGGGTGCCACGCTACTTAGAGGGGTTCCTAGCGCACTATCTCAGCGCGAGGGAGGTCGTCTTTCCGGTCCCTGGCGGATGGGGCCGTAGAGCGGTGTCTTGCGGTGTTCCACAGGGGTCGGTTCTGGGTCCACTCCTGTGGAACATCGGATATGACTGGGTGCTGCGGGGCGAGAACTTGAGGGGCGTCGGCTTGATTTGTTATGCCGACGACACCCTAGTAACGGCCCGCGGCAAATCCTACCGCGCTGCGGCCGTGCTCGCTACGGTCGAAGTAGCACACGTGGTGGCGCGGATTCGGCGGTTGGGCCTGGAGGTGGCCTTGCACAAGACCGAGGCCCTGTGCTTTCATGGGCCCCGGAAAAAGCCACCTCCAGGAGCGTACATAGTCGTCGGGGGTGTGTCCATCGCCGTCGAGCCGAGTATTAAATACCTTGGTCTTATACTTGACGGTCGGTGGACATTCGCCGAACACTTCCGGCGACTTGTGCCGCGCTTGAAGGGGGCAGCCGCCGCGCTAGGCAGCCTGCTCCCCAACGTCGGCGGACCGAGTGTCGCCTGCCGCCGCCTCTATCTAGGGGTGGTGCGGTCTATGGCCCTCTACGGAGCCCCCATATGGGCCGACGCTCTGACCCCGCGCAACATGGCCCTGCTGCGACAACCACAGCGGGCCATGGCGGTCAGAGCGGTGAGGGGATACCGCACCATCTCGGGCGAGGCAGCGTGCGTGTTGGCGGCGAGTCCGCCTTGGGAGCTAGACGCTGTGGTGCTGGCGGCAGCCTACAAGCTAACCGCCGAATCCCGTGCCGGCGGGAACCCATTCCCGGATGGGGTCCTGCGTTGGAGGGAGATTGCCCGGGAGTCCCTCATCCAGGAATGGGCGCTGAGATGTGAGGAAGGGCTGGCGAGGGCCGGCAGACCGAGGCGGCGCACCGTTGGCGCCATCTGTCCGGTCCTGGAAAATTGGATAGGGAGGCGCCACGGTGCGCTTAGTTACCACGTTGTGCAGGTGCTGTCTGGCCATGGGTGTTTCGGCTGGTACCTGCACAACGTGGCTCGGAGAGAGGAAACTCCGGAGTGCCACGAGTGCGGCTGCGTGGAGGACACGGCGCAGCACACACTTGAGGAATGCCCGGCGTGGGCTGCGCCACGCGCCGCGCTCGTGGCAATTGTTGGCGATGACCTCTCGCTCCCGGCTGTTGTCAAACAAATGGTCGAGAGCGAGAGGTCGTGGGATGCGATGGCCTCCTTCTGCGGCGAAATAATGACGCAGAAGGACGCAGCGGAGCGGGTGAGGGAAGCGGATCCAGCCGCCCCCCCGCTCCGCCGAAAAAGACCAGGCGGCAGGCGTTTGGCCCATGCCCGGCGACTGCCACCCTAACGGGGGCTTCCGGGCGGCGGGTTGGGGAACCGCTGCCCATTAGAACGGAAGTCCCCGAGTGTTGCGGCGCGGCGCGCCTAGTCGTGCGCGCGCCGCCAATCGTGCCGTAGCCCAACAAGGGGGTCTTCGGACGACCGCCGGCGGGGCAGCGGTTGTATCATTGTTCCCGCAGCCCCGCCCATCTAGGCGGATGAGGTGGCAGTCAGTCAGGTTTTTAGTCGGTATACCCCAAGTGGTTAGAGGGGGAGCCCGACATACCCCCGCCGCTCCCCAAGTGGCGGGGCATGCAGCAATGCATTTTCCTGACTTAAAACAAAAAAAAAAAAAAAAAAAAGTATCCCATAACGCAAGTTTCGAACTTACTTTGGGGCTAGCTCAATCTGTATGAATTGTCCTATATATATTTTTTTAAATGTATTTTTAATTATTTACACATTTTATTACCGCGTACTAACACTGTAACAAAGTACTGTAAACAAGGCGATATCTATGAACCACATCTTACATAATGCCGCTACTTCAAGAGAAAGATAAACACATGTGGAACGCAGAAGCCATGACAAAAAAAAAATATTTGTTGGTTGTCAGCAAATTGATGTCAGCAATACTAGTTAATTATATTAGCAATTCTATCTATTAATGCTTATGTAGTTTTAGCTCTTTATGAAAGACAAAGCTAGCTAATAGGTACACAGCTAATATGCCGTCGTGTAGAAAGCCATATACAATGCGTCAACTTATCTATATACAGGGTGACCGGTAATATGTTGCATTCCTTGCAAGGGGTTAAAGAAGAGCTCATTTGCACCTTATTTAGTCATATGACACTATGTCCGAAACTTGGTCATTTCTGAGTAATTCGAGTTTTAGGGATATTAATCAAAATATCCCGATTTCGAGTTACAAAGTACCATTGTAGTGACTTATTACCAATTTTTTTTAATTCTTTTATTGTTTTCTGGTAGGTAAAGAACAACAGCATCACTTAGAATCCAAATAAGCTAGAAAAGAATGTAATTTTTTCATTTAAGACTAAAACCTAAGCTACATTTTACAAAAAAAATATGTTCAAGCTTAAAGAATAATTATTTTGAAGAAAAAATGTATGGGATGTCGCGTACAAATTACGTAACTAAATTCCTCTATTCATTAGCTATTCAAAAAGGTACAGGTGTCAACAAAAAACTTTGAGGGTTATTCACTACCCTGACAAGAAAGATCAAATCCGATTTTCTCAGTTTTCAAGTCACAATCCCAATGTACCGTTGTAGTGACTTATAAGGAATTTTGTTTATTCTGTTGTTGTTTTCTGATAGGTTAATAAGAACAGCATCACTTAAAACCAAAATAAGCTAGAATATAATGTAATTTTTCATTTAAGACTTAAAAACTCTTAGTTAAAACTTAAATAATCAGATTTTCTTAAAGATACAGTTTCAACAAAAAAAAATCGAAGCTTATTTACTACCCAGTCCAGATATTTTTTTAAACTTTTTTTTTATAAATCTTGTTCAAATTGTGAGCCCCGTTTCCTAATACAAGCTCGAAGTCTTTTTCTGATTTCTGTTTTCGTCACCCTTGTTGTAAGACTTCGTCGAATGTCTTGTGCTGCTCTCTCAATCCGCTCACTCACGGAGCTCTTCTTCGGTGTTGACAGGGGTGACGTAGACGAGATCTTTCATGTAACCTCAAAGAAAAAAATCACACGGCGTTAGATCGGGGCTTCTCGCAGGCCAAGGAATTGGTCCACCGCGCCCAATCCAACGAAGTGGAAATTCTTAATTTAACCATTGGCGTACACCGAGCCGAAAGTGAGCTGGACAACCATCGTGCTGATAAATAAGGTGTCTTCTAGTAGCTAAAGGGACATCGTCCAATAAAAGGATCAGGTCGTTCCTTAAAAAAAATTCGGATCGAAATCGGATTTGATCTTTCTTGTCAGGGTAGTGAATAACCCTCAAAGGTTTTTGTTGACACCTGTACCTTTTTGAATGGCTAATGAATTGAGGAATTTAGTTACGTAATTTGTACGCGACATCCCATACATTTTTTTCTTCAAAATAATTATTCTTTGAGCTTGAACATATTTTTTTTGTAAAATGTAGCTTAGGTTTTTAGTCTTAAATGAAAAAATAACATTCTTTTCTAGCTTATTTTGATTCTAAGTGATGCTGTTGTTCTTTACCTACCAGAAAACAATAAAAGAATTAAAAAAAAATGGTAATAAGTCACTACAATGGTACTTTGTAACTCGAAATCGGGATATTTTGATTAAAATCCCTAAAACTCGAATTACTCAGAAATGACCAAGTTTCGGACATAGTGTCATATGACTAAATAAGTTGCAAATGAGCTCTACTTTAACCCCTTGCAAGGAATGCAACGTATTACCGGTCACCCTGTATATTGCTAATCAAATTTCATAACATAGAGTCAAATCGCCGACGAAAGGACAAAAGACTTGTTATATTGTTTTAATGAAATTCCAATGCATATTAACTTCTTTTATTACTGATTACCCGCGACTTCGTCCGCGTGAAATGTTCAAATAAGGATAACTTCTTTTCCTGTCATGCGATTTAAATGAAACAAAGCCTATATTCTGCTCAAAGCCGAGCTCTATCTCCTTGTAAAAACAGGATTAAAATCCGTCCAGTAACTTAGAAGATGTGCGCGTTCAAACAGACAGACAGATAGACAGACGATAAATAAAAAAATTAGAAATTTCGCTTCTGTTACCTTTCTCTAACTGTTCCCTCTTCATTTTTGCCAAATATGTTCAAAGTACAGACATATCGGGGTCTACTGTTTTATTATATGTATATAGATTAACTTTTACAATATTTTACGATCTACACTCTGACTCTACGCCTTAACAGATGCAACAGGAAGGTGTCTTTTTCTTGCTTATTGTTGTGTTGCCCGTTTATGAATGTAGCATTATTCAACAAGATTGATTCAGAAGAGACTGTACCTAATATTTTTTCTGTCTATCTTTCACTAGGAACTTTATTCGGAATTCCCATGAGAATGGAATCAACATCGAAGATAGGATTGCGCAAAAAATACCGCGCATACATCCCACGCGGTATTTTGTCTATTTCAACCTTCTAAAAAAGAGACAGAAAGCAGAACGAAAGAAATCGACGTTTCTTTACAGATTTTCCACTGTCAGAAAATCGTTCGAATCAAATCATACTCTGCACCAGGGTTGTTACGGATGCAAAAATTTAGACATCCGCGGATGCGGATGCGGATGCGGATTATTAGAAGTTCACATCCGCGGATGCGGATTTGATGCGATGCGGATGCGACTGCGGATTTTGGGATTTTAAAAGGATAATTATTTCAATTTTAAGTGCATAAAAAACTGAAAATCAATTTAATTTTAACTTTTTAATTATTTAATCATATTTTTAGAACAAAATTACACAAGTTTTTAGTTTTACTGATACAACAGAATTTTAAGCTTCGAGTTTCATAATCAAAAATCTTTGTTTAATAATTAAACTTAAAAATTGGTGAATTATATTCAATAAATAGTTATATTGCAGCCTTCTCAGCTTCCAACCTGTTTCTTAGTGGATTATATACTAACCCAGCTCCACTAAATCTACATCCGTAAAAACTCCGCATTGATTAATGCGGATGTGAATTATTAATAATAATAATAAAAAATAATAATAAAATTTTATTGATAAAACTTAGATCTAAAATAAACATTTGATAAAATATACTAAGATAAAATTAAAACATATGCCCGAACTAGGAGATTCCTGTGTTTCGGGCGAAAGAAGTCTAATCAACCACTATTTATGAAAATAAAATAACTAATCAGAAATTTTTTTTTTTTTTCAAATTCAATATTTACCTATGTACATATATTTCTAGTTTATTGTTTTTATTTTTAGGCTTAGTCAGCGTTTTAAAGGACATTTACGATTTTAATTTAATTATAATAATTATTTTTAATTTATAAATATAAATTAAAAATATATATATAATTACACGACTATTATACTTTAAAATAATATTCAACAAAAATTAATTACTAAAAAAAACCCTATTATGCGCCTTCGTAATCTATAGAGTTAAGGTATCGTTTTTCAGCCATCAATTTCGCCGGACAGTCAGGGTCGCCAGTTTTGTGGTCACAAGACTTCTTGAAGTATAGGCACGTCGCGCACTTTGGGGGTTCAGCCTTCTTTGTGCAAACGTCTGAGCCGTGGCCTACTAAGCCGCAATGACTGCACGTAGTGACGAGCTCACGGCAGGTTTTGGCTGCATGCCCGTATTGCTGGCACTTGAAGCACCTTGTCACAAGAGTGAAGTCTCTCACAGGACATGAAGACCAGTTCACAAACACTCTATCTTTGGTGATTAAGGCCTTACGGATGTGTGCAGGTACTTCTATTATGTAATTGCAGGTCTCAACGTTCTTTTTTCCCGATTTATGGCTAAGTTTTACAGATGCCATAAAACTATCTAGCGTACCTTCAAAGTTATCGGCTAAGCTTTGAGTATAAATGCAGGAAAAAACTTCACTCTCCGGTAAGGATGTTGGGACTTCAATGACGACAATTCTGGGCTTGCGTTTTTGCGGCTCATTTACAGTGAAGCCAGAGGTCTTCAGTTGACTTGCATTTTTCAGCTTTTCAACATCCTCCTTGTTTTGAGTGCTGATAATGACGCCTCCATTTTTAGTTTTTCTCAGACCTCTGACATGAAGCTGCATTTGAACAGGGCTAATAAATTTTTGTACAAGCATCTTTGTTTCTTCACTTGTCGTCATCATATCCGTCGGGTAGATTGCTACGGCACTTGTTTTGGGAGGCTGTACGTAATTATTTGCCCCCTTTTTCACCATATCGTCAAAAGATGTTGTTCCCGTGGCAGATTTCGACGACTCATCAATGCGCTCTTTTAGGTCTTGAAGCCGCTGCGCCAAAACGCAATTTTCTTCTAGCGAATAAATGGTGTCACGGGCTTGGATAGCCTTTTGTTTCAAAGACTGATATTGCACTGCCATTTGTGATGTGCCGTTACCAATTTTTCTGCACAAATTGCTGATTCTCAGTTTTTGGTCGGTGTTCAACTTCCCTTCGGCAGAAATGGAGCATACTTCCTTTAGACATGACTCGATAGAGTTCATCCAGGACTGAATCTCGGCAGTGGATACGGGAGGATCTTCCTGGCTGCGGGGTTTTAACCCACTCCAGTAAGATGGACTGCTCTCCATTCTTTTAACTTCTAGTTTATTATTATATCAAAACATAATTATTAATTTATAGAGTTAGAAACTGACGACACAGATTATCTAGGTCACAATTTTATAGCGATTGATTTATTTTCTTAGGTAAACAATTCACACGTCCGAACTTATCGACTGTTCTAAAAAATATCATGCAAAAAATAGAATGAAAAAATAGAATGAATGTAAATAGAATGAATAGAAAAAAAAAAATAGAATGCGGATGCAGATGTCTGAATTGATGCGAATATTCCGCATTTACGGATGCGAATATTCGTAACACCCCTGCTCTGCACATATATTACTAGTAAGTAGTTAAAATTGTGAAACTGGCTATTTAAGTAATTAGATTTTTGAGATAAATATATGTATGCTTGCCATATTATCTTCAATATAGATATTAAAACTAGTAGGTAGGTAAGTAGGTATGTAATACACATTACAACACCTTTCGTACAGGAACATTTTTTTTGTAACCACCCAAAGCGCAATTATATGAATAGAAATTGACATTTCAAAATAGGTTGCAGCGCAGTAAAAGGTTCGACGTACTTAGTTTGTTTTTTTTGTCTTAATGTTGGCAACACCAACGTAATTACAGACACTGGTCGTTGTAATGAATCGTGTCCAATCAAGTCCTTATGTTCATATTAAAAGCATACTCTTTTATGCTGTGATAAAAGACCGATCAAAGATCTCTCGATCACACCAAGCACTTATTGTACCATGTTAAACTAACTATATTGTATGAGCTGTTATACACAGTTATTATCAGTAATGTGATCTTTGGAGTGACATGGTACTATAATTTTAATCTATCTCCATTGCTGCCCATACACAACACAACCTACTTGCCAACTATGAACGCCAATCAATTTGTTTGATACAAGTTTTTTGCTCATTTCTTTTTTGTGTGTGTCAAATAGTAAGATGGTTATCAGATGTGATCAATTTCTTCTGTGTCCTGTGATGGAATTTATATTGAATTTAGAGTATATATGTAAGTTCATTGGTACTTGTTGATAAGTCTGGAAAATGATCACATGTCATGTAATTTAGTTAAGGTCGGCTTTCATTAAAGTTATGAAAAAATAATAATAAGATATTTATTAATAATTTAATTACGATTTATTTTATAATATCACCTGACCACAAGTTAAGCAAGACTTGATTGAGATATTCAGAATAGAACTAGGGAATTAAATTCAAATGAAATTCATTGCTCAGAAATTATGATTTGCTTTAACATTTTTTAATACTACTTGTAGTACGATATTTGTAGTTTTATAAAGAGATTGTTTTTTTGACGATAAATCAGCATAATTTAAAAAACATTTTTGAGTTTAGTTTCGTGCAACAAAATATACAAATACTTGGTGATAAATAAATGAATAATTACGACACATTACAATAAATACGACCGATCATTTTGGTCTTGACAAATCATGTTATCGCATGATCGTGTGTAGGCTGTATAAGAAACGTGCACAGAATATCTATGATGTTGTGCAATGAAGTATACCATATTACAATTTGCTATTGAAAAAAACAACGTAAATACACGGTAATAAGGCTCACATAATATAAACAAATAAGAGACGGGCATATCGAAGTTTTGATTACCACGACGTTACAGAAGATCAGAGAAAACCTTGGAGAAGTGTCGTGTTCCAAGGAAGGTCTTGAAAAAACATTAATTATCATTATATGAAACTGACTTGTTGTATTCTGTCTCATTTTGCATTTAATAAGGTTGAAATGAAGTGCGATTAAAATATAATTATTTAATTAAAAAAATATATAATCATTGATATAATCAAATTGACCAAAAATATAAATATCGGTCGCCCTGGAAACGTAGGCCTAGGTCCAGCAGTGGACTTGCTGGCTGAGATGATGATGATATAATCACTGCTCTTGCCTCTTTCTCTCTTTCGGGCTTCCGTGTGACTACTGTGGAGTAATCCACGAAGAGCATATTTTTATGAGTCCTTTCCGCCTCATAAAAATATGAATAAAACTCTTAATAACGAATTAACACGCAATTATTTGGGACAAGCACAACGAATTTAATCAGAAAGAAGATAGTCGGAGTAGGAAGCAATTATTCATCAAAATAAACAATTGTTGCTGTTAATAAATTTTATTCAGTCGAGTATATGTACAAAAAACAATTACGATGTATTATTGAATGACCCAAATGAAATAATAAGAGATTTATTAATCGATTTGGCGACTATGGAAATACCCGTTTTATTGTTACGTAGGGATTAATGAATACATTTTTAATATAGCATCAATAAACATTGGCATTTTATTGGTCGGTCATACTGTAATCTTGGTGGGTTTTACCGAGCCGTTTTGCCGTCGCATCCACCCCAAATGCGGCGTGACTTGGCTAGCGAAAGAGATGAGATTAATGACAGGGGTGGTACGCTTCACTATGGCCGATGGTCACACCGTTGCGAAAAGATTAGCTACCTTTAATTTTTTTTGTGAAAATGATAGTGTGGCTTTGTTCGACTACTTATAAGAGTTATAACGACTAATCATTTTTTTGTATTATTATTCTCTTATACTTAAATGTAACCCAATTTTTGGAATGTTGTAGATTCGTCACAACGTAAATTTAGTCACGGTGTAAACACGTAAGAAAATTTGTAGCGAATTTACTTTTGATTGTACAACAACACACATTTTTCAACACAATTTATTTGTTTCAATAACAATTTACTGAAGAATACCTACTGTCTAAAGTTTTATTAAATTAATTGAATTTGTCTGGAGCACGTCTGTGGATAGGACAATGAAATTCACTACTCATTGTTAATTTAATGCCGATTGCAACAGTCAGCCTCTTTATTATGACTCATCTCTACTGACATTATAAAATTCGAATGCAAACTCTTTAAAAGTTATATTTTTACAGTTAATTCATTAAGCGTTTAAGGAAAGGTGCAGAGATATCATAAAACCCAGACACGAACTTAGGTTCAAGTAACATTGACTCTGGTGGCCATCTCCTATCCTGTTTGGGTTGACTCTACCTCAACAGATTTGTCAAAGGCGACGCAAAATGCCATCTTACTGGCTGAACATCTTTCCAGTCTGTGAGAACTTTATTTGAGTGAATGACACGAAGAGTAGAAGAAGTAAGATTCTTATAAATACCCAAAAGACAGGAAATAGACTGATTTTAATACATATAAACAATCTTAATTTTACATCTCGGTGTAACACGCCGTCCACTTTATCGTTTTTCGGTCCGACTTCCGATGGATTCGATTGTTCCGTAGACTCTGACTGGCATACATTAAAGCTGACCTCTCCTTAGTCCACTTCGTCTGGCTTTAGGGTACGGAAGAAAGTTTTAATTACAGACTTCACTTCGACTGTTCCATTCCATTTTTGTTGTTAGAATTTCACTATTACCCTTAATTTTGGTTTGAGTTTGGGATTGTTATAAAGTAATTCACAAATTAACATAAAAAAATGTATATTGTATAATTTTTGAGAGTATAATAAACTAATCAAGTCATTTGTTCACCCCATAAGTTCTACATCTACTAAAGGAACGTGTCAGTAGTGTTTATTACAAAAGCACTTATATTTTTTTGTTGCTTTTTGATGTAAGCAAATATAAGCCCTTTTAAATTTTAGTATTACTTCTTTATTACCTTTTCCTTTATTATATGGAACAAATAAACCTAAATCAAATAAAAATTACTATAATATTTCGCTGTATTAGATAATAGAATGTCGACAGTGCGATACATCCTCTGAGACTTGCCTGGTCCATTTATTTCTGTCACAAGTAATACAATTTTTCACTGCACATTCGATACTATAAAACACTTAGGTGATGTATTGAATTCGTGATATCTTTTATCTAGATTGTACTATTCTACGTTACGCCCATGGGAAGAAACTTAATGTAATGTGAAAAAGAAATCTCCTGACTCACTCATTCATCAACGTTCAACCTTCAAACCTAAATAAATTATATTTTGCAGAGATTTTTGCTTTTGGAATATAGTCCTCAATTTTGCTTTAACAAATGACATTCTTTTACAACAGAAAGGGATAGACCAAATTACATTGATTTTACTATCAGAAACGAATGTCATAAAAATACACACATAAAAATACATTCATTGTTAGATTCTGTACTGTACTTTCCAGTGGCGAAGGGTGAAATTTTACTCAGGGGAAGCCGAAGCAAAAAAAAAAAACAGTGTTATCTTACCACAGGGATGGAGAATTCCCAATACCATATCAAGTCTTGAATCTAAGTTGCAAATTATCCATTACCATACATAAAAGCACTGATATAATATGGAAAACCAAAACAGTGTTTTAAGTTTACAACTACCTGTGAGCCACGAATACTTTTCGTACAAATTACAATGAAAATGTTTTGTAAAGCCATCTTTCCGTCTATAATCTATTTTCATAGAAGGGCAAGCACGGCCGCGCTGTATAATATCTTTTTTATTTTCAAAACTGTGTGTTTGAAAGTTATTATCTAATAAAAAGTCTGTGAGACAACAACCCACGTCTAAAATTGCAGCCATTACGAATGTAAACAAAACAGACTAAACCAAAATAAATAATTAACTACTTACACCTGAATCCAATAAATTCTATAACTATAACACAATTCACACCGACCCCTGTCCAATTCACTCTAATCTATTCAAATTTACTAAATTAACAACAAACAAATTAAAAAAACTAACAACACTACAAGCAAAAGCACCGGCGAAAGTGAATTGAAAAAAAAAAGTTGTAATTGTCAAACATATGTTTGACAATTACAACGCGACAAAATTATAGTTGTTTTATTATTCAAGCATTAAACACATAATTAACTATATTTTTTACTTCTCAGGTTAATACCTCTGTTTATCTTTGTCGCACTAACGTAATCTGATATATGCCATCCTTGTCGTAACTCGGCGACTACCGGCTTAAATATGTTCATATGATCGGCGTGAGAAAGAGACCGCGCTAGGAACAAAATATACGCGTAAGAAAGAGACAGCCACTCCTAAAACTCTATGCGGCTACAACTCGAGAATTACCGGCTTTCGACGAACGCCTGTTCGTCGAAAGCCGTTAATTACAGCTACGCGTGTGATATTGCTATTTATTATTGTATAGGCGTTTGGATATCATTATTATGTATGAATCGAAATCATGTTATTAGCAGAGTCGATGCTGTTAGATAATTCACTATTTTTAAAAGGGAAGCCGACAGGAATCGTGTTATTAGGACCCCTCGCCACTGGTACTTTCTGAAGGGGTGTTGTTCATTCGTACACCCTAATTAAGTTTACATTTGACGAAAATACCAAATGCTTTTAACAACGTAACCAAGTTAAGGATACTAAGTTATCCTTTGTGAAGAGGCTAGGTTAAGTAATTTCATTTATTACCCCCTTGAACTAAGTTAATATATTTATTATAATGTATTCAAAGTTTCTTCTAATTGTCGTCTTCTACGGAAGGCTGATAATCAAGGGTGTTTTGGATTTAAGTGATTTTCTTAAGTCAAACGAGAGGTAGTTCAGAAATGTCAGTAAAAAAAAATATAATACTTAGATATTACTTAAATCCTTTATTAACATGAATCGGGGCACGGCCAGTTGAAACTCCTTAAATCTTTACAGGACAAACTCTTTCTATTTTATATTTTTCTTATTTTATTATTAATCCTATAAATTAATAAATTTTGAGATAAAATAATTTTTATAATGTTAATAAAACTAATAATAATCTTATAAATAAAATTCTTGAATATTCAGCTAAAAAATTAATGCAAATCCCCCTCTTCTATATTCAATATTAAATTCTGAACATATGAGGGGATCGAACCTGTACCAGTTGGCACGGAGAGGTCTCCATCAACTAAGCCACTTTGTTGTCAAATTATACGTATAAACAATGATCTTCCATAGTTGCACCTTTCTCCGGCTCACTAACGACAGTTTTCTATAGAAAATCGCTAGAGCAGAAAGGTTTTTATTACCTTTGAATCATTCTGAAAGTTAAAGTAATCGTAGACGGCAAAACATCTCTATTTACTTACAATGCCGTCATAGTTTAAACGTAGCTTTGACGTGCTGATGATTAAAATTTATTAGTTTAGTTAGCTCGTCGTTTTTTCGGGCTTAGGGGGGCAACTCGGACACTAAAAAACGGATCCATCGGCTATGTTAGTTTTGGGAACTATTACATTTTCCAAGAGAAACAAGTCTAGTCAGGTCAATTTGATCTTTCAATCAATTAAAAATCGTCTTGTTTTTCTTTCCAAGACCAGTAACTTCATACGGGTAATCTCAAAATGTGTTATTCTTTGTAACATAAACAAACCAATGGAAGTCAATACTTTTGACTCTATAAACAGACGCCTAATTTTAATTTATTTGTATGGATGTTTACATTTTACCGGCACAAAAGTATTACATCACTTGCAGAATTACGGGCATAATTATAATAAATTAGCAATTAGCACGTGAATGTGGACGTAAGAAGAAGCCATGATAATTATGTACAGTTATTACGAATTAAATTGATGGCGAGGAGTAATTCGTGTATAAAGTTATACAATGGACAATAAAAATAAATTTTAAGGTGTATACCGTTGTTTCGTGAAATTAAGTTTTATTTTTAGTTTTGCCTTCTGTGAAGTAATTGATGGATTTGGATGCAATTACTGTGAGATGTTTAATTTAAATTCAGCTTTCTACAATTCCAATGTCTGTACAATTGTAATTAGAAAACGGATCAGTGATCAGTGAGGGATCGTACTCAATTTATAATGTTTTAGCAGCAAATCATTTCATACATATTCAGCATCATGCATAACAACTTCTTGAAGAACAATGTTTGGAAAAAGACTTGGCCTTTTTATCTAGTTAAGATTACCTATGGCACAATTAATAAAATAATTTAAGAAACAAATAGAGCTAACGAATTAGCTGACGCTCGTTGCCATTCCAGTTCAAGGAGAGGATGAAACATGTACAAGATTGCTACATTACCAAATATGTCAAATAAATTACAATGTTATGGATGTAATGCAGAAATTTTGTAACAAACTACAATTTATGAACTAAATAGATAGTTATCTTATGAGTTATACCTAAGGTGGTAATGACTTGGCATCTGCACACGACAGAACATGGTAAGAATGCACTACATCGCTCCGTTGAATGCGCATACCTGCGTAGACTCAAGCAAGAATGTTCTGTTGGGATGTGATGCTACAGCATTAATCTACAGTAAATAATTCTATGAATGTCACTAAACGCACCGAACACGTACAAAGTTGCATCAGAATCCTTTCTATAAGGTTTTATTTACTAGAAGTGTTCGTATAAAAATTTGCAACAAAATTTTAAATCAGATGTCGTCAAACCCAACCATTGGGTTTTGAACTGAAATGCATATAAGTGTAAATCCAATCAGTCGCCTAGTAATGAGATGGATATAATAATTCATGCACAGTGTAGGGTTCCGTATTTGATGTGCTTTGCTTGCTTACAAATGAGTCCAATATCATATTCTAAAGACATTTGTAAGTATTCATCAAAGAAATTTTATTTTATCAGTTCGTCGGCTATTACTCGGTAACTAGTAGAGCCTACTTAACCCTAATAGTTTTCATTGAAGGTTCAGCATATGGACTACTACCATGTTTTTTTTCACATTTCTAAACAACAGACTTTCGGAGATAGAGGGGGGGAGGGACCACCGTGCAAAACGAAAATTGACACAATAAATGTAAATAATTCCGAAACGGAAAATTGTATCGAAAAATGATCTTCCCTCCCACACCCTCGATGTTTTGAAGAGACCTATCTAACGATATCCCACAATATGGGGTGGGCGCGAAAAGAAAAAAATCATTTCTACTTTACATGTAGGAGAGGCACCCAAAAAAAAAAATTTTTTTTCAAAATTTTGTTCCAGCCCTTTGTTAGCATTATTAATATGTGTATAAATACCAAATTACAGCTGTCTATCATTAAGCGTCTAGGCGCTAGACCGCGGACAGACAGACAGACAGACGGACATGGCGAAACTATAAGGGTTCCTTGTAGTTTACTATGGAACCCTAATAAAAACGGGCCTGGTTAAAAATGACACTGTCCTGAGAAGGTAGGCGTATAAAAAGAGAGGCCTATTTTAGTAATGGGTAGAATCAGTTTATGATTATATTGATTACTAGCTGACCCGGCGAACTTCGTATCGCCTAAAAGGTTATAAATGTAATGATAGCTTTAAATTAGCTACAATTTAAATATATATAATTTTAATTTAGGTAATCAAAAAATACACAAACTTTATTAAGATTAATATTTTTTTATTTTACTGAAGGACTTTATGATATCCAATATTTTTTGTTTTGTTTTCGGGCGCAAGAACAAATAAGGCGGATGGTTTGCCAACACGTGAACATGCCACATACAATTGACCGTGTGAAAAGCATGCATTTTCTTTGACAAATCATTCATAACACCATGTCAAACCTATGACTGACTGAATACATTTTGACATCGATCACTAAATAAAAAGCCGAACAGGCTTGATTAACTACGGTCATATTTGTTCTTTCAAATCAAGAGATTTTTGTGACTTTTTAATACTTAAGCGATAAAACACTTACAGTCCTATTACTCCCTTTCCCGTGGGAATTTTATAAAATTCCATCTTTATCCTTGTTAACATCATAAAGACAACCTCTATACAAAATTTCAGCTTTCTAGGTTGAACGCCTGCGATAAAACACTTACAGTCCTATTACTCCCTTTTCCGTGGAAATTTCATCCCATCTTTATCCTTGTCAACATCATAAAGAGAACCTGTAACGGTTCGTTACTGTACTTTAAAGTTTATTTTATTTTTATTTAATTGAAACAAATTATAATAACACTAACTTAACTTAAATTTAACTAATATCTAACTACTATATTAATACTAATAATTAAAATTAACTTATACTAACTATACTAAATGATTAACAACTAAATAAACAAAAATAATACCTAACATAAAAATAATTTAATCTATCTATCTTACCTTAAAAGAAATTCAGATACTATCCTGTACATCTGCGCTCACAAGGCGATCGTGAATGAACGAATTGACTGACTAAGGTGAATAGCGGCTAACTTCTTGAGATTGGAGCTTGAGACACGACTTCACTTCATATTAACGTCTCACGATCTTATTTTCCTATTATTTAAATCCTATTACATTTAAATAATTAATACAAGAAATATTATATTATTAGTGAAAAACCCCGAGCTACAGGGTGAGTGTTGTAAATTACTTATTATCTTTTTTTGAGTAAAACCAAATCTAGTGAAGCATATTAGTTACCTACCTACCTGAGCTACCTACATAGTTAAAATGTATTTTTAATTTTACAATTTAAGTTAATTTATTAGAGTTTTAATTAGAAATTATAAAGTTTGGGATTACTAGTTATGACGAAATCCATTGTTTTGATAATTTAATAACTAGTTTTCGTTACAAGTTCATGGTTTCATCACTATCTGTCAGTTACATATAACTTTTGATTATGCAAGTATTTTTCTTAATTTTACTATGCACCGTAGGGATATTTCGGCTGCCACATCATTAACGACTATTAATTGTCTAAAACTAAACCATCCCAACAAGTTCCTTGGGAATGATTCTGTGATGTGGCGGAGAAAGAAATGTGAAGTAGGAATAACTACAATCTTCCTGTTTCCGGGATTCCAGGGTTCCTCCTACCACTATTACATCTGGCGCAGGCTACTCGACACTCCCGGACGGCTATTCCGTTTCATCATCATCGTGCTGAATTATTACGAGGAGTCGTATTGAAGAACCGAGCTGCCCGCTTATCACTGATACTATCGAGGAGGGGTGGTTTGTTTATAATAATCACGGGTAGTTCTACGGGGCGATTTATTAAAAAACCACGACCTGAGACTAAATAGGCTATCAGTCAATTGTGGCTGATGCAACATTAATTATACTTAGTCACTTAATATATCCTAAATTAGAAAATTGTTTTTTATTTATTTTTTAGTTAGCCTCACTAAAGGTAGGTTACATTGGCGCCCAATACAGGTTAATCGCATCCGTAGCGTTACCCGTGGTTTTAAGACAATTAATATTTTTATTTGATGTTGGCTCGCTTAAACTTTTCTCACTCAGAGTACAAAATTTTCATTTGCGTCCTTATACCTACTCATTGTAAGTTTATTTTACAACACTCACTGAGTATTTTTTTTAATATTATTTTTTCACGATGTCTTACCCTATCAAATTTTTGTCTTTACAAAAATCTGAATTAGAGTACGAAGTTGAATTAAGAGGAGGTTCCGGTGATTCAGTTGCAGAACTAAGGAAACAAATAGTTAAATTAGGCCAATTGAATGCTTCCGAAGATATTCTTGAATCCCACTTAGAACCAAGTGACGATTTGAAAAGTGTTAAAGAGTCTCTCCTCAAATCTCAGAATGCAATAATTTCTATAAAAACAAAATTTGACAAAAACCTATTTTTGAGAACTGAAACCTTACTTAACCATCTATATCATCGCATTAATAGAATCAACAACATTCCGGAAGTTAATGACGTATATAAAGTATGTGTCTCTAGTTTCAATTCGCAGCTTAAAGAACTTGTTTCTTTGAGACCTTCCTCGGTTCAAACTAAACCTACGTCTGTATCTACAAGCGACGCTGCTGTCGCGGAAACGTCTACCATCTCCGTCTCTTGTGAGCGCAGTCTAACATCTGATATTTCAAAGTTGAAATTTTCTGGCAAATCTTGCGTCCATTCTTTTATTCTCAAAGTGGAGGAATTTGTACAATCACGCGGAATAACCTTTGACAAAATTCTTTCGCTCGCCTATGAAATTTTTATAGACGACGCTCTACATTGGTATCGCTACAACAAGGATCGTTTTAGTTCATGGCAAGAGTTGTCCGAACTTCTTAAAAAAGATTTCAGTGCTAGTGACTACGACTACCGACTAGCAGCCGAAATACGATCCCGCACACAAGGCGAGCGAGAAAATATTGTCATATATATTTCCATAATGCATGGACTATTTTCGCGTTTGAACAAACCATTTTCCGAAGAAGATAAATTAGAAATTCTTCTTCATAACATACGTCCATGTTACGCAAACACCCTAGCAGCCTCGCCTGAAATTAAGACTATTGACGGACTAGTGTCTGTGTGCCGTAACTTCGAAAACATTCAGGCTAGGTTTGCTAGTTTTCATGAACCTCCTACCGTATCTAGCAACACTCTTGCTGTCGATCTTGCCTACAAATCTGAATTCTCTAACAGTAATAATAATAAGCATACTAATAATTACACTTATACTAATACACAACACAAACAATCTACCTTTAATAATAAAACAAAGCACAATACAGAAGTCAACGCTCTAACGCAGAACATTGAAAAACCTGTGTACTGTCCAAGATGTAGATCATATGACCACTCGCTAAGAAACTGTACGGCGGAACGTATCATAGTTTGTTTCCGTTGCGGCTTGAAAGATTATCGCTATCCAGATTGTCCTACTTGTATTAAAGCTAGCGATAATAAACAAAAAAACTAATTGGGTTGGATTGGGGAACCAGTGTTACTAATCAGACTAATAAATCAAAAAAATTTGATGCAGTTGATTGGCAAAAGTGGTTAAGTTTTGTTTCCGCATTTACTGCATATAACGCTGTCTCTTCAATCCGCGATAATTATTCTAATATTGATGTGTCCCGACCCTATGTTTCGGTCAACATTAGCAACCATACACTTGTTGGATTGCTCGATACTGGTTCTTCTACTACTATTTTAGGTAATGGCTGTCATGAATTATTTTTGAATTCAGAGTATAAATTAAATAAATCTGACACTGCTCAATTCATAACAGCAGGTGGTGACAGACTCGATTCTCTTGGTATCCTCTATCTGCCGGTGAGTTTTCATGGTCAAACTCACACACTTAAAGCGTACGTGGTTCCTAGCGTAAAAAATCCTCTTATATTGGGGATGGATTTCTGGAGGATTTTTGAACTTTTTCCTAAGTACATCGACCACATAGCTTATTACAAGGACAATGATCGTGTGTTTGCTACCGGATTAGAAAATTCAGATCCTCATAATTTGTGCTCTTACGAACATTTAACCGAGAAACAAAAAGTTACTGCCGATAAATTGATAACTCAATTTCGTAACATTTCTTATGAAGAACGTGGTTTAGGTCGCACTAAATTAATTACTCATTGCATTGACACTGGGGATGCTGCCCCCATTCGTCAACGCTACTACAGAATGTCTCCCGAAAAGCAACGTGTTTTGGTCGAGCAACTTGATGAAATGTTGGAGGAGGATGTTGTCGAACCGTGTGAAAGTCCATGGTCATCTCCTGTTCTCTTAACCCCTAAGAAAAATGGCCAACTACGTTTCTGTCTTGATAGTCGTAAACTCAACGCGGTGACAAAAAAGGATGCATATAGCCTACCCTATATCTCCGAAATTTTAGATAACTTACGCGACGCTAAGTATCTGTCAAGTTTAGATTTGTCAAAAAGTTTTTGGCAAATTTTGATTCGGGAGGAGGACAGACAGAAAACAGCGTTCTACATTCCTTCACGCGGTACATTTCAGTTTAAATCTATGCCCTTCGGGTTAACTAATGCACCCGCAACCCAGCAAAGGTTAGTAGACGCCTTATTCTACGGACCTGAGTTTGAACACCGGGTTTTTGTTTTTATTGATGATGTCATAATCGTCTCCAACAACTTTGAACAGCACATTTCTCTACTGACGCGCGTCCTTGAGAAGCTCAAAATGGCTAACCTTACTATTAATTTTGAAAAAAGCCAGTTTTTTAGGAACCAGCTCAAATACCTCGGCTATGTTGTCGACTCAAGTGGGTTGAAAGCTGACCCTGAGAAAATTGAGGCCATCTCTAATTACCCTACCCCTACTAACCGCAAAGAAGTTCGGCGATTTTTAGGTACAGCCTCTTGGTACCGTAGGTTCATTCAAAATTTTAGTACTCTAGCAAGTCCCTTGAATAAACTGACTTCACAAGGCAAGAATGCCCCTCCTTTCGTTTGGTCTGCGGAGGCTGACTTAGCCTTCACCACGCTTAAAAAGTGCCTCTCCTCGTCACCAATTCTCTCGTGCCCAGATTATACTATACCGTTTGAAGTACACACCGACGCGAGTGACTACGGTATAGGAGCCGTACTTACTCAAAATTTTGATGGTAAAGAACGAGTAATAGCTTATATGAGCAAGTCTTTATCCCAACCGGAGCGTAACTATAGTGCTACCGAGCGGGAGGCTTTAGCTGTACTTACCGCAGTTGAACACTGGCGGTGCTATTTGGAAAATGGCCTTAAATTCACCATTTTTACAGACCATTCCTCGTTAAAATGGTTTCTTAACTTAAATAATCCTACTGGAAGATTGGCTAGATGGGGAGTACGACTTTCTGCTTATAACTTTGATATAAAACACCGTAAAGGATCCGAAAATGTAGTGCCCGATAGTTTGTCTCGTGCAGTTCCTATTTCTGTTATTAATGATGCAGACAACGACCTACAAAATACTAATGACTCTTGGTTTTTAAATTTGCGTCACGGCTGTATTAAGTCCCCTACATCCTTCTTAAATTATCGAGTCGAAAAGGGAAAACTATATAGATACATGAAGTCCCTAAATCCTCTCACAAGGGAATTTGAATGGAAAGAAGTAGTTCCTTTGGAATACAGAAGGGATATTATTGCTAAAAATCATTCAGAACCCATTTCTGGTCATTTTGGTATCTTTAAGACTCACAAACGTCTGAGCCTTAACTATTTTTGGCCTAATATGCACCACGACGTGACTAACTTCATATCTACCTGCGAGGATTGTCTTTCACATAAATATCCTAACCATTCTACGCTTGGTGTGATGGGTAGACCTAAGGATTGTTGCCGGCCTTTTCAAATGTTGAGCATAGACCTTATGGGACCGTTGCCTGTATCTAGAAAACAAAACGTGTTTCTTTTGGTAGTAACTTGTTGTTTCTCCAAATACTGCCTGTTATTCCCTATCCGCCGGGCTACAGCCGACATTATATCAAAAATTATGGAGGAGGAAGTTTTCTTGGTTCATGGTATCCCTAGTACCGTACTAATGGACAATGGTCGACAATTTATTAGTGCGACTATGAAAAATTTGTTCCAAAATTATAAGATCCCTAATGTTTTTTATACACCACTATACACCCCGCAGATAAATACAGTCGAGCGGTATAACAGGACTATAATTACTTCTATATCTACATTTATTGACAGCGATCATAGGGTCTGGGATACTAATATTTCTAAGATACAGTTTGCTCTCAATAGCGCGGTAAACGAAGTGACTGGATTTTCACCTTCATTTTTGGTCTTTGGACGTGAGCTTGTAAGCTGTGGCTCTCATTACGTTGACGCCGATTTAGAGAACGAAATCGTTTTTACTCCTAGAGATGGTTACGCGGAAAACGTTGGTGTATTGAGTAAAATATTCGACAAGGTTCAATTATCGCTGATAAAATCACACTCTAGAAATTGCACAGTATACAACTTGCGTCGTAAAAATGTTGAATTTAATGTGGGCGATATTATTTGGAGACGAACATTTTATCAGAGTGATAAAGAAAATAAATTTTCTAAAAAATTAGCTCCCAAATTTATAAAATGTCGAATTATAGGCAAAAAATCCAAACTTGTATACGAACTGGAAGATATGTCTGGTCAAAATCTAGGAACATGGCACGTAAAAGATTTTAAATTGACTTAGTTTTATTCAAATAATAGGATTTATATAGGAGCGGATTTTATAAGTAAAATCCTAATGTAAAAAGGGGGGTATGTAACGGTTCGTTACTGTACTTTAAAGTTTATTTTATTTTTATTTAATTGAAACAAATTATAATAACACTAACTTAACTTAAATTTAACTAATATCTAACTACTATATTAATACTAATAATTAAAATTAACTTATACTAACTATACTAAATGATTAACAACTAAATAAACAAAAATAATACCTAACATAAAAATAATTTAATCTATCTATCTTACCTTAAAAGAAATTCAGATACTATCCTGTACATCTGCGCTCACAAGGCGATCGTGAATGAACGAATTGACTGACTAAGGTGAATAGCGGCTAACTTCTTGAGATTGGAGCTTGAGACACGACTTCACTTCATATTAACGTCTCACGATCTTATTTTCCTATTATTTAAATCCTATTACATTTAAATAATTAATACAAGAAATATTATATTATTAGTGAAAAACCCCGAGCTACAGGGTGAGTGTTGTAAATTACTTATTATCTTTTTTTGAGTAAAACCAAATCTAGTGAAGCATATTAGTTACCTACCTACCTGAGCTACCTACATAGTTAAAATGTATTTTTAATTTTACAATTTAAGTTAATTTATTAGAGTTTTAATTAGAAATTATAAAGTTTGGGATTACTAGTTATGACGAAATCCATTGTTTTGATAATTTAATAACTAGTTTTCGTTACAAGTTCATGGTTTCATCACTATCTGTCAGTTACATATAACTTTTGATTATGCAAGTATTTTTCTTAATTTTACTATGCACCGTAGGGATATTTCGGCTGCCACATCATTAACGACTATTAATTGTCTAAAACTAAACCATCCCAACAAGTTCCTTGGGAATGATTCTGTGATGTGGCGGAGAAAGAAATGTGAAGTAGGAATAACTACAATCTTCCTGTTTCCGGGATTCCAGGGTTCCTCCTACCACTATTACATCTGGCGCAGGCTACTCGACACTCCCGGACGGCTATTCCGTTTCATCATCATCGTGCTGAATTATTACGAGGAGTCGTATTGAAGAACCGAGCTGCCCGCTTATCACTGATACTATCGAGGAGGGGTGGTTTGTTTATAATAATCACGGGTAGTTCTACGGGGCGATTTATTAAAAAACCACGACCTGAGACTAAATAGGCTATCAGTCAATTGTGGCTGATGCAACATTAATTATACTTAGTCACTTAATATATCCTAAATTAGAAAATTGTTTTTTATTTATTTTTTAGTTAGCCTCACTAAAGGTAGGTTACAAACCTCTATACAAAATTTCAGCTTTCTAGGTTGAACGCCTGCGATAAAACACTTACAGTCCTATTACTCCCTTTCCAAAGTTTCATACTAACTTTGCACCCCCGTTTAACCCCCTAAGGGATGATTTTTGAGAAAAATATTTTACTCGTGTTTCATGCCTTTTAATATAGAACCTTCATGCTGAATTTCATTCGAATAACTTCAAAAACGGCAATGTTTCATACTAACTTTGCACCCCCGTTTAACCCCCGAAGGGATGATTTTTGAGAAAAATATTTTACTTGTGTTTCATGCCTTTCAATAAAGAACCTTCATGCTGTATTTCATCTCAATAACTTCAAAAACGGCAAAGTTTCATACTAACTTTGCACCCCCGTTTAACACCCTAAGGGATGATTTTTGAGAAAAATATTTTACTCGTGTTTCATGCCTTTCAATGAAGAACCTTCATGCTGAATTTCATTCGAATAACTTTAAAAACGGCAAAGTTTCATACTATCTTTGCACCCCCGTTTAACCCCCTAAGGGATGTTTTTTGAGAAAAATATTTTACTCGTGTTTCATGTCTTTCAATAAAGAACCTTCATGCTGAATTTCATTCGAATAACTTTAAAAAACAGCAAAGTTTCATACTATCTTTGCACCCCTGTTTAACTCCCTAAGGGATGAATTTAAAAAAAACATTTTACTCATGTTTGATGCTTTTCAGTAAAGAACCTTTATGCTGAATTTCATTCGAATAACTTTAAAAACGGCAAAGTTTCATACTAACTTTGCACCCCCGTTTTATCCCCTTAGGGGATGAATTTCCAAAAATCCTTTCTTAGTGAGAACCTACGCCCTAAAAGGAACCCCCATGCAAAATTTGAGACTCCTGGCACTTGTAGTTTCGGAGATTTCGTGATGAATCAGTCAGTGATTTTCTCTTTTATATATATAGATGTATGATAAATAAATGTCTACACTAAATATGAAATGTTCTACATTAACTTAACTTATACATTGTACATGTAACGTAATGTAATGTAACATTAACTTAACTTAACACGTATTAAAATATTTACACACATGTGAAGTTTCCCTGATGTGCACGATGCATTATTCCTATATCATCACATCATCATTTATGCAATTCATTTTTCATATTTTTTTGAAGACTTTGCATTTACGTTTTTACCTTCAAATTGAATGTTGTTAACCTTAATCGTGCTTGGTCACATCGGCTAAAAGACTAAAAAAATCGTGTCAATTCAATTTCGTTACGACAGTCTGTTACCACAACTGACGCAACTTTTGTCACGGAGGTCCCGGCAATAGCATCTACTCTTAACACAGACCTATTGCATACTTTCAGCTTTTCAAACCTTCATTATTGATTGACCAAGTCATTATTTCTTTAGACAGATCAATTTTATTTTTATTGTTCATGTTGCATGAAATATGACTGTGCTTGCCCTTTTGTTACGGGTTATTACTAAGAACAATTAACGACAGATGTCTTTTATTATCTACAACTACTCGAATAACAGCTGTATGTAGGTATATAGGTATTTTGTGCTACAAAAAACTATGATCATCTTTATCTCAAACTAGCTGACCCGGCGAACTTTGTTCCGCCTTAGAGGCACTATCCTACCGTACCCTACCCTATCCTACCCTACCCTATCCTACCCTACTATATGTTCTTCTCCTGGTTCTAAGCTACCTCTCCACGAATTTTCAGCCAAATCGTTTCAGCTTTTGAGTTATAAATAGTGTAACTAACACGACTTTCTTTTATATATATAGATTTTAGAAATATAATATCGGCTGTAATCGATGAATGAGAGTTGTTAAGCTAAGTTGGTAGCCTTCAGGCGGTTTAAAACACTGACCTCTGCCAATCCGCATTGGAGCAGCGTGGCCAAATACGCTTTAATACCCCTTCGATTGATGGGAGACCAGTATCCCTGCAGTAGTGGATGATCATGGGTTGATATGAATATGAAGGTACCTGTGTAAGCATTATTAGAAGCATTATTCGCACATCACCGACTCTCTAAAAACCTTTACGTCTTATTTTAGAAAATATACCTCATAGCAATACCTCTAGAGTAATTTCACGAAAACCCTTTTATAGTTTGTTTTTGAAATGTTTGTTTACCGTCAACAAAGAAATACTTAAGCTTTTCATAAGCACATTTAAATGATTAATCGTCGTTTCCGAGAAGTTATACAACCGTTATATACCACGGGATTGTATAGATTTAACATTCATTGATGGTGTTTATCTTGAAGGTTATTGAATTCTATTCTCGCATTCGATGAACGAAGAAATGGTAGGTATTCTGAGGCAGGAGTATGGACCGTTAGTGGACGTGCCGGAATTTGCCGTATAGGTACCGTTGGTTAGTTAAAACACTGATGAGACCGGCAAACAAATGTCCAATGATTTTTGAATACCATATTGTTGGTAACCCCTGACCTATAGCGGTCCACGGAAATTAATCTCTGACAATTTGCGGTTTCATAAAAACTATTTTACACATAAAGTTGCGTTCTGTAACTTCTGTGTTACTTTATTATTTAACTGCGGGAGACCCGTTTTTATCAGAGACCCGTTATGACGTCTATATCATAAAAAAGTTTCATGTATTCCGTTATCAAATACTAACAGAATAAATAATTCCTTTTCCTATAAGAATTTTTGTATAAAGTGACAATGACAGATTTTACGTTTTGGTTAATGTTATGGTTACTTCTTACACAAACATGAGCGTTGGTAGATACCAAAGAAAGTTCCGTTAAGTGCAGTTATTTCTCATTAATCTCACAAAGAAACACAAAATAATGTAATTTTTTTGTATTTTACAAAGTTTAGTCTTAAATTAAAATTATTAAAGAATGTGAGAACTGAGACACATATTTTTTTTTATCACAAATAGAAAACATAACAATTAATTCTGCTATTTTAAATGGAATGCATTATGTAGGATTGAATCCACAACCAGTAATTTTATTTTATCTGGATTCAACATAATCATCATCAGCCACAAGAAGACCACTGCTAAGACACAGGCCTATTCTATGGTTACGTGGATTATTCTTAACTAATTCAATCCGCCATTTAAATAATTTAATAACTCCATCAAACAAAATCGAGGTAATGTGTTTTAAATCGATTCCGGCGACAGACGGATCGTCAATCGAGAGTAATAGACGGGTACCATTAGCAACTGACCGTGAAAATTGTCGTTTTCTCCGCGCACGAGCGTAAACGAGTGGTCAGGTGTGACTTTCATTCGCGGCGTGACTAAACAAAGACGCTAATGGCAGACATACTCAAATATCCAACCTCTGTTTTTCCTACGGACTATGACATATCCCGGGTCTCGTCAGAGGTGGGCAACGCATTGGTAGCGCCCCTGGAGTTGCTAATTTTTTTTTCATTTTCATTTTTCATTGATGTTCATAGTCTACTCTTTAAACTAGTTACTACCATTTTGGAAAAAAAAAAAAACAAAATGACAAATCTAAACCACATTGGTAAAAGAAATCGCGAAAGAAAAGTTACTTACGGCCTTTTTTGGTCTATACATTTGAATTTTTTCAATAAAATACAGATCCAGTACATACTACATCCTAAACGCGGAATGTCGATCCAAATAGTGCTATGGTCAAATCTTAAATATGTCGAATATGTAGATGTTGATAAAACGAGCAGACCAGTCCCCCAAGATGACAACCACAACTGAGAGATCTCGACAAAACCATACCATGATTTATGGGGCCTTCTGTTGGCTGGTTTGAAACTTGTTAGAAATAATATCAATCTAAATATTTTCAATAGAAGCATCAGACGACCAGATAGCAACTCCAATTTGAATTTGGGAATGTTATATTCAACTGCGGGCACATGTTAAATTATATTTAAACTATGTGAAATTATTATCTAAATTTCAGTAAATTATCCAGGGATATAATTAATGTGAAGTGTGAAGAGCGTCTAGGGGTCAAATCAAAATTCATAAAGTTAATTGGAAATGATTAGTTTCGCCAAGTGTTAGCAAGCGTGTGCGATAAAATTAATTCAATTAACATTTTATAAAATTTAATTTAATTTAACTGTTACTGAGAGTTACTAATCAGTTTCTTCAGATACCTAATTCAGGCGCCAGTTCTCCATAACTTTATTGCTACCCAGACAGATCAGTCCAATTCTAATTTAAGTAATTTATATCGTGTTTTTTTTAGTAGATTATACTGTGAGTTTGTAATTGTTATGAAATAATAAAGAAAAATAAATCTTCAAGTTAATCATATAACTAAACGAAGCCGTAGATTTATAAAAATTATAACTATGTAACAAAAAGTATGAAATATGACAATTATTTAAAGTTTGAATCTATTAGCTGGATACACAATGAAAATGATTTTTGTGTATATATGTTAATTAATTTAAAATGTTCATAACGATGATGCTTACATTTTTAATAATGTTTTAATACATTTAATTGTAATTTAATAATGTAAGCATCGCTATGAACTAAAAGCAAAGATTTTTATGAATTAGCATACTTTTAGCTCTCTACCGTACTCTATTATTTGTGGACTCTATCAATCTCATTGGCGAGTGTCATTCAAGATCTGTCTTAAAACTAGTCTTTTAATATAATCATTATGATGTAAGTGTAAACAAACAGGCAATTATGAAGTTAAGTTAATTAGAGATTCTGCGAGACATGAACTTTGCTATTTATCCCATCATACATGATGAGGTCATTGAGATAATAACGTATGTAATTATTTATAAAATTAAGTCTAATTAGACTTAGTATAGAGTTGACCTTGGAGCTCACTTTCAAAGACGATCATCACATATTGCTTTTGCCTTCAAATATTTGAGGATTTCTGCGTGACTTGCGTTACGTGTTAAGCTTTGGACATACTGTTAAAGTTATTTTGTTTTCTCATGTTAATATTATAAAACAAATAATATTGTTGTTACAATACTAGCGATATGCGCTTAGTTTATGTGTTAGATATTATTCTTTTCACATGGAAACGAAAAAATCCCGACTTAAGTTACATTAAGATTAATGAAATATTTCCATTGCTTTCGTTAATCACTGAATTGACTGTAGTAAGCTTTGAAAACAATCCTCTCATCATCCGTATCTTAGACAAAATACTATGAAGGTAATGTATTAACATTTTTTATTTCTACTCAAGTGTATAAACAAAAGGACTTGTTTAAATAATTCACAAAGAATTCTCTTTAAAGTATTTTTTTTATTTTAAACTCAGGAAATATAAAATGAGACGACTGTTAACTCAAAGATATTTCTGTTTAAAATACTCTCACAGTCCTTGGTGGAAATAGGCATAAATAAAGTGATTGCAATTACTAAGAGTCCATTTGTCACGAAAACACTGGGTTACCGCCGTAAGAACAGTATTAAAGAAGATTTATAATCCACCAGACAAAAGACTTAAGTTAGTAACAAAATATCAAAAAGAAAATCTTTTACTTAAGTCAAACATACTGATAATAATTTATTTTGATTATTGCAAGAAATATAAATATTTATGTTTTAATGCTGACATTTTTCAAACAGGATTGAAATGTTAATGTGGAATAATTTGGATTTTAGTATATAAACTGGAAATTGGAATTAATGCTACTTGGAAATTTGCAAAAAAAAAAACTAGAAAATATCTATATTTAGTAGCCGTTTGCTATTAAATGTCTATAAACTTTGAATATCAATTGGAAAACGTGTATGTTCCAACCAATCATACTGGATTTTTTTAAGAGGTCTATGTGTAGACTTATTGTGACTTGATGATGAATCCAGTTCCAGCTGTGACTGAAACTGAAAATATATTATAGATTAGTCAGGTAAACTTAGATCATGAAAATCGAATTAGATATTTTTTCACATCATTCTTTCGTTTGTGTCACTCTCATTCACTTGCAGTCACGATCACGGTACCTACCCTAAAGCATTAGTAATTTTTGTTTCTTTAGGCCACCACCAACTTAAGTTTCCACCAAAGCGGAGAGGAGAAGAGAAATGCCGCCCGGCCATACATATCTCCGCTCGGCCGAGCCCCGCTTACTCACATGCGTCACAAGATTCTATAGAAAAAATAGACATCTCCACTCCCCTCCGCTTTGGTGGAAACCGGGCTTCTGGTCCTTGAGCATCTTTGGGAATAAAAACAATAGAAAGCCATAACATAGATGATGTGATGATATAAAGTTAAACAAAGCTGACACTCGGCGTGGAGAAAGCGGTCGCCCTCGGAACTTTAAATGCACAACACAATGAAATGTTGTTGAGTTTTATACATTTAGAGGTAATGTTAAATTATATTCCATTAATAATGTAGTAATGGTTTTTGTGAATACCAACTTCATACGAAAATAATTATTTTTATCATAAGAGAATAAATTAGCTCTATTTCTTTAATTACCGAATGATATGCAAAAGTAAAAATCTTCTTGAGGGCAGTGTAGAGACATCTGACAAAAAACCTCTAATCAGAATTAGATAACTTTTTATTAGCCTTTTTTATATAAGATTTTTTATTTTTAACTAACGACGGCTCCCCACTGGCCCGAGAAAATTCAAATGTGCCTTAACCCAATCGCTTTTTTAAATAAAAGCTACTTGTTACGTTACAACATAAGTTTTCTGATGGAACATTTTCATCAGTGTCGTAGATTAGATCCAAGAAAGAAAGAAAGATAAATAAACAAAATCGTAGACATTTGCATTAACTTATTATGTTGACGAAACAACAGATTTCATCAGTAACATGAATACATGATTAAACCATGGAAAATATGACGAGGGATAATGTGCATGCATCTAAATTGGTTCAATCCAATATATTCGTTTACGTATACGTCACAAAATACAATAAACCCCTTTTGATAAATCACATCAGTGTATCGAAAGCGTGTGTGTACCGGTTTTACACAATGTGTGTCAATATTTACGTAGCCCCGGGGCAGATTCCGGGGACTGCACACAATACAACGGTGGCATACAGAATTGGTTGTCAACTAACTGAAATACGTCATGTTTGTCACACACATCCGTATTGCTTTTGAAAATAATTTTCATTATGCTTTTTTCCAAACTAGTTTTACATTTAGGTACTAAATTAAAAATTAATACTTCTGGACGGCAAGGAAGTGGGAAAAGACAGAAAAGGATTTGGGCTTCAGAATATCTTACTCTTGTCCAATAAAAGCATTCTGCTTCGAGCTGATATTCTATGAGATGTTAGTACTTGTCCGGTCGAGTTAGCCCTTTTTATAAATTCTCTATTCCAAATAGCATCACTTCCGCGGCTCGTGTTATTGTACATTCATGTTATTATCTCAAATCTTGATTTATTACGCAAGTTATACGTTTTATTATACAAAAAATGAATGGCTTGCCTTCGTACGCACCTGTATTTGAAAGTTCACGGCCAAAGGTCAAGTGTCACGATCGTGCCAATCACTGACGAATTAAATGTACAAATTGCTACGTGATCATCCATAATTACATATTGCATAAACAGATTGCATCAACCATTAAAAATAACAAAACAAAGAGTATTTAATATAACGTGAAGGATTTTTTAAACATTAAACTATTTGCTTACATTATTACATGACGATGGCGACGCCTTAATAAAAATCTTATAAAATCTAATTCAAAGACAGATCTTTAAAAAGTTTTCGCTATCTCTGTTGACTGGTACAGATAATTCGAGATCGAACCGAAATCAAAAATTAGATATGAGCACAGACAAAAAATATCATCAAACTTACGTTATCGTGAATCCCACATTCCCCTGGGAATATAATAAAACACCGTCACATTATACTTATGTCTAATCTTCTAAAAGAAATTTCAAAGCGAAATTTCACCATTGTAGGTTTAGGAGTTAAAGTTGGACGATGATGAGTCAGAATTTTGAGTTTTATATACTTCCGTATGGATAACAATCTTCGATGAATCATAATGCTTAATCATGTTTTGATATTTTTGATATAAAAGTATAATGACCTATGTTTCCTGGCGCATCTATTTGTGGTTTAATACTTTCTAAAATGACCGTCAAATTTATTGATTGATTGCGGTCATGGATGGATGGAGGTTGGGTGAAAGTGCAAGTATTAACGGCTAGATGTTAGGATTAGTCGTTTACGCCTCCAGTTCCAACGAAAGTAACTCCCGGTTAAGTTGGTAAAACTCCGCGAGGCAGGAAAATAAATAACAAAAAATATATGTTCCTCAAATATTATCCAGCATTTTCGGGAAGAACATCGTAACTTGTGAGCAACGTTTGCCTTTTATAGAAGAAGAATTTTTGTAAATATTTTCTTAAGGTGTTTAGATATACCGCCTCTTTCTTTTTACTTGTAAATATCGTGACATTAATTTATAAAATGTACAGAAAAGGTAATGTAGGTAAGTAGCGTTATAATATTATAATAATCATGTAGGATATTTGTATTTTAGGTTTAGGTTAGTCGGTTTAAAAGGTTATTTAACCGGCAGGATCATCCTGTCGGCTAAATAAATTGTTGAATTATGCCACAAAAACCTGACAATTGATTCAAGAAATAGGTTAACGGTTAACAAAAATATTTTGCAAATATTGGTATGCAGGTACGCTCGCTTGATCTCCAAACTCTACTCACTCACTCTCATTTCAGTTACACGTTTAATCCAGATCGAGATTCGTGATCAAGTTCATTCAGATTGACTGTGTAAAGTTGCTCAATCCATCAATCCTATAAGTTACGATGATCAACATCACTGATGACGATCACGGATCTAACTTACGTATCACACCCCGAATTTAGTGTTTCATAAAAGATGAGCAGACTTTCGCATAAAAATTATGAGTATTATTAATGCGAAAGTGTGTTTGTTATCCGTGTGTAAGTAATGTATTATCTTTATTTATGTAACCACTTGAATTATATACTTATAATGTGTTTTAAAATCACGTTTTTGCTAACACCCCGCCCATTCCCTTTCACCTAGGTAATGTTACTTAGACACTAATGCACTTTATGCAACAGTTGCATAATTATAGTAACTAACACTAGTAATTTTATTTTCATTATTTGATCATTTGTTTTTATTATACACTAATAATAGGTATAGGCTTATTTCGATTATCGGTTTACATTTTCGTAATGTTATTAAGCGTACTTAAATTAGAGTAGGTATTCGTATTGAGTTGTGAAATTGCATGTAAATATCGTAATAGGTATCTTTATTTTTCAAAGATCAAATCGCTTTCATAGTTATAGAGTTTTTTTTACAATTTCTATAAATCTCGCCCATATTTAATTTAATTTTATTCATGAGTACGTAAAGGGCACAGAAACACAAGAAAGAACAAAAATTGCACGCAAATATCGTAATATCTTTATTTTTCAAAGATCATATCGATTTCATAGTTATAGAGTTTTTTTACAATTTCTATAAATCTCGCCCATATTTAATTTAATTTTATTCATAAGGACACAAAAACACAAGAAAGAACAAGGAAGTGTTGTGATAGAATCGATGTTAAAAATTTTCCTCGGCCAGTGTAAATTGTTTAAATAAAAGGTGATATTTGGCTATTGTTTACCGCTTTCTTTATTCCTAAAAACGACTTGCAGGTTGATTCTATCAATATTATAGACGCGAAAGTTTTTTGAGGATGTATAGATGTTTGTTACTACATATACGGAAAAAAGGCTGGAGAGATTTGCTTGAAATTTGGTATACGGATAGTATCATATATCCAGTATAACTGGATTATCACATAGGATAGTTTTTATACAAGTGAGTTCGCCGGTAAAACCGCACGCATCAGCTAGAACCATCTACAACATCCATCCCAAAAACATTCCAAAATACTCTAAATCCAACTTACAAATATTGCAAAATCATAGACGAGTTGATAAATAGACGATTTACTACTTAGGCGATTTACAACTTACAAGAGTTACGAGTTGATAAATAGACCAGTTGATACATAGGCGAGTTACAAATGCACCGATGTGATACTAACATTAAAACGTATAATCACCATAGAGAAGATTTGCAGTATTCGTTTTTTTTTTTATATTTCAGAATAAATTTGGTTATAACTGTAATTTGATAAAAAAAATTACAAACAGCTTACTTATGCTGTACTTAAACGAACAATTAAGTACTCTTAAGATAGAAACTATTTACAAAAAGACATCTTAGGAAAACTTCTTGTTCGTAAAGTTTCGCTGTTAACTTAGTTTTGTTGTTGTTTTCTATCATATAAGAGAATATATTCTTATTAGCTGTGACCGCGAATACGTCCGCGTGGGTTCTCAACTCAATTATTGCGAAATAACTGCCCTTCCACTTTCCCTATTTTTTCTTGGGTCTTAAACTATTCATACCAAATTTCATCTCAGTCGGTTCAGCGGTTTTAACGTTACACACAGAGTTACTTTTGTATTAATAATTTAAGCAAGGATTAATAATATACCTAATTAAGGTGTAGGTTGGTGGTGTTAGGATGCTTCGATTCGAGAGGATATCAGAATCGAGTCATGCTAGCCAGTCTCTCTTTGACTGTCTGACTGGACTTGCTTTGCACTGTCGATATAGGTAATGTTGACATTAACGACATTCTGAGATAAGCCAGGTCACTTTTCACCGTCAGTCATGGAACAGTAACTCGAAGACAAGACTTACCTTTATAATGGTTGTAAATTAAATTAGAATTCACAATCAACGGAAAACGATAGGATCGAGCCTCTGCGAACATGTTTATTGAAGTTTCCGGCACGGGTATCGAATCTAATTACCATGTAAAATCGATGTGATTTAGTCTCCGAACAGTAAATTCATGGCTATTAATGAAATTTCCATGTCAGAGCCCACCGTCCGAGCTGCTACATGGAATCTGGTAATCCGCGTCCGCGACACCGCGCACGAGTCTACCCTCACCCCCGTACTAATCGGATTAAAATCCAAAAGGCACCTCGCGCCTGAGAGGATCTCTCTTGTATTTAAATGATTTCTGCATGTGGCATTTTGACATCCCCTTAACCTAACACCTCGTACTCCCGCGGGGGATAATTGGGCCCCTGCGTTTTGTTTTACAATGAGCAATGAATATTAATATACAGAATCGAACTCGATGTCGAGAGGGAGTCTCAAGATAATTTGAATGCATTAAAACGATGATCAATCTTATTCGCTCCTTGGGACTTTAATAATTTTTCCTGAGACGAATGATGAAGTACCCACCGCTACAAAAGAAGTAGCCCGCTCGTAAAAAACCCTTAAGTCGTCAACCTTTTGCTTCAGGGAAGCACGGCGGTGATATAAATTTTTCTCTTACTACCTATCTCTTATCGCGTCACACATAAAGCGCAAAATTTACGAAATGGCCAAGTTTTTGTGTCTAGTGTTTATTGTATTGTATACCTACTTACATAGCGACAATATAGTTTATGTTAGTAGTAAAGACTTGGAACACGATAAAATGATAAGTGTTTTTTCGGGACACGTACAATAGACAGTCAAAGCATTTAAAATGTGCAAATTACACAGACACTGGCTGATATAATATTTGAGCAGTTGTCACTATAAAATTAATTTTATCTGGTTGGAGGGCGCCATCGATGCACGATCAATCGATTGTACAAACACAGAGTTCCAATCCGAGTTTCCCAATCGGAACATAACATACGTGGGTTCAAATAAAGATATCCGCATTGGAATCGGCGTTCACTGCTCTTGGTTTGCTTGATTTTAATCAAAAGTTCCGATTGGACTGCCAACCATCGGAATGAGTGCAATCGGTGCACGATCGTAGTTTAATGGTAGTGCCCGAAATGTGTTCCATCTAATACGTATTTGCAGTTCCATAATTGTTGAAAGTTTGTAAGCTGTAAGTGTATGACGCTTGTCGGGTGAGCTGAGAACACAGGCATGTAACTCGTTATAAGTTGAACATAGGCGTGAACTCGCTCCGCATAGTTTACGGTAGCTTTATAATATTAAACCGGGATAACAGAAAGTTGACTGAAACAATGGTGAATTGCACACGTTGAAGCTAACGAATTAAATAATTACGTATATTCCTTACGTGTCACCAATTACAACGCCACTACAAATAAAATATTCACGGAGAAAGCTTTTTAATGAAAACTGAAGGCAATTTCCTAGGGTGCGCGAGCCTACATTTAAGTGAAATAAAAATAAATTGTGCCCAAAGTGGGATAGCCGCTCAAATTAAGCACCTGAATAAATTGTGTGATAATCCTGAGCAGTCTTTTAATGCTTTATTTAAAGGAGCCGCCGGCGAAGGCGTGCGGAAAAGAATGAATGAATGAGATAATGATTACTCTCATTTCATTACTTCTCCTTGATCCTGGTAATTGAGGAAATTGGGTCGAAGTGTGATAAGAGTATCGGGTGTTATTGGGGCGGTCCCATTAGGGACCTCTTAATCGTATTTAACGCCTTTATCACCTGGGGTGTGCAATGGGCCGTAAGAGGCGAGCATAAGGTAAGGGAATACCACTGCCTCGCGAAATAGCCGCTTAGTGCTTTATCTTTATTCGTGGAATCACATCTCGTTTGCTCACAAATTGTATTTACATAATAGCCGTCATTTGGTTTGTTAACAACGCCATTTGATACGTGAAGGAAATTGCTTGTGGGAAGGCGAAAGTGGAAGACTAGTTCCGACTCCCGTTAACAACTTATGTTGTGTACGTTAACATAATGTACAGATTTCGTAAGAATATAATAATGTGGACACATTGATTGGTAATAATAAAGACATATTCGTAGTAAAATTTCAAGTAGCGTAGAATTTGTGCCCACCTTACATAATCACCACATAAATAATCCTTAAAAAAAATCTATGGTAGAGTTGTATTGAAGTTAAAATACATTAAATTAATTCCACACAAAGCTAAAGCTAAAGCTCCGTGTAACCATTATACTTTCCAAGTACGTATTAAAGCAAAAAACAAAATATGGTGTAATGTTGAGTACATATTTCCATGAAAGAGAAATCGGGGGTTCAGCTCTCGTTGGTGTTTAATTTATATTTTTTCTCTCTCCCCAACTCGGGGTAGCGGGCAGAGTTCATAATGGACAAAACATTAGCTCGCCCTACTTTAGCTGAAAGCTTTCAGGGCTTTTCGACTCATCTTGCGTTATTCTCTTATACTCACTACTGCATTCACATAATTACCTTAAAACACAGCCTCCAGAAAAAAAGGTAAAATTGAAACGGTCCAATTCAGACGTTAAATATTCAAAGCAGTACAACTACCTGTTAATGAATCATTAAAGGTGTAAAGGTGAATGTGTTTTACATGATTATTAACAACTTCCGAGGGTAATAACGTGATGTTGAATAGACTATCGCTTTTCTCAATAATTGGGCTATGAAATGCAATCAGTGATTAGCGTATTCAAGTTTATTACTTATTGAAGTAGTTAAAGAGTTCAAATTAACATAATGGATAACTTCAGTAAAATAATATTACGATTAATATTTTATACTCGTATAACTCTAATAAAGTCTATGATATTCTATGAATCATAAATTTTTAACAGTTCGCGACAAGTCTCATCTAAATCTTTCGATTCAATGAGACGCGTGCCATAATTGAGATGTAAATAAACAAATTATGCTTATATAGCTAAATTGCCTATAGAACACGATTTACCGGCATCCAATTTAATTTAATGATGACCAATAAATTGTTATTTATGGTCACAAGGTTTATTACCAGCCGTCCACAGAGAAAGTGATTTGAGAGTGAAAACCACAAAAATGCTACATAGCCAGCTACTTTCCTACGTCTTGGACACTTATGGCATACTGGTTTAGGCACGTCAAATTCTATGACCGGAGTTTCATATGTTTATGCGTACAGGAAAACTAGATAATTACAACTTTCACTACGTGTTGTGCACGATGTATTTGATTTATGCTAAGGGAAATGAAGCAGGCTATTAAACAGCATCAGATATATGCTTCGTTGGATTCGCCCTTGTTGTTATGTAGGAAGAGACAGTAAAGATTGTGACATATCAAAACCATCCCCAATGAGGGTGAAACGGTAAGAATTCCTGATATATTTCTTCGCGTAGCGATGCTAAATCTTTGCATTACAAAGGAACCAGTGCTTTGTTTATGATACGATTTCGTGTATGATACGATTGCGTTACCGATCGTGAGATGATTTCCATTTACTTACATTATATTATATTTTTGTTTGTTTGTAATACAAAAATTCAAAAGCTACTGGACTGATTCAAAAAACTTTATCACTAAGAAAAAAATGTGTAAATATCTAACATTTTTATTTAAAAATGCTAGGTACCTATTTATTTGCTTTACAAAAACAGTTACGTGACTCCCCAATGGCGACCTAGTGACCATAATTTGCATATTTCACAAAAAAAGTCTTCAATCAACGAAATCGTACCGTTATGTATCTAATGCAGCACTGAATGCCTAGCCCACCTACTGTCTTGCGTCCCACATAGAACTGCACTTTCAATGCAAGTGTTGAAATCAGTCAGTGTGCATTGTGGTTTTGTTTGTACAAGTTTCTGTTGCCTGCTGACTCTGTTGGCACAATTGGACTTTACATGTTGCCAATAAACTTAGTATGAATAGGCACCTTAAATTGTTTTGCAAAAATCTAACAAGCATTTTTAAATAGTTTTTTTATAATTGTTCTTTTATATTTTTACTGTATTGTTTTCTTTTTTTGCTGTTTTAATATTATAATATTGTAGGCGTTTTGGATTATAATCTGTTAGCTTGTAACATTTTTGTGAATATTGAATGAACAACAAGTCAAGAAGGCGCGAATCAAGTTTACAACACAATTTTCAAATACATCACAGGTTATATGTTGTCAATGTCAACATATTACACAAATGAAACTAAATCTGTATAATCACCTAGTTACCTACATATTTTTTTCTGCACAGTAATAATTTTATTTTAATATGCACGTATGTACAAAACACGCAATTCATTCACAAGCATTCTTGCATAAATTAAACAAGTTTATTAGTTTTTTTTATTGTGACCCGTAAAATATGTTAATGACTAATCATATTAATAGGATTAGAATAATAAGTGCCGTATGATAATAATTGTACAATTTTATATTTAAATTCAATAAATTGCCTTTTTCCATGTGTAACGCCATTTTTCTTTATCATTTTATTAGGTCTTATGAATTATCTATTTATTTAATTATGACATAGATGTAATTTATTAAAAACATTTGAATGACATTTTGTAAGTAAACGTTAGGTCGGTCTATGTCCAGCAGTGGACTTCTTGTGGCTGATAATTAAAATCGTAGAAAAAGTTTTTACTGTGCGGGACATGCAGTAATGCATTTTCCTGACTTTAAACAAAAAAAAAGGTACCTATAGGTACTACCTATGTTTGTGCTTAGGTGACAGTCGTTATTCCAAGTCCGTTAAGGCCCATTCACACGACGCCAGTTTAAGGGCGGAGCACACAGCATGCAGCGTAGCGCAGCGTAGCGCAGCGCAGCACAGCGCGTTGCCGCGTATGCTGTACAGCGCTGTGCAGCTACACGTCGTGCGTTTGGTGTGTCCTTTCTCATAATATTGCATAGATTACAACGCCATAAGCTGCAACGCGTTGTGCTGCGGTGCATGCGGTGTGCTCAGCCCTTTATTTCCGGTTGCATACAATAATGTTATAACAATAATTAACATGCATCGTTTAAAAATTCTTAAAGGACAATTTTATTATTGCTCCCACTAGACTGCATGCAATTACTGCTCTTGAAGATGCACGTTGAGCTCTACACTTGCATTACAATTTTGCTCTTATGACATAGAACTTAATAATGGTATAAAGTCCAAATGTAAATGTCGACCTGCTCTTGACTGTACAAGAAACTGGAGTCGTCTAAATGGGCCTTTAACAACGAGTAGCTGGAATACTGACATCAGCTAACTCACATTTAATACCAATTGCGTACAAAATTAACTCGTGCCAATATCATGCAAATCCGTTTAGCCGTTTGCCTGATTGAATAACAAATCAAATTCACGTTTATAACATTAGTACTTGTTTACGTTGTCTTACTCGTTGTACCCATAATTCAAGCCCAGCAAAATATATCGCAAATTCAAATGTGAGTTGCCACCCATTTCATGTCTTTACCTACTGTTCGCATCTGATTCTGTTACAAATCTGCCCGGATGCATACTAATTACAATTAGACCTTTTTTAGGGATACGTTACAAGGAATGAGAATGAGTTTCAGTTGTTTATATACTGGATTTGTAATCTATTTACATAAAAACAATTAAAATTATTGTGTATTAATTAATTTTGGTAAGCTAAAAGTAAAAAAATTTGAGGTAAATAAAGGTATATATCTTTTCTCTTTATCAAAAATATATAAAGAAAACCCTTAGAGGATACTTTCTTCTCGATTATATTAAAGTAAACCTTTACATATTCTTTATAGCCTAACTTTAAAGACCCCACGGGCCCTCAAGATAAAATTCATTGTAAATCACAAGTCTTTGCCAGTCGTAAAGGCACCACAATTTTCTTCGCCGCGGTCCAAGCAGTTAGCAGTAAATCTCAAATAGCTGGCATTCCGAGATCGCTTAATCAAAATAGTTTAACTGTAATTAGTTGTATGCTCCGAATAGAGATTGTGAATAGATCAGTTGGAGTTGCGACTGCCCAATTCTGGGTGCGTTGTTCGCTTATTACTTACCGTAATGTGCCCCTTAACTTTTATGGGGCGAAGTTGGGAATGGCCTGCCCGGGCTCACAGGGGACTAATATAGGGCAAGAGTTTTATCAGTTGCGACTTTTGTTTAAATTTGTATTAATTTTATGATACCAATTTCAAAAGAACGCGCCTGCGCTAATCTCTCGATACAACATCGGATTAAAGGATTTTTTTAGGAATTTATAATTTGATTTGTTCTTAATTAAATATTTTTTCTTTTTTAGGTAAGAGACTGACAAATGAAGACTTCAATGGGTACTGTATATCTCGCTTCTAGTAACAATTTGTCACCACAATAAGCGAACTCATTCCCCGTTATGTCAAGTTTATTATTATTCGCCAAGTTTTGACAGTTTTTCAATTAGCTATCGAGTTAAGATCAATTAATTGGTGCCGTTTTTGATCATGCGAAAGCAATTAAATAGATAATATCGCATAATAATGTTGTACGTACATCCTGTGCCTCCAACTTGGCCTATAAATCTGCCGCCCTTTACACTTCATCGAATAATAGAGAAGGGTTCTGTAGAACAATTACTCTGGAATATATTAGGGAGATCTGGGGGCGAGTAATTCCGGGATATTAACTTATCTCAGGTGCGTGCGCCACTGAATATACAAAGTGCCTACTTACACTGTCATCGCTGCAGATTGGCTACTGATGGCAATAGCTTTTTCTTTTTAAGTTCAAAATGTATTCCGTTAATAATTAATGTGATATCATTGATGAGTACAGAAGTTAAGTATGTATAACAAAGAATTTTTTGAAAAAAAAAAAAAGGTTTAGTAAACAGTTCATACATTCTATAACATATCAATAACTCATTAAAAGTCTTCCACAAAAATACTAAGTACATTTTCACTCAATACTAGATTTTATAATGTACCTACGTGTAATTTCAAGTATTTATTTGGTTATTTTTTAATTGAGTAACAAACATGTAAACATTCAACAATATTAGTAAAATTAAAATTTATTTGATATTATATTTCTATACCAGCCAAATGGTTTCAAGTAATAACCTCGTGTGTATAATATATTTAAACTACGAGCAAGTATGAAGCCGGGTGTGTCTCGGAGGAATACTGTGTCGCCGCCGTTACGTTGAAAGCTTTCAATTTTTGATGTTCTAAGTTGTAAGTGTGACATGAAATCGACGTATTTCATGCATGGATTATTTTAAAATTGTATTAAAAAAATATTTGCTATGAAACGTTACAGTTAACTTAGCAACTGTTTAAAAAACGTGCAGGTTGATTTTGACCCCTTTTTTTTTATACCACAAAGTTGGCTAGCAAGCATACGGCCCGCCTGATGGTAAGCATCACCGTAGCCTATAGACGCTTGCATTACCGGAGGTATCACTCACGCGTTGCCAACCCTCCCAATCCCCTCAAGTGGAACTCTGGAGACCTTACTCACCGTAGGAACACAACATGGCCAAGACCAATGCTATTTGGCTACGATCTTCTGTAAGGTGGAGGAGGTATAACATAAAGAATTTATTTCTGCTGTTCTCGTTCCCATTATGGTTTCCTATGATAGTAATTATTCAAGCTTAGATTCATAGCTTTGATCGACTGCTGGGTACTGGGTATAAGCGTTCTTTCGTCTACGCCAACAGTCTCTATCCTGAGCCATCATTATCGTCCAGATTACAAACTTAACGTGAGATTTTTTGGCGTGTTAGTAATAGACATACGAACATACGCCCTAACTTTATTATTTTAATAGAAAAGAATTAAAAGTTATTATTGATAACATCAAATATCACGCATCGATTGAGTATACCCATCACATTTTCCGTTTGTCATAGATTTGTAGCGAACAACTTGTGAAATATTAGATGGCATAGCATAGAAATTGTATGTAAGTAATTGGATAAGTTTATGCGCGATCTCGTCTCGTGTATCTGTCTGAATTGTTCCAGTCAGAAGTTACGTTATCACGGTTGCTCGTATATTCGTAGCAATTTGAGGGGTTCGTCTTGGAATGAGAATTTATAAAAAGAATATTGAACGGCGGTGGTCAATGTACCTATTTATAAAAAACAATTGCAAAGTAGGGAGGACATCGATCACAAGTCTTAATTAATTCACATGTAACGCCATGAGAAGAGAAAATCATTGCTACAAAATTAAATAATAATAACAAAACAGCGGGCTGTAAGGGTGAAATATGTACCTATTACCCCCCTCCAGGCAGTCTTCGGGAGGCACTCAGCGACGTCAAGTCCCTGGCTGGCTTCCTGGAGGTATAAGGATGGCTGGAGTAATCCAGCTCCCACTCTTTGCACGCACAAAGGGCACATAGGTTGCCTTATTGCGGAGAAGGCCCGCAAGACAATGACAACGACATTACCATATATGTGTTATAATACACATAGACATAAGACACTTTTTTAATTGTAAAAAACGAAATAGCAAATTTTAGATTACTATTTTTTAAAAGGAAAAGATTTGATACTTATTTCGTTTCCATTATTGGATTAATTAGAAAAAAAATTACGGAATTGATAAAGAAACAAAGCCGAGGTGTCTGACGCTATTAGAGCAATAAATGAGTTATATAGCACTTCGCGTATAAATTCTTTTATTATTATTTTTTTAATCTGCCAGTATCTTCGGAATCTTGCCTAAAGGGACTCCTTTTAATAATATATTTTAGTTATTTTATTAAATTTTTTAAGGTTTTTAGTTTTAGGTTCATTATAATTTGTTTATAATAATATGTTTAGTTTAGTTTTAGTTTTAGAAGTAATAAAAATTAAGTAGGTACTTTTAATTCTATAATTATAAAATTTTCTCGATAAAGCCGAGATGAAAAGTCTCTTTATATCTATAACGCTGTCTATTAAGACCCTGAACTCGCGCGATGACTCTACCGCAAACGTTCGCGTAGAAATAAGATTTGTTGGAAAAGGACACCGTAAACCTGGCACTTACTGTGTTTTATACCTTTTTCATGACACTTAAAATTTAATGTGCCCTTGGTAAAATGTTATTCAATGATAATGGAATAATTTTGAACAAGTGGAAAAGGTTAATATCTATAAAACGTTGACAGTACGTAGTTGACGATATGATACTAAACATGACAAGAACATTCTTATAACAATACAAGTACCCATAGTGCTCTAATGTAGGTAACTTATATTAATTAGTTTGAAAGGGTATACTTTAGTTAGAGACTACAGTGACGGGACAAGCCCACCTCACATTCCCACAACTGTGTCTCTTGTAAAGCCAGGATCAAAAACGGCGACCTCAGATTGACAATAACACTACCGTGTTTTGACTTGTGTGTTTTTGAAATGAAAACTTCTTTAGCGGCGCTTGGCACTTTTTTTAGATGGGTAAAAAATGTTAAACTCGCGTCAGATCCGTAGCCTCATCGAAAAAGCGTAAGATTTCCTTACCATTCCAAAATATTCAAAAATGTACAATGTTGATGTTTAAGTTTTCACTTCTGCCGGCACTCCCGGAGTGCAACCCGTCCTTTTTTTATACCCGTTATATTTTCATGTCTTACTTTTAATTGTTCATCTCTGCAACACAATCTTTCATAGATGCCTCTCATAATAGCTGGAGTAAACGGAGTGAGACTCAAAGTTAGTAATTAGCCCCGGCCTGCCCTGGTTTACCACCGTGAAAATGCTCACGGCAATGATTGCGCCAGTAAAATTTCGCTGTAAAAAGTAACTTTACAGAACAGAAGTATTATTAACATTTGGCTATTAAATAAATGATGACTGTGTTGTAATAGTGAATGGTAATTATTATTCTACAACAAAAGATTATAAAATCATTGTGGGTGTGGTGGGTTAGGAAAAATAAAATGCAAATTCAGTCAGAAAGCAATTTAGCTATTGAGCAAATATCTAATATCTATAATTGAGAAACTATATGTTTTACAATATAGCTTGTCGAAGTCATAAATGTAGGCACATAAACCTAGATAATATCAGTTGAGTAAAGTTCGGGCTCGGTTAATGAGCAATTCAAAGGCTATTGAGAAACACCGTCTACGGATTGGCCAGTAATCCTTGAATATGAGTTCTAGTCTGGAGGAGTGATTACGCAATGGATCGTAAGTCGTCTGCGCCCGACTCCGCCTGCCTTCTAGTAATCCGCTCGACGGCAGGGGTCTTAACCGGGACACGCGAATTTCAGGCCACTTCCAAAGTATTACACGCTTCATTTCAAAGTCATGTGCTTACTTTTGCCCCGGGGAAACACAAGAGTTTTAAGTCGACAGAAATTCAACGGTTTGCTACAAAAATGTTACCGTTTATCCGTCGTGTTTGAGCTAGATTTTTAGTTTTTCAGTTAAGTTTTTAGTAGCTCATTTATCTTAAACTTCAACGCTGTTCGTAAGAGAAATTTGTAGAATAAAACTTATATTTTTATTGTCTACTTCATGGTTTATTTTGCTTTGAAATGGCCGAATAAGTTTAATGATATCACCGTGGAAAAAGAATTGCCGGCTAGCACTGCGAACTTCATATTCATGTCTACAATAAAACAGCAAAAGTAACGTATAAATCACAGCTAAAACAGTTTCGGTGTCAACATACCCATTCACACGAGCCATAGAGGGTGTACAAACAACGAAATCTAGTACAAACTGAAGCATTCTACCCGATTTATCAGAGGAATGTATCACCATAACGCTTCCAGATTTACTTGCGTCGGTATGTCATAAGCTGAATGGGGGATATTCGCCTTCGATACCGCAATCAGCAAGATAAGCCTCCCCGTTCCCCCCCTTTCTCGCTCCTTTATTTAAAGCGTTACTTTTCTTGTTTTGACGCCGGCTTAAGAAAATTAACTCGATCAACTCGGTCGGGTCTACGAGAAACCGAATTGGCTAAGTTAGAAATTGCGATGAATAAGAACAAAACAATAATACAGGCGCGGGCGCGGCACGTGACTGAAAACGAAATTGTGAATTGCTAGTTTTTGTTTACAGTTAACTGCACGTAAAGCATTATAGATTTGGATTGTGTGCCATTTTTAAACACGAAATTACCAAATAATAAATTATTAAAATATAACATCTAAGTATTGAATCTCCAATCAAAACTAATTTTGTTACTATTAAAATGAAATGTATTATGATTTTATTAAATATTAAATAAAAGCTTTTAAAAATTAAAGACACTTTAGGGCCGGTTTCATAATGTCCTGTTAAGTTCCAGATAGCCTTTCTGTCAAATAAACTGCAAATCAGTCAAAAACAAATCAAATTGTCAAAAAAGCATAATATAAAAGCTATAGAGATCAGCTATCGGGGACTTTGTTTGTAATTAAACAACGACCAGACATGATTTCGAAATATGTTCAGAAGACTGCCAAAAGGTTACATATAATATTAACAAAACAAATGAAAAATATGACACCATTATTTACACGGAGATGACACGATCACAAATCTGTCATGAGATGAGCGTATCCCTTCGTGATGAATAACGAATGATGTAGGGAAATGTGGAGATATGACGACGATTATCTCGGTCAATCTGCATTAAAATATTACACGGAGGTTTTTATTTTTTCATTATCCAACTTGAAATAGTATAATTTTATAATATGGACGGGTGGTGGAGGTTTGGTATTTATTTCACGTAGAAACGGCCTAGTTAATAAACAAAGATAAACACATAGAATAATATTTAATGCTGTAGATATATCAGTCCGGAAATGGAAACAACGGGAACGATCCATAAAAAAATACTTGACAAACACGATAGGAATGCATGACTAGCCATTCGACATGACATGAAGATGTCTGTACGTCAAATGAAATCTATATATATAAAAGGAGAAGCTGAATGACTGACTGACTATCAACGCAGGGCCTAAACTATAAGGGTTAGAAACTTGAAATTTTGCACAGGGGTTCCTTTTATAACCTAGGGGAGCACTAAGAAAGGATTTTTCAAAATTCCCACGGGAAAGCGAGATATACGCAAACGAAGTTGCGCGGGTTTCGAGCATTGTATAATTAATAAATGTACATGTACATTGTTTAAAGAAAAGGTAGATAAATCGTAACATGTACCTTAGTTTCAAGAAAGTAGAACTGAACTTAATATTATCAGGACCAAAAACAGTCACATGATTTATTTCATTCTGATAAGGCACCCTTCTAGCTGTGGCTTTGTTTCAGAGGTGGGAAAGATAAAACCCACTTTTAAACTTTCCGAAGGGGTTGAATGACGATTCCACTTGATATGAAAAGGAAAATTTTAACTTACTAAAGAGACTTTAAAAGTTTCTGAAATAATAGGGTTCTTTTTATTCGAACTTTACAAATAGATAAACGCTTTTCATTTAAAAATTGAAGTTTAGGTTTCAACGGTATACCAGAAGAAAATCAAGGGCATACGTGAAAAGGCTTTTTGTTTTTCCTACATTAAATTTAAGCAATATTAACGTTACCGACCGAACCTTGTTTCATAATTGGCTATAAACTCATAATTCATAGAAACAAAAGAGGAATGGCAACCGACTGTATTGGTGTGATTCCAATTAACATCGTGCAATTGAGCCGACCGAGATAGGTGATTCTCTAAACAACAGCTCAAAACAAAGACTCATTCCGAGCATTGTACATCGACCAGGCAACGCGACTTAATGACAACATTCGAGGAAACGTTAATTAAACCAACAATGATGCCCCGAATAAGATACTTTCAGCCCTTCTGCTACTGATAACAATTTAATTCGTCGAATTAATTTTAGCCGAATTACATTTTTTGTTCTTGTTATGTCTGTTTAACTTTTAAAACAAAGGGAGCTGCGATTTCCGTGGGAAATTTCACTTTATTACTTTTATTGAATGTACATTTCTTTGGTGTTGATTTTATAACTTTATTTCGGTAAATTTTAAAAACGTACGCGTCGTTAAAATTTACAATTTACATAGGTAAATGAATTCAATAACGTCTACGATTGAAGCAAAAAGGTTGGATTTGGGATTCAGCAATTTTTTTGCTGTAGGGTGGAAATAAAACAGGGACGTTTAGGTAGCCTATCAAAGTTACTGCTGATTTGTCAGTCGTGAAGGAACAGGAACAAAGAGACAAAGTCTTAAAACTTTAATGTTTTCCATTCGCCGAACCGTTGCGGATGGTTTTGTATTGCTGTGGTTTTATGAAGAAAACAAAGGAGAGAAATAAAAGAAATTTGGCACAGGTCTGCAGTTCGGGATCCGGCTTGAGTCGAATGGACAATGAATCGGCGAAAATTCGCCCCACTTACATATTATTTGTGCTCCCTAATATAATAGCATCGAGCTCCGCGAATCTTAAAACACTGCTTCTTTTTCATGTAAATCGATATGACGACCTTGTGGAAAATATGGTATTTTTCGTGAATTATACAGGGTGAGGGCGAAGCCTTCTATACAGACGCGTATAATATCGTTGGGGCAGCTGTCATCCATCATTCCGCTCACTTCATTAGGCATAACGTCCAAAATATAAAGCATGTTGTCCGTTAACCGAGCGCGGAGCGTTCAATGCCCAACCCAATCCAGAATAATGTATATTGGTATACAATGTCCCTGAATACAGTCGCAGTATATCTACATTTTTATTATCGATTCAAACATTTCATTTACCCGGTGAAACTATCACATTGACTTGTTTATCTCGGTATATACAAATATAATCACGAACAGAAAGGATTATTTTCATAAAGAATACATACTTGAATAATAAAATATACGTATATATGAGTACGGCAAACGTGATAAATATTATCTGGAAAGCTGAACGTACCGCATACACAATTCAGAAAAGTCGTCTCAACTTGCCGCCAAATTCATATAAAAATTCATTGGAAGCGATATCTTTTGTTTAACGTATGAGAATGATTGCGTGGAAGACATGAATATTGCTCTTTTCAGAAAGTTACACGACCGACCCAATGTTATAGAGACGGTACGTATCGCACCAAAATATATAGAGTTAATTTACATTTCAATTTATATTCTCATAAAGGTACACCATTGTGTGCTCTTAGATAAGGATTCATATAATAGAATAAGATTCCGTACACACATTCATAAGAAAAGCAATTTGATTTCACTGTGAGAATATTCACTCTACTTCTTCGTTCAAATCAAATCACGAACGGAACATGGTAAAATAAAGAAACGTTTTTTTTGTACTACATATGAAATTTTGCGGAAAACGTATAAATTCAGAATATTGAAACAGGAAGATATTAAAAGTAAAAAATATAAATATACATAAAATTAAACAGAATTCTGAAATTTGATACATGATAAATGAACATTAACAAATTATATGCAAAATATTTGTCAATAAAATCGTTAAGGATACGTCACGTCACGTCGCGTCGTAGGATACGTTCATATGATTAGCGGAAAGACAAAGAAAAATATTAATTATGCCACTAAAAAGAAAAGTAACTAGTGGGACGTATAAATCCGTAGATTATGTTATTGACAGGAATATCTCGGCACTGTTTCTTGATGTTCCTTTTGTCAATATGAAAGCAACACTTTAATCAATCAATGGAGGAGATCCAACTACTAAAACATAAGAACGTGAGCTTTTGTAAACAAGTGTAGATTTTCGCGTATTGCGGTTTCCCACGGTGTGGGGCGACGGCAACGCCTCCGACCGAAAGATTCGCCAGTGTTTGTTCAATACCGTATCCGCATAAGTTGCGTGAAATTGATATCAGCTCTTTACACACGATCCTCTGTTTGCCTATAGTGAATCGTTATTACAATCGTGATGGGATCTCCAACTTACAAGGCGCTTGATGTATTTTTACTCACGCAATCGCAAATGTAACTTAGCCACTGCCTTTTCTGTTATGATATATGAGATTTGTAACATTGAACATTGTTCTCGTAAAGGAAAATGTAACGCAAATGGAGCTATACATTTTATTGTATTTATTTTATTAACTACAATGTAATATTGTTAAAATTATGATAATGATAACGAAAATTCATTGTAATCCATGTACGTACATTGCAACCGAATAAATGATTTATCTATTAATCTTAATTTAATAATTAAATGTTATTATTTTATTTTATTTTACTTTTACTGATTGTTATTTATTATTTCATCTTGTAAGTTACATACGTAAGTAATTTATGGTCCATAGTTAATGAGAGCAACCAAAAATTTTATGGATATTATGTCACACAGGGATGCTTTTATTTTCCCATTTGAACAAATGCTATTTGTTTATTTTATTGCCCTACACCATAAAGTGTTATGACTCTTGGGAGGCGTTAACCTCCGTATCGATGGTCGGGTTTGAAATGTGTTTTCCCTCTGTCTTTGTTCAGACTTTCCTTCCCAGTAGATTTCTTGTTCAGTTTCCTTTGAATCTGCTATTTGTAACCCACAAGTTTCGGAATTCCAAAAGTATGTCAGTATTACTTCAGGAAGTTTATGACAAAATGTTATTTCTTTGTTAGAATTAACACGTTTCTAGTTATTTTTATTATATAAAATGTCTACATTGATTGATAATTTACAGACCATAGCTTTCTAAATGTAAAGGTCTGCCCTTTACGACACACGAGGTAACACGACGGATTTTTTTATGGACATTACATTAGCAAGAAATTACAAGAGTTTTTATACCAAAACATAGACCAGGATTAAAAATCTACAAAGATAAAATATAGTCGTGATATACTGTTTTACGTTATCCAAGGCATAGGTGAAATGGGAACATTAGATTTTAATCTTCATATCATTAGGTATGAAACACAAAAGAATCCAAAGATGGAAACTTACGAGGTGTTCCCGAAGCGATATAACGCGAGATAGGGTCCTTCCCTTCCGCACCATATACGGCCTATTCATTGCGCGGGGTTACAAAATTTTATTTCAAGTTAAATTGTGTTCCTAACTCAGCCACTTCTTATTTATTGGGGTGGGTATTGACGCCCGGGGGTTCGTCACACGTGCAATGTCGACCTAATATCAAAGTCAATGGGACCCTTTGTCATCGCTACTGCCAATTTAGAAATGCATTTTGGTTGTAAGTGGCTCTATTATTGCATTTTTTCTGGATCAATTTCTTTGAATAGATTTCATAGTAGCTTTATTATCTATTGTTTTATTTCCCTTACATTCTTTCTTTGTCCTTGTACCCATTTGTAAAAACACAGGCTATTCAAGTTACTAGCCTGAGGATGAAGATGTTAGAAGAACCACTCAGTAGCTTTACTGATTTGTGCTCATGGGTTTGTTAACTTACCAAGTGAAATATAAACCCTTGGTGATGAATAAACTTATATTACATTGTTGTATTTAAAAAAAAAATTTAAGAGTCAGCGCAATGCGCAAGATGTCAGAGCATTACACAGACGTTATCTATATCTTCTAGTGTCAGTTTCCGAGATTTATGAGATGTTGTTAGTATATCTATCAGATAAATAGTTAAAAAAAGTCGTACCAATTCTGTCAATAATTGGAAATTCTAATCTAGCACGACTGAAAGTTACAGCTTGTAATATTCTTAAGCTAACTTAAATACTTAAGTGTAATGCACGAGAAAGATATTCCAACATGGAGTTTGATAAGTTACCTAATGAGAATATAGAGAAAACGTATGCTGTAAGAAACGTTACGAGACATAAAGAGGCTACTGATGTTAACGACAGAAGTTTGACAATATTACTTATTACTTTTCTCTGTAATAAAACAGATAGCAATTTCGATTTAGACATAAGTTGATTGGATTTGTAAGGGCTTTGTAGAAGATACCAATTTATGAAAACAAAAAGTAATGAAAGAAGATATTTTTGGGGTTCACGGTTATAATCTTCGACTGGGGATAGGCACAGTGCTCGTAAAGATGCCAACAGCAAAGTATCCTACTTCTTTTGATATTTAATGTAGTTCCGCTGCTTACTGTGCTTCAATGATGGATATATACTTCAATACTCAGCAATAGATGGAGTGATTCAATAGGAAGGTTTATATGTATAACTAGCTTTTCCCCGCGGCCTCGCTCGCGTTAATTTTATGACATATGTAGATCTGTTGGCCGATAGCATCCCATACAGCGTACAGTAGAAAAAATATTTTCCCTTGTTGGGCTTTGTACCCCTGACAACATATATAAAAATTTTCATAATGATCGGCTGATTAGTCAAGCCGTGAAGGAACAACAAACAAACAAACTCATTTTCTCATTTATAATATTAGTATGAAGTATGATGGAAATATTTTTTTTCGCAATTCGGGAACCGCTAACGAAGTTGCGCAGGTTTCGCTAGTAAATAATAAAACGTAATTGTAAAAAATACCTAAACATTAAAGAAATTACTTTGTATAAAAATAAATAAGTAAGGTCAGTTGGGGTAAGGCCGCTACCAAGGCAAGACTACCAGTGCCTGATAACTCGAGAAGTACACCTTCCTATTTTATTTTGATATACTAGTTATAAAGCGGACACGGTTAATATCTCCATTTAAAACACAGAAGTCGCTACTGCCACAAATATGACCACCACATCGAAAATAAAAACGGACATTTAAAAAGTTAAGAATGCTAGGTGTAAGATAGTTTTATTTTTGTATTTTTTGTGAAAAAGAACGTTCCTATCGAGTTGTCACGGACATAAGTAGCATCATAAAGATATGGGCTTTAAAATAATGTTAGTCGTTAAACGTAAAATAAAGAGGTTTCTGTAATATTTTACTTTGAAAAAACATAACCCGAAAAGATTAAGTGGGGTAAAATTACAAGTGAGCCCGGAGTAAGTATAAAACATGCTAAATTTGCTGTATATCAGGAGTAATAAACATTTTTCGAATGAATACTACTGAGAAGTGCTGTACACAATTATATTATTATGGCAGGTTAGTATAAGATATCTTGTCTGGTTTCCGGACTGGGTTTTGTGAATCATATGTTGGACTTGCCCTGTTTTTTTATTTACTTAAATTACTACAAAACTATAAGGTTTTTCTGTTGTACCTACGATTCAAAATATTCGTTTTCCTTTTATGATATAAAATACGCACGCACACCACCACTTGCCAATTAGATGCATCCATTTTAATATCCAAAATTAGTACGTTGTGGTTATATTTTTTATCTACCCTACTATTTAGTTGTAAATCCGCTTATTCGTTTATACATATTTTTTGCATTATATAATTTTAAAATAGTTTTCTACATTGCATGCTTCGTCATCTGCTCGAACCAGGATGTATTAAAGCAATCCTACAAAATTTTAATTATTTTAATCTCATGTAAGTGACTTATTATAATGTCTTATGAGAAATAAATTCTTTAAACCGATGAGGGTGCCTATTTTTGAAAAAATGTGTAAAGTAAACATTTAAATATAAAAAAAACTAACTGATAGTCATACATACCCCGATTGGCAGGGCAAGACTACCAGTTTACAGGTTTTACATTTTCCTTATTATTACTGTTTTTAACGAATTTTGTGGCAAAAACTTCATAGTATTTTAAAGCTTAATTTATATTTTAGATCCCTGTATATTTAATTTAACTCTAGGTCAAACAATTTCTGCATAAAACCCGATAAATTCACAATAAAGTAAGTCTATCTTACCCCACCTGACCTTATGTATTGTTTCTTGATGACGTTTATAAACACTTCTAAGGATTCATAAGATTCACTAAAATACGTTTCTTTATTTGAGGGTAAACTGAAACCTACGATACGAGCGGAATGTCTTTGTGACTCCTCGTCCGAGACAGCAAAACCCTGTGATGAAATCTAAATTAAATTTAATACCAATGTTTTATCTAAGAGTCTCTATTTTAATTTACTTATCAACAAAATGAATAAAGTTACGAGAGACATCTTGCGGCGTCGGCGTATCGGAGACCCCTCAAGTGTGCCTTGTTTTATTCATAGGCCTTTTTGAATAAAGATGAAAATATAAAAGCAGGTCACAGAAAACGTTGACTAGGGGCTAATGTGGACTGGGGTTAATAGTCATACATATTAATGGAAAAAATAATATGTTGCCCTCTCTGTGACACGTACGTATGACATGGAGGTAAACAATCTCCACGGTTAATGAGCAGCGTTGAAAAATGTTTGCATATTCATATACACTGTGCAAACAAGTTCGGACATTATCAAACATATTATTTATTAATGTCGTTTACTGTAAATGTCCAATTCGGTGTTGCATCAATATTTTATGTCGTATGTTTTATTTTTTGCGACATCAAAGTGTTAAGCATCGGAGTTCAAATAAAATACTTTAGCTTTTTGGGCATCAAAAACAAACAACAATGGGTGCATAATGTAAGTAGAAATAAACATAGCAGACAGCAATATCGATTCCAATACTCAAGTACCAATGGCGATTTCGACATATGGTCTCTTAATTCTTAATTTTAATTGGGCATGCAATTTCGTGCATTTGTATGCCCACAATCACAAAGAGAATTATCAAATACCTTTAACATATTTGGTGGTGCTTAGATGGGATTGAAAATTAATAAAGTCAAAGCTGCTTGACTACCATTTTACTGACAGACAGATAGTAAACTTTGGTTATTTGATAAATAGAATAATATAGATTACACATACAAAGCTTTAAAATAAACTGAGCGAGAACGATAACATTTGAATTATGGTGTTAAATACAATTTCTTGCCTCTACCAAGTATTTTTTGCATCTTGAAAGCTACAGAGTGTAATAAATAATATTTTTGTACAGTTTTCCCTCTGAGTAAAATATTTTTTATGAAATAGATATTTATGGCATTGTGCTCGCATGAGAAATGAAACATCTATCTAACGAGAGGTCTTGGAAAACGTGACCGCTTTGTTAAAAAATAACAAAAACAAAATGTGATGACGAGTTCTAATTAGTTACCGGCTGTATAAAGAGGGTGGCAGGTCCGTCGGCAGGGCGCGTTTATAACTTTAATCACGTTTGGATATTTCGAGTAATACCTAGACCCTGCGAAAGGGGAAAGTGGTGAAAATAACAATTTTGTTGGGTACGTGCTTCAAATACGTACCTGAGTTAAGTTCCACGCTTGTGACGTGCCTGATATATTTCTCTTAGCTTCTCTTAGACCGAAATGTCAGACCTGTTGCTTGTGACATGCTTAGTAGAAAGGTAAGTTTTAGTTTAGGTAATACAATAGTTAAATTAATTGCAGAGAACATGTTTTGTGTAATGATTTGACTATTAAAAGACTTTTTGATAGATAATGAAATTTTAGAGCATCGTACAACATGGAAAACATATCTTGTCAAACTTGTGGTAGCTTAAATACCTTTGACTGTACCAATCATTTTAACAGAATATAACGCAGAGTATGCAGACTGACAAGTGGTCGTTTAACAAAAAAAAAAGAGAGACAACTTATTAAAATATATATTTTTCTTAATCTATTAGAGTTTCTTTTGGCACACGGTACGAATCACACGTGTATGAAGATTTAATTCCGGTTTATGAAAAAGAAACAAGGCGCTCCGAACGGGCCACACTTTTACAGCCACTTATGCCTTTCATCTCTCGTGATAAATGAGTGTTGTCGGAGTTTTAGTGCGCGCCACGTGCTCGTTACGGTCTCCACGCCCGCTCGAGTGAGATACCAACTTGAAGAGTGAGGGTACAAACAACCGGCCCATTTCACTTGCTCCATTATTATTGCTACCCGGCCCGGCCGGTCGATAATGACGTTTACAGATACAACAAACAAAGTAAACAGCAAACAACGTTATAAGTTCTTATAAGCCATTTCACGTATGAATAACTTCAATATTTCCTAATAATATTGACACAGAAGTATTGACTAACGAATCGTATTACTACGCATAAAACAAGGACGCTTTTCCCTTTCGCCGTTTTCCGCATTTCAAAGTCAACAGCCTCGCCCCGCCTGTCGGCTTTTCTCTCGCTAATGTCGTCATCTTTATTCCAGCCGGTCGTGAATATTACTGGATGCCTACGTGGGCATTCGCCGCTGTCACTAAACTTCGACCGGACTTATAAATTATAAGAGAGTAAATAGCCTACCAAATTCCTTGAGACGAATCAATTCTTTAATACTCAAACGACGAAAGTTTAAAGGAAATTTACAACGTGAGCGTTTAATGAAAGCGAAGAGTCGAAGGGTTGTGTTTTCCTGCTACTTTCCTTAAAATTCTAACGTGCGATATTTTTCCGTTCAGTGCCCCCTAAAGAGTCGTTTTGCTCCTCACTCGCACATATTTGTTCGGGATTGCACAGCTACTTTAACCTGTGTGTAGGAAGAATCTGGACTTATTGTATCAGATAATAATGTTTGTTCTACGGAAGGGAATATTGGCACGAACGCCGGAAACATCGATTCGTTTTATGGAACACTCGCATCCGATGTTATTTCTCGTGTGGATCTGGAGGTATTAAAAGGAGGTTGACACTGATTTTAAGAGTTTGCCTCATGGATAATGGTTTTGAAAGTAGTGTGGCGTTAGATACGGATCGCTCATCTTTATTCAGACGACGTTCATGAATAACACAGAGACTGTAAATACAACTCCGTAGGGAGCTGAACTAGTGATAACAGAGACGCCACGGGAAAACGTTAAGGGTAATTCAGTTCAGGATCTTTATTACGGCATCAGTGCGAAGTTTGGGCCTTAAGTGGGGATAAGGTACATATAATACGAGATTAGAGAAGTACTCCGCTGAATTATTAAATGCACATAGATTCTCAAGTTTATAACTTCGGGAATCCGTGGGTTGCGATAATGTATCAGTCATAAATCAGACAAGTTCCAAATACTAATAAAATTGACCCGAGAGTACTCTCGTAGTTCTGAACTGTTGAAGTGAGATTGAAACTGTCTGTGTGATAGATGTCTTGACCCTTAGGATTACAATTGTAATAATTGGATTGAAATACGGGTGCCAGATTGGATAATCAAAATATATAGTCCAAATGTTGATATCTTGCGTCTTCTCGTATATCTTCAGAACTATGACCAATAAACCATGAAGTTTGGTTGTTTGACCGCATTAATATTTGGTAGGATTAAAAAAAAATTTTGTTCCAGGACGACCAAAACGAACAATAAAAATAAAAATAATACATTATAGTTCAACATTATATATTTTAATGACTTTTTGCCTTTTAGCAGAAACGGACAGTTCATAAGTTACGATAAATAATATATTAATACTAGAGCGCAATATGTTTCATCGCCAGTTTAAAACTAAAAATATTGTAGAACTTTTAAAAGTATTCTCATGTCAGCAAATATTACGAGTTTAGTGTTTGTTGAAATATGACAGACTGAATTTTTTGCGCATGTTGATTGACATATTTACGGAACTAAAACAAGCCATGCCTTTGTGGGCTTACAATTTCGATACACATCATGGATTACTAACAGTAGACACACATCGATCATGGATTAGACTAGAATCACTAGATACTTCGTGTGCAAGTGACGTCAAGAAAGGATTAACAGTGTTTTCAGGACATCTGACCGATAACAGGCTATATTTAGATGTTCTATGGCGTAGCGTATATGGTCACTGACTTAGTTATGGATGTTTTTATGATAAAGTGGTAACTGCCGCTTATGCACTGTCAAGTCAATGCGTTGTTGCCACAGGAAACATGGGAATAGAAAGATAACGGAGCGATGTGGAGAGATCCGAATCTCTCACTCAACATTGCTGTTTCACGACGATATTTTGAAAGAAGGTGGTACTTCCTAGGTAGCGTTAGCTAACTTAATGAAAGCTCTACCACTCCTAAAAAAAATTTGACATTATTTTCCTACGAAAATCCGACCCACATATAAATCTTTGCTTTTGATTATGGATTGACAGGTATGTGCGTTGCTCACAAATGAACCTTTCAATCAATACATTATTAATAACTATAACATGTTCATATATTTTTTTATTTAACACGTTTTTTATTGAAGTAGGAAGCAAGTTAGCAGGCATAGTTTAGACAGATACAGATATTAATCTTTATGACATGTTCTTTATTTTAGAACGAGGACAAATTCCTTGTAAGTATATTTTAAATTGCATGTATCCTTGTAAGTTGGGAATCAATTATAATATTTCACAATGGTAGGCGCGAAAAAAAGACGGAAATGAGTTTTCGTGTAGTAGGAAAAGCATCTAAAAATATTTTACAAGATTTTGTTTTACTCTACCACTTTTTGATGCAAGCTGTACACCCCCGAGATGTTCAGTGAAAACGAGTGTGGACGTCTTCGTCTTCACTTTTACTTTCTCTTCTAATTTTATCGGTATTAGCATGTCAATATGTATTTTTATACCAAATTACATTTTTCTTGTAAGTAGTGAAATTATAGAAAAAGAAAAAAACAGCAGTTACATTTTGCCTGTTAATATCCTGTATTAACTTGTATTAATTTTACTAGCTGTTCTCCACTATTCTAAAGTATTAGAATACCATCTATACATTTTGTCTATCTGTAACAAATTATAAACCATCAAAATATAATAAAAGGTTAACGTAGGCCCGTCTCACATGAAGGATGTATTTGAGATTACCAAATTTATTTGTTGAACAAAGCTCGAGCACATTTTCGAATATTAAAGTACCGACGAACATGTGTGAAAGGCGTTTCATTTAACGTTATAAATCAAATAATAACTACAGCGCCCGATGGTAGCTTTATTAAATCGTTTTCCGACGAAAAACTCGGAAGTCTGCACGGTGTCGAGGATTGTTATATGTATTTTTTTTGCATGAAATACCACGCCTCTCTGTGATAATGTGTTTTCAGTGTATTAACACGTTGACTTAATGAATAAACAATTTATTAAAATATGGTACCGTGCAATAATATGAATACATCCATTTAAACTTAGATCTTACTTGTATATTTATTTCATTGTAGCATTGTATTACGTTGCTCGCATTTTCGCCCGCACCAATTTTTGAAAAAGTAATTTTATCAATGTGTTCTTATAAATTATTTTTTATTTATTCAATTATACATATACATGCAAATACAAAGTACTTACCTACTTATTTTCAGTCAACATCAGAAAACCCCAGTGGATTTGTCTGGATGCTGGAGCTGCATTTGAAAAATGTATTATTGTATAATATTTTGTTATTTTTTTTACCGAACGAAACGCATTGTTGCTTCACGTCGATATTCTGTGAGAGGGTGGTACTTCCCCGGTCGAGCAAGCCCATTTCATAATAATTGCTCTACCACTCCAAAATATTCCCAATATTCCCCGTATAAAGTTACCGAATTTCTGCAGTAATTTAAAGTTATAGCCACTATTTATTATGTGGTTATATTATAGCCTGTAGATTAATACTTCAAATTTGATATAACGTTAAAACACGACAGATTTTGTAAATCAAATTAAAGTGTTGCGACTTGCGAATATTTATAATCGATTTTAGTACTCAATGCTATCAGAATTTATTAAATGGTTCATCTCAATCGCTATCTTGAATATTAATCAGCTCGATGAAAGTGCCAAAAGTACCCTTCAGATACAATCAGTATTCGCTTTTATAATTGAGTAAGCTTTATGGAGACACATAAATCTATAGATGGTGTTTTACAAATTTTATTAAGCCATGTTCTGCAGCAGACTGTTGCAGTCCAGATCAATTCAAAATTAATTCTAGATGGCTATGTGAAATAATTGAATTGATGTAGAAGTGTGTTGGCTGCTTAAAACCAGGTACATACTTTATACAAGTTAGTATAAACCAGGAACTTTATACAAATACGAAGTATCCTGGTTTTAAGTGACCATAACAATACTTGTATTATACAACCAGACCTTCGATCATAAAGAACCAGACGCATAATATAATAACATCAATATTTAAAAAACTTAAATTAAAAATTTAAAAAACCCCCGACTCAAAACCTCTGAAAAGTAAATAAATAATAAATTCGACCTTTTAATTTTATGATATAATATTTATATTAGTTAATAGTAGTTAGTCATAATACTTCCAAAGCGTAATCCCGTCGGGGGACCGCTAAGTAAAAATTTATTACTAGCTGACAATTTGATATCTACTGTCTATTAGTTAATAGTACCTACACAGTTATGTTTAAATGTCTATAGCGGTCCCGTCGTAGGTTCGAATCTCGCACAACGATAATATTTGTGTTTGCATGTCTGTTTGACTTGGTTTGGATATTTTCTATGTATGATAGATATGTATACTTTCAAAAATAGTATTACTATTATTATTATTAGTATTAAAATAGTATAGAATATCTTGGAACTAGATGGCGTTCTGCAATTTTTCCAGGAATATTTTATACCATCATTATAGGTAGGTACTAATTAAACATAGGCATACAAAGTCTCTCTATCTACTTTGATTTCAGAAACATGAGCATAAGCTTCTAATTACGGCATTAAGCGATCTGTGAATTAATTAATTAATTTGTAGGTAGGTGTACGTTAAATTATTCCTTGGGCGTGATTGTATTACTCAAAACGTCATGGATACCGAACCGATTTACCAGTTAGGCATAAGTGCCTTTAAGTACTTGTATCAATGCCCATGATGTAATTAACGTATTTATTTACATTCTAGAATGGATATCTTATGTTATAGTCGTAACAAAACTTATTTATGAACATTTTTGTAATACGATGTGTACTGTGGCCCTTTGAAAGTGAGTCATTATGTAAATTGTTTCGTAAAATATAAAAAATTGTATCGAGTCCAGATTTACGAATATAAATCGATTTAGAAATAAATAAGTTATACTTACACAATTCTTACACATTTTATTATGTACTTCTAGTCCTATAATAAACACTGGTAGAATCTGCTTGTGTTATTATACAACGTAATATTATAAATTACAAAACTATTTTTTTTTAAATCACTTTGTTAAATTTATTTAAGTTTTATTAATGTATTTCTAGTTTATTGTGTAAAACAACAATGAAGTAACGAATAAATATTAGGCAGATAAATTTGAATAAAACTAGACAAACTTTTACAATAAAACGTCCAGGATTTTTAATTTCCGCCCCAAGTTCGTGCCGCTTTACGCGTTTTAAATGAAATCTGGCAACAAGTTCGCGAAACATTTAATTAGTGGTGCCAAGAGTTAAACGGAAATGAAACATCCTACTACAGTGTCAGCCGTAACACCTCGTTGCGTGACTGACTGCGTATTGTCGGTTCCCACGATTCGGCCTTGTGCCCCAAAGGATTCACTTTATTAAATTTCGGTGAATACAATGAAAATTCTTTTTTCCGCCTTTTCTTGTAGACGGTAGCGAGTTAGAAGAGTGCGTTGCCGTGAAAAAAATAAAACAGCACTTTGCATTCACAAAAGAAAAAGTTTAAACAAAACGCCGGTTTCTCTATGCAAACGACGCGCGCCGGCCGCGGCGAAAGTTGCCGAGTGTTTTCAAGTTGACAACCACGTCAGCGGTGGCGTACCTAGTGCTCTTGTACTTTGCACACGGCCCTTCGTTCTTATATTAGTAGATATAGAATTCAAATTCGAAAGACATGATGATAATACTAGAAGCCAGACCCAGCACTTCTCAACTGTTGGCTATCTGGTAAGGATATTTTATTTGTTACAGTGTTTGGAACATTAGATCGGTATACTATGATTAAAACTGTGTTGTTTTAAATATAACCGATCAATGTGAGTGACGGAAGTTCACCTCCTCTACAATATATTTTCTAATTATATCCTACTTTCCATATTTTTAACATTGGCCAAGGTACAAGGATTCCTCAAATGTAGCACAATGGAGCACAGAAGTGATTACTTACCATCAGATCACCCGCTTGCTCATTTGCCAACATCTTCCATAAGAAATAGTAATAAAGTCTATTTATCACAAAATTTGAAATTAATGTGGTGAGCATAAAAATAATTAAATCAATAAAAACTTTTATTTAAATGTTATGTTTTAATTTTATTGAAAATAAAAAGGTTTAGTAGCAATGTGTTAGACGATTGAAACCAGTAAGTAGTCTTTGGTAAGTTGGAAGTTGCAAGCGACAAGCAATTCTTTATAATTAAGTGCACATTGACTGCCAATGCAGTGCATACCGACTCGAGAAGTCGACGATAGTCGATTCAAAAGAGGTAATAATGTTTTTAACTCTATGTTGAAAGATCCTTGGATTGTAATGCAAAAATTCTTATGTAAACTCACGCGGAGTTACTCAGATAAAAATACAATGCGAAAGATTTTTTTTAAATTAAGTAGATTCGAATTAATTCCTAAGTTACGTTTACCATTTCGATGTAGAATTCGTAATATTACTTACTTCGAAAATAGACTTGAGTAAATACATTTTAGTAAAATTAGTGTGGAGTCAGAAAATATCACATTACAACAGTAACTAGATTTTCTTATTGCTAGACAATTTTTTATAATATAACTAATTTATTGAATAATTTATAAATTACTGTTGTAATGCGATATATTATTACGAAACATATATGTTTCGTTCTGTAGGCGTGTATGTCACTGAACTCCTACTGCTGATCCGAGTTTAATGATTTGTTATGACAAACGATATTTATCGAATCTCATATTTGGACGTTTAAATGACATAAATTATTAAATTTGTACCGAAATTTTAGATAAATATGCCACTTTCTGGCTTGAATTGTGATAAATAACATAATACAAGTAGAAGTATCATTTTAAAAGGGCTAGTTTATTTATTTTAAGGCTACGAGCAAACGATTCGAGAAACAATATATGGAGGCATATTTAAGAAAAATAATTTTGAATTTGAATGCTGGTTAAATTACACTACTATTCAGGAAGTTTACCGGACACCATCATATCATATGTACGTGTATAAGTAGTGGTGAGTAGCAAAACCATATTTTAAGTTAATTAAAAATAAAAAGTTAACACATTAAATCTGACCCTGCCATCCAGGCAGTCAAGTCGAAGTCAAATCAAAATTAGGAAGAGAAAAGAGATAGCTTGAGATTTATTTAATGTATCAACTTTGACATTGATGATTATTTAGAATTAAATCAAAAATAACTTTATGCTTATAAAATAATTACAGTCGAAAAGTTTTTGCTATTGCAAACTTTAACTTCAGTTCTAATACAGCAAGTTTATCTTAGGTCTATATTTATGATAAATAAGACCTAATTTGATAAACATCGGCCATGCCTTAATCGAGCCGCCTACATTTATTGAACACTTAAGATGGAAATTGCCACATTTTAGTAGAGTACGTTTGAATTACCCGAATTTTTGTAGCTGGTTTTACCATGTAAGTGGAAAGGATATCTGATGAATAGGCTCACATTAAATTACGGCATGTCTACTCGTCCAAAATTCCTCAGTGCCTAAAACGAAAAACCTTCGAGCAATGTGTATTACCAGTGATGACATATGGATCCGAGACGTGGTCGCTCACTGGAGATCGAATCAGAAATGAGGAGATCCGTAGCAGAACCAAAATAACCGACATAGCCAAACGGATCAGCAAGCTGAAGTGGCAGCGGGCAGGGCACATAGCGCGCAGAACCGACGGCCGGTGGGGCAAGAGGGTTCTGGAATGGCGACCACGTTCCGGAAAGCGCAGCGTTGGACGCAGGAAGTCGCTGGATGCAGGCCGCTGCCAGCAGGTCGTATTGGAGGCGTTTGGGGGAGGCCTATGTCCGGCAGTGGACTTCTTGTGGCTGGGATGAGAGGCTCACATTTAAAGCTATTATAATTTTATTATAGTACGCGACAACAACGCGACTCACAGCTTAAAAAACAATTGAAAATCGGTTTCGTTATGCACTAAGTTATGTGTCGAACTTATTTAAACGTCAGCGGTTGTCAGCCTTGTAGGCGACTAGTATAGATTTGATGCTCTAACTAAGCTGTTCATGTCGTGTCGTGGTCGTCGTGGAAGACTACATAGTCCTTGGAGGGAAGGACTCTACTAATTTGAGAGATTGGTCAGCAAACACCCCGAGATACTTCGTTCGATTATTGAGTGGAAGGTGCATTGACAAAATAAGCAGTCGCGAAAAAAACAGACATACATTCGTATCCATTTTGGCCATTTTGTTACTAAAACTGTCTTCTCGATCTATTGTAGGTTCCAAACAGTAGAGAATAGTCTCTCTCAAAATGTCTTTGTCACGTAAGTAACTGAGATAGACCATCGATCAATTAGTACTATTAGTGCATGCCACATGCCACATGCATGTTACCAGAATTTCAATTAATTGACCCGTTGAAGTTTCGCCTTGTACCCGTCAGCGTCACTTAACTCGTTTTGTTTATCTATTGTAGTATATCTATCTATTATTTGAACCCAACGGAATGAAGAGTCCAAAAAGCAACTACCGTCTAATGTCTTCATCATCATCATCAAGTCCACAGCTGGACATTGGCCTCTCCCATGTCTCCAGCAAGACCGGTTGGCAGCGGCCTGTATCTTCGCTTACAAATAATTCGCACAATGCTTGTGAACGCAACGTATTGGTGCCAACTGCCAAGTTATATTAATTATTAATCTGTGGCCAAGTATTCGAGCGTTAAGATTCGCGACGAATTTACCTTTTCTGGAAAATAATGGAAAATTGGCAAAGTAGGAGAATTATTTTTTTATTCGCTATCTACTAAATTAACTATGCAAGTATAAACCTAATATACTATAAGTTATATTTTACATTTTGTAAAGAGTCTTTATCATAATGTTACCCAGTTTCCCCGAGTATTGAGTCCGGTGCATAAGCCGAAGGATTTGGAGAAATTTTGTGATTGTGAAATGCAACGCCTGCCGCTATACCTCCGGTTATAATATAATATGTAATATAAACTCTTATTTCATTTCAGCGTTTATAAACTACTCTACCTCATAAGTAAGATCTTTCATTAGGGTATGATGGGGCTGTCGTATCAGCAAGACAAAAACCTCTAGAAAAAAATAGATAAAAAGAAAACTACTCTAGAACTACCCTTTTTACTATTCTATCCTATTTGTTCTTGCCTTTAATCAATTCAGTTAGATTTTTCAACGTTCTTACTAAAATAATGTGAAGTTTTAAATGAAGTGCTCGTTAGTCAGTTTACTTACAAAGTATGAGCGAAAAGTTTAATACTGTGGTGTACGCGAGGTAAGCAAAGTTCAGCCGGGCATTAACTACAGTTTCACTAGCGCTGTTCCGTGTGTATAAATTAATCAATGTTCGTGTAAGAAGGTGGCAAAATGGTTTTATCGTGTATCTTAATCAATCGATTAGAGATTAGTATGCAATTTTGTTACTGATATGATAATTAAACATGTAATTAACATATGTGAAAATATTTAATTAAATCTCAATATTAAGAGCAGCGTTATAATATAGATGTACTAAAGAATAATATTATTACTGAATGTTAATGATGTAGTTACTGTATGTATCCTCTGCGGCATATCCGTCAGTTATAGGTACATAGCTGTTATTGAATCTTCTAGTCGAGATGGCGAGAGTCAATAAACGATTTTATGCTCGAATAACTATGCTAATAGCGTTTGTTAATATAACAAAAATATCATGTTGCAGTGGTGAGGGTACTTAATTTGCCCATACTGAAAATCCACATGAGCGGAGTCGCGGGCACAGCTAGTGTATGTATACTTTATGCCACAATTTATCACGTAAATTGTAAAAAAAAAAAAAGTTTTACAATATCGTCAATACCAGAGATGCTGACCATTGGCCACCTCAAGAAACGTAGAAACAAAGAGAAAATGGTTAGAAAAGAAGTTTCCTTAACTCTCACACATCGAACGAAACACATTGCTGTTTGTGCTGATATTCTGTGAGAGGGTGGTACTTCTCTAGTCAAATTAGCCCATTTTCATAAATGCTCTACCATTCCAAAAAAGAAAAATTACATGGAATATTGACTTCCTCTAAAAAAGAGAATTAATTAACATTTCCTCATAAAATTGGCTTAGCACGAAGTGGAGAGGTGCCGGGTAATAATTTCAATTTAATCGTCTTTTCTGAAATGAAAATTTTAATTAGAAAATATTTAGACGTGCCTGCTTTCATCAACGTTGCCTACTTTCAATAACATCTAGTTGTTTAAAAGCTGAATGCGAAGTTGTAGAAGTGAATGAAATGCGCGAGGCCAAAATTTAAATTTGCGATGAACCTCAAACGGAATATTATAAAATAATTCACGGAAACATAATCTTCAAAAGTAACTTTTCTTCTGTTCTGTTGCCTAAAAACCTTAGGATTTAGTGAGATACAGGCGTTTTTACATGTAGTGACTTCCAAGAGGAACTACATGGAAACATCTTTCGAAAATACATCAGAGTTTGAACGAGAGACCAGTCGGTTAATATACTTACCAGATTTTCTTAAAGTTCATCAAATATAAGTTTTTTTGTAGTATTTTATACAATATAAATAGAATCATAATAAAGTTTTATTCTCCTATTGATCAATTACAAATGATTCAGGCATAAAACATAAACATGCATCCACGTACAATTTTCCGAGATTAGCAGCAGGTAGCAGAAAAAATGTTTTTTTTTATCAAATAAGACTGCCCGCTGGCCACATCAGAGTTAAATACAGTCTACTTATCCAGCTTTTAAATTCCACCAGCTTATATTCGCAGTTGGATTTGAAATAGTTTTCTTAAAATTACTACTTAAGCACTTTTATGCGGAATCGAAAAAGAAATAGCCAAGCAGTTTTTTGCTCAGCTCTCTCAGTTTTACTGACTGGTAGTTTTCGATTTGCGGTTTTTATAAATAACTTTCTACAAGCGTTTTAGCGGGTTTTATTTTGTGTTCTACAATTTTAAATTAACTGAGTTTTTGTATAAAATATTATTTGTTTGTTGTGTAAAATAATAGTAATCCAATATGATTCACTTTATTTTGAATGGATGGTTGATTACTTATAACATTATTTAAAATATTGTATTTTAACTAAATTGAATTTTTTGTATCATATACTCATAAATTAATTTGTTTTGCTTTCAGGTAAAATCCAGAAACTACAATTTTATACATAAGCACAAAAAGTTATGTGTAAGTAATTTATGTTTAATTTAATTTTAAATATAAGAAAAAGGCGATGTGCAAAAAAAAACAAATCTAATCTAATCAAGTCCAAATAAGATCAATGTTAAAAAGGCGACGGAGACAGGCGGCTTGTTCGACACGAATACATCTCGTTTAGGCAAATAATGAATTTACGCCTCGATAAATATGTAAATGCCGGTTGGAAGGATAGAAAATTAATGCTTAATTTCTCTGTTCTGTTTCGCATAAATTTCCAAAATATATACGTAAACCCTTTTGATAAGCGGCAGCGGTATAATTTTATGAAAACCGACAAGTAAACCGTAATACTCAAAATAAGTTACTGAAACAACATCTATTTATGTCCAATTAGATATTGGGGGAAATAACTTGTTGTAAATATTCCGAAATTGATAAACAAGTTCTGAATAACGATTAAACTTGTTTGTTTCATACGGGCCTTTCTTGCTGACTTCATCGAATCCATCAAAGTTTGCTGGTTTTGATGAATGTTAAATTGATTTTGATGTTTTTGTTAATTTGAATAAATTATGTGCAGGTGTTTATCAATTGTAAGCACCATGATTGGCTATTGGACATATTTGGACTCGCCTAGCTACTGCTTAACACCAGGGGTGGTATAATGTCAGTTTGTTTTGCCAAAATGAAGCAGAATTACCGGCCTATTTATTTTCTCCAATATCTCTTTTACCTTTTTTATTAACTGTTGCTGCTTTTACGATATTTGAAAAGGTATTTATGGGTCGTTAATCAGCATTCGTTAAGGCAAAATGTTGTATCCGGTACAGCTTTGCAATTAAATCCAACTTGGTAGAAACGAAATAGAGTTTTATTAACCCTATTTACGATCTGTCTACGTAAACGGTTACTGACTCTACGCATACACAAGTAATAACCTAGCCTAGCCTGTCTGATAACGGCCTGGTAATCCGAGGTTCCTGGTTGGAAGGTAACACTTATTTATATTCTGTTACATTTTTAAAAACTGCCTTGCTTCAAATTCTGAGAGTATTCAATTTAAACCATTTCTCTCCTTACTTTCAAAATATGATGGCTATTTTGTTGTTGTTTACTTCAAGAGGGTATTTTGGTAATTTGTCAATAAGGATGCCAATCAATACAATCAAATCTAACTTAGGTTAGTTCGTCGACGATGGTTTTAAAATAAATTGTTTATATTTCAAAAGATTAATATAAATCAAATGAATGTAAATCAATATGAAGTAATCAAATAAAACTATTGCTACTTTTAGTCGTACACTCTGCACCAATAAATTTTTGAACAGGAAGTCAAACTAGTGACAATTATTTTATTTTTAGTTCGTGAAAAATCGGTTCAGCTAATTGGAATTCTCTCTTTCAATTATGAAAGTTTGCTACCAATTTCACTCATTCATGTTCTATTTTGTTAAATGAATTTATCATCGCAAACACGAGTTTGTATCTTTGTAAAGTTTCTCTAAACATTGTCAAAATACATCATTTTCATTAACTCGCAGACAGATATTGTTAACTCTCAAGGGTTTTCACTATAATTTGAATCTACAATGAACCTTCTGATACTAATGACTTTTGTAGCAGCATATTATTATTATTATGATACAGAGTTGAAACACACTGAAATTAATTAATAATAATTGTAACAAAATACTTTTTTAAACTTAAATGAATATCCTACTCAAGGGAATATAATTTTTCAAAATTTAAAGACTTATGAATTCAGGTTCAAAACTGTTTGTATGCCTTTCATCAACTATTGTAGAGCATTTTCTGTGTAAACAAAGTGACCATATAAAATTCCAATTAATATAAATTCTCCGAAGCAGGTAGAAAGTTGGCAATATTAAATAAACGTGTCCAAGTACTGACTATGGTCGTCGTTATGTATCTTCATTAAGTTTGTCATGCACAACGACGTCATCAAGCTCGAGATAAATGAATGTACTTGTAGATCCTTTTAATACATTGTCGAATGATTGTAACCATTATTTTCCCGCACCGGACATTTTTATCCAAAATGTGAACGATGTGTAACGAACTTGATTACATAGACCCTCGTCCAAACCTTGTTATTTCTACCAGTTCTATTTACTTGAGAGATTATAATACTATTTGTATATTGAATTTAAATATCGTTTTCAGCAAAGAAGTTAGTCACTTTTACATGTTACTTTTGAAAAATTTTCATTAATCTTTTCTGGCATCATTATTAACAGTTTAAGGATTTTCAGAACATTTCGATGCAATAGCTATTGGACGGCTTTTGTAGATCAGATTAAAGTTATTACTTGAAACATTATTTAGGTAGCCCAATCAGATGCGAATACGAACGTTATAGTCCCCCAAGAAGATATGATTGCTACGATAAATCAGGTTAGTACGATGGTCTAACAATGGTGTATCGTCAAATTGGGTTATGCCGACAATAAGGGACTCAATATTAGATGGGTCCACGCCTAGTAATTTTCATATGGGACTCGGACCCTTAAACAAGTTGTCATGTACAGGTGTCGTGGTTGAATGCCATTTAAAGTTATGAATGCTTTGCGAAATATTTACATGATTGTCGGTATGACATTTTGTGGTAAAAGTTTATATTTTATGACTACAACACACGAACATTGCAAGATGGACAATCGAGTAATTTCCTGAGGTAACAACAAAACAAAATAACAAAATTTTTGTTTAGTGTAATCGTAAAAGTTATGGGTGAACCTCTTGTATTTATTTAAAAACTGACTGACATTTTATAATATCTAAACTACTTTCATACTGACAAATTCTATTCCAATTCTAATTTATGATGTTAACTTACTAATTTAATTTAGTAGATAACAAATCAGCCTATTTGCTGAGAGTGCCAACAGGTTTCTGGTTTGAATTTTAGAGTGGGCCATTGGTATTATATTTTGTGGTATATTCCCAATATAAAAAAGGACGGGTTGCACGCCCGGAGTGCCGGCAGAAGTGAAAACTAAACAACACTGTTGTGCATTTTTGAATATTTTAGAATGGTTAGGGAATCTTACGCTTTTTCGATCAGGCTACGGATCTGACGTGAGTTTAACATTTTTTACCCATCTAAAAAAAGTGCCAAGCGCCGCTAAAGAAGTTTTCATTTATTCACAGTAGCAGTATAGCGAACACAGTCCAATCTTTACAGATTAAGACACGGGATAATGCTAGGATGAATAAATTGTAATTTATTAACTCTTCCCTTCGAAGAAAATATGAAACGTAATATAATATAAAAAATGGAAGCCATCCAATATTTTCATTTCAAAGACGCAAAAGTTATATCGGAAGTCTGTGAAACATGTTTGACGAAATTCAATATGATAAAATTAATTTCGCTTCAGTTACCCAAATAAAAATCATCTAGAGAAGCCATTGAGTTTTTGAAGTTTGAAATTCAATTTGTAGTAACAGAAATATCTAGCTGACGCTCACGGTTTTACTCACGCAATCTCGACGACCTCGGTGGCGTAATGGTTACCACACCAGGTCCCGGTTTCGAATCCCGTTCGGGTCATGATGGAACCGAACTTTTTCTGATTGGTCTCGGGTCTTGGATGTTTATCTATATATGTATTTGTCATAAAATATAGTATCGTTGAGTTAGTATCCCATAACACAAGTTTCGAACTTACTTTGGGACTAGCTCAATCTGTGTGATTTGTCCCTATATATTTATTTATTATTTATTTAGATTTTGTCTCTGATATTATTGGTCGAAAATCATTACCGCAAGACTTCATTTTGAATATTTTATATGCATATATTCTACCTATCTTAGATCAGAGTAGGCCAAACAATTTCTACATAAAGACCAAATTTTTTTTTTGGAGGAAACTAGGTTTAGGTACCTATTAGTATTACCCCCACCACCATCATATGGATAGATAGATACACAGAGACTTTCCCACAATATTGGTATGTATATTCCAGTGAAATCGATGTTTATTTATCGTTTTTGACGTAAGAGGGCGCAATTATTGAAGACTCCACGCTACTGCAATTTTGTAAATTGTCGATTTTCACCGTGCCCACAGCAAGATGTTTAAAGTTGCAAATTGTACGTATATTAAACCTGTCTCCACAATTCTCGGGTCGTGACTCTCAAATCGTTTTCGCAAGGATGAGAACTTCACAAATAAACATACATTACATACTACGAGTGTACTCATATTATTGAAGTCAGAAGTTGAAAATAGCTCCAGAGAACATGATTCTAATAGTCAATTACTAATTTGTAGCTATTTGTAGTGCTTCAAAAACTACTTGGATATAAAGTTAGACAAATACTGGCAATATCCCTAAAATGTAATGAACTATTTATATGGATATTTCTCCCAAAACATTGTAGTTCAAATTGCAGAGTGGTATTATAATGGATAACGAACCAGTCAATAAACTATGTTCCTGCCACATTTCAGCTTAAAGGATCAAAATAGTTTTAGACGTTTCGTATTTATTAGTGAGCGATTTCTCGCTTTATATAAATAAAATAAGAACAGATCATTAGGTACTTGTATTCACGATATTTATAAGTAAATTCAGTAAACCTTAAGTATTTCGTGAGATAGAATTTTTGTGGCCAAGTTACCAAAACAACTTTGGCATCAGAAACTTTTGATATAGACAGCTTCTAGTAAAACGATGAAGAGTTTGTTTAATCTCTGGAACTACAAACCTAATTTTAAAAATATATGTAAGTATTAAGTTATAGCTCGTTTTTGAGGATATGTTTAGGTTTATGTTATAGCTTTCAACATCACGATTATGTCATAGCGGGATGTTAAGCTAATACTTTGAACCAGCAAAATAAAGAGCGGGCATAGAATCGCAGAACTATAATACCCAATAACTAAGGTTCAATCAACTCAATCAGTTTCACTTGTTTTCAGAAAATATTAGAGTTGTTATTTTCGCATTTATAATATGAATACACAAATAAACAGCATACATTTAGGATTAGCAACGCTTATTTAATAGACTCCACGGTCATTTGAAGTATATTGTGCTTTACAAAACGAGCCTTAAAACTGATAAACCAAAGACGAATTTTAAACTGGTGGTTAGACAATCAATTGCCGATGGAACAGTGTATTATGTCAAGGGCGACCGGACTGCAGTATTCAGGTTTTTGCGAGTAAACTTTACATCATAGATAATTTGTTTATGGTTTAGACGCAGTGTGAACTATACATTTATAACTGCTGTGTATGAAGTCAGAAGAGGCAATTCAGAATTTCAAAATATAAAATCTTTTACGTAGACAAACTGAGACTGATTGATAATGGTGTTGTATCATGAATATTTGAAGTGTTATGTTCACTAGTTCACTAGTACACAAAGTACTAAACTGTTAAGAATTTCACAATTTATTTGCAATACACTTCATGGACTCTTTAATGTACAAATTATATTTCAAAGTTGCAGATTAATAAACGTTAAATATATAAAAGGCAGGCATTCGGTAATAATTATAAGTTTCCATTTTGATCACCTTCGTGGTGGCACAGAAACTACATAAGTATATATCTTAAATACATAGGTAGGTCTGAATCATACATTACATGTCTATAATAAAAAAAATATTTCGTAACAAACAAATTACTGAACATGTGAAATAATTTATACCTACCTAATCAAAGAAACTTGAACAAAATATGTCCGTTGTAAGATGAAATTTAACATTAATCTGAATAGTGTTGCGTAAGTAGACCGCTATGCGGCTCGGATACGCGCAGGTGCCTTGCAATTACCATAGCAAAATCGTAATTCATTCTTACAAAACCTACAATTAATTGTAAACTATAGTAAAATTAATCTCGGTGTATCCAACACGATTTTTACAGCGCCGGCAACGCGCGAGTGATACCGCCTGTGTTACATACAACTTCATACAAGCGTCTATAGGCTACGGTCGGTCGGTGACCGCTTTGGCATCAGGCGGGCCGAGGTGACAAACAAGCATACGGTACCACTAATGGTATAAAAAAACACGTATATCAACTAACCGGAGTTTAAGGGCACCAATTTGTATTGCTGCTGGGCCAGTAAATCTATGTTATCTATGTTATCGATGTTAAGTTATAGGAGATGGGGCTCGATGGCGTCATTGCACTTGTCAAACTGAAAACGCCACTTAAACAGCGACGACTTTTGCCAGTATTTTGATGGGTATGAAAAACCTCAAGATTCTCTGTGCATCAGTGGAGACTAAGATGTTAGTCCTGATTATTATTTTACTAAAGACGATTCTTATTTTTTTAAGATTACCTAGTTAAAAAGTAGTAGGTACCTACTTTTTACAGTTTCAAGTTGTTTAAGGCTGAGTTGCACCATATTAGAAGTTATAGTAAAGGTTTGTGTTAAATTTGACACTAACAGTAACGCTGACTTTAACGGCTACAGCAAAATGTGTTGCACCGGCGAATTCATTAGCTTTGTTAAAGTTAAAAGTGTTGCAAGTCAAATGAGGTGTGATTTACCCCAAATTCGTTGGGGGTAACATTTTTAAATATGGCATCATCATCTAGCGCTGTCCAATAGTGTCAAATTTTTGACAGTTCGGTATGTTTGTTTTACTTCAACGCGTTGGACAGTTTGACGGATAATTTACCACGAACAATAGCACTAACCAGCGAAAAGTGAGCGGTTACGGTTAAAGTTAAAGTTATGACGTCATTTAAGTATTTGTCAACTGGTGCAACTCATTTTTAGCCTAACTGGTACTTTAACTGAAATTTCGTTGTTTGTTATTGTTAAAGTAAGATGGTGCAACTCAGCCTAAATATTCTGCTCTATGAACTCTTGATGCACTGTGGATTAAATAATGCTCAAATAAATTGTCAATATGTAGGCGAAACAATTTGCATTTTATATGGGTGTATGCAATATTTTATCGTAACCCACACAATGATTTAATGAATGAAGTATTTTATAACGATGAATGGTATTTTTAAGGAAGGTTGCTTGAAATAGGCCAACGACCTCTATATATTTTTTATCTATATTTTTTTTTTAATTCGCACATATATTCATTAAGTGTTCTAACTACAAGACAGATTCAAACAAGACAGATTCAAACAAGGCAGATTCAAAGTATACTTACATAATGGGATTCAGAAAATAACTTTGACTTTCAGAATGTAAGGCCCCTAACTATCATCTATGTACATAAAAAGTTCTGAGTGACTCATCAACGTCTAACAAACTCTTTGGACAACGCAACGCAACAAAAGGCAACTGAAATTTTGCACAGAAGTTCCCTGATGTACACATAAGGAATAAGACGCAAAGGAATGTGTACTTAAGCCTATCTGATTTTTGGCATACTCAGCTAATTGAACATTTTGACTTCACGAAAAGATTTGGCTTTGGTTATATTATAACACGTAAAATTCCGCCGAGTCATCAGAAAAACCATTCAAGGACGAATCCCTTAAAATCCCCGGCATTTGGAACGCGCAGCCCTAACCAAAGAGACTCCATTACGAGATACGCTTTATAGAGTTGATAGCTCAAATTACAATATACCTACTTATGTTTATCTTACGTTTAGATACTTATAAAAAACTCTATGCTATTGCAATTTTTTTTTCAATTTTCTATTTGAATTGTATGTGTTACGCTCAAAGAGCGGAGAAATAGCTCACAACGCGAAATCGTAAGAAAAATTCGCTTCGGTGTTATGATCGCAAGATAATCCCAACCTAACCCACCAATGTTTGTTCGTATTCAGACAGACATTGGTGGGTTAGGTTAGGGTTTTCTTATGGTTCAATCAACGCGTTGTGAGCTATTTCTTCGATCTTTGAGTGTAACATATGTCTATCTTGTGGATTATTTGCTTCAGGCAGCGTTAAATTAGTACTTACAAGTACCTATTGACAGATCGACAACCGGTCAATCGAGATTGTATAAAAGTTCTGTTTTTCTGAAAGACACGAAATTCTCAAAGATCAGATACAGACTTGTGACAAACACAAATGCCATCACATTAACATTAATTATATAAGTACCTACTTGTTTTGGTATTACATTTAAAACAATTTTTTAAGAGAGGTAGGGCACAGCGGATAATCCGCTCAAATCGGAGCAGCCCGTCTGGGGAAGGACCTCCACCTTACAGAAGATCGTAGCCAAATAGCATTGGTCTCAGCCATGTTGTGTTCCTACGGTGAGTAAGGTCTCCAGAGCTCCACTTGGGGGGTTGGGAGGGTTGGCAACGCGTGAGTGATACCCCCGGTATTGCAAACGTCTATAGGCTACGGTGACGGCTTACCATCAGGCCGACCGTATGCTTGTTTGCCACCTGTGGTATAAAAAAAAAAAAAAAATCTTGAATATAATGTTCATAAAATTGAGAATTACCTAATTCTATGAAATACAAAATGTATTAAACATCAAATATTTTACATATTTAAATCTCATTTTCAAAGAGAAACTTCGTATATTACAGATTTTCTGTTAAAACCCCAATCCCCCCAGTAAATCCATACACATCAAGTTCAAACGTTCGCAGTTTATAAAAATACTTCTAGCACGTGATACATTTCCCCTACCGTTTTTCTTCTGTACTCAGTTCGGATTAGTCTCCAAAGATTTATAGCTCCTTCGTCTCTGCGAGGTCTTGCATTACGTGTGGTAACACATTTTTTAAAAGGATTGTTTGTTTGCTATTAAAGTAATAACCTAACTGTAGACCAATTTTTTAAATAAATCGCAATTTGAATTCAATTTTAATAACAAATATTACTTAACTCCTAATTTGTTCTTGAGGTTTTTTGATAATGAGTAGTGATTTTATTTAGTTAAAAAAATATAACGCGATAAAAACCAATTTGGAACTACCAATCGATCGGGATTGCTTTCAAGAGCTTTTTTCTGAACTTGGTGCTAAAGCTTAATAGGATGTTCTATAATGTAAAAAACATAATCTAAAAACGGTGATACTAACCTAGCATGTCGTAAAATGCCGTTTAATGGGCTATTGAGTTAGGTTCCACCTATTACTAGTCCAATCAGCTTGCTGCTTTTATCCAATCAAAAAAGAGAAGCAATTTTAAATATAGGAGATTAACTCCAGATATCGATTTGCGTTGGCCAGATATTCCAATATACCGAAAATTACGTTGTATGATTGTTTGTGGCTGCATTCCTGTTTAAATAGCTCAATTTGTGTCACGATGGCTTTGTGATTAACCTTAATGGTTTGTTGATTACATGCATCGACTCGATTGTTTACCGTAGAACTGCTATTTCCAAGTGTTTACTGCGAATAAACTAGCTATTATTTTTGCTGTAGTTTTTTATATATATGTGTTCTTTAATTAGAGTTAATGAGAGCTCTCAAAATCTGCCTTTCTACTAAACTTTGTTAACCTAATACCTCTCAATTTTTTCGCAAAACCAAACGTACTGGTTTATTGTTACCTTTTGCTTTATCTTTGGCCTTTTGTCATCTGCTATTGCGCTGCAGGCATCTTGAAACGCATGCTGTAATTATATCGTTCTTATTCTTTCTCATCCAAAACTTTCACGCAACTTTGTATAACGTTTTTATACCCATTATTGCTTTCAGACAAAGTGGAGCTAACATAAAAAAACATGCATTCTCGGTTCACGATTTATGGCAATGTCATTCCATTATTATGACCCCCGTAATTATGCCAATGATTCGCAGTGGCAGCGGAATGTTTATCACTATTTTACCATCGGATCTGCTGCCGATCGTGGCAGTTGAACGCAGATACTGCCTTTTGGCTGAATCAGTGAATACTAATGGTACGATATGTATTTTAGTGTGAGCATGACGCCGGCTGAAATGTTGCCAAAGGCAGGAGGCGGCAAACGCCCCCGACATCTTTATGTCTGTTATTAAACTGACTACACCCAATATGCTACGGGCAATAAACTATTGAACAATAAAGAAAATATCGTCGGTATTAAATTTTATTTGGCCTTTTTTTGTTGGATTTGTGCGAGGGCTGTCTATTTTGTTTGTCTTAATTGTATTATTGTCTTTGTAATATTGCTTCTGTTTATTTGTCGCAGTTGCTGTACGTAAAATTTATAATAATTTAAACTGCTTGTAACTTGCTAATAGTAAACTTGACATTCCCTTAATACCATTTATACAAATTCTATTCATTATTTATCTTTTTTTAGAGGTTTTCTATTCCATTATACTATTACAATGTATGTTAGATATTTATAGAACACAAATCAATGTTGAAATACGTGCTAAGTGCTAACTATGTTCTTAAAGAATGCGTCAGTCAAGCGTCGTAATAGATGGAATGGTACCTGTTGCAAGGTCTTCCTTTGTAACATTTTATGTCTTTAGAGTTTTATTAGTAATCTATTTAGCACTAGTGAGGTAATCTAGTCCATGATTAAGATTTCTTTTACTAATAGAAAGTTTTAGATATCTAGTTAGTGCTAAAGAAGAAAGTTACTAGTTTTGTTTGTCATTCTTTAATACGTGCAAATTTACTTAGCTTTGCTGGTGGGAGGGTTCCGCTAATGGCATTTGAGAGACAGAATTACTTTGTTAATGGATTATTACTTATAAAAAATGGTTATTGAAAGATGTCTAAATATTTGGGTGTTGGGGCAGTTCGCATTGCGAATGTTTCCTATTATTACTTTTCTATTACAAGTTCTTTCGAATTTTTGACGATTCAAAAGAACTTGTAGGTAAAACTGTAAGGCATACATGAAAAAAAAATATAGAAAACGTTGGCAGATCTTGTTATATTCATTATTTTTGTAACAAGAACCGAATAGTCACCACAATAACAAAAAGATAATAATTAGAGATGTGGTACTTCTGTAACATTTGGCAGGAGCCAGTCTATTCCAATCTGAAAACATCTATAAATTCGACCAAGATAAGTTTTGTAGAACATTTCTATAAAACGACAGACATATTTGATATTTCCAAAGAGACAAAAGATCTGTTTCCTAGCTGAGACAAGGGAATGGAACATAAATTAATTACATCAAAAACGCCCTCAATAAATCATAATAACCATCCTTGTTTACACAACTCTCGTGTGCTTCAAAAGGAGCAAATTAATTTGGCGCAAGTATTATACTTAATTTGGCAGTTGAAGAAGTTCCAAGCTGTTGAAACTTATTAACTCCGTCGAGTTTCAAATTTGTTTCGTATGTTATAGAAAATCCGTTTTATCATTTCAGACAGACGCTTCATTAAATCATATTAAAGTCATAAAAATATTAATTATAGATACTTGTAGAGCTCATAATAAAATTTATTGTTAAAAACTTTTATAAATTAGAAATATGATTTCTTTTTAGACATTTTGCTTTTGTTTCCGTAAAAGCTAGATTGTTGAGTAGATTAATCATACAAATCATACTGTGACAGTGTCTATGAATATCCACTCTCTGAACCAAAGTGAAATATCTGATAATAATAATAACCTGATAATAATAATAATAAATGAATATATAGGAACAATTCATACAGATTGAGCTAGCCCCAAAGTAAGTTCGAAACTTGTGTTATGGGATACTAACTGAAAAATTTAATCGTTTAACTATTTCACTTCGAGTCCTGTTTATACTGTATTAGCTTTTCGCCCGCGACTTCGTCCGCGTGAAGTTCCGGCCCCGTTCCCGTGAGAACCACATTGAATTTCGGTTAAAGCTATAGCCTATGTCACTCCCTGATAATGTAGCTTTCTACTGGTGAAAGAATTTTTGAAATCGGTCCAGTAGTTTCTGATCCTATTCAATTCAAACAAACAAACAATCAAATCTTTCCTCTGTATAATATTAGTATAGACGACATTCTTCAAGTCAAATTTAATTTTGACCAAAATAGCTAAAATTTTATGAAATTATTTTTCTTCTATTATTAACATGAACTAAATTGACATAGTTAAAATGGACATATATATAACTTGGACATTTGATAGTAACTGTCGAATTGCGTGTCTTTGTTAATTTCACATGTTTTCATATTACTGAAGATCTTTATCTTGTAATTTGGACCAGCACTTGTTAATTACGAAAATTGGTTGGTATGACATTATAAGTGATAGTATCACGGAAGTGTATAATAAACTATGTAAATAAACATGTTTTTACTTTGTTTGATTTCATTGATAAGTTAATTGTATGTTTTATTCCTAGATTTTGTCTTTACGTCTAAAGAAATTTTTTTTTTACATCTAAATAATAAAAAAATGTTATTACAGCGTTGAAGTACAAAGTAGTACAAACACACGCTTATGAAGCCAGTGTTTGTAAATAGTTTTATAGCAAAAACAGAAAAAATTCGAAGTTTCTAAAATATTATGAGGCACCACATTATTATATCAAGCTGCAAGTTAACTCATAAATTCTCAAACTCACAAAATTTGGTAGCGTTACAAATAGTAGCTACTAAAAAATCACAAAAAATGATATGATAATTTTCTAGATACACTCAGATCACAGACACACATCTTTACACAGCGAAAATGAAACCAGAAGCGGTAGACGGCAATAAACCAACCATTGTAATAAATTATACTAAAACACGAACAAAGTTAATTTGATTGCTGCTCAGTCTCAAAGCAATTGTTACTGAGGAGCGGAGTTTAATTTACGTATTCAAAAAGGTCTAATACAAGCGGGAGTCCCGTGCAGCGCTGCATTGAAGAATCAAATTGACTTCTGGACAATTCAATTACCCTGCACGTTAAGTGCAAGTTTGCAAACAACCGTACGAGGAACTAGCCAAGTTTCCAGAACAAGTTTATCAAAGAGATTGTAGCGAACAAGTTAGCCTTCGGGACGTATCTATACAGTGTTTGCCAATGCTTGCATGTAGATGATTTTTATGAGTTTGTTTGCGGTGATTTTAATGTTGGTATAGAGTTTATGGTTCGCTTTCAAGTTTTTGAATAGCTTTTTGTGATATCTGTATGTGATCACATAACAGTTTAAGTAACATCTGGTTTTGTTTTTTTTATGTTATATACTTTTTATAGTGATATTAATTTGAGTAATTTATAAAATTATATAGTTTTTGATGTGCATTATAATTATGAAAAAAAAAACAAACAATGAATGAAGCAATTTAATAAAATTTTCTCATGGCAACTCAAGGATAGATACTAGTCAGATCATTAATTTACTTTAATATTTCTTCCGTCGAAATTTATTCTCAAATATATTTATAGGTATTTCAATTCAGAAGCGCTCGGCTAATCAATCATTTGGCAAATGATTTATTACAATTGTTATTTATTGACTTGCTTACAAAATCAGCATCGTTATTTGCAATGATAAAATAATTACTTCTGAAGCTTCCTGACTTTATACACCTGAACATTATTGTAGGTATTGTAGGCTGCTCCGATTTGAGCGGATTATCCGCTGTGCCCTACCTTTCTTTAACTTTAGTTGGTAGTGATCATGCCTCCGGCGGCAAAGGACGTCACTTCGATCCTTGCACAGGATAAGATAAGCCCTTATGTGATAAATATTTATGTTTTCTATGTATCACAATATAGACGAGCGACTGATGGTTTTTTTTATTTTTGTATCCACAAAAAGTAGGGTTCTATGATTTATCATCTACTTATCTTATTTGAATTGTGTGCAATTTATTTATAATAAACTAGCTTTTTCCCGCGGCGGCAGTTTTCAAGGTAGGAAGCTACCCCTTGCTTCCTACCTTGAAAACTGCGAAAAGTTCCATACAAAATTTCAACCCCTCTTTTTCCAAAAAAAAAATGATGCACGATATTTTTGTTAGTCACAAATAGTCCGCATACCAATTTTTAGCTTTCTAAATTGTGGAATGCTCCATACAAACTTCCACCCCCCATTTTAAGGAAGTGGGGAGTTAGAAAGAAACAAAAAGTAGCCTACGTCACTCTCCATCCCTTCAACTATCTCCACTTAAAGAACTATATTTATTTATTTATTTAGTACATCTGAATTGTAAATTAATTAAATCGACTCTACTTAGATGTTTTGGAACTGGCAATCTGAATGCGAAACTGGAACATATCTAAGAGCGTGGACTAGAAGCGAACAGAGCTTACATTGTTTGTCTAACCAAGATATAGCCACGTACAAATAGTAGGAGCGAAGTAGGCATTAAAACTTCTGAACACTAATGATTATATAAGGCACTTAAATGAAGTTTCCACCACACGTCCATTTAAGTGCGGAACTGTGTCGTTAACTATCGCAGTTTTACTTTATCCACAAACTTTTCCACGTGTAAGTATTCTTTATTAATAAAAGAAACGTTTTGAGATCTTAAAAGGAATAAAAGATGGATTTTTTCCATAACACTTTAATTATATTTTATTATATTTTATTAAAGTTGAAACAAAGTACCTACATTCTTTATCATTTTATTATGAAAGAAAAATCAAGATTTCTTTGAACTTTTTGACGCAATCAATCGAAATTATTTTTTTATAGAAACACATTTTTTTAATTCATTAAATCGCAGATTTAAAAAAATAAGTAACAGTTTCGAATAGCTTTTTAAAGTTGACATTGGACACCAACAACGTTACGTACAGACTTTATATGGTAAGTTTTTAATAATTTATTATGAAAAGGTAAATAAATAATGTGTTAAATCACTGACACGTTTATAAATAATAAGTTTGTAACGCAAAAGTTTGAAAAGTACATTTATGTTGTAATAATCCGCGTTTTCAATCCATCATAATCATAATATGATGAGTTTGTGGCAACTATGGTTATGATATTATCATAATCATCTGAATTACATGATATACGCACGCATTGCTTAAGTAAATCCACGAATTAAATTATGACGTATCCCATTTAATCCCATCGTGATATTATTGAATTGGTCTCAGCGAATATCAATTGGGATTTCAAGTAAATATCAATGTCTAACTTTGAGAGTGAATCTTGGGAATAAATGATAAATCAAGAATATTAGCCAGTTGAAACCTCTCTAGCAGACTATATGTTTTTGCCCGCAACTTCGTCCGCGTGAAATACCGGACCCGTTCCCGTGGGAACTACATTGAATTTTGGGAAAAGTTATAGCCTATGTCACTCCCTGATAATGTAGCTTTCTACTTGTGAAAGAATTTTTGAAATCGGACCAGTAGTTTCGGAGCCTATTCATTTCAAACAAACAAACAAACAATCAAATCTTTCCTCTTTATAATATTAGTATAGTTAGATTACTCTACTAGACTTATGCAAGGCAAGGTGTCGCGATATTTCGATATACATTTAGTGTGGTTAAAATTACATATGTAGTAACGTGTGTTGACGCGCCACCATACAAATGTTATTACCACACATATCTTATTCAACAGTCTATGAGTATAAATAAAATACACTAGTGTGCGTGGAATGTACATGTGTGCAAGCAAGATATATAATTTTGTGGATTTTCCTTTTAGTTTGAGTTACATCCAGGCACTGCACAGGTAACCATATTTAATCACGTCGAATTAACACCAAAACTAACTTAAAAACCATAAATTTTGTAAAAATAAGTGGGATTTGTTTCACGACTGACGTCAGGCCGATACAGTCCGATAGCGTGTATAGGAAAATGGTCTCGCCTATCTATCTCGCTCTAACTAACGTGTATGCTATGATCTATCTCCAATCTTAGTATATAATAAATCTATGGTTTCAATAGCCTACGCTTGTGAAAATTACTATCAGTAATATCTGTGGTAAAAAACATTACATAGTATAAAATGAAGTCACATTTTTTCGCAACGGATATTGATGCGTTTTTTTAAATAGATAGAGTGATTCAAGCGAAAGGTTTATATGTGTAATACATTCCAAAATTCCCACGGGAAAGCCGGATACACGCAAACGAAGTTGCCCGGGTTTCGCTAAATATTATGTTAATCGAACTATAAGTTGTAGTAGACTTCAATATAGCGTGTTTTCGAGAAATGCATCGTAGAAACTTTCGATACGGTTAAATTACGAAGTTTGTTTCCTCGAGGCATATTTTCTACATTGTTAAGCTTTCTTGCGTAACCGGTGAAAATATCCTGCTAAACATGTTATGTTGTTGTGTTTTATATCCAAATACTTCAACTGGAACTATTGTGTAAGTGATATAACGTCTTTTATTTTTGTGCCTGTGCGACGCTTGAATTTAAATAATTTACTTTCAACAAAACGTATGCATAGTACGGGATACGATTTTACATGAGTGAGTTTTGAAAACATATGTACATTTTATGTAATACTTAATAATAATTTTCTGAATGAAAATGAACACGGAGTCAGCCTCGCCCTGTCAAGGAATTTTAATAAAGGAATAAAACGTTGGGCAACGCCATTTAGGACAAACTCGATGTCACTGCACGATGTTCTTCAAAGAATTTAAGGATACCGCCTTAAGAAAATATGAAAAACTAGGAAAACCCGCCCAACTTCGTTCGCGTGTATCCCGCTTTCCTGTGGGAATTTTGGAAAATTCTTTCTTATCGGATGCCCACATTATACCAAGAAACCACCTTCCAAGTTTCAGGTCCCTAAGCTCAACGGTTTTGGGATATGCGTTGGGACAGACAGACAATTTTTTTAAATCGATTTTACCCGGCGTCCCCATCGGGACGCGCCGATTGTGAAATAAAATGTTGTTTATTATGATAACAGGTTTCTTTTAAAAATAAAACACTAGTAGATCTTAGAGCCCTAGAGCCACAGCACACGGCATTTTATACGCGCAGAGGACGTGCGTTTCGTGCTACATTGAGCTCTTTGTATGTTAGACGTCACGATGGAATGATTGCAACGCCGCCTTGGATAACAATACGCGCGTCATCTGCACGTTTAAAATACGCCGTGTGCTGTGACTCTTAGGAATACTGTCTTCAATAATAATGAACTAGAAGTCCAATAGTTAGATCGCTGATAAAAATACATAAATTCTTTAATTCCTTTTTACAATTAATATTTTTTTTACAATTAAAAAAAAAACATGCAGACCAAGACGAACAAACGTCATCCTCATACATCTTCATCTACACAGATTTTTTATATTGTGACTTGCAAATGGTAACACGACGTTTGCTCTTTATTTTGTCTAAAAAAACAAATTAAATAAATGTATAATCATTTCTGTCCGTACAATACAAACACAATACAAATTAGAAAACAATTTGCCGGCAGCTAATAAGCTCATTAAATCGGTCTGCCGCAAATTTCCGCTATCCATACCTATCTCGTAGTTAGACGGACGCGCGGACGCAACTATTTTCAGATATGACCGCATTGATGACTAAGTATCCTGCAATGATTGTCTATGTGGGCATGTCAAATATTTAGACAGTATCATCATGAATACAATGCAAAGTCTATTACTATATTTCTACTTCTATTCATATGACACTAATGTACAAACGACGCATTACATTTTTTTAAATAGTAGATGTATGTAATTTTTTAATAGATAATCATCCATAATAATATTATAAATGCGAAAGTAACTCTGTCTGTTACCTTTTCCCATAAAAACCACTGAACCGATTTAGATGAAATTTGGTATGGACACAGTTTAGGACCCGAGGAAGGACATATGATAGTTGCCATCCTGGAAATCACCCCCAATGAGTAAGGATATAATTCTGTATAGTGTTTTTAAATACATATTAGTAAAACTTTGTCTCGTAGTATGCATAAAAGAAAGAAAGAAGAAGCATGTATAAAACGCCTTTTAGAAGCAACATATAAGAAATTGCAACTATGTGTCGTAAGGTGCCGTTAAAAATACTTCACGATTTTAAAGAATAGTAAGAAAGAAATATATTTCTACTAGTGAATTTGTTTGCGTGAACTTATTTATACACAGCAGTCCTATTATTCCCGTTCCCGTGGGAATTTCGGGATAAAAAAGAACCCTATGTGTTATTCCAGGTTATAGTCTACCCATGTACCAAATTTCATTAAAATCCGTTCAGTAGTTTTTGCGTGAAAGAGCAACAAACGTAATATTAGTAGGATATTATACATTTTTAAAAACACAAATGAATTGGGAAACCCAATTGAAGTTATTAAATGAAAACAATCGTGTATAAAATTTTACTACTATTTAATAAATCATTATTAAAATGCCATCACACAGCTTGGTGGAATGTGGAAAACATAATCGAAATTGAACTTCATAGTTTTGGTAATCAGTAGTTTGCATTAGTGTAGCCTGTGCAATGTGATTAAAATGTAGCGTTGAATGCTTTTCTACCAGCTTTATTGTGGATTGCGTAATACATTATATATCTGGTTGATTAAATGCATTTGTGCTCAAAACCCAATGTAGGAGGTATACACGCAAAGTTAAGAAATGGCGAGCTACTACTTGGATTAGTTGAAATCCCAGCGTTTTCCTGTGGTCTGAAAACACTGACCCCAACTAACCTGCAGTTGGCACCAATTGAAAAGAAGAGACAGGCGAAAAACTGTGACAATCCAGTGAAAATCGTTGCAGAAGCAACGCAAAAACATTTGTTTTATGTAATAATATGTCAACTTTTAAGTCTGTCTAAATATATTTTGAGAAAACGTATTTTTTAATTGTCTCAAAATTAAATTATTAAACCATTATGTTAATAAACAAAAAATATAACAAGTATTTTATACGCCTAGACGCGTTTATTTATAAAGTAAAATTACAACTTGGTAGCAAATAACCTAATAATAATTAAGACGACTCATTGTAGTTATATTTATCTTTTCAAGTTTGTTATCAGTGTGCCGCATCCCTTAGGTTAAATTGAGCATTACGCAAAATGTCCCCAGTAATTTCGCGTTATGCCTTAAATTTAATACGTAAGCCTCCAAGAATTTAATCTCGACGTCTCTCTTTTTTGTTGATACAATACCCAGATGTTGATACACTTAATCTACACTGAATTTACTTGATGAACATTTCAAGTTTCAACGCAGTCTTCAAGTTTGATAAATTTTTAAATATACAATATTTTTTTAACAAAACCAACGCGTCTGTTTTCGTTTTCAACAGTTAAAATCTAGTATAAAGATAACGCATGAGACTAATACTAGATTTTAACAGGTTTTTGTTAGGACAATAGGCCCTCCGATGTAATACAAAATTATTATGAAAACATTTAATAGTGATCAAGGTACGTTATCTTTTACATTCGTATACCGTACAAAATATATAAAAAGTAAAGAAAGATAAAAGTAAATGGCTATCAAAGGAAATGCGGGGGATCTGTTGGCTAACACAATCTAATCCTTACAGGGTATTCTCACAGGACAGGATTCAATAGGGTTACGTCTAAGATATTTTCCGTGTTTCAAAGGGAAAGAATTTCGGTTTTGCTGGTTATTTAAAGTTAACTAATGCACGATACAATAATGTAGTAGATAGAGAAAAAAACCCATACGTGCAATAAATCAATGCTGGTTGAAAGATTTAAAAAAAGAAAAATAATACTATTTTTAAAATTAAACAAAAATAATAAAATAAAAACTTCTTGTGGCTGTAATGATGATGATGTTGAATAAACCAGGCGGTGAATTCTGTACAGTTATATTATGTGCAGATTATTAATTTATTTTATTATTTTTAAAACTAATAATTATTAAATTTACTTAGGTTATTGTTATATGGTGACAAGGAGCTCTCCTATCATTGACAAATTTAACAATCTGACTAATGAAATAGTCCTAAAACAACAAGGATCGTACCCAGAGAATTTAATAATATTAATACGTAAATTATTCTGATTTATGTTAATGTATTAACTTGTATATTTGGGCCAACATTTGGAGAGATTGACATAATGGTATACTACCTGTTGCCCGCGTTTTCGCTCAACTTTTTATTCAGTTTTTAACTTTGTCGCCATGCACAGTTCAAATATTTGAACACTTTTTTAAAGACTAGAAAAGTGATAAACCGTCTTCAAGAATTGGTTTATCAAATTGAACTAATCTGTTTTCTTCTAATCAGTTCCAGTGAATTATATTAATAACTATCAAAACACAATCCTATATACCTATCTGCCAAATTTCAAATTTGTAGGTGTTGTATTTTCTGAGATTTCGTGCGGTATTTTGCTTATAAATTAAATAGATTTAAAAAAAAACAGTTCATTTACAAAACTTTGCACCCTTTGTACACTAGTTTACAAGAACAAAGCGGAGTTGAAAAACGTGCACCATAATGGAGAATGTGGCGGGCCTTCATTAAAAGTCAACGCGACATCCATTTTGAACAATAAAACCTTTTTGAATGCTCACTAGTTTATATTATATGTTATTTACGGCCACTTACAATTAAAAAATTACAGTGAACTGTCGACAGAGAATTTTGTTCAAGTGTGAAGCAGACCAAACGATGTATTATTATTTTTAACCCTAGAAACATAACGTTATTATTTACTTCGAATTTAGAGTTTAACTTTATAATTCATTTTGTAATCTTTACAAAGTAAATTCCAATTTTTTTTTTTATACCACAAAGGTGGCAAACAAGCCTGATGGTGAGCGGTCACCGTAGCCTATGGACGCTTGCAACACCAGGAGTATCACTCGCGCGTTGCCGACCCTGTAAAAATCTTTTAATGCCCCTTTTGAAGAACCCCATAATCTAAAGGAAAGACCTCGGCGGGGATCTCATTCCACAGCCTCAACGTTCGCGGGAGTTTTTCGAGGGTTGTATGAGAACAACCCCGACGGCAGCAATGGAAGCCATGCTTAACCTTCCTCCACTACACTTACATGTGCAACAGGAAGCAGCGCAGGCAGCTCTTAGACTTAAACAACTAGAATTAACTAGGCATGACAACTCTAAGCACTACAAAAACATCTTCACATCATGGTTGATACACCCTCTCGTGACTGCACCGTGTGATAGAGTACTACCAACGGATATCTTCGATAAGAGATACAAAATCCAACTACACGAAGATAGCAACCTGAGAACAGCCCACAAATCACTGACCATCTACACCGATGGCTCTAAAACAGACGAGGGCACCGGCACGGGAGTCTTCTCAGAAGACCTAAATATACACATATCCATGCCCTTAGGAGAACACAATACGGTATTCCAAGCAGAATGCATGGGTATCCTACTAGCAGCCAATGCGATAACTGATAAGAAAATGGAAAACGAGCGCATACTCATTCGCTCCGATAGCAAATCGGTGCTCTGCGCACTCGGAAGATACGTGGTGACATCCAGCCTGGTTCTGGAATGCCACGATGCCTTAACGAAAGCAGGGTACTCAAACCACATAACACTGCAGTGGATCAAAGGACACAGCGGCGATAGAGGTAACGATGCTGCTGACATGCTGGCGAGGAGGGGATCAGGCAACAAATCAGTTGGTCCGGAACCGATCCTCCCCTTGCCAGTCAGCTGGCTCAAAGGTAACATTTTAAAACATACTAACTTTTTACATAACAAACTATGGTTAGACACCACAGATTATAGACAAGCGAAAGAAGCCCTCCCTGAAGTGGACGCTCGCCTCGCTAGGTCCATAATTAACTTAACTAAACAAAAACTAAGATTAATAACCAGCGCCGTGACAGGTCATGGCAGCTTTAACAAACATCTTTTCACCATAGGTGTTACAGACAGCCCCCTGTGCAGAGCTTGCATGTCGGCAGAAGAAACAGCGGCACACGTCCTGCTGGAATGCAGTGAGGTGTCAGCATACCGGGCAATCCACCTGGGAACACCAGGCAATCTCCGAGAAGTACTCAGCGACGTCAAGTCCCTGGCCTGCTTCCTGGAGGAATTAGGATGGCTGGAGTGATCCAGCTCCCACTCTTCGCACGCACAAAGGGCACATAAGCTGCCTAATTGCGGAGAAGGCCCGCAAGACAACAAGTAACAACAAGTAACGTTCGCGGGAGGAAACTCCTCTGAAACCGCGCTGTACGCGACCATTTTGGTTCTAGTGTGTGAGGTTGGATTCCCCGCCGGTGACGAGCAGTTCGATGGTAGAAAGTGTTCCAATTATACTTAATTTGAAAAATAAATTAGACACAATAGACATAATTAGGAGCATTTTTAATGATGTATTCAATCAGTTATTTAATTTCTTTTTCATAATCTGTGAATTTTGAATACATAATGAAGAAGGAAAAATGTCCCTAGATAATTATTCCACCAAGTAACCTCACCAAGTTCCTGTAGTACATAAAATGGTTTTAAAAGTTCGTAAAGGGGTTGATCTTGAGTATCGAAAAACACACATAAATCCATCATTCCTGTCGTATTTACCACGCAAGAGTTTTTGGAGAGGTTTTTTGCTTTAGCAAATTAAACCGCTGTAAATGCGGTTAAATACATAAAATAAGAAGAAGTAATTCCTTTGGTATAGCGGGTGTTCACGAGTGGCGGTGATGATTCATCATCAGGTGAAACGCAGGCATTGTCTAGCATTAAAAAAAAAACTGATATTGTTCCAACAGTGGCACAAAGCAGTTCGAACAGTTTCGAACTTACTTTGGGGCTAGCTCAATCTGTATGAATTGTCCATAAAAAAACAAAAAAACAACGGATACCTACATTGGCGCTCCGTCCCCGTTTTGCACGGATTTTACTAAGGATTCCTATTTTTTTCCAAAATATAATATAGCCTATGTTACCCGGGGGTTAATGTACCTTCTCAACGGTGAAAGAATTTTTGGAATTGGTCCAGTAATTTTTGAGTTTATTCATTACAAACAAACATACAAATCTTTCCTCTTTATAATATTAGTATGTTCGTAAATACCTACTCGTACATACATTTCTGCATGTACGTTAGAAAATACCCAGTCACGATTTAAAATAAAAGGTTTATCCTGTGTCCAAACCGCGACCTTCCGGCATCGGAAGTAAGGTCAAGGGTTGTTAATTTGATATTAGTTAATTTTAACGTTGTTTCTTCTTCAGCTTCTTCAATTGCTTTACATTCTTTGGTTCTGGCCTGTAAAGATGTCTGAAACCACTCGCTTTCAGGACATCTTGAAGTTACTCGATGATTGTTCATTTATTTGAGATCTTCCCATTGGTAAATATAATAAGAAATATGTTTTCCGAAAATTTTATTTAAAAAAATTTCAATTAGACCTTTATGCTTCCAAGAAATCACTATTCACATAAATTTCAATTGTAAGAATAGACACGTCAAACTTTTCCAACATTAGGTTTTCACCTATATAACATCTACCGAAATTTTCACATGAGCAAGTATAATCTGGCCATATTTCACTGGGACCAGGCTCCGATGAAACAGGAATTTCCCGGACATATCGCTTTGATTTATGGACTTGTTAAGTACCCCTTAAAACTATGGCGAAAGAAAGTCAATATCCTGTTTAGAGAACACCGTTACGAGATAACGCAGATATATAGCCACTGTGTTAACTTCAACGACCTCGCTTGATTGGTATGGATTGCCTTATATAGATAAAATACTAATACGTATGTTTATTTTGTTGACTATGAATCTTAAACTGGAGTAATTGTTATAAAAAACATTACACCTTTTATGATCTTACTTACTATTGTGTGGGTAGTATTTGTGTAGGTAAGATTTAGTCTTTCTTTCAATCAGTTGTTTCGGAGTCGAAATGGTTCGATTCAACATTTCCCTCTTATCAAAAGTCCCCGCAGTCGGATTCACGGGCAGTGCTTAGAATAAAATACTTAGGTAAATAAATAAAGTAATTGTAATTTTGGCCGTTAGCTGTGCTAGTCGTAAATTAGGATTCCTCGGAATAAATTAATGCAAGCTATGCGAATATTTGTCTAAAATCGAACTACGGTGCTTTGGTTTACCGACCATTCTAGCCACTCGACAATTTTCTGTTCGAGATATACTGTCGACATTTGCCTTTTAAATTAGACTATAAAAGTCCAGCTGCTTGTACTAAATTCGGAATAACAAGACACAGAAACAAAACGCACAAAGCAGTGACAAATTACATCTAATACCGAACTGATTAAAACCCGGATAAGTGTGAAAAGCACTCTAAAAGTTTCATTTAGTCGAATTCGCTGACACATACGGATGTGAGCGGCAATACTGAACCGAATACGTTACTGCGAAACGCAATTTGTCCCGACCCTGCAATTTATGTCTACAGCCCATTTTATGCAAAGGAAGTGACGAAAAAAGGGAACAAAAGTTTCCCGTTTCACTTAATGAATACACACGAGTCACTTGTTATGAAGATAAGGGTTCACACGGCAATGAAAATATTGAAATTGATGTTGTTATACGAAGACACCGATATAATATTTGGGAGTGTCGCGGAGAATTTATGAATGCGAGAATATTTTCGCAGTTATTCCCGATAAATGTAAAGATATATCTGTTTTGTTTATGATACACGACGTTAATAATATTTTACCAAGAAGTGATAATATAAGCATAATTTCAAAAGTGTGCCTAGTGTCCTATGCACTAGTAGAACTCCTGATAAAATTATATGACGTAACGCACTAGTTAACGGGTGTCTACTACGAACACTTCAAAAATCTTTATTGTGTTTTAACTTACAAAATTAGCTGTCAAAAACACTCCAAGGTACTGTTTGATTGAATGTTTACCAATCCCTTAGCATATACGGGTGACGTCACAAATTGACGGGGTAAGCATTTTGAAAGTGTTCAGGATATTAAGCATGGTACAAAATTTCAAAAAGACCACCATGAACTCAGTTTTTGGTATATTTACATATAAAGTTTATCAAACACATCTAAGTAACCTTAAAGACCCGTCCCTGAAAAAGGAGATATTATAATGCGACGTTATAACAAAAAAAGTCTGCAAATTGTTGGTCGTAGAAACGTGCGTCGGCTTCCGTCAATTCTGTTTCCATTTTCCCTGAACTGCGGGCAAATTATACGTATACTTATTCAGAGTTTTTGTCTACCACGATTTAGTACTCACCATTTAATACCAACCCTTCGAATGTCGTCTTTTTTTGTTTGTCTATTTTTGTTCCTATCTTACTATTTTGATCTTATTTCTTTTCCTTTTTACGTCTACTATCCATACTTATATTATAAATGGGAAATTGTGTGTGTCTGTTTGTTTGTCCGTTTATCACGGCAAAACGGAGCGACGAATTGAAGTGATTTTTTAAGAAGAGAGAGTTGAAGGGATAGAGAGTGACATAGGCTACTTTTTGTCTCTTTCTAACCCTCCCACTTCCCTTAAATGGGGGGTGGAAGTTTGTATGGAGTATTCAGCAATTTCCAAGGTAGAAAGCTAAAAATTGGTATGCGGACTATTTGTGACTAACAAAAAAAGAAGAGAGGGGGTGAAATGTCATATGCGACTTTTCGCAGCTTTTAAGGTATCGGAGAGCAAGGAGAACCGTGTTACCCCGAATTTAACGCGAGCGAAGCTGCGGGCAAAAGCTAGTTTCTTGATAAATATTTATTCAGGGTCTAATAAAATTCATACATTAATTTCACGTGGTTTTACAGTTGGTAAATCAACAGATAGCTGGTGTCAGTGTTTTAAGGCTGCCACACAGTCACTTAACTTGACGGTTTAATACAGTTACTGAAAAAAATATGAAAGATTCGTAGCGAAATAATTCAGTCCGTCGCTATTCAAATAAACTAAAAAGGTTAACGGAAAAATTTTAACATTGCACATTTATGATATTCCCAAAACTGCCTCAGGTAATATGCAATATAAAATATTGGATCCTATTATCTATTGGAGGTTTATAGGTGCGGAAAATGGTAACAATTTTAAATGCTAAAATGGAAAATTGTTTAATTTGTCGCTTAAAAAAACTTAGATTATATCGTACTATTGCAGAAAATAAATGAAATATGTTCATTTGCTACGTTAGTAATGTATAAAAATTGCATATTAACCTTAATACTTGTGTACAAAAGAGATTAACCGCAGTAAGTCACAAGGATATAGCCCGAGTCACGTGGATTAAACAAACTTAACCGTACCCCCGGCTGATATAAGGCTTTGAGATAATCAAGTAAAATAAATTCCACGCGCAATCTCATTAAATTTAAACAACTTTGCTGTTACCCTTAATTTGTCATCAACCTGTACATGGATCTTGTTTCTGGAACTCAATTTAAAAGGCTGAAATTCTTGGGTATAATTTCTAGAACATTCTGAATCTCTGATGCATTCATGCACTTTACCGTAGGTATATAAAACTATTTATATAATAATAATAAACTTCTTCTTACTGTCTGATGTCCTGTACTGTCACACTAAAGAAGAAATGCATTAAGCGTGAAAGTGCTAAAACAGTAAATAACCAAACCCCGGCCGAACTACATGCTATTATGGGTTTTTAGTTCGATCAGGCCAAATTGAACGTCCCATGGGACGTTCGACCGTAAAGCCAAAATTTTCTGCGTCCCAACGGACCACTGTTTTTTTTTACAGCTGTTTTTTTTTGTACGTAACAAAAATAAAAAGTGTTTTAATAAACCTTCAAGTTTGATACGTATACCAATATACGTACAACACATAAACATCACCCGTGGCCAAAGATAAACAGTTAAAACGTCCATAAATAACTGGAAACGATTAACAAACCGATGGCTGGTACAGGGGACCGTAATATATTCACTAACTGATCCCAATTTGTCTGACCTAACGCAATATCGGGAGCTGGCCCCACGACTATAAGTTCGCGTATCTATGTCGCATAAAGCTTTTAAATCCACGATAGCTTAGTTTTGGGTCACAGAATGGGACAATAAAATATGACCTGAACTTTATCTGGTTTTTATATGATTCTTTCTTTATATTGATGCTTAATGTCCTTTTAAATATTGAAAAGTTTTTCAGTTAGTTTCGTAATTTTATTAGCAAAGGACCCTTGAACCACAATTTGTTTTCATTGGCTTCAAAAAGTTTTATTCATGTAATGAAATCCCATAAAACGTATCTGAAATAATTAACCTGAATTAACCTGAGTTTAATACAAAGGGAAGCGGAGACTTTTGCCCAATAGTAAGACATGCATAGCTACACTGGGCGTCAAAAATAAGTAGTACAGTTTTAAAATTGCAATTACTTTTAAACTATAGAAGTTACAGTTTTGAAATAAAAATCAATCTTTAAAAGACGATATTATGCATAAAGTTTTTATTAAATGAAATGAAATTGTCTTTTAACTTTTTTTTATTTCAAAGGTCTAGCTTTTGTAGTTTAGGAGATATTGCAATTTTAAAACTGTACTACTTATTTTTGACGCCCAGTGTATTTAAAAAAAAAACATTTTATCCTTAACAGGAATAAAAATTACAAATTATTGTATATTGTATTGTAGGTATATTTGTATATTGTTTTTTTAATGTATATAAGTATGTCTTTTTAATGCTTAATTTTAGTTTTTATTGTTAGTTTAGTTTTAATTAATTTTATATTAGATTGTATCAAACGTAATTCATTGTATAATACCTAATAAAAATCATGTAGGTATATTGTAAAAAAAAATGTTGTTAATGGGATACAAATTATTGTATAATAATAATCATATCCTAACGAAGATCATACGTGTTCTTCGAAAGCATTTTGCTCTCGAGTGCACTTCTGGAGTTTCATCTACGTTATTGTATTGTTTCCCATTTACTTCGCTCCATATAAGCTCGCTTTTACCTCTACAGCAAACAAGTCTGTTATAGACACAACATTTAATTTAAAACTTGCTTACTTCTCTATTACACTATGCATCTCTTTATTAACTTCTAAAGTTTACTAATATATTTTTCTTTACGTTATTATTTCTGTTATTCAAAATATTCTACGTTTATGTCAATATATTTCCAAATGAAATATTATGTTTGTAAGTGCGTCATCAGTGCTCATATTAAAATTTAGTAAAGGGAAAATTCCAAATCTTTCTCAATTTTTTTTCTCACTGTCCATTTACTCTGTGATACATTATTTTCGCACGTTTTCGGTAAATTTTTATTGACAAAAATAAAATAATAAATTGGTCAACTTTAAAAAAAGTGTTTTATTATACCACACAGGTGGCAAACAAGCATCTGGCTACATACAAGTGTAGCCAGATCTGTTGAGGTCTTTTATCTGTATGAGCGATTGTCTTACTCACAGAACACGTAGTGGTCTTACTACAAAGACGCATCACTGAAAGTTAAATAGGTCCGCAATACGCCATTGTTTTTTAGCCACAGAGTAATACATTATCGGCCATTATTTATCTAAATTGCCAGTGTTTCATTACTTATTACACTTTCACTTTTTAACATCAAACTGTAGGATTTAATTTTAATTTTAAATTTATTATGACATTAAGCTTAAATGAGCGTAAAATTTGTGTTTTCATATAATATTATCTAAATATCATGAACGGGAGGCGGCAAATTAAACACGGTCTACTGAAGTAATTTATGAGGACAATGTTTGTTCCCTTGTTAGAGTTAACCAGTCCTGTGTAAAGTGAAGTTTACATAGTCCTTTTGTAACGAGTTGCGGTTAACTGTTATAATAACACTATTAAATTGTCGTTTATTACAATCCCTGTTATTTAGTTATGTACATTAAATTGGCTATAATGCTCATATGCAGTCGATGGTAGCTAATTTTGAGTAGAAGACAAAATTATGTTATGTCAAATGTTATTGTTGTCATGATACGTAGGCTTATTTATTATGGAGTTTTCGACCAGGCACTGTAGACATAATTTAGAATGTGCTGAAACAAAAAACAAAATTACTACAAAGTAACTTTTTAATCAGGCTAAGAGCGACTACATGTAGGAGGCGTGGATATTGAAACTGCTGTAGAATCTTTAATAGTTCCTTCTAATATCCTTACTCTGTGTATTCGATAAGTAAACCAAGTAATGGACAAGAGTGTCATTTTACGAAATAAAACATACGTCTCCTAAGATATAAAAAAAAAATTGTTTATTTATATTTATGTCCATGTCTTATAAGAAATAAAAGGTATACTTCCTTCTTTGATGTTCATAAATTTTAATTTAATTGCATTGAAATGTTTTTTTCTATTCGTACCGGCGCTTATGGACGAAGGTTTATAATACTGTTCCTGTAAGTATTGTAATATCTGTGGTACTGTATTATGTTACTAGTATTTATCACCAACGTCAGCACCGTCCTCAAATCACCGTCATCAGAAATGTCATCAAGAATTTAATCTCTCAACTCCCTCAACTTTAAATGACAATCGGTTGAACGTCCCGGAATTATGTAAGTAATTACGCAGATCGTCTTACAGACCACCTGTTATCTGAGAAGTGATTGCGAAGTGGTTCTCTCGTTTGGGGTGTATACTGATTGATAGGTATTAAAGTGCTAGTTTTAGGGTGCTCTTCTAACCGAGGCTTTTATGCATTTATGCTGGGAGAACGTGTGAAGCTTATATGTGACTTTTTTAGTCATGCTATTGAATATCTAAACATAACACGAATCGTGTTATGCTTATTATATTTTTAAAAAATTGTTCGTTCTTTCCAATTCTCAATTAAATGGATCAATGAAGATTGGTCGGAAATCAGACACATCCACACAAATATGTCACATTATAATAACGTAGCTTAGCACATATTTAGTGGAAAAGCATCCTTATACGAGCCTGGATTATATTCCCAAAGCTACTAAGGATGTGCAGGATGGCTCGAACGATGGAAAAACTAATTAAAACGCTGTAACTGTTTAAAACACTTATGTGAAGATGTCGAGCGAAGACAATGTTGCCAACTTTAATATACAAAATTGTCTTATTTTATAGATATTGCCCTCTTTCGATTTACTTATTTTAGAACATGTCTGTGACACTGCATAGACATATTTTATTTTATGCTCCCGTGGACATTTTGCTGACTTGCTGACCACAATTTGGGATTCCGCAAATTTTATAATATCGTTTATGCAGAGCGTACGTCTCGTCATAGAATCTTTTTCTAGTCATAATATTACATAGAGTTTTTATTTCGATATCTATAACATTTATAAGCATGTTAGTCTACAAACTTACAAACTACTAGAATTTTGAAAACAAATATAAAATGGCCAATGATCAGAAAACCAAATACATCTATTTTATGAAAAAAATATTTGAAATATAAACATTGTTCTATATGCAAAAGTTTTGTAAATGAGTAAGTACGCTTTGTTTATATACTGTAACTAACTAGATATATTCTGTAACGGTATGTTTTCCAAATAAATGAAAATAATATAAATAAAACTGTTTTAGAGCTTAAACTAGGTACTAAATCTACCAGGAATTACGTGTAATAAATCCAAAATCTGTTCTGTTTGCAAATCATCATTAGAACTTTATGTATTTCGGATTTGATGTACCTAACTCTGTTAATCTAAACTCGTAAACGAAGATAGTTTACTCTTATCTCTTTGAACACGGTGTCATAAAACGTTGTATTATCTGCTTCATTACCACTAGGGTCCTAATATAAAAATTTAAGTTTAGTTGAAAGCCATAAATATTTCTTGTACTTGAAGGATTATAAATTTTGATATTAATATATTACGCAGTTATTTTTTAAATTTTTAATTTTAATGTGATCTCAAAAGCATTCGTAATTTTTTCTTGTGAAATCTTGAATTCACTTTTTTATAATTACTTATTTATTATTATAAATAGTATCAGGAACTAACTTTTATTCTCAAGTAATTACAGTTGTTACAAACATAAATAAAAAAAAAACTAGTCAAAAAAAATTTATAATGATTATTATTGATTAGAGATCCGCTAATAGGATCAAGTAACAAACAAAATGGAAGCTATGGTAATACGAACATATGAGCAAAGTGGATTCTTGGCTTAACAACCACCCTATCCTTGACCTGTATCGACATATTGAAAAGGGTAGGATGGATAGTGTGACATATTTCGGGTGTCTCATAGATTCTATTGCATATATTTCTTGTTACAAATTTGTTGACAACTTTGATATATTTATGGCATACATAATATCGAAACCATGAGGCTATTCAACCACGCGTCTACTCGTCTTGAATTCGTTCAAGATTACCTTGCAGACGATCTATGTAGAACGCGATCTTTCAACGCGTATACGAACGTCACTGAAAACCTATAACGGAAACATCCGATCGAGTAACTTAGCATCCGAGATTCATAATCGAGTAGTAAAAGCAAGTGGACATTTGGACGAAGGACCTATTACGTGTTTCCTTCATTTGAAATGGCGAAACAAAACCAGTTACGTTCTTTTTTGCCACCCAACTCGAAATATATAAAGCTTATTATTTTTTAAAACAAAACTAATGAGGGGAGAACATCGAACTGCAGTATTTCCCCGATAATAAAGTGAAATAGTGAGGGAGGTCACGTCACGGTACACGACCACGGCACATTATGGACGAATGGAATGAATCCCACGAGAATCCTAACGAGCCGACTTAAAAATGATAGTCATTGATCTCTATAAATCTACTGTTTCTCTACCTCTAATGCTTATTGCCTACAAATAATTACACGTAGAAAATCGTTATTAAAGTAGATGGAATATTTATTTGTAGAATTTTCTAGAGTAATTTTACATATTTTACTATACTTTAAAACTTCTATTAAAACATCTGTTTTATAATATTGAAATTATTGAATCATGCGAAACAATGATTACTTATAGAGAGCTGACTGATAATTTGGTTAGTTCTCGATGATTGATTAGTCAAAAAATATTTTATATAGTATCAAAAACGTTGAGTCGTCGTCGGTACCGATAAAGCCAAGTCATTGGTGGTCTGGTGGCATGAAAATACTGTAGTAGGTATAGGTACAATTGCGGAAAACACACGAAAAGATGACGTTTTATAGATTTACTGCAATATCTAAAAACTACTTTTATTCCAATAACCGAAAACATAAATATCAGAAAAATCGGTGGGTTAAATATTCGGCTATCATCTATCACGATCCACGTATCAATTTCCCTAAAACTAGACAGCTATTGCATTTCAAGCGGGGTTCCATAACGAATTCCAGGTTATCCGGGTCAGTGCCGGTTATCCGTCGCACGCACAGGTAATCCGAAGCAATGGACCAACCACAATGAGATGGACGCTTTTACCGAAATTAAAAGGATCAGCAACTTACTCGCCATGTGCTTTACTGATATACGATTTTTACTAGTTTTTTGTAACTTTTGTTTACTGCTTGGGGAATAAATCTATGAATTGAATTTTTGAACTATTTCCAAGCTCCTGCTGAATATACAGCTTGTTCCGTGGACAAAAATACAAAACTCAACTTAATATGTTAAAAATATGTCATTCGACACAAATGTAATGTTTACATTTTGAGAATGCTTTGCACCATTTACCTACCGCTTATAAGAATAATAATATGAGGAGCGAAACATATGCGTCGAATGGGTACGAGACCGTTTGTTGAATATACAGGGAGAGATAAATTAATGCAATTAAAAGTGATATGTAATGTTACTTTAGTATAAAGACTTCAAACTTCAAAGCATTTCTCGCTATTCTCCGTCTCATTGAAGTTGAGCAGAATGTGCAATTAGTTTAATTATCGTATCATGTTTGCCATTTTCTGTAAATACAAACATTTTGGGTGTTTTCTTTGAAATAATGTACTGTTTTTAAAGTTTTCATTAATTTGAAGGCTAAGTATTTATTAATACTAAAGTAAACAATTTATTAATCTCTCTTACTTTCTTCTCCAATGAAAATGTACCTCTTTTTATTCGGTAATATTGTAAAGATGTAAAGTTAGTGAGTTTATATATTTGACTTTGTTGAATTTAGTTCATGAAACGTGATACTGGTGATACCCAGTAGAATTGATTGTGTACGCGAGTTAAATGACACGCAACAATTAATATGGTTTTGTGAACATTTTACACGTTCGAGTACTCATTGAGATTGGAACATTGCGAAACTAATTTGTGTTAAACGTGTTATGATCCATCAATTGGATTTTGCGTAGCATTCCCCCGCTGATCCGAAATTTCCAATTTTGTGATCTGTGAATGGCATCAATTAGAGATTAATTAAATAAATTTTCCCAATGTAATATCAGGCTGATCAGGCTGTGTTTAGGGCGTAGTTATAAATTAATCGCGGATGTCTGTGTTTGACAGGAGGGAATCGAAAATTTGATGTTTGTACGGAACCCCCTCCGTGCGTTTCGGAGACATTATTGTATAAATAAAAGAGTTCAATAATTAAAGTTTATTGCCAGTTTTCACAATCGCCTAATCACAAATTTGTATGACATTTAATTTTGTTGACATAAGCTTATTCTTACCGCTAGGAAACGTTGGTAAAAACGGGCATAAATCTTCTGCAATATACGAATTTGTATAAAATTATAGCAATTAATATTTTTGAATACTCAGAACGTCAGTAGAGGTACACCATAGACCTTTACTACATTTTTTTGTGTGTGGTAATATACAGTTGATTGTAGTGTTAACTATCATCCTGTACTTAAAGATTACTGATCGACATCGTTACCTGTAATTATTTCCTTAATTGGGTAGAAACTTAACGTCACTAATTACGTTATATTTTTTCAGGTAACACATCTTGCTGTAAAAACAAGAAGTGATTCTGCTACGGGAAAATATAGTTTAAACGTAAGTATCTTCATAATAATGTTTAGTTAGTTATGAAATACAACAAAAATATACTGAAGTTATGAATATATAAACGACATAACAATATATAATAAAACCGTATTCACTTAGACGCTATTTACCCTACTTAACTACAATTATCTAAAAGGCCGGCAATGCATTTGCGGCTTTACATAAAGTGACTCATCTGCTACCTCTTCTGGTATAAAAAAAGCTATTGTAATAATCGATAAAGATAAATTGATTATAACTTTGAGACAATTTCTGCTCATGCCACACTATTTTGTTGTATATTCCTCCTAATAAACCAAAACCACTTTACAGTTTAGTCACAAATATTGCTTACTAGTTACAAAGTTAGATGCTGACTCACATTTTACAGCCGTAATAGCAAGTAATCGAACGTGCCTGCACGCTCTGAACCGAGGCTAAAATTGCGCGAGTCGCAAAACCTCGTACACCGTATCTCTAAGTTGCAACAACACCCCGTACTCAGTAGACCGTGACGCGTCATGCTCTGCGACCAGTTTATACTTTTTAAAATGAGATAACCACCATATTTCGCCGATGAAATAAGTTTCGAAGTATATTCAGTGCACAAAATGCAATAGTTAGTATCTTTATGACATTGTATAGATAGCACACGTTATAATTTAGAGAGAGCCTAGAGGAATCCGAGCAATTTCGTTTACGTTAATTTCAGCTGTCTTTCAAGAAATGACATGAGTTTGAAGCCGATAAAAATTACTTACTTGAAATATATGCAATATACCATATTGATAAAAGTGTTATTCCAAAAATAATAAATGGTTTATACATTATACCAAACAGCCAAATTAGGACATATTTGTATTTTAATAACAAACATTATAATTTAGGAACAGGTGAGCCAGATAAATGATAAATACTTTATTAATTAAGAAGTTAGTTAATCTCATTATAGGTAAAGTAAGCGTATCTCGGGTTGCAGATAAAAAAAAGTATTAACATAACCTCAGGGCAAGCTTCGTAACTTTCGCAAAATATGTTTGGAGAGTTGTGTTAAAAATTAAACCGACACCCGTTCAGACGGAAAAGGCCGAACAACAACTGAGTTAGGAAGTATTTTGAACACGCTCATCCCCGCAATCTGTCCGCGCCGGTGGTGACTTTTTAATTAATTTTGAAAAATTGAATTCATATCTAATCTTGCTTCACAGTCTAATGGAGATTAATAAAAAATGTACAAAAAATGTTTTGGTACAGAACAACATAATTGTATAGAATATTACAAAGGGATAATATTGCATTATTTGGTCAAGTAATTTTATTTACAGATATTTTTCTGAATTATTTGCTCTAGTTTTCATTTATCATTTTACTCACCCATATTGTACTATGAAAACAATATTACAATTCATAACGTTGCATACCATTATTTAATAGCATTAAAATCACCACTTTACTAATAAACGTTGTGTAACGAGTATATAGTTATACACTTTTTTGTCACTGTCTTTCTTGAAGAGAATCAAATGAAGTATGAAAGTGACAAAACATTGTTTAACTGTACACGCATTACACAACGTTTATTAGTAAGGGGGGTCTCTAACCTGGATACCTCTTTTATTTATTGACTACTAGCTGTTACCCGCGGCTTTTCCCGCGTGGTCAAGGGAAAATGACAATAATTTTCCCATGGGAATCTCTTTATCCCGTGGGAAAAAAGTAGCCTATGTCACTCTCCAGACTTCAAACTATCCCCAATAAAAAATTCATATCAATCCGTTCATTACTTTCGACGTGAATGGAGGACAAACAAACACACTTTCACATTTATAATATTAGTATGGATAGTATATGTATGTAGTAGATACAATTAGGTGTTACCAAAATATTATAATTTAATTAAGTAAAGAGTTATGCGAGTACAAAAATTTATATTTGTTTACTACGTGCCCGAAATTCACTTAAATATTTAAAGTTTAAATCAAATCTATTCTAACTTCTAAGAGTATACAAATTGTGGTGTTCATTAGAAAACAGAATTAAATTACTAAGCCACTCTTCATTAACTTAATGAAATAAGATAGCTTTTATCAACTGAGCTTTTAAATAGTAAATTAGCAAAATAGCTGTTACAGGCTTATTCATAGACAGCGTCGTCAACGAGCCAACCCAATTTGTATCTAATTTAATTTCGTAGCATTTGGAGTTAAAATTTTAATCAAATTAATGTTGTGTCCCTCTTGAATTCACTCCAATGGACCTTTTTATTCTTTGCTTTTGAGTATTTTTAGTACGAAAATTATTTGATAACATTCACTCGTAAATAAACTTTTTGCTTCAAAATTATAATTACATTGCTATGTCAAATGAATAGACACTAATTAATTATGATATTTTTCAAACGAACAAACGGTTGTCTAACAACACACACACAACACATTGACCTTGGCGGACCAGTGGCTAGAACTTGCAAAGGGTCCGTCGAGGTCGACAACAAAAAAAAACATTAATCACTCATGAACACTGTAATCCGGATATTGTTCCGAAAATTGGATAATCCGATGTGAATCAAGTGACATTTCATAACAGATGTTCGTTGATAAAAAGTTAATTAATTGACATTATTCATGTAGCCAGAGTGCGTTTTATCACCCCGTCTGTTTGTCTACGTATTAATAGTATACGTTGTATCTTGTTGGTATCAAATAAATGAGTTCGTTCAGTTTGATTCATGCGAATGGGGATTGGAAAATAGCCGGCAACAAATAAAACGGGCGAAACTACCGAACTACAGTGCCGCGGTACAACGGAACGGAGCCGGGGTTGCTTTTAACCATTCCCCGTTTTAAACAACAAAAATAGTTGCAAAATTTCGAAAAGTGCTCACAGAAATATCAGTTTGGATCAGACTGCATTTTGGTGGGTGAATGAGAGTTAACATAACACCCACCAAAAGCTAGTCGTGTAATTTTATCATAGGATAAGTCGAATAAGGCTAGATATTCATAGAAGCGGAGAGGAGAAAAGAAGTATGACTTTGCCTAAATTAACCAATAGAATAAGGCTGCCTGGACACTGAAGCCGACCAAAAAGAGAAGAACTATATTTTCAATGTGTCCGTCTATTGTCTGTTTACCACGGAACCCCAAAAAGTACTATTTTGTTTTTAAATTTTATGTAAATAATCTAAGTAATAATAATTCCAACGAATACTGAGTGCAGAATACGAAAAGGTAACGACAAAAGTAGCCACAGTATATTCTTATACAGTAAGGTCTATTAAACTTCTGTGACCGACAGTACGCTTCGTACGAGGGTTGCTTTTGACCAATCTCTCTTTTTTAACAATAAAAAGAGTAGGCAACTCACCAATGACCATTTGTCACGTACCGTTTCCTAACATAAGATTGGCTGAGGGAAAAATTGCATAGCCACCTCGACCTCATGGTTCATTAATCATGGTGAAATTATTCCATCACAGGCAGCTAGAACACTTTCTTTTCTATTGTTTAATATTTCATAGAATTTACAAATTATTGTTTCGTAAATATTCGTTACAGTCTGTATCATTATTATATTTAATACAATAACCATACAAAATATCCGTTATCAAATATTTAATTCATTATAGCCGGCTTAATAATAATGGTCGTCGCTTAAGCGATGATGCAATGGGATTTAATCGTGCGATAACACTTACTCATTGTGAGGCCGTCTAATCCTCAATTCAATTGTCGTCTAAGATTCGTCTAAGACAGTCTAAGTAATCTTTGAACGCATGGTTGTGCGACAATTTTCATCGGACGAACGAATCATGGTGCGATGATCAGTTAGGACATCGCATTAGTTTGCGATTTTAGAAACTCTTTTTCCAATTAAATCTTAGATATTATCATATGCCTATAATATATCGGATGGTATCATTATGCCTAGGATAAAATATTAGTAGCTCTACTAGTAAATGTTATTTTATACAATCATCATCTGAACTGAGATTATAACGTCTTTGTTTTAAGAAAGATATCACGTACATTCATTCAAAAGAGTTTACATTTTCAACCTTGACTTGCTTTATTCAGTCGGTAGTTCTAAAATCCAATTTCCGCCATTTAACTCGGAAATACCGTAAAAAGCCGACAAAGCTCGGTAGCAATTAACTGCTGCATTCAAATGTATCCCGGCCCTCGTTCTGTGCAGTTACGTATGGGTGCCTGCTAATATTGAACCTGTAGTTATATGACAGAGAATGTAGTGAGAGCTTTCACGAAATCAATGATTCTAGTGCGAACAGAATTAAATGAATATCACAAAAAGCTCTTTAATTGAGACAGATTTTAATTGATGCAATTATTAAACAGTTTTGATGAATATCGATGCTGTCTATGCATGTAAAACTAAGTCTGTTTCGCTGTTTGCTTGTTCTTTCACGCACCGTTGAATCGATAAAAAATTTAGAAGGATTGTTTTCATTTCCAGAAATCACTTCGAGATTGAGAACAACGAGTCAATATTGTTTATTAACAAAGTTTCAAGTGTGATTTCAGGCCACTTGATTGGAAGTGGCTACCGCTGTCTATAAATATCAATCGCGAAAAGGGTTAGTAAAAGAGTTGAAATTTTCTCTCACTTGTACATCGAAGCGTATTGCTGGTTCACTCGGATTTGACAGAGAGTAGTACTTTCTCGGTCCAGCTAGTCCATTGCCATTTCGTAAACGCTCTCCTACTTCCAAAAATATAATATTTTAATGAATTTAGCACAAAGCATTGTTTATGGCAGTCCTTTAGTTTTACGTGCTTTAATAACATCGGTGAGAATCAACGTAGGTATTGTCTTTATGGAAATGTTGAGGCAAATACAAAGCCCTCGCCGCCCATATTCATGTATTCAGTAAACCTATTTTAATGTTTATTATTAATATTAAATTCTTAGCACAATTCTTTTTTATCACACAAATAGATTAAATTAGATTAGGTATAAAATTAATTCTACACAAGACACAAATCACATATCATCACCTGGTCACAAAGTAAGCTAGCCTTAACCTACTTGTTTATGGGTAACTAGGATATAATAATATTACCTTTACTTAATATAAAATGAAGTCGCGCTGTTTGTCTGTCTGTCCTTATGTATGCTTAGATCTTTAAAACTACGCAACGGATTTTTATAGAGTGATTTAAGATAATACATTCCGAAATTCCCAAGGGAAAGATGGATACACAAATGAAGCAAACGAAATCGCGCGTGGTAAATAAATACTTATTTTATAATCACCATACAGAATCAGAATCGAGATAAACTATAAAACTCGAGACAAAGGCACAGATTAATAAATAGTTACATCGTAAACAAAGATATATAATATAGATATTTAGTTTGTACAAGAAAACAACGTAAATATCTTTGAACCTGTAAATACGCTTTGAAAGGTAATATCATGTCTGCTTTAACATTGATTGGCTGTTGGGAAAAAAATATTTGATTACGCCTCAGGGGACTAATAAATTGTCTCTTTGCCCAACATGAAACTCATTTTGATGAGTATAAAACTCACCGAAATGTTATTAACCTAAAAAATAAAAGGGTAACAACGCCAACGGTGAATAGCTTGCATATGGATATAGGAAATTCTTTGACGCGTAGAGAATTATGCCTTTTTTAGTGATAATAGTAGTATATCGGTAATTCCCAAGGTATCCTATGCTAGTACCATCCTTTTAGAGAATATCGGCAATCAAATATTTAAAGATGCTTCCCTTCTATGTAGCAGGCAACGCATTCGAAGCACCCCTCCTGATGTTACTGACATGATGTTCATAGGTTTCGGTAACCATATACATCAGGTGGACCGCTTGCTTGTATGCCAAAACAAAACAACGAAATCTTGTTTTATGCTTTATTTTTATCAGGTTATGCTTACGATGATCAGCAAAAGTAGAATTAGTACTTACGTTAATTATTTCATTTGCAAACTGTACAGTAACACAGCGAATGGTCAATAGGTACATATGCGAAACATTTAGATTAATGCACTACCACGAAGTTTCTGTTTAATGTTGAACCACAAAGTAATACAGTTTCCAACAAATCGTGCTCTGGGTTATTGCATACTGCACATTGCGACACCTGAATGTGACACCACACGGTTGCAATAACGCACTTATTGTAAACATGCCCTACACAGACCGTTGAGAGAGGTTTATACATTGTATGCATTTTGGTTAAAAAATGGTAGCATCAAAAGTCCGAATAGTATAGAAATAAAAATCATAATTGTTACTAACTTAAATAACCTCATCATTCAGAGTTGTTTGCAGAAAAATATTTATGTGATTATAATATAATTAAATAATTTCTAGTCAAAATTAAGGTCAATGATACTATAAGACGACGATACAATGTCCCAGAGTAACTCCTTCAAACTACTACAAAATTATAGATTTTAAACAATATTAAGTTAGTTCGGCAATCAAAATTTATAAATACTATAATATGAAAACATAAAGAAAACAAACATTAAATTAAAGCAATATTGTTGCAAACGTAACAAAATAAGGTCGCAATAACAGCCCGCGGAGTGGGCATTATTGCCAGTTATTAGGTCCGACTAGTTTATCGGCCCCCAACACACTGAATTCTAAATAGGCGTAGGGATTGTCAGAGAATAATGGCCCTATCGGTCCTTCGCTAATAAAAACAAAACATTCATTTACGCATACTTAATTACTAATTAGTAATTACCTATACAGACCAATATTTCAAGCTGCTTGTGTACTTACAAAATTTGTTTTTTAATTTTATACTTCTATGGATGAGCCGTGATAAAAAAACACCAAATTTTCCTCCTCGTTTCTAAAATTGGATCCCTTTTGATATACGGTAGAAAATTTCAAATATAATCTTGTAAAGGATAACCACCTCTGTTATTCCGCGGTTGTTCTCCAAATTCATTCCGTTGTAATTTTCACAGGGAATGAATTAATAGGGATTCGGGAAATTGTGTGCATTTTTCGTATATAATTGCCTCACCCCTTGTGAGAGATCCCGTGACTCTTGATAAGGATGAGGTAAAGATAAAGAATTGTTATTTGAGGCAGTGCGCGGCTGGGGAGTGCTGTGTGCAAGAAGGATGGTTCTCTTTTCTCAGGCGGCGTAAAGAATCACGTTCTAACGTGATGTCTATTTATTTCAGCCGTTTAATTTACCTTTGCTTTGTTCCCTGCCTTTTGTCTTTTTATTGTTTCGTCCCACGCTCATACAGATAAGTTAAGTAATCCTTCTTTGAGAGGGAGCAGTTCAATTTTACGATTGCAATTTCTCACATTTCAGACATTTGTTCATTGAGAATATTTTGTTTTTATTAGTCTGGATAAACATCGGTGGTTTCAAATTGTGATACATACATCAAATAATCTTACTATTCTTTGTCAATACCTGTATCATATTTGATAAGAAAGGAGTCGATGCAAGCTTTGCGATGTTTAGGCACAGTTTAGGACTAGAAGGCTATGTTCATAATAGTGCATCTTTTAGTAGTGCTGTATGAGTATGTGTCTAATTTAGAACCATCATATTATCTTATCATTTTAGTTATACTAAACATCTATGGCATTGATAATAACTACTGCTAGTGTCAAATCCTACCTTTCTCTATCGACATTATCGATAGTATTGGAGCATCCCGATATTTTCGCACCATCAACTATTTTTAAGGTAAACTTTAGGTTGCATCAACGCTGGTCTATAATAAATAATGCGATGTTTTCAACTTCTACGAGGACATTATTGGCGAATTCTGTCCAAATCTCGTTAAATAAAACAAAATTACATTTCACCTCAACAAGTAATCTTTGTTATGAAAATGGTTGGTTCCGGACTGATTCTCTTTGTAAAAGAAATTGAATTTTCGGATATCTTATGGTGTTACGGTTATTCGCAGCAAATGACATAAAAAGTTTTTTAAAGCACTCGGAAACAGTAACAGGGAGTTTTTATGATAACTTTCGATTGTGCGGTTTTCGGTATCATTCTTTTATATTTGTTTGAATATGAAATGAATGCAATTATTGCTGATTTAGATTTACGTACATGCAGTCGACATCTTGTGGCTGAGACGATGATGAAGATCATGGCATACTTGATGAATCATAGAAATGTAGGTATTAAGGGCCCGTTAATAATGATAAAAATGACAAAGTTATACAACAAATGTCGGTTTTTCTGACAGATAGTATGACTAGAACTTAACAGGAAGTTAGAACATTGTTTTATGGCAGTTTCATAGATTCCTGATAAAGAGTTAATTAATAAAATGGCGTAGTAGCACATGAGTTATGATATGACTCGTAAAACATTGAAAATAACGCAACATTGCAACGTAAATTCTCGAAAACCTAAATTTCATTTAGATTATCCACGTAGGGTCAGACGAAATATAAGAATGCAAGTTCTTGTAGTCAAACAGCGTATTGACCAGCAGTCTCGTTTCAAATGCATGCACTCACAAAGTGGACATCAAAACCCATAGAAACTGAAATTGAAAAATATTTTTTGATTTTATTTCAATGTTAGTGCTCTTGTGGCGTATTCGACGGAACTCAATAAAGGGGCCTTCGCACAGGGGTCTGCAGAATACTGCACGCCTCGATAAAGCTCGGCACTCACTGATGGAGAATATTAATTGTTCTATTTAATAACGCTTGGTAGTATTGTGTGTGGTGTAAGGTGAGTGTGTGTTTGTATAATAAACTCTTTTTAGGTACTTACTAATTACTTTAGATGTATCAAGTTTACATTGTTTTTGTCAATATTACAAAATGTCATAATATTATTTGCATAAAACTTTTACTTTTGTTTTCTTTCTGTGATGAGCTTAAAAAAATCAAAACTTAATTGTGTTCTATCCATAGGTTAAAAAACGTGTCGGGCCACGCACAATGTAGGGTTCCGTATTTACTGTGCTTTGCTAGCCTTCAGTTGAGTCCAATCACATTTGTTAGAAGTGTTCATCAAAGAAATTTTATTTTATAAGTTCGTCGGCCATTACTCGGTAACTGGTAGAGACAACAACCGTTATAGTTTTCATTGAAGGTTCAGCATATGTACCTACTACTACCATCATTTTTTTCAAAATTCTAAACGTAAGACTTTCGGATATAGAGGGGGAGGGGACCACCGTGCAAAACGAAAATGGACACGATAAATGTACATAATTCCGAAACGGATCAATTTGTCGAAAAATGATCTTCCCACACCCTCAATGTTTTGAAGAGACCTATCTAACGATACACCACAACATGGGGTGGTCGCGAAAAAAAAAAACATTTCCCCTATACCTACATGTAGGGGAGGCACACCAAAAAAATTTTTTTTTCAAAATTTTGTTACAGCACTTTGTTACCATTGTTAATATGTGAATATACACCAAATTACAGTTTTCTAGCATTAAGCGTCTAGGCGCTAGACCGCGGACAGACGGACAGACAGACGGACATGGCGAAACTATAAGGTTTCCTTGTAGTTTACTACGGAACCCTAAAAATGAGCTCATAAGTCATAAGACGAAATCTAATAACTGAAAAATACCAATAAGCACATTGAGCTAAAAAAAAAAGGTGCTTTACTAAAGTAAATAATCTAATTTTATTTCTAAATCTTTTTAAAGTATTGTCAAGTAAGTTTTCTATTACATGTAGTTTCAAGTTAAATAATTTAGCTAAATAATAGAGAGCAAAATTATACCTGTAACAAAAACAATAAATATGGTAAACGTTATTAAAAAAGTTATTCCTAATATTATTAAAAAACAAATGAAAACTTTATGAAGTGCATATAAATTTAAACTGAGTTAAACCACTTGTAACAAAAGTTTATAATTAAAGTAATGTTCGGAATGCCTGGGCACAGATATTATAATACTTAACAGTAGGCTGGGTATATTTCCTAGGTAAAGCAAAGTTATGTTTAAAGTATAATAAAACCTTAATTAGGTACCGTAAGTTAGATAATTAAAGTAACTAACACTTTTATTACGTAAGTACTAATAGGTATTCTGTGGCTTTACCATACTATTTATTCTGTGGCTTTACGCAGAAATGTTATCCGCAATAGGGCTTCGTTGTAATTAGACGAATTGTAAGCGACTAATTACCTGCCTTGACTTTGCGTGCCCATATGCCAGGAGGCGCGTTTTGCAGGTCGATTCGACCAGTGAGCGACTGATCGTTATGCCAGCTCTACCCTCTCAACACGTGCCTTAACCCTCCAAGTACCGACGACGCTCTAAAAGTTTGGAACTAATAATTGGCTTTAAAAAAACCTTCTTTTGAATTTAATTTTTTTTTAAATCGATCTCGCTACGCTTTATAAGCTGAGCAAAAATCAAGGGAAATCGAAGTTATAGACAATAGCTAGTTCAAAATAGACTAATATATATGTCTTCTCTCATTACACCACAGGTATATTCTATACAGTTCGCATATAAATTCTGTAGCATCAATAATACTAGTATTCATAGTGCATAACCGGCTTAAGACCGAGCTGAGCTGAGTGGGCGCCACCGCCCGGTTCCGCTTCCGATTTCCTTAATTGGTAAATCTTAGCTGACGGTGCTCTTTGCAATTAAGCGGATTCTATACAGACGGGATGAACGGAATGTCGTGCATTGAGTGCACATATTAGCATAGAAAAATATTTCAAGATGATTTAGATCCTTTAGATTCCTTTCATTCAATCCGACAATGTCGACAAAACTGAGATGACATCCGCGAGCAAAGTTAAAGCTATACGACATATTTTGCATAATTGAAGTACTTATATTATTAAAAGCGGTAATCAAATGGAAACACAACCGATATAGGCTATTAAAACCATAATACATGTACCACAAGGCAATCAAATTGGCCCATCAAGAATACTACAACAAGCTTCTTTTACTATGTTTTTTCCTGACCTCAATGTAACTGGCCAACAAAAACCACTTAATCATACACTTAATTTATCAGAACAGTTATGCAGACTCCCGTGTCGAATCATTGTCATGATAGGATCGATCAGCAAATGACCAAATTTACTATTGAGCGTATGTATACAGTGCTTGACAGTGAATTTAGTTCACTTGTGCAGAATAGTACTTACATTTTATTAACTTATATTTTTATATTATTGGTAAAATACATAATTCAATAACATGAAATTAATTAAAACTAAACTAACAATAAAAATTAAAAACTAAACTAACATTAGAAACTAAAAATAAAAACTTTTATTAACTTATATTTTACTAACAAATAAATAGGATAGATTGAGTGAGCTTGCTATTTAGTAGCATAATATTTTTATTGTTTTAATTTTGAGATAATACAGTGTTTTTTTAAAATGTAGTCACTAAAATAACTACAGAACTTGTAACTCGTAAAAGACTAATGATTATGCGATATTAGTCACCAAATGTTAGAGACTTGTTTTCTTCATTATAACGGGAAATGTGTATTGGAACTCTTGATTGCAATGCAAGATGTGCAATATTAATTGGTGTGTAATGTAATTGAAATAGATCGGGTTTGCAAAATTCGGATCACGTACCGAGTTGTCCGGGAGTTGGGACGTGTCCACGCCCCGATCTCGAATACTCTATACATTATCGTTATCACTGGAGCGGAATCAATTATCGACACGTGTTTGCTATAACTTGCCGATAGTTTGTTCTGAATCCATCCCTCCCTACTATACTATAAACTTATAGAATTTAATTCTGGAAATTACATAGTATTATGATAATAGTTTCAACGGTGTTATGAATTTCAAGAGACATTTCACGAAGCTATGCGTATCATCAAACTATCCGATGCTCTTGATGTTCCCCTTACATATTACTATTAGATCAATAATTAAACCCGATAAACTTCCCAACAATAACAACACAACTATGTCAACAACAGTCAATACGTTTTCCTTGTCACAACATGTAACAAGAAACAGTAGGGTGACTTGCTGAACTACATATATATTTATTTTTTGTTCTCCGAGGCGTGTGAAAACAATTGCAATGACTTGTATCATTATTCCCAAACACGACATCCTATCTACCCTATTTCATCGGCAAACATGAAAGGATTTTTGCGGAATAAACGAGTTAAATCAACCATAAATTTGCCCCAAAATGGGCTCCTCGAATAAGTTATCATCGGCAGTTAGGAAAGCGAAGCCGCGAATTTTATCATTCGATAAGACTCCTTCTCGACACAATATCCTTACAAATATTTGCCGTATTATATCTACTTATGCATACATTTTCATCGTCTCTCATGATATTATGAATTTGATATTGCCTTATGAATGCACAGTATAAGATTAATAAAGATAATCTTTTTGTTTAAGAGTTTTGCGTTTGCGTAGATTAAATTCAAATGTAATGTGATAAGAAAATGTTCGCATTTAAATTACAATTCTGTAATCCTTTTTTGAGATTACTGGGTGTCTTTCAAAGAAAATTTCGTGTAAATTGAACTTGGTTTACTTTTTATATTATATAAGCCTCTCCAATACATATTATTATTTGCAAATAATAAACCCTGAAAATAGATCTCTACAAACACAATATAATTTTACCATTATCGATAAAAGTAGTGCAAGTCAATTCTTATGTAACCTATTCTTGAAAATATTTCTTCAAGATCATATCATATTCCTAGTAACTAATTGTAGATAGACCATTTACATAAAAGTTATGACTGATAAAACAATTTGGAATATTGAAATTATTCGTTAATTTATAGACTTAGGTGTAAAGTGATACTTTGATTTTCGAATCAGTTATTTCCGAGTACGTATATTTACAACACAAAAAAAAAATGATTTTTTTTTGTAATATCCTTATTTTCAATATACCTACTCTTGTTTTATTTAATAAATTAATACACATGAAATAGTTTACTCTATGCTAAAGTTCGTAAGTTTAAATTGACAAAACCACGGGATTATAATACAAGTTTGGAACTTAATCCATAGAACAGCCGTTAAGTGAATAAATTAGTTGGTAATAAATAAAACGAAACAATTCATTATGTAAGAACGTGCAACGTTTTGAATGACATCAGTGGTTGTGTGAATTGCTTGAATTAGGGTTGCCTACGTATATTTTCTCCAATATTAATCTGGATATTATAACAAAAAATAATGTGCCAGGTGTCATTTGTGGTGTTAGGCACGTAGCCTATCGCTTTTTATACTTTTGACATGGCTGGTTATGCCCTTGTAATGTGCCCACAAAGTTACGCGATTTTCTTTTCTTCTATGCCCAAAAGGTTGCACGATTTTACTTATAATGTCTGGGCGTGAAGCAGCAATGCATTTCATTTGGAGAAAAAAACCGTAATACAAATCAATTCCTTGTTTGTCTGCCATACGGTACGACATAAAAAACAGCAATAAAGCTTAATAGTTTGAATGCTAACTGCGATAGTTTTTTTGAGAGTTCATTTATTCTGTCTGTGTTTATGGTCATAACCTTTACTATTAACCGCACACTATGATAATAATCAACGAATAAGTCATGAAAAGTCATTGAATTGATTGAAACAGACTATTAACCGCACACCGCACACTATGATAATAACATAACATAAGTCATGAAAAACACATTGATCGCCTGATCGCCTGTGCCTGATCAAGGTAAACAGAGAAATTATGACTAAAATGTAACATCTTTCTGTATTTACCAGTTTAACAATAAAGCTATTCTTATTCGTTAAATGTACGTAGTTACAACCCTATAGTAAACGAGTGAATACAAATTGAGCTTTCCCACGCATTATTGTGTGTACTGTGCTATGTGATGCACCCCACGCCCGGTGCTTACCTTTGTAACCATAGACTGCAATTTCGCATTGCTCCGTAAAGATTGACGTCATACTAGTAATCTAATTTCAGCGTGAACAAGAATCATAATTATTTTTGTTTAAATTTTTTATCAATAAAGTATTATATAGATGCGAAATTTTGTAAGTATGCATACGTACGCTTTTTTTTTTTACTTTTGTAATGCAAGGAGAAAGCCTAATGAAATCACGCTTTTTCACATTGATTTCGAAATATATATTACAAAATGTTTCTTATCGTTTCATTTAACCAAGTAAAATGTAAATTTCACTGAAAATCACGGTCACGGTGACTACGCCTTATTTGTTTACAAAAACAAGAACGGATTTAACAAAAAAATGTGATATGAATGTTTGTTAGACTATGACGCTAGAATGATTTGATGTGTACAAAAATACTCCACTTGGGACCATGCTTGAGATAAATAATATTCTTCAACCCGGGCGGGCGACCCACCAAGCCGGAATCTAGTTACTAATATTAACAAACCTTTACACATTATATTTCATCTTATCTAAACATTCCATCGATATACTGTATGTATTACGACTGTTACGTCAGAGATATATTAAATTTACTACATAGCCAATTATTTTTATCGTGTTTACGCCATTCTTATCTATTTTACTGCCTTCGTGTCTGTCGTAAGTCATCGCATCATTATAAGTTATGGAATGTTGCAACCTGACACCCATACATGAGGCAAGAGTATGAATAAGCTTGCAAAAGTTATTTGCATGGGAGAATATATTGTATTTAACGTAGACATAAATATAAATAGATACCACTAGAAAAAATAGACAGAGAATCATCATGCGGTAATTTAGACCGCGCATTTTGTTCAAATGGGAACTTAATTCATGTAGTAAAGAAAATACTAATCTATTTATTAGTATTTCTTTATGATCAAGAATAAAAGTATCTAACATAATGAAAATATATAGAAAAAATAATAATGACTGTCGTATAACAACTATTTTACAGTTAGTGCTGCTGTATGATATCACACAAGCCAATGAACATATATCTAATAGAGTTGTATTGACTGTTCAACTTGATATAATTATGGGTAATTATCACTTCTGTCAACGATGTAGTGATGGATGGCACAGTGGTAAATCGCTCTCTTGGTTTATTTGATGCAGTGGTCATTTCGATGAGGTGGACTTTTTAAAGTGGGTATTTTGATACTGTGGACGTAACGCTACGGTGGACATTATGATAGAGTAGACCACGTGGTACTGAAGGTACAGCAGTGTCTATGTGGATTTATACCTGTAGCATTTAAGTTATTTGCATGAGAATAAACTATTGTATTTTATTGGTAGTTAGCGGACGATTACAATTATCAGGAATAGGCCGCCATTCATCTGTTCCAAGATAAAATAACTTCTAGTTTATGAATGCATATTTTACTATATTTTATTCCAAGGTTGGAAAGAACAAGTTTGTGCACTCAGTTGAAGTAGTTGGTCTTAAATGAGTACGCGGTTATCTTAAGATATTCATTTCTACAGGCATTCATGAAGATTACAAGTACTGCGTTGATGGGTTTTATATTTTTAGTTCATTAATCTGCTTTACTTATACAAAATGCATAGAAAATATAAGTCCACTTAAAGAAACGCATTTTTAAATGCATTGCGCATTATATCTCTAGCAATTTTATTTCTCATTTAGTTTGACAAATGTTTCATTTGTACAGTTTACCAATAATGTAACAGTGTGTATTGTATACCTTAATAATTATTTACAGAAAAAGAAACCATTTAATTTATTCTACGTTCAGTGGTCAGTCTGTCTCTCCTGTTCTCTCTGTCCATAAATATAGATGGATCCAAGTTTTTCATTATTTTAATATTAATATGATTTATTGTCGTTTAAGGCCACGTTTTTATTTGCAACAAACTGCTGCCAGAAATGCCGGACAGCTCTGTCCGGGAACACATTGCAAAAAATGTAAACCACATAGCAAGTTATTCGCGACAAATTCCACGACTGCCATAGCAAATCCTCGCACAAGAAATTAAGTCAATTTGTAAATACCACATCAACTCCGCCAAAAATAACTTACAAAAATATGAAATCTTAAGTGTGTTACGAATTAAGTCACACCGCATCCCAGTTTCTGTGTTAACAATGTTTATGAGTATTAAACTGTTATTGTGTGCCGCAGTCTGGTTTTGCACCACAATTGAATGCTTACTTTCACTCAATCAGTACATTCAATTCCCAATACAACTCTCTGTGTACACGATTTCCTCATTAACGTGCTTTTGTTAGGGACGTCAGCTTGCCATGCACGGCTAGGGTTGACGCTCCTAATGCATTATTTATTTAAAATTAATGTGCCATTAGGCATTTCATAACTGGAAAGGTTTTAACGACCTTTTGTCAAAGCATTTCATTCAATATAGTGGAAATGACTTAGTAAACGAATTTCAGATTGTTTAAGGTTTACGTGTAGTTTTGTTTGAATATATAACTTACTTTAAAATTTTATCATTAATTTGGTCTTGCTAATATTATTTGAAATAATAAAATAATATTAAGTTTCCAGTAACAGGTAAAATAATTTATTTTACGCCTTAGATCAGTTTCATTTATATCAAGCATCAAATCAAGACCAACAGAAAGATAAACAAACAAGCCTATGACGACCCACTGCAGGTCCTTAGCCTTACTAATATTACTTAATCAAGGTGAAGGAATCTTCACGGCTTGATTAAGCAGCCGATCATTATAAAAATTTGCATACATATCGTTAGGGGTACAGAGCCCAACAAAGGCTATTTTTTATCCCGTGAAAGAATGTCGTTCCAATAGGAAAATATTTTTTCTACTATAGAGGGCGCTGTATCGGCCAACAGATCAGACAGCGTCACAAGTCACAAGTCGCGCTATGGGTTGTTTTGTTGTCATAAAATTAACGCGAGCGAAGCCGCGGGGAAAAGCTAGATTCAAATATAAAGTATAGTCTAAACTACATATCGGCAACCCTATACGTTGTTTAGTTCACGCTCCTCGGAGCTACGGTGGTAACAGGCTCTAATCAAAGCATCAAGGTGTCTCGACACTCGTCTATATCACCTGCACACATAGCAACATGTGCTAGCATCAAGATTGGTTCCCGTATCGAGTTAGGATTACACTATACTCAGTACGGTAGATTTACGATGTGTTAAGGAGAAGATTACGAAATCGGATTTAGTCGGCTCGACTAGTTGGTCAATGGTGTGTAGTATGATTTAGATTCGTTTTGTACGCACGTGTAATTATATTATGGTCTATATTATGTGAATGGATTTTGATTATTGTTATAAAAAAGAAGTTTTAACGTATTATCGTATCATAATACGTAAAAATTACGTATTATCTAAAAATATAATTTTGATAGCTCATAATCTTATTTTAATTGATTTTTAAATTAAAATAATTCAATCAAGTAGTTTTTTTTTCTCTGTCTCATTTTGTAATAATATATACTCGTACTTAAGTTTAGAAAACCACAAAAAATTATATCATACGTGAAAATTACTACCTATCATATAAAAAAAAAAAAAAATTGAACTTTTTTTGGAATAATGGTATTGGACATTTACCATGTCTAACTCGTTTGTCCTCGTCTATCATAAATACCAATATTTACACGTAAAAGAGTGATGGCGTCAGTATTTCACGGCCTTCGCATAACTCAAACTCTATTGTCCGCATGAGCATACCAATATCATGTTTGAAATGTTACTTTTGTTGACAGTTCCTGGACTACATAGTTATGTTAATGAAGGTTACCTGTTACATATTATGGTAAAACAATAAGCACTGATACGTATATTGACAATCAAATTAGACTGTTTAAAGAGTTGTTACAAATTCGCAATGTGAAGTAATTACGTCTTATCTGTTCCTTTCCGTATCCTTCCATCTTAAAGATCTTATGAAGTTTCATATACATCAGTTCAGCGGTTAAAACGTAATAGACAGACAATATTTCCTTCGTATTTATAACATAACTAGCGAAACTGTATTAAGTATGAATAAATCCATCCTCCTGGACTATCTATTGCTGAAATCCGTTGTTAAAAGATCCAAATCGAACATACAGCGAAAACGATTCATTTTATACTACACTGGGCGTCAAAAATAAGTAGTACAGTTTTAAAATTCCAATTACTCTTAAACTATAGTAGTTAGAGTTTTGAAATAAAAGTGATTTTATAGCAAATTTAACAAAGTTTTCTTAAAATAATATTTTATTTAGCATTAGTAAAGTTTTACACTGAAAATTAAGAAAAAATTAAAAAGCTAACCATTTTGAAGAAACTATCAAGAACTTAATTTTTACGTTTTGGGCCTTGTTCCCACTTTGGTAACTTGTGTTACCGCCTCGGGCTCTGATGACAGCTTGGAGCCGGTTTGGCATGCTGAACACAAAGTTTCGGAGGCGGTGTTGGGGAATATTCACCCATTCTTCTATCAGGGCCTGTTTTAGAACCCTGAGGGTGGCGGGGGGTGGTCTGCGTCTTCTGACTACCCTCCCAAGCTCATCCCAGGCGTGTTCAATCGAGTTAAGATCTGGGCTTCTTGGTGGCCAAGCCATCAAGCTGATGCCAACCTCCTGAACGTACTCTTGTACGAGGTGAGCGGTGTGTGGCCGGGCGTTATCATGCATTAGTATCACTCCATCACCCATACTTACTAAATATGGCCCTGCATTCTTGTTAAGGATCTCTAATGCATATCTTTCACCAGTCAGAGTGCCATTTTCTATGACCACTAGCTCTGTGCGACCCTCTGAAGAGATGCCAGCCCATACTTGTACAGAGCCACCGCCGTATTGAACTCTTTCCGAGATGCAACCTTGAATGTATCGTTCACCAGGTCGCCTGTATACTCTCCGCCTTCCATCGGAAGTGAATAAAGAAAACCGAGACTCATCTGTGAACAAAACTCTTGTCCATTCTTCTTCGCCCCATTGTACGTGTTGACGGGCGTAGCGTAGTCTTGCTACTCGATGCCCTGTCTCAAGTTTGGGGCCATTTGCTGGCCTGTACCACTTCAGGTTGGCTTCAGCAAGTCTTCTCCTCACTGTACTCTCACTAACGTAGTCTCTTCGGGTCTGAAGAAGCTGTTGCTGGACCTCAACTGCATTAAGGTGACGATTTCTTAACACAGTAGTGTTACGTTGTGAACTAGATTCACACGTAATATATCAATTATATTAAATAATATTAGAACATTGAAAACAATAGAAATTAACAATTGCTCCATAACGAATTTCGGGAGTCCCTACATAGGATTCTCGACCGTATTCCTCGAGGCATTAAGATCACTTGGGCTAATCAATACTTCGGCTCGCCGGTGGATCAGCGGTTGTCCATATTAGGCGTTGTGCGGAGGGGGCGTTACAATATTCGATTATTCAGTATTGATTGGCTCTCGCAGTCAACGGCCGTATGCCGGCGGTTAGAATATTCTAGACGGAAGCGAGTTTATAAATTCACGGTGCGCCGTCAGCGCGACACATATTCTGTTTGCTATAGTGACGAGAGTACTGATTAACTAGTGATTACCGTTACTTTGTTCGCGTGTGTAAGTTCCTTGTCCGCTGGGTGAGTTCTGCACTGATTTACCTCTAATAGGATTCTCTTTTGCTTTAATCTGTCTTTGTGTAATTTTTATCCTACTAGTGTATTCAATAATCCAAATTAAATTCATGTATTGCTTATTTTGTGAGATCGCGTATGTCCCTCAGACGTGCGTGATCGAGATTACCTTCATTGTAATTCTGTGTGGCCGCCTAAGACAATTATAGACTGGACCTTAGCTCGTCCAGCCAGCGAGAAGATTGTCGGCGACGGCCCACAGGATTCCTGGAAGGCGGAATCTGACACCGTCCAATCTCAAATTCCAGGACACCTACGCCAGGGCTAATCTAAACCCCTGTTCCACACTAATACGCTACGGGAGAGTCTGCCCCTTCCCGAGCGCTACATCCCGACACCGAGGTCTATTCCACGGGCGACTACGGGAACATAGCCGGTCAGCGCTTCCCTACGCTGCGCTGCCGACCTCAAGACGCCGCTACCGCGTCGAGCATCTGAGCTGCTGAGCCAGACCCTCCAGGAGGACCTACCCCTTCCGTATTGCATTCCCGCCGTCCGTGCGCCGAAGAAGACTCGAAGCTAAGTGTCGTAAAGAGATTGCAAGTAAATTCTCATAGCTCACACCCTGAGAAACTTAATAAATATATTGTTTCGTGTCTTGTGCTTTCTATTATCTCTCCTTACTCTCTACCCTATCTTGCTTACGTCGACCGGCCTCCCCGGCGACGTAACAAGTGGCGCCCACGCTCGTGGTGAGAGTGAGAGAGTTTGCTTGCAAATTTCTTTTGTCTATAATTGTACTAGGTGTGCTAACATTTTTTTCTAGCAGTGTACGAGCCTCTCCGTTCTTCAGCTAGGGAGTACACCCTTGAATCTGTTACTCTCTGTCCCCTATTAGTGTACTCACTAGCTGGAGCAATTTTTTAAACTTCGTTAATTTTTAAATATTTTTGTTTCTTTTTAATCTACCCTACAAAATTTTTTTTTTTTTCTAACCTACTTTCAAACATATAACGGAGTCGCTCATTAGGGACGAATTGTAAAAGGTAAGCTCATTTTTGCTATTTCTTTCACTATTAGGGGTTACTCAGTGCTAATCACAGGTACGGATAGTAAACTTACCTTTCCCCCATACTGGGTTGGGGGCGAAAGAAAAACATCGAGTATCCCAGTTGCCGTCTCTCCTAGGCAGGTGGTAAAAGTCCACCAGAGGCTATAACGCATTCATTTGCGCACGAATCTCGTCACAACAGCAAACGACGTTTTTTTTTTCTTTTTTTTTTCTTCTGTCTTTTTGTCCTAACGGTTTTTTTTTGTCTCAACGGTTTTTTTTTAACATTATACAAACACATACGTAGGTTCAATATAAAATATATAGTTCTCATTGCACTAAACATTAATTTTTTTTGCTAAACATTAAATTTTTTTTCTAAACATTATATATATAGGTTTAAACATGGACCGTTCCATATTTTTTTTGGTCTAAAAGAAGGTTACGCATACCCTACATATGCGGCCTATCTAGCTAGTATAAATTGTCGCGACGCAGCATCTAAAATGTTGCGCGCTGAGATAGTAACATGTCTACCCATGTTACTTATCTACTACAATGGTGACGACATCTAAAATGTTGTTCACCTATCTAGCCTAAATTCTACTTAAATTCCATTGGAATCTCATCTAAGTGATGATTCGTGGGTTCGATTCCCATGATGAAACCTATATATTAAAATAAAAATTTTGCTAATCGCAATCTACTACTCAAATCTATATTATACCTAAATCTGTAATTTTTAAATAATAAAATTTTGCTACCCATAATCTACTACCTTAATCTATAATAAACTAAATCTGTATTTGTTATAAAATTAAAATTTTTTTAGCTAATCTAAATACATTTACTACTTCAATCCATACTTTAAAAACCTACATATTTTTTAACTAACTTCTAAACGTAATATAATAAATTTTGCTATTCATAATAAACTACTTAATACTAATCTGTAATTTTAATATAATAATTTGTTTTCTTTGGTAATCATAATATACTTACTACTCAAATCTATAATAACAAAAATAAAACTCGTCATATTTAAAATGTTCTATCATAATGCATTAACATTTATAAAACAGGGTAAATGCTGTTTAACTCAATAATTTTCTAAGCGGGTATTTATCCATTCTTAATAACTCGTAGTCGCGTCAAACCGCTGTCTCGAGTTGTTTCGTATATCTTCGTTCGGGGTCCCTCGGCAGTCGTCGGATCTATTCGTGACCTTGCACTCGAACGATTGGAATGTGCATCATTAGCTAATTCGTTTTGTTGATAACGCTCGCACAGGTGCATGCGCACGCAGTTCTCACGCCGTTATCATTAGGACTATTGCGTAACGGACCATTAAAGTTAATAACCCATTAAAATTTAATGTCACATTAAATATTTTTAATTTTTTTTTCTCTCGCTTATCATCCTAATGCCATATTAAATTATTTCTATAAAATTTTCTCTAGAACTACATTGTAAAGGTGTAATCACACTTAATAATTAAAACTATAAAGTCATACAACATTTTTGTTCCTTTTCTTTGGATTATATAGATGAGAACTTCTGATCACAACCTAAACGTGACAAAGTTCGTATCTTTTGGGAGTTCTGTCAGTTTATTGCCTAAAGCCTATATAATCGTGAGGAAAAAGTTATGTCAATGCCTACTCATTGACAAACTATTTAATCTTGATAAGCTATTGTCAAGGTTCGGGCTAGCCCGGATAAAGGTACATGGTAGTTCTGTTGCTGTTCGGACGCTAAACATCCGGACATGTCAACTTAGGGAGCTAGCATTTTAGGAATTGTAATGGCGAACTTTCGGTGAAAATTTAGTCTAATCTTGCGAACATACTTATTAGATAGCTAAGTCTAGTAGGCCTTTTATAAAAAAAAAAAAAAAAAAATGCTAAGGATTTTTTTTTTTTCCCTAAGAGGGGGGGTACTGTTACGTTGTGAACTAGATTCACACGTAATATATCAATTATATTAAATAATATTAGAACATTGAAAACAATAGAAATTAACAATTGCTCCATAACGAATTTCGGGAGTCCCTACATAGGATTCTCGACCGTATTCCTCGAGGCATTAAGATCACTTGGGCTAATCAATACTTCGGCTCGCCGGTGGATCAGCGGTTGTCCATATTAGGCGTTGTGCGGAGGGGGCGTTACAATATTCGATTATTCAGTATTGATTGGCTCTCGCAGTCAACGGCCGTATGCCGGCGGTTAGAATATTCTAGACGGAAGCGAGTTTATAAATTCACGGTGCGCCGTCAGCGCGACACATATTCTGTTTGCTATAGTGACGAGAGTACTGATTAACTAGTGATTACCGTTACTTTGTTCGCGTGTGTAAGTTCCTTGTCCGCTGGGTGAGTTCTGCACTGATTTACCTCTAATAGGATTCTCTTTTGCTTTAATCTGTCTTTGTGTAATTTTTATCCTACTAGTGTATTCAATAATCCAAATTAAATTCATGTATTGCTTATTTTGTGAGATCGCGTATGTCCCTCAGACGTGCGTGATCGAGATTACCTTCATTGTAATTCTGTGTGGCCGCCTAAGACAATTATAGACTGGACCTTAGCTCGTCCAGCCAGCGAGAAGATTGTCGGCGACGGCCCACAGGATTCCTGGAAGGCGGAATCTGACACCGTCCAATCTCAAATTCCAGGACACCTACGCCAGGGCTAATCTAAACCCCTGTTCCACACTAATACGCTACGGGAGAGTCTGCCCCTTCCCGAGCGCTACATCCCGACACCGAGGTCTATTCCACGGGCGACTACGGGAACATAGCCGGTCAGCGCTTCCCTACGCTGCGCTGCCGACCTCAAGACGCCGCTACCGCGTCGAGCATCTGAGCTGCTGAGCCAGACCCTCCAGGAGGACCTACCCCTTCCGTATTGCATTCCCGCCGTCCGTGCGCCGAAGAAGACTCGAAGCTAAGTGTCGTAAAGAGATTGCAAGTAAATTCTCATAGCTCACACCCTGAGAAACTTAATAAATATATTGTTTCGTGTCTTGTGCTTTCTATTATCTCTCCTTACTCTCTACCCTATCTTGCTTACGTCGACCGGCCTCCCCGGCGACGTAACAGTAGAGACAATTAAGCGGTCTTCTCGGGTACTAGTGCACCTGACTCTGCCATTACTTGGTCTCCTTAGATGGTTTCCAGTCTCTTCGTACCTTCGCTTTACTTGTTGGATCGTTCTTAGAGTTACACCCACCGTTCTTGCAGTACGACGCATACTGATGCCTAATTCAAGAAAAGTTATGATTCTTGCACATTCTTCTGGTGAAAGAGGCATGCTTAGTAAAGTTTACTCGCTGACGACACATTTCCTTTCGAATTGCAATTGATTTAACAGCAATAAAGAAAACAACAAAAAACAAAAGTACAAGCCAACAGGTTAAAAAAGAGTGTTTTTGTTTATTAAGTGTTTTTTTCAGTCAATCTTTAAAAAATGATATTATGCATGAAGTTTTTATTAAATGAAATTAAATTGTCTTTTAACTTTTTTTTATTTCAAAGGTCTAGCTTCTGTAGTTTAGGAGATATTGCAATTTTAAAAGTGTACTACTTATTTTTGACGTCCAGTATATGTAACATAGATTTAGTATATATATAGCGTACCTATAGATCGGCAATGGTTTGACCAAAAACAAAATACACTAATGTGCGTGAAATGTACATGTGTGCAAGCAAGATATATAATTTTGTGGATTTTCCTTTTTGTTTGAGTTACATCCAATCCAGGCACTGCCATATTTATTAATCACGTCTGATTAACACCAAAACTACACTTAAAAATCATAAATTTTGTAAAAATGAGTGGGATTTGTTTTTTAACACGACTGACGTCATGCCGATGCAGGCCGATAGCGTGTATAGGACGAATGGTCTCGCCTATCTATCTCGCTCTAACAAACATGTATGCTATGATCTATCTCTTTTGCATTGCCAATCTAACGCTAGTATATAATAAATCTATTCTATTAAATGATTATGGAGGAATATGGGAACCGTGTTTTCTTCGATCATCAAAATTGTGGTGGCCTGGCCTTAAAAAAATCTCCCTGTAACTTTTAAATAAGTTGAAAATTATACTTTTTATGACTAAGTAAATATTTAACATGATTTCTCTTTCTGCTTTCAGATCGAATTGCTAACAACTACACAGTTACGATTGTAAGTATATCATATAAAATAATAAGTAGTACCTACTTGTTAACAACAACGTCGTGGTATTCATTATTATGAATACAAACTCTTAGATTAACTTTAAGTTTACTCAACCAAATTATTTACTAATATTTGAACTTTGAACAAGACTTTAATTACTTTAATAAATTAACAATAATATTGTTGTTTATTCGATACAATCAAGTATATTCAAGTATAATTCTATTACAGTGTAAATTGAACCTTAAAATTAACAGATTCATTAACAATATTTCAATGCTTTCGCTAGCAAGAAAATGTTAAGACGATGTCATATTTTCTTTGGAAAGTAGGTCGGCTCAATGAAGTTTCTTAGAAGGTAATCACTTTCAATGAATAGTAAAAGTTAACAATGTGATTAATAATGGTAAGTAGCTGGGAAAAAGCATGTATACAATATACTTACCGAGTAAGAATACTACGAATGGAACAAATGAATCGTAACATTGTTTGTACGTCGCTGCCTATTGTATCTTCATCGGAATCGGTTTTGTACTTTTGCAAGTTATTTTTAGAAAAAACTACGTTAACCCTTTGGTATAACTTTAATACTGTATCATCAAACTCAAAAAAATAATGAACAAATAAATAAATTAAAAACATAAAAATATTTCATTTTTTATTCAAATTAATTCGCATGTCTATGTTTATGCGCGTGTTTGTTTTTCGCTTTGAATATTAGTCAAAAAAATAAGACATGCTGGCGCGGTGTAGCGCGGCAGCGGCGATGATTATCCATAATTATTTAGTTGATTTGCCTTAAACAATTTACTTGTTCTTCGGTAAAGTATTTCGACACAAGAAGGCCAATAATTTAAATTCTGTAAGTACAATTTGGCATTTGTCATTGCATAACTACAGTCATTAGTTGCTTTCCGACTGTATTCCGTAACCTCCCCGTAGGTAAATTATTTTAGACAGCGGCTTAAAAGTAACTTATTTAGATGAATGTTTCATTGCAACATTAATAGTTCGTTACGGATACGAATATAATTAACGAATGATTGAGAAAAAGAATCTCACCTTAAAGCACAGAATTAAACTATTATTATAGTCTTAAAGTATAATATATCTCCTTAGTGTGATAGGTATTCGTCTAAGGTCAGCTCAAACGATTTTGTTAGATTTTTGAACTTGAATTATGAAAAATAATTCTTTAGAGCACTTCATCAAACTTTTCATTTAACTTGTAAGTTAATACGCATAGTCACAAGGCGAGTTTACCCCAAAATATTAACCATAAAATACAGACGGTGAAAATAACATGTCATCCGCAGATTGAGGGGTCTCTGCGTCAGACTATTGCAAATATGACAAGCTAATGGATCATATTGATAAATAAATTGATCGATATAAATGAAAAGTTTGATGAAGTGCTCTAAAGAATTATTTTTCATAATTCAAGTTCAAAAATCTAACAAAATCTAACAAAATTACATAGACAGAACTCCACGCGTTGTACACAACGCGTGGAGTTCTGTCTATGTAATTTGTGATCATGACCACCATGGTTGGTGATTGTATGTTGCAAACCGTATCCGTAAAAATTTTAAACGATACACACATGTTAGTCCATAGACCCTCGTAGGTGAAAAACAGCTTGACAGTCAAGAGTTGGGTCTATCTTTAATAATATTCATAGATTTCACACATATACCCGTGTACACGACCTCCGTGGCGTAATGGTTACCACGCCAGACCGCCACCCAGGAGGTCCCGGGTTCGATCCCCGGTCGGGTCATGATGAAAAACGAACTTTTTTTGATTGGCCTCGGGTCTTGGATGTTTATCTATAAATGTATTTGTTATAAAATATAATAACGTTGAGTTAGTATCCCATAACACAAGTTTCGAGCTTACTTTGGGGCTAGCTCAATCTGTATGAATTGTCCCCATATATTTATTTATTTATTTACATACGTGGTATGGCCGGCATTAAATGTACTACCTATTCTCATTCTCAACTCAATACAATTTGTTAAGGTAGCCAATGTTTCATATTGCAACGAAGAATGAAGGCATTTTCAAACAAGCAGTTTTCAATCTTTCATCGTATGGTGAGTAAAATGACTTCGCTTATAAAATAAAAAAAGTGTTAAAAGCTTTTGTTAAGAGCATTATAGGATTAGGTGAAAATTCCTTGCAAGAAATAGCATTCTATTTGAAACCCGAGCTTCTAAGGCGCACTATGGTGCCTCTTTTATCGCTTCATAAGCTTGATGTAATGAATATTGTTACCATGATTTAGTGTGGGAATATTTTATCTATTTTAAAATATCATTATGTCTTTGTTTTATTATTGATTGGATTTTAAAAGTTACTAATCATTATAAGCTATTGGTGTTGCGATAACTTCTAGGAAATAAACATACATTTAAATACTAAACTTTTTAGAATCTTTCATAATTTATTATATAAAATATAAAAATCATTTAAATAAAAAATATCATACCATATTACCATGAACTTTTTGTTTTACTCCCAAATTCTATACGTAATACATAATATATAAAATACTGATATTGAGTTTTAAATTAAATTACATTCAAGAAATTTGTTCCAGGTTATTCAATTTAATTTAAAACCAAAGTGCTGTCCACGTCGTAAAAGCATGGTCGTACGAGTAATGAGAGTCCGTTATTTGAAAGTCCCACCGCATGCAACTCTGGAGCTCACGGGTCGCCATAAAACCAGGAAGAAGGGACAGAATTATCTCTCGGTGCTTTTATCAACTAATAAAATGTTAGTACTTCGGCCCGTACAAAATTTAGCTCTTGCACGAAATTCCTTGCCATTGTTGAAGGTTATCGCCGTAAAGGTGTGGCTTTTTGCCAGGCATTTTCTTAAACAAGGCATTTGACATTAGGTCGTGACATAACACCTTTTTAGCTTTATTACTTTTGTCTAGACACTCCAATTTTGATCTTTTTGTTTGCTTCATAAAGTTCATATTTGTTGTTTAAATTTCTTGTTTACTACACAAGTGTGTTAATAATTATCACAGTTATGTTACATGGGCACTTAATTGTTGTCAACATTAGACAGGTTTAGAAACTGAAATTACGTGCTTTGTTTACTTAGCCCATTTTCTAATTGTTGATTTTGCTTAAACTTTAAGTACTGCTATTTCGTATTATAATCATTAAAAAATACATTTCCAGAAAAATGGCTGATTGGATTAAGAAATAATGGATTTTAACTCAAAAATTACATCAGTTCTCATGGGATAGCAAACGCTAAGTATAAAAAAATTCACGAGATTGAACCGGGAGTAACGCTGGGAAGAATGCTGGTCATAAATAATACAATTATAAAAATCGATATTTAATTTATGCTAGAGGAGTTTTTTATGCCATAAATTTTTAGGGGAGACAAAAAATTGGCAGGCATCGCAGTAAGGTTGTTTCGTTGTATGGTCCTGTTTGTCGACCATATTGATTTATTTACGCGATAAATCTTACACCGGATTAATCAGGGCGGGTTTTCTCGGCTCAGCAATATGTTTGCACTGTGACATACATTTATGGATTGTAGATGTTTTATTGTTTTTATATTGAGGAAGTATGCAGTGACCGGTGATATCCCAAACAAAGAACCAATGGCTCAAGTTTCAATCCTTTTGTGGGCGTGTTAGACAAAATAATATCTGAACTTATGTGTGCATTTCAATCTTGATTTTATCTGGTCGGTAGTGAAGACACCCTCATGTCTGGTCACTAGGTTTGGTTTGTCTCCACCACATATTTCCTGGGGCGGTGCGGTGGGACAGCCAGTAATGCATTTTTTCTGTCATTAAAATTAATAAAACCGGGCAAGTACGTGTCGGGCCACGCACAATGTACCTTTGTGTTTATGTTAAACTCCTTACCTTTAAGTGATCTATAGAATTATGTTTTAATTTAATTAGATTAAAAGGATATCCTGTAACTTAAAGTGAAATAAACAAAATTTATTGTTAATATTATTATTATCTTATATTAAAAAGAATGAGAGTTTGTGTCAGTGTTACTGCCTATTGGTTAATCCATATTACGTAGGAACTTATTTAAAAAAATCTTTATAATTTTGTGTAAATGAGACAGTTCTTTAATATGTGTTGGCAACTTGAAGCAACGCATGATACGTAAGGAGGCGGCGCGGCGCGGGGCGCGCGCGCGCAAGGGCACATTCCAGGCTTATGTTTATATTAACAACATTAAATGCGGAGTACAATAAGAGGGCTTTGTTGGACTCGTAGAAATAGTTATGTGTATTAATGAAATGTGACTGAGGACTTTGTTGAGATATTTTTGGGCTCGGGCGCGAGAGGTTCGCTCTGGGGAGAGCGGTCTGTCGTATTTTGATCGATGTGGTTGTCGGGAACTTGTGTATTTTATTGAACAATATATTAGTGAGTGTTCATACTAGTTGTTTTAATTGGACGCATCATAGAATTAGTGGAGTAAAGTTAACATCAGAAGCGAGAAGCAACTCAACCCACACAAAAATGGGAAAACATAAAAGTAATAAACAAAAACGAAAGCGAGTTCGTGCAGCGTCGGTTTCTAGCAACACCAGTAGTGCCCGAACTCCGTCACCTGTATCAAGGAGGACAAAGGTATCATGTGCAATGGATGCTGGAACTGTAAGTACAAGTAATACTTCTTTGTGCAACATTATACCTGACTTTGACCCATTAAAGGACGACATAAATGCCTGGCTTAAAATTATTGAAAGTTACACCCAAACGTTTAAATAGATAACATGATCCGCTATCAAGCTCTTAATAAATTAAAGGGATCCGCGAATGTGTGTTATGATTCACTGTTACGTACCGAAAATGAGTGGCCTTCCTGGACATGGGGTGATTGGGAAAAGAGATTAAGTTCAATTTTTCAGATTGGGCGGAATATGTTTGATCTTTTAAGATAAATAATTAATAAGAAACCGATTGATGATCAATCACTTTATGAGTTTTTCTTCCAACAAAAATGTAAAATAGATCGTTTATCGTTAAATTTTTCGGAGCAAGATATTATCTCAATAATTATTGGAAACATAGGTGACAATAATATAAACGCGTCTATTGAAGCAAGTAATTTCGTTTCGTGTGACAGGTTAGCTAGTTTTCTTCATGGACGTACCTACAAATCAAAGGGTTTAAAACAGTTAAACTCTAACGTTAAAAACGTGAATCAACTATTGTCAGTGGTACCTCAGACGAGTTCATTAGCAATGCAGACAAAATCTGTGGATTCATTGAATCGCTCTGCTACTGAGAAGAGCGTACTCGACGTAGGACAATCCCAGAACCGGAGACCAATTAAATGTTATCTTTGTGACGGTAACCATAAAAAAAAAAATCAGTGCGAAAAAAATAAATGTGGTTACTGTGGTAAGCGTGGCCATTTAGATACTACTTGTTATAAAAAAGAAATGCTGTTAAACCCGATAGACAAGAAACAAAATTTGTGTCTACTTCAGATCCGCGAAATAATTTTGTGAAGGAGGTATATGTGGATAATTGGTGTCACGAGGCATTTGTTGATACTGGAAGTAGTTGTTCGCTAATTTCGGAATCATTAGTAACTAAATGGGTTTTGCCGATCATCGTCCTCCCTTCACCTAAGGTTGGTTACAAGGTTTTTCGAAACAAAATTCTAAATACGTTACCCATAAAGTGACTATTGAACTGAAAATGGACACTGAAATTATCCAAAGTAGATTTCTACGTAATCGATGATCTAGTCGATTGTGAAATACTGATTGGTAGGAATGTTACAGAGCGACCTGATCTTATGTATTCACCAATAGGTGACTCGATTAAATTCGATTATGCTAAAAGTTTTACTGAGTTTTGTAATAATGTGAGCGAATTTGAGTTCGATGCTGATTTACATCAAACTGAATTGATCTGTCTTTTTCGGAGATATAGCGACTGTGTTGCAACAAACATTAAGGAATTAGGAAAAGCACGTAACCATAAAATGGTTATCAATGTAACTAGTGCACAACCGGTTCATTACAGGCCTTACCGGTCCTCCCATGACGATAGAGCGATTGTTCGTAAAATGGTCAATGAGTTACTACAAAACGATATTATACGTGAAAGCACTTCGCCTTACGCGAGTCCCGCTTTGTTAGTTAATTAAAAAAAAAAAATGGTGAAAAAAGGCTTTGCATTGACTATCTCGCGTTAAATAAAATAATAATAAAGGATAAATACCCTATGCCACGCATCGAAGAATTGGTAGATAGACAGGGGCATAAATGTTTCACTGGCTTGGACCTTAAAAGTGGTTACTACCAAATTATTATGGATTCCCAATCGGTTGATAAGACTGCTTTTATTACCGAAGGCCGTTATTACGAGTTTTTAAGACTTCTTTTCGGTTTTGCAAATGCGCCGTCCTGTTTCCAACAAATGATGAATAAGGTACTCGGAAACTTAAGATTTGGTAATGTAACTTTATATTTGGATGACGTCTATTTGGTAATAGAAACAGTTGAGGAAAATTTAAAATTACTCGAGGAGGTATTAAAAATTTTTCGGGAGAATGGATTGATACTTAATTTAAAATGTCATTTCTTTAAAAGTAAAATCGAATTTCTTGGCTATAAAATAAAACCAAACTGTGTGATGCCGAATGAGTCTAAATTGGCGGCTGTCGAGAATTATCCCATGCCCAAAACAGTGCATCAACTTCGACAGTTTCTCGGGCTTATCAGCTTTTTTTGAAAATTTATTAAGAACTGTGCCATGATTTCTGCTCCATTAACGAAACTGTTGAAGAAGGACTCTGTTTGCACATGGAATACGATCCATAAGGAAGCAATACAAACGTTAAGAAATAAACTTACATCTGACAGTGTATTAACAATTTTCGATCCTCATAAAGAACACATTTTGTACACGGACGCGAGTAGAGACGGTATTGCCGGAATCCTCATGCAGATTACAAGCGATGGTGAGAAACCTATCCATTATTATAGCAGGCAAACGACTGAAGACAAAAAAAAATATCATTCGTTTGAATTGGAATTACTGGCAATTGTTTGTTCGCTACAGAGATTTCGGCTTTATTTGTTAGGTTCTACATTCAAAATTGTAACCGACTGCAACGCCGTCAGGTATGCGTTAACAAAAAAAGAAATAATTCCTCGGATTGTACGTTGAGTATTATCAACACAAGAATTTTCATTTGAAATTGTACATCATGAAGGTACACGTATGCAACATGTGGATGCGTTGAGTCGAAACCGGTGAAAAATTTGAATCTGAAATTATAATGTCCATAACTGAAGCTGATTGGTTACTCTCGGTGCAGCTGCAAGACGCCGAATTACAGCGTCTTAGAAAGATTTTAGAATCAGGAGAGGCCGATAACTTTAAGGATATTTTCAAAAACTATGAGCTATTAGTTAGCAAAATTTATAGAAGAACTGCTCACGGGCGTCGTTGGGTAGTTCCAAAAAAATGTATCTGGCAAGTAATTAAATGCAATCACGATGACTTGGGTCATTTCGCTGTCGATAAAACAGTTGAAAGAATAGGATATCAGTATTGGTTTTCCCGTATGCGTCATGTTGTAAAAAAATATATTAGTAATTGCTTAAATTGCATTTATTATAAAAATAAAGGCGGTCCTAAAGAGGGGCAATTATACCCCTTGCCAAAGTATGCACAACCTTTTCATACTCTCCATGTTGTAGATGTGACAAAGTTGCGTGAAGGTGTCGATAAAAATACCAAAGCCAAAAGCTAAGGTCAATTCCAAAAGCTAAGGTTTGACAAATCATGAACTACGGCTAAAACTTATGCCGTAGGAGATTTAATACTCTTGAAAATTCAAAGTCAGAGAGTAACGAAGGAAAAAGCAGAAAATTACTACCAGTTTTTAAAGGCCCATTTCAAGTAAAAAAGATATTGGGGCACGATAGATATGAGGTGACGGATGTAAGGGGCTGCGAAAGGAGCACCAAGCAATATACTGGTGTCGCAGCAGCTGAAAATATGAAGCCGTGGATCCGTATAGCTGAATTAGATTTTGACTAAAAGATGAATTTTGGGTTAGTATGTAAATTATTGATGATGGTGTTTTTCTTTTCCGTGTTGGCAAGGATCTGTTGTCAAACTGTTGGCAAGAAAGCTAATTAAAATAAATTTTCCTTAAGTATTATGTGACAGTAATTTAAATTTTGGGTGATTTTGATTATTTTGACGAGCCTAGATAAAATATTTAACTTAATGCATGTAAATTATTAAATATGGTTATTATGGTGAAAATATGAGATTAATAATAAATAGATTGACTTTCAGCACGTTCTGAAACTTGGGAAACTTAAGTGAACGAAATGTCTTTAAGTTCAAGTAGTAGAATGTGTGAGGTTAATAAGGTATCTCTGTAGGTAAATGCGCACCGAAGCTTAAGTGACTAAAATGTCTTTAAGCGTACTTGCATTTAAGTGAGCGAAATGTCTTTAAGTGCAAGTGGTAAGATGTGCCTAAATGTCAAACCTTTCCAGGGATTAATAAACAGCACTTAAGTGTACGAAATGTCTTTAAGTGTAAATGTGACATCCGGTTATCAGCTTCTTCTTAGAATTAACTTGGTACACTTAAGTGAACGAACTGTCTTTAAGTGCAAGTAATTCTAAGACAACCCAAGTGAGTGGTCTAAGCTGAATAACGGATAGTTTAATCGTGTGAATAATAAACAATCTTAACATAAAGAAAACGTAATGACGAAGGTTATTGTTTTGTGTTACAGTATTTTATCAGACTCGTGGGGTGTCTGAGGCAGACACCGCGCAGGATGGCAGTGTTGGCAACTTGAAGCAACGCATGATACGTAAGGAGGCGGCGCGGCGCGGGGCGCGCGCGCGCAAGGGCACATTCCAGGCTTATATTTATATTAACAACATTAAATGCGGAGTACAATAAGAGGGCTTTGTTGGACTCGTAGAAATAGTTATGTGTATTAATGAAATGTGACTGAGGACTTTGTTTTGATATTTTTGGGCTCGGGCGCGAGAGATTCGCTCTGGGGAGAGCGGTCTGTCGTATTTCGTATTTTGATCGATGTGGTTGTCGGGAACTTGTGTATTTTATTGAACAATATATTAGTGAGTGTTCATACTAGTTGTTTTAATTGGACGCATCATAGAATTAGTGGAGTAAAGTTAACATATGCGAAGCTGTTGGTAGGCGTAAGTGTTAAAAAGTGTCTACAAAATAAATAAAAATAAATTTTTATTTGCTTGCGTTCTTTCGTTGGTATTTTAATTTAAATATGAGGATCGCTTATTTAAAATTAACTCGTGTAATAATGCACCGTGCTGCAGTATGAAAGCTATTTAATAACTTTTATTAATACTATGCTATGCTTACATTCCCATCCTTGTTTAAAGTGGGTTTCACGTTTAAAATTTGTTTGAACTGAACATGTTTATTTCACTTCAACTTCACTTCAAGTTTGTACAAACACTCGGGATATGTAACCGTTTTTACTGTGTAATTATAATGTGTTTGTTTATGTACAATGATTTATACAAGTATTAGTTTCTCTTTCAAATCTTAGTTACCCCCTTAGGCCACCTTGTTGCTAATACACTAGTATGTAAGGTATCAACATATTTTTCCCTTGTTGATAAAAAAAAGAACCGAAGTTATGGAGTGACGAACATACAGATTTTTATGTGAAGGTTCTCAAACTCTAAACACTTAGCAAAACCAAAACCAGTAGTCACCAGATATATACTTAAGGTTTTAGATATATTTTTTCTTATAAAGATTACAATGTTAATCACGAGAAATCATAATTACACGAGTAAAAAATTTATGTACTTACAAAGTAGTTTTAACAATAATAGTCGATCGACGTGTGTCGTTGATAGACGTATCACTTAAATCACTTCACTTCACTTCACTAGTAAAATGTACTTAATATGTGTTATAATAATATAGTTAGCCTTAGGCAAGACATAAAACCCCGTCCACACAATTTTTGGGCCAATTTGATCTATTGTCCTGTTCTTGGTGATATCTAAAGAAAAGGACAGGTATACAAATTAATAATAATAATAATAATAAATATATAGGGACAATTCATACAGATTGAGCTAGTCCCAAAGTAAGTTCGAAACTTGTGTTATGGGATACTAACTCAACTATATTATATTTTATAACAAATACATACATAGATAAACACCCAAGACCCGAGGCCAATCAGAAAAAGTTCGTTTTTCATCATGCCCCGACCGGGGATCGAACCCGGGACCTCCTGGGTGGCGGTCTGGCGTGGTAACCATTATGCCACGGAGGTCGTCGAATTGGCCAATTAGATTGGGCCGTGTGGAAAGGGTGTTAACTGAATTATTAATAAGTAAATTATTGGTAGTCCAAGAATAACCTAAAAACGGTTGGAAGAGACAAAAACAAAAATCTGCAGGTAAGCCAAAACAGTTGAATCTTTAGTGCATTCTGTGACAAGTCGTGTTCACCACAGTACGTCAACAAGGGCTAACTATCTATCATCTTAACTACGGATTTTTACATATAATTTTTAAGTATATGATATATATGTGTATTGTAAATGAAGCATAATCTATCAATCTAGTTTTAGCCATTATCCGTGAATGGAACAATATGAAAATGTTAAGTAACAGCACTCCTAGAAAACTGTTGTTAAACAAATCTGTTGTTCTGTTTATGCAAAAGCCTAAATGTTTTAATAAAGCAACACCAAAACGAGTAACCATTTCAAAATAACGCCAATTTCAGAACAGTTTTTAATAAGGAAAAATATTAATGCTAACGCCCTCGAGCTATCGTTAAAGAACTTTGTAAAAGCAATCATAAAAATTTAGGCAACTGAAAATTTTTCCTATTCAAACCGGTGGAAGGAAGAGTAGGGTTCCGATCGTCCCGATAGCATCTAAGTTTGGCAACCCATCTTTTTAACTGCGCCCGCCTCAATTATCATTAGAATCTGGGGACGGGTGCACGAAAAACGACCGTAACTCAATATTAGTGGCTATAAAGGTGAGTGATAACCACATATCCGCGTCGAGCCTTCCTTTTATAGTCTGATGCTATTGTGTAATAGGAAATAATTTATAATTCAAGGCATACCCGCGTACACGTCTCGGTTTTTTGCCCCAAATCCCTAGTATCTGAATCGGCGCAATTTTTGTAGGCTCTCCCAATCTATAAACGTATGTTCGAGCTGCGGTGTTCGAAGTGATCATTTATTATATCGGCAAACTAGCTTTGCCCGAAGTATAAATAAAGAAACAAACCATTTTTTCTTTTTATGTTAGTCATTTCTCTCATACAGTTTTTATTACTTTTTTTTATCTTACCTTGTAAGTATTACATTTGTTTGATTAATATGTGAATTGAGAGAGGATGAGAAAGGTTTATTGTACGATGTTTAAATCAGACATCCTGGTGGTTTAGTTGATAGTGACTCTACTCCAGGCGCCGAAGAACTCATTAAATAAGTAGATGAGGAAATCTATTTAGATCGTATTCAGTTACATAAGTAGGCAATCAAATTACAATTTATCATCTTTATACTGTGAAAATAAATCACATAATCATAAACTCTATAAGTATGCAGTTAATCTTCCTTTACAACTTCTTATCTGCTCATAACTACGGTACGCTTGTTTGTTACCTTAGGTTATCCAGAAAATACAAAATGGAACTTAGTAAATAATAAGAAAATACCTTCTCGTCCGCTGGTCAGCAATTACGATGCAGTTCGTGTTAGCGTTCGATGTTCTGAATTCTTGATGGCAGGTTGCGAGCGGTCGCGCGATTAAAACAAGCATACTATCTGGTTTATGTACAAGACCACAGTAACCCAGTGGCTAAGAAATCGCGGTCGCACTCGCGCTGAATATAGCGTGGAAATATTTATTGTGTACAACAAAAAAGTTAAGAAATGAAAATCGAATGAAAAAATATAAAAATTGTTTCAATGACATTGCCAAGTACATCACTCATACTCATCTCACACACTGCAGGGATACGGGTCTCCATTCAATCGCAGGTGATTAGAGCGTACTCTGCCACGCTGCTCCAATGCGGATTGGCAGAGGCCGGTGTTTTCAAGCTGCCCGAAGGCCACCGACTTCCCAAGTAAATATTGTATAGTAAACTATTAATACTTTAAGTACCGTTAGTAATATATAATGTGAAATAGGTATATGAACGTAATGAGTTTCAAATAAACTCTGCAAACAAATAACTTTGGTAAAAATATATCAACAAAAATAAACGAATTTATAACTACATTTTTCCGAAATCGATTAAAAGGGACCTATAACTTTTTCAGTTTGTTGAGTGCATGCAAGACGGGCCCAAAGTTAGCATGCTTTAAATAGCTACTTTGAAGTTGGCAGCCGCCGCAGCGAACTTTTCATCCTGTCTACCTTCTACACCTGCCGACTTAAACCGCTTACGTTGAAATAAACGTTGTTTAACGTCTATGTGAAAATATTTTTCTTATTTCAGTTACTGCAGCGGGTTTAACGCGCTGTCTTCCCGTATTCGGGCGGTAATGGACAAAATAAAAAGCTCGGACAGTAACACATACGTATTGTGTCATAAAACGGAGCTTTTATTTTACTTGGAAAAAGATTTAAGGAAATATGTTATTTTTATTTGGATGTTTCTATTATGCTATTTAAAATACGATAGGATTTACACAGTGAAATGTTTTCTATTGGGTGACTTAAAGCAATTTGTTTTGTTGCGCAATGCGGTTTGAAATAAAAGTTAAGATTTTTAACACTGTTTATGTTAGCTAGTTTTGAATTTTTTGTTTGTTTGAATTGAAAATTAATCAAGTCAAACTTTTTATTTATTTAAATAGGCCTACTACAAGCCCTTTCGAATCGTCACTACTTTTTCTACCATTAGACGGAATATTTTTACTAGGAATAAATAAGCTTTAAAAATATTATGTCAATATGGGAAAATGTTTGTTTTTATCAAGATCGCCTTCGATTGGAGATATCTTAAGGATTGCTTTTATGTGGCGTCATGTGATCCAATAACCTAGCTATTGGCCTATATTGGCTGCGGAATCTGAAGCAATTTTACGTAGCTTTTTGGAGGAAAATTAAATATTTTTAAAATGAAGTCAAATATTTTTTTACATGGCGTAGAAAAAATTAATTCTTAAGTATTACCGGATGCTGGCAATATTACCTAAGTAATTATATTGTTCCGGTTCTAATGGAAATTAAAATAATCATTAACTTACCCACTGCACAGGTACATTCCGAGGAAAAATGTCTAACTAAATTCCGCTGCGTAATTGAAGTCGGGAGCGGCTACATCAAAATATCACTCCGTTTTACACTACATAAATATACTATTATAGATGTCATGTCCAGATTTTTCAGGATATATAAATACAGGTCTGTAGTGGGTAGCATGTAAGTATTAAACAATAACGTTCAAAATGTTCACGTAAAAAAAAAATACAATCCTAAATTTCTACGAGTATAAAAAACATCTGATTTTATTTTATTACACGATGGGCGAAACTTTTGGAAATGGACGGTTATGACTACTTATGACCTTTGATACGCGATCCGACTGAGGAATTTTTGAGTGGCGCAGCAAGATATACGATTATACATATTTATATTGTAATAAAATACCAGAAAACAAAGTTATTGACAAAAATAGCGAGGAATTCTTTGAAACTGGTTTATAAAATGGAATTTCTTGTTCGCATAGCTCCGTTTAACCGTTAAGGGATAATAAATAGTCTCATAATAATTCAAATTCATATTAATATCTATAAAAATGTGGTCTGTTGCTGGCCGATATAAAGAAAAAAAAAAGATTAGTCTCTTCGTCCCGCTCCGAATGGTCGATGGCAAACAAAATATTCTAAAGGTATATTGGTAATGAGATCTATGCCCAGCAATGGGACTATGATTGCTGAGATGATGATGTCTGATATCTAATAAGTTATCTATCACGAAAAAAAAATTTTTTAGAGAAATATGAAACATAATGACAAACATTAAAATATTTTATCGTGGAAAAGTATTTATAAATCTGTTGAGCTAGGTACTATTCGGGACAAACCCACCACAGATTCACACCGATGTGTCTCCTGTCACCAGGATCAACAACGGCGACCTCAGATTGACAATAAGCGATGAAGCTTATTGACGTTCCGAGGGAGAAACTACAGCTGTGAACTCACAACGAATTTAATCAGAAGGACAATAGTCGGAGTATTGAAAGGACTGGAGACTGGTAATTTAATAATTTAAACACGTATTAGTAACAACATATGATTTTGCACGTATGTTTACTGCATTCGGCTGCTAATCGGATTCGACGCCACGCAACACTGATCCGCACAAACAGTAATAGTGTAGTAATAGTATTATACACAATACAATTACAATGGCCACGCTGCTGTAATCTATTATCTCAGATCTATTTACTATAATTATATGATTAAAGATAATAAGTAGGTAATCGGCTTCATCAGGACATAGCAAAATAATATCTTATTTATTCCCAATGTAATTACTTAAATACATATTTTTTTAATCAGCGACTGGACAGACTTGTGTTTACTTAATTAATTTATATATGTATGATGTATGTATTTGTAATAAGTAACTTCTTTTTTAATTCTCTATTCTTTTGGTTTAAAATGTTGTAAATAGTTTTTTTTTTTTAAATATTGCATATTTCTTATATCAGGGATTGTATGGCTTTTAATGAAAAAATAAATATTCTTTAACCTTACTACTGTAGTTTAACTTACCTAGTAGGGCTGACCATACAGCTCGTCTTTTTCATTTGTTTCAATTTATTTTCTAAAAACAATATTCAAATTCTAATTCAAAACTTTTATTCAGAGAATAGGTTTTGACAAACACGTTCTCTTGTCAGAGTCTACGATAATAAATGATTTGTATAAATTAATCTACTCTATAAACTACTACAATTTCGGAAACAAAAGCAAACTGACCACTGGTAAAAGAAATGGAGAAAGAAAACCAGTTACGGCCTTTTTTGTCATTATTATATTCAGTGTATAACTTGAACTGGAAAGGCTTAATTTATGTTTGTAACTGTATTTTACAGGCGATATGTAATCGGTTTAGGAGGCAACCAGCCGACGTGCAGAGCCTACGAGGCTTCCTGTTTCACGTGACTAGCCTACAATAGAATGGACTAAAAAACAGTAACGAAGATCATATCATTCGCTTTGAACTTACTTGGCCAGCTGCTTATTAAACGATGCGTACCAAGCTACATAGCTGTAAATATAGGTCAGTAAGATAATGTAGGTAAGATCGTAAAGTTTATAAAATAAATTATTTGGGGAATATTGATTGTAGGCCATCTAGCAGTGGATAGATCTAGTGATGTAACGAATATCAATTATTAAGCATGCGGATGCGAATATCTGCTGTCGATATTCGCGAATGAGAATGCGAATATTAAATTTCGAATTTGGGGCCATTCATTTATGGCATTATTTTGACAGCTTAGGTGGCGTGCCCAGTCGAATGCGAATGTCAAAAAATATGCGAATATTCGTGAATGCGAATGCGAATATTCGTTACATCACTAAGTAGATACAGACAGATGCTAATGACGATGAAAAGAACCCAATCGGAGTGGGCTTATTATGTGTAAACTAGAAGTGAGACATCAGCTTCTGATCCTAAGACATGGTCCCAGGATTAACGCACACACACACACACACGCGCGCAGTTTTTAGAGAATGCCTTAAAAAAATTGCTGTCATCAATAAGACCGCCTTTTTGCAAATACATTAGTTTGCAAATCCTAGTTTCGTTCTTAGTCTGTACTTGTACTTTTATTATATTTTGTCTTTTGCATTCAGTGGAAACGTATTTAACGATTACCTACAAGCCTTGCATTTCTAGTCTCTAACAACGTTTCATAAGTATAATATAGCATATCTCACCTAATCCCTTTACCACCATGTTCCTGACAGGTAAGACGGTTCTACACCGTGCAGTGTAATCTAAAGCTTTACTTTGCTGTAATAATCAGCTTTGGCTCTTAGCGTGAAGCATTCGTAGTGCTTTTAATATGGTGCACTTTCGATCTGTAAAACGTTTTTAAGTAACTTAAAAATATTACGTGATGTAATAAAATATTTTAATTAAATATTTAAAACACACTATACATCGACGACCTCCGTGGCGTAATAGTTACCACGCCAGACCGCCACCCAGGAGGTCCCGGGTTCGATCCCCGGTCGGGTCATGATGAAAAACGAACTTTTTCTGGTTGGCCTCGGGTCTTGGATGTTTATCTATATATGTATTTGTTATAAAATATAATATCGTTGAGTTTGTATCCCATAACACTAGTTTAGAACTTACTTTAGGGCTCAATCTGTATGAATTATCCCTTTATATTTAATATTTTAATATTAATACATATAAATAAACGATTTTTGTTGGTGTCAATTTTCGGGATAAAAAATATTTTAACTAAACCAAACTAATTCAGTTTGGTATTAATTAGTGTAAGCGTGAAAATAACAGATTAATAGCCTTTATACTTATAGTGTCTTTTAAGACAACTATTATGTGAGTCACGTTTTAAAAAGAACTACAGAGAAAAGTTTTTTTTTAACTGCAATATCATTATTCTTGCTTATGAAGGACATTCAGGGTAGGTAAGTCAATTTGAGGATCGTAATTTATATTCTAGTCTAGCAAAAATTTTGGGAAACGGAGATCATGTCATGAATAAATAAATTTTGGGTTTGTTTCGAACATTTGTGATAGGTACCTTTCTACAAAATAAAAATGTTAAAACGTAAGTGGTCGTACAAAAATGTTTAGCAACGAAAATAATCTTCCGAAACAGTTATTTATTTATCAGTGGTGCTAACCAGGACCAAAGGTGTTGTTGTCCTTCCTTGGTTTACAATTAGTGACAAGGATAGCAACACTTTTGTGTTGTCAAAATTAGTTTAGTCTAGTTAAATGTACAACAGAATTAGCACCATTATTGAAGTTGTTTAAATTATATTCTAAGTTTCTATCTTAACAAAATATTGACTACTGTACAAATATTGACAATGGCTAGCTATGGCATAAAATCTTTATATCAAGTGATGGGGTTAGCAAAACAAATTTATGGACACAATGTTTTATCGGAAAGGTGCAATTAAAAACTATTTATTATAAAATTCGATTTTCTTTGATGATAAATGATAATGCATTGTATGATATAATTATAGATATGTATAGAAGCATAAATTGTGTTTGTCACAGAAAGCGGTTCCTCTTCATTAGTAGGATTAGTTATCGTATCAATGTTTGTATATGCATGTTTCATTAGTATTAGCACTGATTTGTATGCCTGCCTTCATCTTATTAAGATCTATGTATTATATGTATTTCAGTCGATATAATGCATTAGTGATAGTAAATAATATTGAGTAGTTTGATATACGAATACTAGCGAAAAGTAACTTTGATTGCATGTCTCTTGCTCGTCTTATTCCTTATTCACATTGTTATCAGGGAAACATTCAAAATTTCAGTTTTCTAAGTTCGAAGCTGTCCGTTGATCAGTCAATTAGGTATGACTTTTGTTTTTGTATTGAGATACATTGTGAACGTTAGTGCCTAATTACTGAGATCACCATGATACATAATATTGAATCAATATCGTTATTTCCCTACTCTACCTCTGATAAGTCATAAAACACATATAACAAAAAACTTAAGTACTTTTTTGACACAACGATATCCGAGTAGTGTTGTGCATAATATAACATAGAAAACATAAGCATTTTTTTTTTCTTGACAATGTTGTGCAAGCTAGTGAAGCGCTAACGGGATACGCTTCACCAGCAACATTGGTTTTACGTGGGCGAGGTGTCAACCCGCCGCACAACCCCCGAAATGCTGGAGGACCACACCCGTCGTTGGTCAGCGAGTCCATCGGACTTAGCCGGTTAGTGTAGCTAGGCTGTACTACCGACCATTCCCCTATCCGCCACCTTGGGGACGCTCCCCTACGCTGTGAGGGCCAGCGCGGGGATTACATAAGCATTACCCAATGATGTAAAATTGTAAATAGAAAAATGCATTATCTTGAAACGAATAGTGTATTACGTAGCCATTATGTATCTAGGCTAACACAATGTTGTTAGCTACACCTGGTTAAGGCGAGTAGTTTGTTAAAAGTGTACTTAGCGTTTCAACAGGCAAGTTGTTAAGGGCTTTCACTGTATTTTATACTTACCGCAAAGAGGAGGAACTATATATGTTTCATTAGTATTTACACGACTTGGTGTAAAGTATACAAGTATACCTTGTATACTTACCCACGTTTCAAAATAAAGAGTAAAATCCTAGCTTCAATAACAGAGGGCGCGGGTTTTGTTAATATTATTAGGGGGATATTTAGGGGCTAATATTATTAGATTTTTTTTTCGAAATTATCGTGTAATTGAAGTTATTTTTGTAAAAGGAAGTTGGAGTCGTGGGATAAATTAAAATTTACTTCCTTAATTTTATGTTACAGCATTATGTTGGCTTTATATAGATTTTTTATACCACGATGGTAGCGAACAAGCTCACGATAAACCTGATGGTTTATCTAAATAGACAGTCTATGAACGCTTGTAACTCAAGGAGTATAACTCGCGCAATTCAGCGCTTTGAAATCATTATGTCCGCCTATTGTATCAGTACCTACTTTGTGTATTGTGGTCAATACAGATAAATAAATAAAATATTAAAACGGCTTTTGAATTGTATTTATCATTGCCATGTCATAATATAATATTCTTGTTCATGAGCCGTTAAAGAATTCAGAATTGATTAAGTAACAATAAAGAAATATTCCTTATTCATAGACTTGTCTAAGAAAAAATATTTATCATCTAGTCCACAGAAAAACATGAGCTCTAAAGCACAAACAATTAAATGAAGGTTAAAAATGATGCCGATTAATATGAAGGTGACTTTGGCGACTGGCGTTCACGATTTGTTACCTCACTCTAGGTTCGCGGATGTGAATAGTTAAGAACTAAGTATAATAGTGATACAGAATAATTCAGTTTTCAAAATTTAAAACGTAAAATTGATGAAGTTGAATTCTGTTTGAAATTAAACAAAGACTTTTTATTTCACTGCCCGATGAGAGGCTCTATGCTCTGTTCTTCCTTTATACTATTGATTAATAAAGTCCTTTCAATGCTTTTCAATGTAACTGAAATGTCAGTCAGTATTTTTTCATCTTTTTATTAAAGCTATATGGCGTATATTAATGTTTTCATGTTACTAAAATAAAAAATAAAAAGTTGTCTACCTGTCCTAATGAAAACACGTATTATAGAATACTAAGTCATCGTAAACCTTTCTTAATGGAGCCTATTATAAAATATGAAGGTAATTGTTTAGTTTTTTCCTCACATTGCTGGCTCCAAACATTGTAATCTAACATCAGATATGAGCTGCAATAAAGTGAATGTAAAACCAACAATAAACAGTGGTTAGGGCGGGCGCGTGAGTCCGGCCACGTTGTTTTTTGCCCCTGGTTATCCTCTCATGATTTATGCCGTGCCTGCTTCGAATATGATTACCCATTGCGTGTCGGAAGTACCCTTAATGGATATAAACGTCGTATTTAACTGGCCGGTAAACACCACGGCTTTGTAGACGGTGTATTACTCAATTGCTATATTATTTGGCCGGTTTATAGCCTGCTTATACGCAATTGGGGCGTTTAGCGGTCGTGTTATCGATCGTGTGATTGCCTTTTGTTTTTTTAAATAGACTTTTTTTCAATCGAATTTTTTTTTCAACAAAAAGGTATTTTTTTTTCGTAAACAGCAATTAAGGTGGTACGTTTAAGCCTGCGCGGGAAATTAAAATTTTTTGGGGTTTTTTACAAATTGCATCTCAATCCTTGATAGAATTTACGTGAAATTTGGTTTGGCGACAACAAATATACAATAACAACAGATTATTAACTGTCATATTAAAAAATATATATTTTTGTGGTTGTAAGCTATCGTTAGGTTTACAATAGAAAGCTTTGTTATTTTCTAGGTCTCATTGAAATGCAAATAGTCTGTATCATTAAAATTACTAGGCCAAGGCAAATAGTAACTTAAATGCACGATCTTAGACACTAATATTTATCAATACATATTAAGTTTATAATACTTTATTCATCAAATAGGTTACAGGATTAAACAAAAACTAAACTATAATTAAAAACTTGAAACTAATATTAAAAATAAAGAGGCATGGAGAAGAAGAGGCCTTTTCCCACCAGTGGGACATAAATGGCAAATAAAAAAAAGAGGCATGATCTTTGTGGCACCCAAAACGCTGGCAGCGATACTTTGCTGAATGGTGATAGAAATCCGTTGAGTGACGTAACAGCCAGCCTGTAAGGTAAAATTAAAATAGATAAATATCTTCGTAAAATAAGTTACGAACTTTATATATTTCTTTTGTTTACTGTAAAAGTATCTTATTTTTTGTAATACACAAAAATAGACCCATCTTCTACTTAGCAAAAAATGAACCCTTTAAAATAAGCCTCCCGAGGGATTGCAGCTAATTTGAAGATGACAGGGTACATTTTTCTAACTGCTTACCTATATATACAAACAAACGTCTTTGAATTTTTTTATTATTTATTATGGATACATTTTTTTTTAATAAACATTTTTTTAATGTTTCCTCATATATGATACTGTTACGGAATGCAATTAGTATAATAATATGTGCAATTGAATGACTTATTTATCATAAAATGAATAACGTATGTAATTAAGCTTGTATTGATGACAGACGGCCGCCGAGTTCCAGTATTTCCTTTCTCAAAATATTTTCAATAAAATCTTAAGAGTTTACATACCTACTTACTACGCCACAAAACAATCCTTCCAGTAATTTTTTATTATTCTAACAGTCAGTTTACTACATTAAGTCTCAGGTTATCTCTTTTTTCTTCTTCACTTTTTTATTTAATGAATCATTAAATTTAAAAATACGTAACAAAAACTGGCCTTCGGTCTAGTTACGGCTTTTCGCAGGCAAGTCAGTAAATCGGCCTCACCTTTTACGTGTACAAGTATAGATAAAAAAAGTATTTCGACTTGTTACTTTTTATGCTTCACATTCTGATTACGACATCATACCATTTTACCTAGAAAATGACCTAGGCACGCGCTGCACCCATTGGCTGGCTGCACAGACTCTATCAGTAAATAAATTGAATTATTTCTTTATCACCTAATAAAATCTAAATAGGTTATACTGATGCCATTTAGTCTGTAGAAATCTTAGCCGGCATAACAATGACTTGTTTTTGATCTGTCAAATAAAGGTCCAGTCAGACACGCTACATTTAAGATGTGGCGATTGGCGTTCCAGCAGCGTACTTATTTTATTTTAAAATAAGGGCGCTGAATAGTAAAACATGTCTTTTTCTGAACATAATGATACTCTGTCTTTACAAAAAAGTAGTAATAAAAAACGAAGTGTTGATAATTTTGCCACCACCTTAATGTTAATTTGATTTTATGAATTGCTAAACATTTTTTTTTTCATTTTCGCTTTTTTTAGGTGTCGGTACATCGTTCGTTAGCTGTTATTATGGGTCGGAAGAGGCCTAATGAGGAAAAATGCTTTTCACAACGAAAACAGAGTTAACACAAACTTTCTTTGCTACTTTGCAAGTTTTTCGAGCAATTAACAAGTTTATACTTCTGATTTACCCTGATTCATGAGTCATTTTCAGAATTAAACGGAGGCCTAGATTTTTTCTTTATCCACTTTTCTTACTTATTCCCTTCAAAGGTCAATAAAGTAGTTTAAACGACTCCTAGAACACGGCGATGTTTGTGTATCCCGCTCTAAAAATAATTAAATATTAATCATAAGTCATACAAAGCTAAACATCGTTCAACTTTTCTCCACATCGTCTCATTCTTCAGTGACTTGTGCAGTGCAAAATTAAATGAACTGATTAGAGTTATATTAGTAATTTCGTCGATTCCGGTGCAGTGTAAAATGATAGTTTGCTGTCCAAAAGCATAAAGTTAGAAGTCTATAGGTATCTGAGAGTTTGTCTCAGAAATCTGAATATTTAACTATAACATTAACATACATTTGAAAGATTAAATTTTCAGGCACACAATAAAAAAAGCGATTCGAACGGCAATTACACGGTCAAGATTTGTGATCATGATCAGTCATGTTGATCCGCGTATCGTATGTGATCGAGGAATTGACCAACACGTTACGCAGTAAATTTGGATCAACATCCCATAACAATAACAATATCACGGATTTTGATCTAGATTGACCGTGTAATGACTGCTTAAGTTTTATATCATCCGCGACGTAAAATAAAGTGCTTTTGATGTAAAATAAATATTAAATACGGTGTATTCAATTAACACCACGATTTCAGTATCACATACGAATAAATATTCCCATGTTTGGTTATTAAACATGTTTATACTGGGTTGGCTATAACCCCGATATTTTTTGGGCGTCCGCTGACGCGTGCACGATATCAGTAATAAACATTCATTACAAGAGCCCAGGAGACGCAGGGAAATACAAACAGACATAAAAACTGTTTATTGCCGCAAGAGCCGGGCTTTCGGGCTTTATGCCAAGGTAATTGTAAGCAATATTAATATAATTATACAGACGATTTGTTTTGTTGTAACTTATATTTTCTTGTTTCTTGATTACATTTTACGATATTTACAATATAACGAGTTGCATTAAAATATTTTAAAGTTAAAACCTCTTTTTTCACATAAAACTTAATGTTACTTATGGTGTTGTCATTAGTTACATAGTACAGTCAGGAGCACGTTGAGCTTTACACTTGCAGTACAATTTTGGCTCTTATGACATAGAACTTAAGAATGGTAAAAAGTTCGATATGTAAAGGTCGACCTGCTCTTGACTGTATACATAGCATCATGTCTGTTAGGTTTTATTGTCACAGACAAAAAGTGCGTTGTCTGATTTTGTGTCACAGAATATGAGAGGATTAACTACACTGTTACACATTTCATTTGTTCAGCCTTTGTTAATAGAAAACAATGATTTTGTTCGAGATTCTTACGCTCAATCCATACGTTCAATTCAGTTCCACTGAATGGACACGTACATATATTATATCCCTTCCCTTCAGCTGAACTGATGCGTATGCATATCATACAAAATCGTTGTTTTCTGAGGACAAAAACTGAACAGAACTGAATAGCGTAGTTAGCCCCTTAAAGCTCGTTTTTCAAATATTTAAGAGATTTGTTAAGAGAGGTAGGGCACAGCGGATAATCCGCTCAAATCGGAGCAGCCTGTCTGGGGAAGGACCTCCACCTTACAGAAGATCGTAGCCAAATAGCATTGGTCTTGGTCATGTTGTGTTCCTACGGTGAGTAAGGTCTCCAGAGTTCCACTTGAGGGGGTTGGGAGGGTTGGCAACGCGTGAGTGATATCTCCGGTATTGCAAGCGTCTATAGGCTACGGTGATGCTTACCATCAGGCGGGCCGTATGCTTGCTAGCCAACTTTGTGGTATAAAAAAATAAAATATTTTTTTTTTATTGACATGTATTTATTTTACAAACAAATAAAATAACCATTTAACTTGTATATTTTTAGGTTTATGGTAAACTATTGAATATATTTTTTTTTTAATGCTGTATCGAGGCTGTATCGTATCATTTATTTCTGATATGGCATACAATGATATCTACGCTCGCCCGTAGCTATCGCATTCGATAAATGCCTGGCTTGCTCCCGATTGGATTATGCGAACTGGTATTAATGCGGTATAAACACTGTTTGCAAAAACAAGATTTTGATTAAGTATAGACTATGATGTGTAGTTTTGAAACAAAAAATAATATGGAACCTTATAGAAAAATGTCAAAAAGGGGTACTAACCGCCTCTATCGGAGTAATGCGTTACTATTGAATATTATTTTCGTAAAAAATAAATCCGTTTAGAGCATCCAGTGCATTCCAATAAAAGAAAACTTTTAGTTTCTCCGAAGGAAGATCCATGATTCTGATTGTATTTGAATATTAATTATTAATTTTCTCATTTTATAAATGGCTTCTCAGCAAAATTTCTCCAAGCTATAAAGTGTTAATAAATATTAAATCGAAATATTTATACTCTCCAACACCTTTGGTCTTAAAGCCGGCAGAAACTTTACAAGTCTCTGAAGGAAATTATCGTAAAATTTCAAGGCGTCATGTAAAACATTGTATGAAGGTACATAGAAAACCATGTCACAACTCGTAAACATTGTTTATATTGACGACGGCGACGGAGGCATAAAGGCGCCACACACGCTCCCAGCTGCAACTATTGACATGAAATTGAAGAGTTCGCCGATTTTTTCGCACGTCATAAAAACTTAGTGTAGAGGCGGGCGAGTGACTTTAAGCTTCATTTGTACTAAATACTCTACACGCTCATGTTCACCTATATCTAATGCTTGCGTTGATATGATTCGGAACATTCTGAATTGTAATATAGCTGGTGGCGTGGGTTATTTCTGTTTATTTAAAAATAATGGAATATTTTTCTGATTCGTTCGAACTTTCGCACCGACTAAGCATTAATAAAATGTTGTGAATTCATATACTGGAATTTCAAATTAAAATTTCGTTGGTAATCGAGTTTGTATACGTACTCTGTACTCGATGGTAAAATAATAAAGGTATAGGTGCAGATAAATCGAACGTAAAATGATATCCTATGAACTCTAAATAACACCACTAAACTTCTAATTGGACGTGCCACAAATACGCGACTTGCCATTATTTCGGTGTACGTGCGTTCATCAGTAGCGTCCCGTACGTGTTATATGAACCAAGCTTTATAAACAGGCCGTGTTCCGAAGGGGAATATCTTGTGTTTTTCGGGCTCGCTAACAAGGGGCCTCTACATGACCGGAATATTTTTGTCACCAATTTCCTTGGCGAAAGGCTTAACACACCGGAAAAAGTTACTTAGACTTACCTGAGCTCTTCGGGCGTTGTCAAGATATCGTATATTTTATGGACCCCGGCCTCTATATATTTCACTAAGACGGAGCGTTGAATGGCGGTTTTCATTTTAGTATTATCACTTAATGCTTTTTTCTTGACGTTTACGTAATAAGAATGTGCAATATTGGAGTGAAAAAGGAGAGACTTTACCCATAAAAAAAATCTTGTTAAAATATCTTTGCAGTAGATATGGATCTATCTTAGTCGGCTATGGAAGTCAAGTTTTCTACTTTATAGGATGAAGACGTTAATAAAAAAAATCCAATCTCGGTAGCAATGGATTTATCAGAATTGCTAAGATACTTTTTAGGATACCGTATACATAAGAAGCACGGATCATCGCCAGCAATATATCAGAGTGGCAATTTTGCATATCGTATTCCGACAAATTGGTATCTTACGTAGGTAGCAACTATAAACAGTTACTTGAGATATTCTTCGACATTTCGGCGAGACGGGCGGGTTGAGGCCTATATATCACTTAAAACGACGGAGCATAAATCTATGGGGGCTGTCGGCTCGTTATTTGTAGTCGCCACGTGAACCACCGGTTTCGGGTGAATATTAACGATATCGGCAATTTTCCGCAAGCTTACGCCCGTCGCAATTTTTCGCCAATTGAGCAATCGCACCGCGTCGGGGATGGTATTAACTGCGGCATCGTAAAAAAACGTTTATACGTTGACACCCTGTACATGCCGATGGTACCCTGTGTGTCTCCTGTCGTCGCAGCTCAGTCTTGATAAACGTTTACCAAAGAGCTTGTGAGCAATTTCCTGAACGACAATGTCACGTTTATTTTCCCTCAAGGTTAACGCTGTAGATAGAAAACCTTCTACAAACTGTCTAACGCAAACTGGCTCTGAAGCATATAAAATTTCATCGGCATCTACCTAGCTGTCTTTTTATGATGATTTTTTAAAGAAAGTATTTACACATGGAAATTATTGCAAGTACCTAAATTAAAATCTACAAAAGGTCTAATTCAAAAACGGTGAATAAATTGCATCTATTAATCCCAAAAACCGGTTATTTCTTTATGCCAGAATATTTAGTAAATAAGCAATATGGCAATATGTACGCAAAATGAAAATGTTGTATCTAGACAGGATTTTCATAATCGCATTAACGTTGGTACACGACGCTATCGCAGCTTCACTTTAACCAATATCCGATTATTGGAATAATATTTAAACTGGCTTGTAATTTCATTATTCGTTCATTTTATTAGTTATTCATTTCGTGTACTACGCAATTTGTGTTAACGAAAATATTTTGTAACTGATTTGACTTAACGACTACCATCTATCGAGAATAATCGGGAAAACAACTTAGCGTGTCCTCCTAAGTTAGAGATTATCCATCCAAAATGAGTTGTGGCTAACATTTTGACACGTGCTTCGACGTGATCAGTTTTCTCATCTATTTAACTCACACCAACCACCTGTAATAAATAATAATTATTGAACACAATAAAATGTATCTTGAATATCCGGAAAGAATAAAATATACCTTAACATTCCTTGAGGCCATGATAGTCATTATAAAAGGAATGTTAAACCGCTCACAATCGAATTATTGTTCCGTTCCCGTAAAGGATCCTATTTATAACATTAATTAAAATTGATGTAAAGACAAATCGATACACAGAATATTAATTGTTATTATATTGAGAAATTATTTTCATTATTCAAGCTCAATTTCTTACGTAGATTAATATTTTAGCATCTTGTCACTTTAAAATATTGATCAACTCAAAGACTGAAGTACGAACTCGATGACTCAAAGATTGTGAAACTTCTTTTATTTTGTGTATTCTCCGCTCAAAATATTTTATTCTGGCATATTTTTTTTCCCTAGAATCACCATCCTATACACTTTATTCACATTTGCACCGATTTATATTCTACAAAACTACGGAATTAACAAAAATTCAAAATTCAAAACTTTTATTCAGAGAATAGGTTTTCACAAACACGTTCTCTTGTCAGAGTATACAGTAATAAATGATTTGTATAAATTAATCTACTCTATAAACTACTACCATTTCGGAAACAAAAGCAAAATGACCACTGGTAAAAAGAAATGGCGAAAGAAAACCAGTTACGGCCTTTTTTGTCATTTAAAAATATATCGTACTTTTCTTTTTTCTTTTCTTTTTCAACATAGAATTTAAAACTAGGTACATACATACAACATTACGTACGCGGAATGTCAATAAATAGTGCCATTAATTTGTCTCAACATAAAATTAAATCTAAAATATAAAATGCTAAATCGGTGTTATAGATAGGAGCAGACCGGGCGCAAGGCAGCAACCGTTCTCGTGTATTTTCGAGTTGACACTATAACTAGTTATAAGTATATCGTACTGAAATTGAATGTTAAGCAATATTAATAAATATTATTGATTATTTTTATAAGTATGTAGTAGGTATTTTTTGGTAAGACAATAGTTAAAGAGAGTTAAAGTTTAAAATGTCAATTCATTAAATGCTGTAGAAGTACTAAAGTATCGGTAAAACTTGCTTAAAAAAAATAGTAGTTAAGTGAAGTACTAAAAGATGGATGACTAGCTGCATACTAAAGTTTTCAGAAACTAGACGACGTAGACCAAGTTTCTACGAAGTCAAACTTAAGTACCCATATTAAATGCTACATTAAATAATGTGATGTACAATCGTGTAATATTTACAAATCTTATAAGCGTACTTATCCATGAATTTTTGTTATTTTATTAACTTACTAATTATGTCGCGTGGGGTATATAAATGATTAAAACCCAGCGTGCACAATATAAATATTTATTGGTTTACCCTCAGAACAGATAGATACTCGGGTAGTGGGTTCGAATCCCGACTGGTTATTCACTCCCGCGGTTCCGTACTTCCCTGCAGGAGGGCCGGCCGAAGTTGATGATGGCCTGGCGGTGTAGTGGACAGCGGTAGGGAGGCTGGTAGCCAAAAAGTAATGGTTGGGCTGGACGCGTCCCGTCTTATCCCGGACTTCCTTATCCCGAACCTTGTTATTCCGAACTTCGTTCCCTGAAATCACGTTCCAGTAAGAAATTGTTATTTCGGTCTTCCAAAGCCGTCGATTGCGATCCTCAATTGCCAACCCAAGCCAAGCCAAAGCAAAGAAGACGGGTATATTTCAGTAGGAGGTGAAGTGGCTACTAATTAAGATCGCAATCAGACGGATTACAAGAACTACGTAAGTAGGTATGCAGAAAAAACTGTATGTAGGTAGATTAATTTACTCGATTCAATTATTAATTACACAATCAAAAAAACAGAACGAAATGCTAGTAATACTTGTTAAAGTATACTTTAATCTACTAATTAATTTATATTTAATCAATATTCTGAACAAAAAACTAAAACGGCTAAAGAAATGCGTAGGCACAAATAGCATAGTTTGCAATGAAGGTACACTAGACAATATACAATGAAATGAATGAAATGGAAAGCATTCAGTACGTTATATTATAATTAAATAGACATAATTTATAATTGCAACTATGCGACTACGGTTCACAAAATAACACTTAAAATCACCACTTACCTAATTAGGGAAATATCTAATCCTAAATCACGTAGGATTTATTATTGGCACAACACAATAGTACCTATATTATCATGTAGTTCGTATTCATATAGTCAAGACGTGACTAAAGTATGAAATTATAATGAATTTAATAATTGAGGAGATTAGAAGAATACGTCCTCTCGCCTCGCAGTCTAATTTTTGGTCAACGTGGTAAAGTTCAATGCGGCGACGACACGATCCCCGCTCTGGACAATGGACGGCTGCTTGGCCACGCCCCCGCACATCACGCCATCCAACCGATTGCAAAAAATGCATTTAGGGATCCACGCACCTACATTTTATTTATTAGTATTAAGTATTTTATTCTTTTATTTATTAGTATTATTTTGTATTAGTTAAATTTAAGAACCGCATGTATGACGCAATTTAGTTAGTTAATTAGTATTTATGTTTAGTTTGCACAATTTTAAAATTTGTAAATATAGTGTAATGTTTTTTTTTTTGTTAAATGTATTTTTTTAATAAACCTTTTTTTAATTATTTTTTTGTTTTAATTAATTTCCTGATTTGTTAAAAAAATGTTATTTATTGTAAATTTGAATATATTTATAGTAAACATGTACGTATAACGTTACATTACCCCCTCGCGTCACCAAGGATTTTATTCCTTATAATAAAATCCGCACTCAAGCAATAAAGTAATTATTTGTATTAACACTTTCATTCATATATTTCATACTTCACGCAAACATAAAAGTAACAATAGACTATTTTAAAGAATATTGACACACACTAACAATAAGAGAGGTTCCTGTTATATTATGAACTGGTAACCCGTACAAATGAAATGCTGATTAAATGATATTAAATTACGCGAAATTACCCCAAAAGACAACGTTACAGTACAGTCCACTCCAAATAACTTAATAAAAATGTAAATTATTTATGATACAATATGACGGCATCGTCAAAAACACAAGTTGAGACTTGTTGCCTAGAAAAACAACACGTGCACAGGCCGCGTCATCAAGCGCCCTACCACCCCACTACTCGACCGGTGCGGCGCGGCAGCTATAAAAGGGGTGCACGGCGACTCGCAGCTCAGTCTGGCTCTGGCGCGGCACGGTGCACTAGTTGTACAGCCCGTTTATCTTAGACGACTCAAGTCTGGCTCTGGCGGACACGGTGCACTAGCTGTACGGCCCGTTTATCTTAGACTCATTAATTAATAACTAACTTTGAAGTATAGTGAAGTCATTAGTAGTGACTATTTAAAATGTCCGACCCCTTTCTTGTATATATTATAAAAAATATTATTTGTTTAAACCAGTTAATTTTAAATCTTTAATGTGCCATGTACCTACGTTTTTACCTGACATATCTTCCAAGACGTAAACTAAAGGTGACTTTTTCGCAGTGATCCGGCATTTAATAAACTTTGGTGCCAGTTTTTTGCTGAAATATTTGTCTTTATCGCTTAGAACAAACGCGCGTTTCATCACTACGTCTCCTACCTGAAACTCGGCTGGTTTACGGCGTAGATTATAATGTGCGGTATTTTTTTCATGCGCATGCCATAACTTTGCCTGTACGTCCTCAAATATGGTGGATAGACAACCTAAATTTTCGGCGTAAATATCCCGTGGCAGGAAGAGGATCTCTTCACCTAACTCTGCATCTGTGTAGTGAGTGCCACAGACAACAAGTTCTCGGCCATAAACTAAAAACGATGGCGTGAAACCAGTAGCCTCATTCACCGAGTTATTGATGGCAAACTGTACTTTTGGAATATAAATGTCCCAAGTTCTGTGGTCATTGTTAACAAAAGTGGAAATGCAAGTGATAATTGTCCTGTTGTATCTCTCTACGGTATTTACTTGTGGCGTATACTTAGGTGTAAAAAATATATTTGGGACGTTATACTTTTTGAAAAATGTAGCTGTGTCACGGCTAATAAATTGAGATCCGTTATCTAAAAATATTGTTTGTGGAACTCCATGTACCAAGAAAACTAAGTCCTCCAAAATTTTAATAATTATAGCAGAAGTTGCTTTTTTAATTGGATAAATTAGGCAAAATTTAGAAAAACAGCAAGTGATAACTAGGATGTAGCTATTTTGCTTACGAGTAGTGGGCAAGGGGCCCATGAGATCTATTGAGATCATCTGCCAAGGACGTGAGCACTGCTTAGGACGACCCATAACACCTAATGTTTGATGGTTAGACGTCTTGTACTCGAGACACTTTTGACAAGAACCAACAAACCTGACGACATCCTTGTGCATGCCTGGCCAAAAGTACCGAAGCATAAGACGATGGTGAGTTTTAAAAATGCCTAAGTGTGCGGCTGTTGGGTCTGCATGGTTTTCGATGAGAACCTGTTCACGCAATTCTGCTGGGACTACAATTTTCCACGAAAATTCATTATTTAAATCGTATTTACCTTTTGAAAGCCTATATAAAAGTTTGTCTTTAATTAAATAATTTGGAAAATTTTGTGGTTTAGTAAGGCAACCGTTGAAAATAGTTTTATACCATTCGTCTTTAGTGTCCGATATATCAGAAGAGCAAATGGCACTAACTGGAATGGCCCGGGAAAGAGCATCGGGTATGACGTTGTCAACTCCACGTCGGTGCTTAATTTCAAAATCGAAAGAGGACAAACGTACTCCCCATCGAGCTAATCGACCGGTTGGGTTATTAAGAGAAAGGAACCATTTTAAGGCACTGTGATCTGTATAGACAGTGAAGGTTTTTCCGTTCTCCAAATAACATCGCCAATGTTCTAACGCAGTGATCACGGCTAAAGTTTCACGCTCCGTGATACTGTAATTTCGCTCAGAAGAGGTCAAGGATCGACTCATGTAGGCAATGGGATGTTCCTTTCCGTTCTTGGTCTGGGTGAGCATAGCGCCAACACCGTAGTTGCTCGCGTCGGTGTGAACCTCGAATGCTTGGCTATAATCAGGACAAGCCAGAACAGGAGCAGACACTAAGCACTCCTTAAGTTTCTGAAAGGAAACATCAGCCTCCGTAGTCCACTTGAACGGGGGTGTACCCTTTTTCAAGGAAGTCAACCTGTTTAATGGGCCGGCAATTGTACTGAAATTGGGGACAAAGCGACGATACCAAGTAGCTGTCCCGAGAAAGCGTTTGAGATCTTTTCGACAGGTAGGTGTCGGATAGTTTAAGATGGCTTCCACCTTCTCGGGATCGGTACGTAGTCCACAACCGTCAACGACATAGCCAAGGTACCTGAGTTGACTTCGGAAAAATTTACACTTTTCCAAGTTTACCGTGAGGTTAGCTTGTTTAAGTTTATCCAGCACCTTAAGCAACAGAGTCACGTGATTTTGGTAATCGCTACTGATAATTATAATGTCATCAAGGTACGCGAAAACATTGGGACCAAATTCGCCGAACAAGAGGTCTACCAGACGCTGTTGGGTAGCTGGTGCATTGGTCAAACCAAATGCAGTCCTTTTAAATTGGAGTGTTCCTCTACCTGGGACATAAAATGCGGTCTTATCGCGGTCTTCAGGCGGGATCTCAATTTGCCAAAACGATTTAGACAAATCTATGCTGCTTAAATAACGGGCATCCCGGAGATTGTCCAAAATTTCGGAGATGTACGGCAAATTGTATGCGTCGCGTTTCGTCACTGAGTTCAGCTTCCGACTGTCAAGGCAAAACCGTGGCTGACCATTTTTCTTCGTCACTAATAAGGTTGGCGAAGACCAAGCACTTTCGCACGGCTCAACCACGTCAAGAGACAACATCTCATCTACCTGCTCAACCAAAATACGCTGTTTTTCCGGCGACATGCGGTAATACCTCTGCCGTATTGGTTGGGCGTCTCCAGTATTGATGCGATGAGTAATCAGGCTCGTTTTGCCAAGACCTTTACGCTCAAACGAAATGTCCTTATATTGGTCAATGATGTTGTCCGCAATAAGTTTTTCGGATTCGCTGAGGTTTTCGTAACCATGTATGATGGTTTCAGTGGGCAAACTTATGTCAGTATTAGGTGCGGCGAGAGAAATGCTACCTAAATATTTAGGACAAATTTTGAACTTTTGCCAAAAGTCAACGCCTAATATAAGAGACGTTTCGATCTCTGGGACGACAACAGCTTCAATCAAGTGAAATTGATTTTCAAAATGTACTGGAATGTTCATATAACCTAAACTTTTTAGAGACTGACCGCCAGCTGCGGTTACAAAAATAAATCGGTCAGTAAGCAATTTATAGCCATGGGTTTGTAATAAGAGATGTGAATTATTACCCAAAATAGTGACTGCTGAACCCGAGTCAAGTAGTCCAGTGAAAGGATTATTATTTATGTTCACTGTAACATAGGGCCTAACGTCATCGATTGGTTTACTAAGAATTGTGGCAGTTCTATATGACTTAAAGAAAACGCTTATAGTACGAAGCCAATTTTGCCAATCGTCTTTATCAAAATGACTTTTCGACGAACTTCCACAATTCTGCTCCACTAGTTTTTTGAAACGGTAGGGTTAGTTTTATTGCAATCTGGACATTGGGGGGTTTTAACATCCTTGCGGCCGCACTTAAAACAGTAAATAACGTCCTTATTTTCGGTGCACTGTCTCAAATTGTGGGTGTTTACACGACACCTTGGACAAAAACGAGCTTTAGGAGCTTCAATGGCATGCACATATTTTTCATTTAAATTTGTTTTATTAGGGTAGTTATTAGTATATTCTTTATTTTGATTGTAATTTGTGTTATTATATTTACTGAATTTAGAATAAGTATTAGGTTGGTTAAAATTTTGTTTATTTGTGTTATTTTTATAATGAAATTTGTTTTTGCTATTATCTAAATTGTAAGCAAATTCTGGAGCAAGAGTTTCGGTAGTTGCTCCAATTGGTTCACGAAAATTGGCAAGACGGGCATGAATATTTTCGTAGTTACGACAAATGGATCGTAGGGAATCGAGCGTCCTAATTTCGCCAGCTGATGCTAAGGTGCTTGCATAGCAAGGTCTAATGTTGTGGAGAATTATTTCCAATTTATCGTCTTCTGATATAGGTTTCGACAAGCGCGAAAACAATCCAAACATTATTGAAAGGTAAATGGTAATATTTTCAGAATCACCTTGCGTTCTGGAACGAATTTCTGAAAGCAGTCTGTAGTCAAAGTCAGACTGAGTGAAATCCTTTTGTAATAAGACAATTAGTTCGCTCCAAGAGGACACTCGATCCTTCACGCTCCTAAACCAATGCAAAGCATCACCCGTGAAGATCTCTGTGGCGTAGGATAATGCTTTAGGTCCTGAAATATTTCTTGCGTCACAATATTCATTAATACGTTGAACGAAGGCTCGAACACAAGTCTTTCCATCGTATCTCAGCTTTCCCAAATCGGCTGATCCCCCGCGGTCACATGTCACAGAGATGTTGACGGGCAACGCAGAAGTTAAAGACTCACTAGTGCAGGGAGGATTCAAGTTATCCGTAACTTTATCTTTACGAGAATCTAATATTTCGGACAAGTTCCTAAATTCTGCAACATAGATATCGTGCTGCTTTTTAACCGTATCATTGCTAATTATTCGGTTGATGCGATGGTACAAGTGGTTGACTAGATTCTGAGTGCGCAAGAAAGAATTACGATCTAATTCCGATTCTAAATTTGATTTAATTTTAGCAAGCGTTTCACCTACGCCCTTTAGGTCTTCCGCAGCCTCGTAAGGGCTTTCTATAATGTCCTCCGAAACAAACAAAGGTCCGAGTTTAGCAATTTGTTTGCGTAAGTCCTGGACTGTAAGAGCCGGGGATGTGCCTCTAATAAAAACCTCATATTCAAGTTCCGACTTTTGCAACGATAAAAATTTAACGGGAAAAGCCATTTCAAATAAAAAAATTGTACGGAACCCCAAAAATTTTTTTTTTTTTTTAAAATAAATATAATCAATTGTGTAAGTTGTGATCTAGTGTTCTAAATTACTACTTTTATATAGTATAACTCCGTCTGTTACAAAATAGCAAGCTAAAAAGTAATAAAGCACAGAAGAAGTTATATAAAGAAGCAAACTACATGAGCTGCAAATAAAAATAAAGAACACAAACCAAAAAGAAAAGAAAGAAAAACGTTATACAATAAAGCACACAACACACAACTACCTACTTACTACGGAAGCAAATAACCAGTCCATAAATTACCAAGTTGAGGCGCCAGTGTCGCGTGGGGTATATAAATGATTAAAACCCAGCGTGCACAATATAAATATTTATTGGTTTACCCTCAGAACAGATAGATACTCGGGTAGTGGGTTCGAATCCCGACTGGTTATTCACTCCCGCGGTTCCGTACTTCCCTGCAGGAGGGCCGGCCGAAGTTGATGATGGCCTGGCGGTGTAGTGGACAGCGGTAGGGAGGCTGGTAGCCAAAAAGTAATGGTTGGGCTGGACGCGTCCCGTCTTATCCCGGACTTCCTTATCCCGAACCTTGTTATTCCGAACTTCGTTCCCTGAAATCACGTTCCAGTAAGAAATTGTTATTTCGGTCTTCCAAAGCCGTCGATTGCGATCCTCAATTGCCAACCCAAGCCAAGCCAAAGCAAAGAAGACGGGTATATTTCAGTAGGAGGTGAAGTGGCTACTAATTAAGATCGCAATCAGACGGATTACAAGAACTACGTAAGTAGGTATGCAGAAAAAACTGTATGTAGGTAGATTAATTTACTCGATTCAATTATTAATTACACAATCAAAAAAACAGAACGAAATGCTAGTAATACTTGTTAAAGTATACTTTAATCTACTAATTAATTTATATTTAATCAATATTCTGAACAAAAAACTAAAACGGCTAAAGAAATGCGTAGGCACAAATAGCATAGTTTGCAATGAAGGTACACTAGACAATATACAATGAAATGAATGAAATGGAAAGCATTCAGTACGTTATATTATAATTAAATAGACATAATTTATAATTGCAACTATGCGACTACGGTTCACAAAATAACACTTAAAATCACCACTTACCTAATTAGGGAAATATCTAATCCTAAATCACGTAGGATTTATTATTGGCACAACACAATAGTACCTATATTATCATGTAGTTCGTATTCATATAGTCAAGACGTGACTAAAGTATGAAATTATAATGAATTTAATAATTGAGGAGATTAGAAGAATACGTCCTCTCGCCTCGCAGTCTAATTTTTGGTCAACGTGGTAAAGTTCAATGCGGCGACGACACGATCCCCGCTCTGGACAATGGACGGCTGCTTGGCCACGCCCCCGCACATCACGCCATCCAACCGATTGCAAAAAATGCATTTAGGGATCCACGCACCTACATTTTATTTATTAGTATTAAGTATTTTATTCTTTTATTTATTAGTATTATTTTGTATTAGTTAAATTTAAGAACCGCATGTATGACGCAATTTAGTTAGTTAATTAGTATTTATGTTTAGTTTGCACAATTTTAAAATTTGTAAATATAGTGTAATGTTTTTTTTTTTTGTTAAATGTATTTTTTTAATAAACCTTTTTTTAATTATTTTTTTGTTTTAATTAATTTCCTGATTTGTTAAAAAAATGTTATTTATTGTAAATTTGAATATATTTATAGTAAACATGTACGTATAACGTTACAATTATTGTGCTCGGGACTTTAACAAACACTCCAGTTTCCACCCATTTAGGTGATAATTTTAACGATAATAATATAAAATGTTTTCTAAGAATAGTATTAGCTTAGAGTAAAAGATAAATTTTATTATTGATATGCATGATAACAATAATGTGTGATCATCTATAATTGTTATATATTTATAAGTTAATTAATAATAATGCATGGAGCTAATGTTAAGATAACATTATATTCAAGTAAATAAATAAATAATTTTACCAGCACAAAATCTATCCATCAAATCAAATCAAATCAAAATATTTTTATTCAAATAGGCATATTATAAGCACTTTCGAATCGTCGCTTTTTTTTCCCTACCACCAGTTCAGACGGCAGATTTGTGCATCTTTCTCTCAAATATTTGTATACTTTACCATACCATAATATGATCAAAATAATTAACCTTTGATTTAATGGAAACCGGAATAAAAACTTGAATTTAGATGTTTCTAAATCATTACCGTATATTTCATTACAACCAACTGTAAATACAAGCTACCTACATAAAAGGTTGTTTTAGGGGCTCTTAAAAATAAAATTGTATTGAAATGCACGGAAGGTTGGGGTCCGGACAATGTTATGCTTTGTTGTCATAGCAATAATGGATGTAGAGAATTCACGTAGATTACGAGAGTAAATGCACAATAGGACCCTCTTCTTGGATACAAAAACTCTAAGGTTTTTTTTAGAATTCCCGTTCAATATTGCGAAATTATCAGTCATTTTGCATAAATACGTAACGCCTTTGTGAATTGTAGCAAAATATTTTTAAAATTTGTGAAGTCGAACAATAAATTTAGTAGTCTCTCTCAGAACTGTCTACTGCCGTGATCAGTTGATTTGATTCTCTCTAACAAAAAAAAAAGAATATTATATATAAAAAATGCTACGGTAATTTTTACCATTCAATCAATTTGCAAGCTTTTTAGTTCTAACTCTAATGTAATCAACGTAATAGGTCGATTCTAAGGTTATGTCATATTTTACGCAACCGATTGTGATTTATTTGTTTCTCTTGTATTTATAATGAGTATCATCTTAAATCCACCTGGATGTAATAAAGTTGATAACCATCACATAAAAGGCAGGAAGTGAAAAGTCATGCAAATTTGTATAGCCTCCAACTTTCTCGTGTTGACGGGGTGATACTGTAGGTCTCTCTGTCCGATATTGCGCGTTGTCAAGTGCAGATACACCGTATATTTACTTTCATGAAAGCTGGCACCCCGCCGTACGCAGACACTATTCAATCTGCAACAATCATAAAAAAATTATAAAAGCAATTCTTTTTTTACATCATCATTCCACATGGAATTAAAGTTCCATTTGGATATAATATATAGCAAATTTATACTCCTGCTCACTAAAATAAGAGGAAGAAGAGTCAGTGGCATAAAATATGTTATAACTTTAGTACCTTACGACAAGTTAACTACACTGGGCGTCAAAAGTAAGTAGTACAGTTTTAAAATTGCAATATCTCCTAAACTACAGAAGCTAGACCTTTCAAATAAAAAAAAGTTAAAAGACAATTTCATTTCATTTAATAAAAACGTCATGCATAATATCATTTTTTAAAGATTGACTGAAAAAAAAACTTAATAAACAAAAACACTCTTTTTTAAACTTGTACTTTTGTTTTTTATTGTTTTCTTTATTTCTGATAAATCAATTGCAATTCAAAAGCAAATGTGTCTTCAGCGAGTAAACGTCACTAATCATGCCTCTTTCACCAGAAGAATGTGCAAGAATCATAACTTTTCTCGAAGTAGGCATCAGTATGCGTCATACTGCAAGAACGGTGGGTGTAACTCTAAGAACGATCCAGCAAGTAAAGCGAAGGTACTAAGAGACTGGAAACCATCTAAGGAGACCAAGTAATGGCAGACCCAGGTGCACTAGTACCGGAGAGACCGCTTAATTGTCTCTACTGTGTTAAGAAATCGTCACCTTAATGCAGTTAAGGTCCAGCAACAGCTTCTTCAGACCCGAAGAGACTACGTTAGTGAGAGTACAGTGAGGAGAAGACCTTGCTGAAGCCAACCTGAAGTCGTACAGGCCAGCAAATGGCCCCACACTTGAGACAGGGCATCGAGTAGCAAGACTACGCTACGCCCGTCAACACGTACAATGGGACGAAGAAGAATGGACAAGAGTTTTGTTCACAGATGAGTCTCGGTTTTCTTTATTCACTTCCGATGGAACGCGGAGAGTATACAGGCGACCTGGTGAGCGATACATTCAAGGTTGCATCTCGGAAAGAGTTCAATACGGCGGGGGCTCTGTACACGTATGGCCTGGTATCTCTTCAGAGGGTCGCACAGAGCTAGTGGTCACAGAAAATGGCAGTCTGACTGGTGAAAGATATGCATTAGAGATCCTTATCGAGTATGCAGGGCCATATTTAGTAAATATGGGTGATGGAGCGATACTAATGCATGATAACGCCCGGCCACACACCGCTCACCTCGTACAAGAGTACATTCAGGAGGTTGGCATCAGCTTGATGGCTTGGCCATCAAGAAGCCCAGATCTTAACCCGATTGAACACACTTGGGATGAGCTTGGGAGGCTAGTCAGAAGACGCAGACCACCCCCCGCCACCCTCAGGGCTCTAAAACAGGCCCTGATAGAAGAATGGGTGAATATTCCCTAACACCGCCTCTGAAACTTAGTGTTCAGCATGCCAAACCGGCTCGAAGATGTCATCAGAGCCCGAGGCGGCAACACAAGTTACTAAAGTGGGAACAAGGCCCAAAACTTAAAAATTAAGTTCTTGATAGTTACTTCAAAATGGTTAGCTTTTTAGTTTTTTCTTAATTTTCAGTGTAAAACTTTACTAATGCTAAATAAAATATTATTTTTAGAAAACTTTGTTAAATTTGCTATAAAATTACTTTTATTTCAAAACTCTAACTTCTATAGTTTAAGAGTAATTGCAATTTTAAAACTGTACTACTTATTTTTGACGCCCAGTGTAGTACATTGATTCTAATTCTGTTGTACATTTAACTAGACTAAAATAATTTTGACAGGATCAAAGGTGTTGTTGTCTTTCCTTGGTTTACAATTAGTGACAAGGATAGCAAGACTTATAGTCCTGTCAAAATTTGTTTAGTCTAGATAAATGTACAACAGAATTAGCACCATTGTCACTCTAACATGATCGTTCAAAAGTGTTCAATAATTAAATGATGACAAAAGTAACAACATATTGCTGATTGTACTTTCATTGTCAATGTTAACTAACACCATGGACTTAGCATTAACCCTAAATCAGACTTTGAATTCAATGATTATAAGTGAATCAATGTCAACGTGACGTTGGATTACGGGCGTCACTATAGGAAATTTCCCAGGAGTGATTGGGAATCTCATTACCACTGAGTCCGTATGCACATGACATGTAAATTTTACACCGTGTAACGGACGCAGTTAATGCATTTTACAGAGTGCTACAAGTACGAATTATCATACATGATTTCAATTAGTAGAAATTTTTGCATGATTTATTAAAATTCCTTATCGTACCTGAAGTTTAAATGATTGAAATGTTAGACGAAAAGTTGGGCTTGTGTGGCATATACCAAAAAGTAAGTTCTGAATAAAAATTTCAAATAAAAAAAAAATATTAGATAATAACACATAATATTATTTTCGGGTATCTAATATTCTTTTATTATCGGTGGTTACGTGTAGTATCAGATTATGATTCTATTTATTTATTTCCACAATAAATTTCAACCTCAATTATGCTACGTATACCAACAAGAAAAACTCGATAGTTTGTCCGCTTATAAAAAAAAATGTCATGAATAATTTGATATAATGTCCTTATCTATTATTCAAACGCTTCTCCACGTCTTACAAGGTTTAGCTAAACACGGTTCTATGAGGTCGATGCATATTCGATTTATCTAGTTCTGCAGTCAGACAAGAATATGATTATGAATATTCAGCTGCAATGTGCAGTCGCATACTGCATTCACGATAACAAGGTTCGTCAGCAGAATGGCGCTACGGTCGTCTGGAGCGATATTCCACTAACGGACTACACCGCGATTTTGTCTTGCACGACACTTGGCGCTGCAGGTATTCACAATCTCATCACAGAAACGAAAGATAAATATTCGTATTCACAAAGCGAAGCCTCTTAAAATATCCACGTGAAAACTTTAAAACTTTTAGCTCCCGTAAGCCTAAAAGTAAAACCTGAAGTTAGACCTATCTTATCACAACTGATTTCCACTTTGTATAAGAGCTCGGGTGTTCCTACTTACGAGGTCTCCAACTCCCAAATCCGGATCCAACAACTTCAATCCGGACTAAAAAAGTTGCAACAACTGAAATAAGCAGCCGTCGCACACTTGTTTCCTTACGCCTCGGGGATGTGAGAAAAGAAAGAAAAGTGGCGGTCCTCTCAGTTCCCGTACGGGTGCATATGCAAGGGTAGCGGCCGGGCGGGGCGGGGCGAGCAAATCTCTGCTTCAAAATGAAGTTACGGATCCGCTCAGAAAATTGTGTTTTATATTTTTCCTCGGCATGTGACGCACGAAAAAAACTTCGAGATAGTTCCCTTTTTCTACGGACGAGACGCGACCGGCGGGCGGTTCCGGAAAATCGGAGAATAAAATTTCTTTCTCTCGATGTCTGTAGCAAAGTTAAGCTTTAGTAGTTATGAATTTTGCTCGGAGGCTTTTTAGAGAGCGTCTTGCGATGAATATTAAAAGGGGTTTTACGTTATGTTAATAACGCGATTAAGCTTTATTAATATTCTATCTTGAACAAATCACAGTTAATTAGAATTTATTAGACGTATACCTACTTAGCGGTACGAGATACTGCGCATACGATTACATCGAGCGAGTGCATAGACGGTGAAGCCTTTGCGTAATTATGCAAATAAAAGCAGCATCTCATCTCTCGTTTAGCAGGCATTTTGACAACCATTTAACGGCTTTATCTGCATACGAGATAAATAAATTTAGAAAGTAAAAGTCGTTGGATATCTATTGACGAACTATCCATCTTTGCTTCGGGCATACGTTTGTCAAAGGCCCTGACGAATATGGTGATGTAGGCGGGAACAAGATGAAAGTGTGCAAATGTATTCAAATCTATGATTACATTGTTTTGTGTGTGTCGTAACACCTGACAGGAGCCGAGTAAATATGCCACATGATACATTGCATGGCATTGAAAAATATTACATATCGAACATACCTACTACATTTTTTTTTTTATCAAAACACAAATTTCTTGAACTTGACATTTAATTATGAAATAAGTAGATAACAAATCGGTATTACAAATTTATAAAGCAATCCATGTGGGTAATATTTTTTTATAAAATTCTTTATTATAAACCAGTTAGTGTTAGTCAGAAATTATCTACCGTTATACCATTATATTCGAACACAAATATTTGAAGATAATATTCAGGTAAAAACACAAAAATTTTCTAACTGGTTATCTACCTACCTATAAAGGTCACATCACAATCATGATGTCATTGACCCAAAGATTTGTCCACACAAATTCTCAAAACAAGTATTTAGGTATCTGCATTACAGTAAGCGGTTTAGACATCAACGGCTGTGATCCTACTACTCCGTTCACGTATTTCTAAATCATTGGTGAGATACTCGAGTCTCGGGCGATAGGTGACTTCACAGCCACTCTTCGCTCGGAACGCACGCTCGCAACACCGACAGTCATAACAGGTGTTTACTTTAACTTAATAATAAATAAATAAAAGGTTTATTTAGTTTTAGACTTATTGTTTAAAAATTAAAAGATAAATAAGTGTATTCTTTTGTTTCAGATGTCTGCGAAAGTGAGTTTGTTTGCTTGAGTGATTTAACGAACGAGAGTTAACATCGACGGACAAACTGTGTATTGAAATGTGAATTTTGTGTTGAAAGTGATAAAATCGAACTTTGTTCGTGTGTAAATATTTGTTTATATCCCGATGAAGTTTCACGTGTAACTCGACACTTATCTCAATTGGTTTTCTGAATCCCCCGCCATGGAGACCGAGGAACTTACGAAACTCGTCGATGGCATTTACAAGGTAAGACTTGTTTTTCCTAACAAATTTTTATTTTCTTTCAAAACTGGTAATTTTATCTCAGCGTTTGTTTGAAGCGATCAATCAAAGTTTAAAAGTCAAATGTCGGAACTTTCTAAGTTTTTTCTTTGATAGAGTATAAGTAATAAAATACGTCTGATGGATTAGTTAGCAAACTTCGTTTTACAGCGTTTTTTAAACTAAAACTTTTTTAAATATTTAAAACAATATACACGTCATCTGCTATAAATATGCGTATTATTATATTACAACTGTAATTAAAATAATACTCCATATTTGCATTTAAACAATAAAATTTCGGTAATAAAATTTTATGTTTGTAATTTTACAAAGTTCAGTTCAATAAATAATTTTGTACATAAGTAAAATATTTGTACAGATTTGTGTTTATTTTAATTGCAAATACTTTAAATAGGTATGGGGTTCGATATTGAATGTGCGAAGTTTGCGGAAAACAGGTGATACGAGGAACCTCACTGGCGTCCGAACAAATAAACTAATATCCAACACAATTGAAAATTTTGCGATGGAATTGTATCCGCTGTTTGATTTTCATTTTACGTATGTATACGATATCAGGAAAGGTTATTTTTGTTATCAATACCTAACTGAAAAACTGGTTTTTACGTGCAAGTTATACATTTTGAAACTTTGAATTTCTCTATAATATCCTATTTCAAAAATTCTTTGTAAATATTTTTTATTTCAACTTGTGTTATCTAATTACAATAATAATGCGATATGTTAAGACATAAGTGGAAAAAATGTAGTAAAAAATAATAATTAAGAAAATATTTTATGTTACGCCATATTTGTCTGTACACATAATAAAGTACTAAAGTCAGTGAGACTAAAAAAAAAACTACTAATTTTACAAAAAGAAAGTTTTGTTTGTTGGTCATGAATTAACTAAAAAACTAAAATAATGTTTCACCATTACAATTCTACATCATCCCTTAGTAACATAGACTATTTAAATTGCCCCCGAGCGAAGCATCTGGTCTTTTTAATGTATAAAATTAATAACTTAACAGTTCTGCATGATTTTTGTATCGCTATTGTTATGATTAAAAATATCTATATTACGTGATCGAAGTTACATCATGAGTTTAAATGTAACGTTTGAAACAAAAAAAAACCCTTTCACCAAAACTACAACATTGTAATCTCGCTACGTCATAAACAGATGAAGTAAACATTAATTACTTAAATTCAAAATAATTATTAAATATTTTAGCTTTACTTATCCCGCGACTACACCGGCTCTTCTACGTAGCGTGATCAACAGACCAGCAAAAATATTATTCCACAAAGCTATTCTGGTTCCAAATCCAATAGGATAAGTTGGGATCCGCTCCCTAAACCTGGCGATTTTGCGAACTTACTGATATCCTGATATGAGCAGAAACCAGACCTTTCTATAACTTATTTGGACGCATGTGCTCACACATTCTTCGACGATTGTGTGCTGTGCCTCATTGCAATATTTTCTGTTTTTATCGAACAACTGATAATTAGAAATATGTTCTTACAAAAAAAAAACTACAATTAAGTAGTACAAACCCCTACTAGGATGTTCACGAACCAATTGTTTAATAAGTTGAATATCCAATGGCCTATAAGGGCTCTCTAACGAACAAGACAAGTGATCCAAAAAAAATACTTAATCTATAATATAAAATGAATCGCTGAAAATGTGTTGATAAGCGCAAATCTCGAGAACAGCTGAATCGATTTCGCTAATTCTTTTTCTAGAATATTCCTTGAAGTACGAGGATGGTTCTTACGGAAAGAAAATTTTAAAAATTCCTTCGAGAAAGCGGGATACACGCAAACGATATTGCGCGGGTTTCGCTAGTTCATAATAAATTTTATAGGTACAAAGAATACAATAATTCGATGAAATACATAGATTTGATTATATTGGTTCATTGTCAACTCTCTAGGTCAAGACAAACATTTTATTATGTAATGGGTTTCAAATAGCATCATGATCAAAAAAACAAACACTTTTTATATTACTTTATTTATATCTATATGAGATACATGTACCACCTGTCTCTTAAATGCGAAGGTCACGCGGTCAGGCGCAGCGGAGTTAAATGTCGATTATAACATTCCGATGCCACTCGATTTCTCTAACACATTACCGTATATATTATGGTTATACATCGCATACCTTATTAAGGGATATTGAACTTTCTGTTGGCTCTTTGACATTCTTAAGGTTGACTGGTTTTGGTGAAATTTGTGAAATGACGTTGCTTGGCTGTTAAAGCTCATGTAGAGCTTTAAAGCCCATGTAGAGCTCACACAATATAATAATATTTTTAAAATGGAACGAACAATAAAAAAGTAAGTAGGTACTTATTTAAATAAATAAAAAGGTTTCACATAACTAAATTATGATATCATAAGAATTTTATTACAATATTTTCCTCTTTGAAGCTATTCTTAGAACTTTGTGTACCTAAATAAATAAATACTTATATACAGACATTGAATAATCGTAATGAAATTAATATCAATAAAGAAATTTAGTCGACTGTGAATATTTTAATCTAAGTTTAAAAATTCTGCAGCTGGCTTTTAGACTATTAGAACAGGCATGTAGTCCGAATGCTACTATTTCGAGTTCCGGCTCCTGACCGTGTAAAGTTCATGCATAATGTATCTGTCGGAAGAATGGTAGGCAAGTCACATACCAGCACATTAGCGTGGCCACTGTATACTATAGTGTGAAATGTGGGTGTTCCAAAAACGGCCGTCCTTCACGTTTCTTTTCTTAACACATGTAATTTGCCGTGTAATTGTTTAAAAACCGTTTCTTGTTATGAAAGAAATAGAAATCATGTTATACAAAAACACTTTGGTAACATAACCTACAAAATATTTAGAATACTGCTGTGTTCCATGTAAGTATAATGTTTACGGCTAAAGTCATGTTTTTAGCTAGCCGTTTATGCCCCAACGTGTAAAAATCTCTCTCCCTGTCTTTTTTGCCTGTCACTATCCAATTTCATCCGTTCGTCTGTCCATCATTTGCTCATATGTACAAAATTAAGGGGTAATCTAAAATATACGACGAAAGACAAACCGTAATAGATTTCAGCTTAGAAGTAGACACATTTATCTTGTAATAACCAATATGTGAAACACGTTACCAGTCACAAATAGTCGCAAGTCGTCGACCATGACAAATGACTTTGACTTTCTTGAGAGCATTTCATAAACATTTATGTAATTAACCTTGAAACTATATTATCGAAATCGTTATTAAATCTTTTTTGATAATATCGCTATTGAATATTCAAAAATTAATCAGTGAAAGTAAGTAATTTACGTTCAAAATTGTGCCGTATAGGCTATCTCAAAATTAAAATAAAAAACACGTTTTGTTATATAAATGAAGATGGCTATCGCTCGTGTTTCGTATATAAATTATTTGAATTAATTAGTATTTGGATAAATAAGATGCTGTGTTGCGTAACAACAAATTCATTAAGATTCACCACCGGTAAATCATTTTAAAATATGATTATTGTTTCTGTCTAAGCAAAGAAACCTTTTAGCCCGGATATTACGGATATTACCGGAGGTTTTATTAGAATTAATTATTTCTTAAACATTTCAACAGCACTCTACGTTTCGTCTTAAATTATGTTATGGATGGTAAAAAATAGGAGAGAAAATCATGAGAATATAAAGAATTTATGCTGTACTAGCTGTTACCCTCGGCTCCGCCCGCGTGGTCAAGGGATAATAACAATAATTTTTCCCATGGGAATCTCTTTATCCCGTGGGAAAAAATCCTGTCACTCTCCAGACCTTAAAATTATCCCCGTTAAAAAATAATGTTATAATTTTTTTTCCGGGATAATAAGTAGCCTATGTCACTCTCCAGACCTTAAATCATCTCTGTTAAAAAAAACATGTCGGTACTTAGGTTCCTTTCGACGTGAAAGAAGAACAAAAAAATATTATATACTTTATTTTTTCCCCGTGTAAATAAGATGTTTTTCCGGGATAAAAAGTAGCCGTAAGTAAATTCCGTTCATTACTTTCGACATGAAGGGAGGACAAACAAACAAACACACTTTCACATTTATAATATTAGTATGGAAGTATGGATTGTATTCTAATAGTGAAAAAAAAGTAAGACAAGAAAAAACCAGAAGAACCAGAGAAGTTTGAGATTGAAGAAAAATAAATGTTATCTAAAAACATAGACAATAAAAAGTATAAAAATGTAAAATAAATTAAAATGAAGTCCAGATTGCCACAAGTTATTTTGATCAGAATAATCAGAATCTTGTTGACGTCTGAATCGGCGAAAATAAGTATTTGATTATGGTCAATCCCATAATGCTAAGGATATTTCATATTCAACAATAACCCGGTTATTTGAATGTACAGTAATGTGTAAAGCAAATAACGTGATTTTAGTTCTACAGCGCAGAACATAAGATCGAATTAAAATTAAAAGTTGCAATATTAACGTTTTGCAAACCTACATTACCGTTATTTTTTTAATTAGTCGTTTTAACTTATTACCAATCTTGATATAAGTTTATTAGCACTTATATCTGTCCAGTAAAATACATGTCGAAATTTCTTGCCATCTTTTCACGTGAACTTAAGAGGTATTAAAACTTAGTGCTGCTTGACGGCATAAAGCTTCTGGTTAAATGTTAAAAGAGAAAATGTCTAAGCTATTAAACTTGTATTGCTGTACATTGGTTAAGTAGTAAAAGTTACAGAGTGTTTTTTGGAAGTTACGTCTTCATGAAATACACTCATAGACATTTAACGGGTCACACCGGTTTGTACTATTATTATTGTGAAAGTTTTTATTATTTATACTGTCATCTTTGCAGGTAAAACCGGTTGTAAACAAAAATAACTTGAAATATAAATAAAAGGAAATGGCGATGGATAGATTAGAGAGATTAGCCACTTACACTATACGTTATGAAATATCTGATAAATAACATGTCTTTGTTGTTACATTCAAAATGTGTTTCTAAAACAACACAAAACAAAATAATGAAGTGTGACTATTAAAATCGAGAAAATCAAATTAAAATAGTCTATTTCAAGACTAATGCCGTCTCGCTAATTTTATCAAGAAGATATCTTTTATTGTAAATGTAAATAAAAATCACCTCAAATATAATTTTCAGTAGCTTTTTTTTAAGCGGATTGTATCCGCTTAAATTTAAATACAATAGCCATTCGCCATTTATTAAAATTAGTTCCACCAATTAGCGAAAAAAAACATAATTAGTACAGCAATTGGGAGCGTCCCATTTAAATTTCACGTTACTGTAAAAAATACATCTTCAATGTTGGGATTTTACAAGGTGATATTAAAAGGAAGTCCTTTCATTTTGTAAGTATTCAGTTTTTTTATTGCTTTACAAACTCGAATAATTTTATTATATGTTAGAAATATTTGATTATAACTTCCTAAATTAGAACCAAGATTTATTAGAAAACAATTTTTGATGTTCTTTCTGTTGAAAACAAAGGAAAAATAGTGTTCATCCTGTTTGTTGTTTTTCTCCGTGAACCTACGACTTTTCTTAATCAAAAATTCTTCAAGACCGATTAGTAGTGCCTGATATTATTAGCGTGTTCAAATAAACAAGTTCTTCAACTTTATAATATTAAAATAGACTAGTCGTATGTGTATTAATTTAATTTGTCATCAATATTCTTATCACATCAAATAGGAATTCAAAATGGCCAAACGGCAGTGATTTAGCTGCAAAAGTTAGGCGTAGAGTGCTTTAAAAGACTATTTATATGCCAATAGCGTGCAACGAACGCCGTATTTGCTTAGATGTACAAAATAACGTGACATAAGTTGGTTTGATAAACCAAGGATTAACTAAAACCTGTTTTGTCTGTAGATTAGATTAAGTAACTATACAAAGGAGTAATATGATTCAATAGATCGTGGTGGTGGAAAACAGAAAGATATTTTTCTAGATGCGAACATTATAAGATAGGGGAGCAAGTCGTAAAGTCAAAACTCGAAACCTTCAGGATCACTTTCAGAAGAAGTAATTTTAATGATTAAACTTAATGTGAAATAAGTGATAAATATCCTAAGCCTAAATCCACAAATTTACACAATGTAATATTGTACAAAATGCTTTATACAAAAAAGTAACCTTAAAATGCAAAAGGAAAATAACTGGCAAATGACAGAAAAACATCAAAAACGTGCGCGTAAGCGAGAAAAGTAAGCACGTTTTAATTAAAAAATAAAATTATGATAACAACGTACGTGAGTGTCGTAAATTTGCACTTTTTACTTGGTTGTCACTTAATGGAGACGTGGGGGAAAATTGGGATTTGCTTCAACGGCACAATTACGTCGTCCGCCACCGAGGCCCTGCCCGCGATAATAAAAACCGGTCAAGTTCATTCCACGAGGATTTTGCACTGATTTATTCAGGCTCACTTTCAATTGTTTTTATGTTTTCAATTGTTTTTTACGTATTTCATTGTTTTTACGTAACATCATAGATATTTCTAAACTAAAAAATATTTAATTAAAAATCAGGACACTAGTTTTACTTCACCGGTTTGTTTTTAATACTTTTGAAATAAACTATCATGGTTTGATATTTGGTATTAATGAGTAATGAATGGTAAAAAAGTTTTTTTTGTAAAAAAGAAATGTAAATGGTTAAACCACGTAGGTACTTTGTATTACAAGAATATAATAATAACAGATTTTGACACCAAGGTACTGACCAAATAATTATATTTCTTTTTCATATATTAAAATGATAACCCGATTTTCTTGTACACATTATAATGAAATCCATTTGGTTTTTGTATTTTAAGAAATTAAATAATATCATTGTAATTTAGAATGAGACCATTTAAGCTCCTCCCGAGTTCCCTTATATTCTCTAAGCCGTTACTAGGAAATTCCGCGACGCCACATTGACTCCGTAATGGTACTTGCGCTAATTGAAAATTCAAAATGTAATTATTAATTTTACCCAACTCTCTGATCACAATAATCATACTTAGTAGCATCGATGGCATAACGTCGAACTGACAAAAATAGTCTTAAATGTAACCTACAGAGATCTATAGGAATTCTACTCTGCATTTTCGACGACCTCCGTGGCGTAATGGTTACCACGCTAGACCGCCACCCAGGAGGTCCCGGGTTCGATCCCCGGTCGGGTCATGATGAAAAACGAACTTTTTCTGATTGACCTCGGGTCTTGGATGTTTATCTATATATGTATTTGTTATAAAATAGCAGAGCTTGCGGGCTTGATCAAGCAGTTCCCCGTAGGTGTCAGTCTTCCCGTGACAAATGACCAACAACAGGCAGGGGGCAGGCCGGCTGCTGGTGTGGCCGCCCCGAGAATGGCAGACAAGAAGGTGCTGACGAGGAAGCTGGCGCAAACAACATTTCCAAAATCCAAGTAGCTTAATTAAGTAATGTCTTTTCACATTCTTTGTAAGTAATTCAGTTTTATTTTTATTCTTGCGTGGTGGGTAAATTGTTTAAGTAATTAATTATTTAGTTACCTACAGCTAACTATAAATTACACCTTCAAAATTTAGTTTTAAACAGCAACTTCAAAAAATCAACTAATTTCTAATGTCAAATAAAATAATAGGTACAAATTTTATTACAAATCGTTTCTTCCTACCTACGCTACTGTTTGTCATCTTCGTATCCTGTCAATTCCCGTCAGTCAGTTTGACACTGGCTTGCTACGTTCGGAAACGAAAGTTGTAACTCTGTTCGTCACAGCTCAAATCGATTTTATTTTTTTATTTTTTATCTCTAAATGTATTTTAGTCATAGATTATAATTGTAACTCAATATTGCCGGCAGGACGAGTGAGTTTTTACGAGATATTATTATAAAACAAATAATATTATATATTTCATTTTATTTTTATTTTTTGGATCCAATTTTTTTTTAAGTAAGTACATATAAGAATATTTATCTATTTTATTATAACTCAATATGCAGCAAAATGAATCTGAGGAAGAATTATCGTTTGTTTCAGCTTCAGATACCTCCCTTAATAATTCTAGCTTTCACTCGTTTACCTCCATTGACTCACCGCAAACCCTGTGCGACTCCGTCTATGACGTGTTCAAAAACAATAAAGGTAATTTAAACATATGTCATATAAATGCACAGAGTATACCCAGTCATTACACTGAATTGCTTGCAACATTTTCAAACGATTTAGTTAGTGTCGTGTTGGTGTCGGAGAGTTGGCTAAAACCAAGTCTTCAATCCGTAAGTTACGCACTCCCTGGTTACGTATTGATACGGAATGATCGTGTTGGTAAAGGATCGGGTGGAGTTGCGATCTATCTGCGTAGCTCTATACCATATAAGATAATTGCCCAATCTCCCTCACAGTACTCAGCCTCTCCAGAATATATTTTTATTGAAATTACAGTGAGTGGTGTTATGATTCTCGTTGGCGTTGTCTACTGTCCCCCCAACATAGACTACTTTACAAAGTTTGAAACACTTCTTGAGTCATTTAGCGTCTATTATACACATCAGCTGATCATGGGTGATTTTAACACTTGCTTATTAAAACTGGATACACGTTCCTCCAAGCTTCTCAATATAGTTAAATCCGTAAATCTTTCAGTTCTCCCATTAGATCCCACACACCATAGCCATAACAGTGATTCCTTACTTGACTTAATGTTCACATCTTCGGACAGTCGTGTTGCCGGTTTTGGTCAACTTCCTGCACCAGGATTCTCTCACCATGACCTCATTTATCTGGCCTACAAAGTAAAATCCCCTAAAGTTAAGCCACAAATACTGGAGCTACGTAGTTTTGCGCGAATAAACTTGGATGCGTTACGCTGTGATGCTGCTGGCTTGAGCTGGGCGTCAGTGTATGATGCTGCGACAATAGACGAAAAAATACATCATTTCAACAGCACAATTATAGCGTTGTATAATGTGCATGCACCGGTACGCAGGGTTAGAGTGAAACGTCCACCCTCTCCCTGGTTAACTGAGGAGATCAGAACAGCTATGCAGCTACGTAACAAAGCTTATAACAAATATAAAAAACATAAAACGCCTGAACTTTGGGAAAGTTATAAGGCTGCAAGGAATCGGTGTAATCAAATGTGCAGAAACGCCAAACGTCAGTACTTCATTAAAAACTTAGAAAAATCTTCTTCGGCCAATATATGGAAATTTCTCAATTCTATGGGTATAGGTAAAGTGCAGAATAGTGATTGTAATATCCCATTTACTCTAGATGAGTTAAATAAGCATTTCACCAAGGTGAATCTTATTAGTCACAATACCAAAACCAACACTATTGCTTCTATCTCTGCCTTACCTCCTCTAAACACTGAAACATTTGAGTTCAACCCGGTCGCTGAGGATTACATAAAAAAGGTAATAACCTCCATACATTCTAATGCCACTGGATTTGACGAAGTGAGTAGGATAATGATCTTGAATATAATTGATTCTGTACTTCCAGTTATTACCCACTTAGTCAACTCAAGTCTAGATCAGCACGTGTTCCCTTCAACTTGGCGTAATGCTTTTGTGCGTCCCCTTCCTAAAATAGCGACACCTAAATGTCTGAATGATGTTCGCCCAATCTCTATCTTACCATTTTTATCTAAAATATTAGAAGCAACGGTTCATAAACAACTTTCTGACTACTTGCACAAATTTAATCTTTTTGATCCCTACCAGTCCGGCTTTCGGCAGGGGCACAGTACAACCACGGCTTTACTAAAGGTAACCGAAGACGTGCGATTTTCCATGGAAAATACTATGGTGACCATCCTTGTATTAATAGATTTTTCTAATGCCTTCAATACCGTCGATCCGGATATCCTCCAAGCAATACTATCTTACTTTAATTTGTCATCCTCAGTGATTGACTGGTTTTCTTCATATCTTCGTGGGCGTCGACAGCTCGTGCGTTCTGGCCAATCCAGTTCAGGATGGGAAGACTTGGTTGTCGGTGTTCCACAGGGTGGCGTACTTTCTCCTGTGTTGTTCTCAATCTTTATTAGTACTCTTTCTCAAATAATTTCATGTTCGTATCATTTTTATGCCGATGACCTGCAGCTTTATGTACACACGGACATAGGAAGGATAGACAATGCCATAGAAGAACTTAATAGAAATCTACATCGTATTAATTTATGGTCAAATAGCTACGGTATAGTCGTAAACCCTAACAAATGCCAATCAATAATTATAGGCGGAGGTCGACAAGTGTCCCAAATTAACAATAACTCCTTGCCGTCGGTTATATATAACAGTATACCTATAAAAATATCAGAAACAGTCAAGGATCTTGGTCTTTACATAGACAATAAATTGAATTGGGATGCACATATTTCTGAGATCAGCCGAAAAGTTTATAGCACCTTGCATTACCTGAACCAATTAAAAAATTTTCTTCCCCTCACAACTAAAATAATGCTGGTACAAACCCTTATACTCCCCATCATTGATTATGCTGATGTGTGTTATTTGGATTTAACTGAAGACCTTCTCAACAAAATGGAACGACTTTTGAACAACTGTATCAGGTTCATATTTTGTTTGCGCAAATATGATCGCATTTCCCACTATCGTACACAGCTTAAATGGCTTAATATCAGGCACCGCAGAAATCTCCATGTCCTTTGCCAATTATACATGGTTCTTAACAGTCCATCTTCTCCGGATTATCTCAAGTCTCAATTTCACCAACTTGGTTCAAATCACGATAGAAATTTACGATCGTCTAATAGTTTGGTCCTCTCTTTTCCTTCGCACCGTACTGGTTATTTCTCCAATTCTTTCGCTGTTTCGGCTGTACGACTATGGAACGCCCTCCCCGACACCATTAGGCGAGCACAGTCTCGAGTCTCATTTAAAAAGCAGGTACATCAACATTTTTTGGAGCTGGAATAGACAGTATTTTGTTAAAATCTACATTGGCTGCACTATTCAATTGTATGTATTGTTTACGCGTATATGTATGTTATGTAAGTATTTATATATGTATGTAAGTATTTATTTATGTGTAATTGGATATGTATGTTAAAATTTAATCTAGATTATTAATGTATTTTCAATATTTTTTATTTTATTCTTATGCTGCACCCCTTATTACCGATTCAGATGTCCCAAAGGTAAACTGGGAGACAATGCTTTTAGCATTAAGTTCGCCTTTTGTATACACATTATGTATTGTGTGCAATAAAGTTTAAATAAATAAATAAAATATAATATCGTTGAGTTAGTATCCCATAACACAAGTTTCGAACTTACTTTGAGGCTAGCTCAATCTGTATGAATTGTCCCTATATATTTAATTTATTTTGTAACCTACCTATTCTCCTAGGGGTCTCTTAAGACTCCTAACACAAGTGTTTCCACTTAAAAGGAGACGTCATCCCTACATACAATGTATTGTAATTTAAAGCTATGAATAAAAAAAACTTTTTTTTGCATGTTTTATCTATATTACATAAACAGAAAGAGAGAGTTAAATCTACAATTTTATAGTCCAATTTCAGCTACACTTGAAAGTATAATGAAAATAACTTGTCTTTGTTTTAAGATATTGACGCCATTACTAACATAATATAAAACATGAGTCTCGTAAAGAAATGATACATCAACAATGGCATTTGCTTATTGTCGTAAAAGTTGATTTCTGTGTGTCGTAAATTGATAACAAGATTAACAAGCGTTTTTGCTATTTAAATAATTGATCAATAAGCGTGGTCCGAGTATTCTTGATTCTATACTTTCCTCTTGAGAATTTAATGAATGATCATTATGTCTAATTGCCTTGACGTGGAAGTATAATTAATGGAATTTCTATAAAATTGTACAGTCAAATCAATGTTTAAGAGAGGTAGGGCACAGCGGATAATCCGCTCAAATCGGAGCAGCCCATCTGGGGAAGGACCTCCAACTTACAGAAGATCGTAGCCAAATAGCATTGGTCTCAACCATGTTGTGTTCCTACGGTAAGGTCGCCAGAGCTCAGTCTAAAGGCTACGGTGATGCTTACCATCAGGCGGGCCGTATGCTTAAAAAAAATCAAAAAAAGCTTTATGCAAATAATCTCAATGACACCGTACATAAATGTGAAAAATTCTAATGTATAAATAAAGATAGGGAAAGCACGTCATTGTTATACATTTCAAACTCTTCTCTCTTACAAAATAATATTTCAACTTCAATACTGTTACCAACATCATAATCTACATCTTCGTTTCCTTTCAACTCTCAATTAACTTCTTTACTAAGCTTTCATTGTAAACGTTATAAAAAAATAAGAATTCAATATTTATTACAGTATCTATTTAATTGTATTCCTACTTTACAAAGTTATGCTGAGCAATTAGAAGGATGAATGTTGTACAGTCCCATTCACAAACTAATTTAGTTTGTATTGCCCCGATACTTGAAATCTAGAACTGCCTTTGAGATGAAAATCGATGCAATTATTTTTGCATCTATACCAACTTTTACCATGTTGGTCATATCATGTTGTTTTCTTTCATAATACTAAGGTTATTCACTGAGCTATTTAAAGAAAATCAGTGCTGTTTTTTTATAAAATAAAATAAAATGTTTATTAGCAAAAATACATGGTATAAAATATGAATGTATGAGTGGTTGGTAGGTTTTATATGTATCATTATTCTAATCTTCTTCATCATGAAAACCAAAAAGGACAATATATTGGATACTTAGTGCGAAGTCACGGGTAAATGCCAGTCATTGTAAAAAAATAAACAAGCCAAGGTTGCTTCAACGCCTTTAAGATATGCAGCACATTTGTCTCTGTTGTGATATCGCACGGCGCGTCGTAACAGATCTAACAACGCCATCGTTCACCGACCTCTGTACATTCCTAACATTTCAACACCATTATGTCACCTCGGAGGTCAAAGTTGACTGGTTATTCTGTTTCCTTTGCAGAATGAGATTGCTTCGCGACATTAAACCGGCCTAATGTAAATTTTCTTTAGGGGTGTTACACATTGTCGTGTCAGCACTTTCGACTCGTCAATATTGATTGAAGAACAAAGCCGTATTGAAACAACCATAACATATTTTTTAATTTTATTCTGTTTATGTTGATCGGCTGACTCACCCGACATTCGAGTGGTTCTAAAGCAATATTTATGAAGATTTTACTTTGGTTTGTTTACACCACAGTGCCGGTTTTACCACTTGCTAATATAGTTCCTAATAGGCTATTTGCCATGTAAGAAACGTCAAATGCACACTAGAATTTGTAAAAAGCTGTCAGTTATATTTGATTTATCTATTCTCTGATTATATACGGAGCTATGAGCCAATAGCAATTGCAGGTTTTGTACTTTCATCAATGTACAAGACACTTGCTGAAGAATTTTATTAACGATTGATTGTAAAAATCCTAATGAAAAATTACAAATTAGTAATAACCGCTGTAACCGCTGTAACCGCTAGACTACCCTGAACCGGTTTAAATATCAACCTAAAGTGTGTAGCACCCTTAACATTGCGTTTGTTTGTTCGTTTGTATATGGAGTGCGTGTTGTACGGTCAATGGGAAATTGGGAAGATTGCACACAGCTTTCCCTCGAGGGGTTCAGACGTAATGAAGGCTCTAATGGGTACATTTGTTTTTATTTAAACTGATTGCTATTTATTATTATCTTCCTACGCTCTCTTAGCACTTTTATCTTTCACACAGTAAATGATGACATGTGTTTATCTGTGTGTGGGTGACGAATCGGATGTCTATACTTCTATTTTACATTGGTTAACATCATAGACTTTCAAATCGCGTCGGATCGTGATGACTTTTTAAACCTATTTTTTGCATTCGATTGCATGGACCGTTTTTTTGCCAAAACTACGAAGTTACTTAATGTGCATACTATTATCAAGCATTATATAAATAGAATAATTGAAGTTGAAGCCAGTCAGTCCTAGACAAATAATATGTAATAACAAAAATGTTAATAGAAAAGATTTGAACGAGAAAAATGTCAGTAGAAATGTCAGACGTGGGGCGGGTTCCGTTATGTAAAGAAGCATGTTATGTTAGATGGTGTTTGTATCCCTTACAGTAATTCCGTAAAGAACTTGGGAATAATCATTGACGGTACATTATCTTGGAGAACACAAGTTGCCGAAGTGAGTAGGAAGATGTTCGCTGCCTCTGCATCTCTTCGTAGACTTAGGAATTTTTTACCCACTGCCACCAAAGTTGCTCTTGCACAATCCCTACTCCTCCCCATCCTAGACTACGCTGATATAGTGTATCCCGACCTTAATGTTGACTTGCTTAACAAGCTAGAACGTTTGCAGAACTTTTGCATTAGATTTATTTACGGATTACGCAAGTTTGATCATGTATCCGAATATCGTGTCAAGCTAAAGTGGCTTCCCATTAGGCAGCGTAGAGACCTGCACACTCTTTCATTCCTATACACTATACTCTTCAATCCTCGTTCTCCTTCATATCTCAAAGATTGTTTTAATTTCTGCTCTTCCTCTCATAGTTTATCACTTCGCTCCTCTGAAAATCTTACTCTCCTGTTTCCTGTTCATTCTTCATCTTTCTTTGATAAATCTTTCACCATCCAGGCTGTGAGACTTTGGAATAGCTTACCAGTATCCATTAGAGCGGCTAAGACTATAAATATGTTTAAAAACCAAGTCAAAAATCACTTTTTGCTCCTTTAATTGTACATTTACTTGTTTACTTTTTCCTTTAGCATTCTTACAAAGTACCTTTATGTATCCCTTCATATGTGAGTATATGTATATATATATATATATATAATATATTTTTCTATAATGTATATATGTGTGAGTATTTATTTATTATATAGTATGGTATATTAAATATATAATATGCTGAAGTATTTACTTCACCTACTCAAATGAGTATTTATATGTGATCTTCTTGTTTATATTTTTAATATTTAGTTTATTTTATTTTATTATTGCTAGCCCTGCCTACTCCATATAAAGCTCTGTTACCCTAAGGTTGCCTTGAAAAGATTGCTTTGAGCAATAAGGCCGCCTTGTTGCCAATACACAAGTCTGTAATCTTTTTTATTGTGTTTACCATATTTTATTGTATTTCTTGTGTTCTAATGTTTACAGTCTGTGTGTTGCAAATAAAGCATATTCTATCTTCTATTCTATCTATCTAAGCATGTCCATCCTATGAGGTTAGGAAAGGGAATGACTGTAGAAGAACGGAGAATGATATTTAACTAAATGACTGGTTTCGCTTGATTAATGAAAAATCACTAATTTCTTTATTATAAATACAGAAGTAAACTTCAGATCGAAAACTAAAGTATATGATTGTATTAAGATAAAAGCTAGATGTACTAGTCTTCCGTGAACAATCTCAATTTGCATATTGGAAACAGATTGTATATTTTAGATTCTTAAAGCTAGTATTTCAGATAAACTTGAACGGAACTCGAACCTATTCATTCTATAAGCGAAAAGCGTTTAATGGATCCTCCGTTGAGCTCGTGTCGTTAAATAAATATTTCTGCACGAATATACAAACTTGTAATAAGTTCTTACGTACAATTTTTTTATCTTGTGCGTAATACGAATTGACGATCTTTGGCATAAAGTGCCATTACAAGCCGCTCAACCTGCAGGTCTGTCCTGATCCTAACCACATTATATCAAATCAAATCATCGGTATTCACACAAAAATTATTATAAAAACTAACTGTACTTTACTACCATATCTTGTGATTATAATATTTGTATAGTATATAATTAGATATAACAATATAGAATATCTGCTTAGATCTACAGTTACTGCTAGATATTAATTGTATCATCGTCTGTGTAATAATCCAATATTGTGTTCATGTCAAAGGCTATGTTCAAGGCAAATTTCATGGTAATCGATCGAGCAATACGAGATTTGATTGGACGTGAATATGGTTACAAATACTTATCGTCCCTAGTAAAATGAGTTGCGTTTTCAATAGACTAAATTAATCAATGCTTTTAGAAAGAAGGGAAGGAAAGTAATAACCTTATTTACTCTTTCTGCAAATTTCGCGTTGTTACGAAACTTAGCACGTTTTATAATAGTAAGGTACTCTTCAAGAGACGTCTTCGTTATAGTCTTGGAGAATTTTATATAGTGGATGGTCCAAGGTTCTTGCCTCTTGTAGATTCCTAATAGGAATCCTTTTCAAATCGTAAAATAGTAACTATACCTACCATTCACAATAATATGATTCATTCGCAATTCATATTTTTCCAATAATATTAATTAATTTACAAAAGTTGAAATTTACTCACAGTTTTTTCTTCAAACCTCACGTCAAACGTCACACAAATACGAAAATTAGAAGAATTGCTAAGGATCTGCTATGAATTCGGGAAATGAATTCATTCAGAGGTATTGCTCATTGTGGCCTTTTTAGCCCCGCTGATTAATTCTTAAACAATTTTAAATAAAGCTACTCCATCTATGCCTGCCTCGTGCCGTTTCTTGTATTCATGTCCCCTTTCTGTACTTCACCCGGCGCGGCCTGGCCAATATTTTTGTGATAGTAAATACAATTTATCGACTTTCTACTAGCTGCATCCGCAATATTCTAATATTTTCACAACTTGGAAATATCCTTTAAATATGTATCACGTTGTGTGGTTACCTATTTTGGTCCGCTCTGCATCGCACGCTACACGTCCCTGGAGTAAATCGCTGGCTACGGTTATTTGAATAAGAATGGTCAAATGCCGTCCCTTGAGATTCCTCAGTGACATTAGAGTTCTACTCAGTTTTGGTATCACTGTGTTAAATAAATTGAAGTATGTGTTCAGAAATAGCTCGTAATTTAGAACTATATTACTTAACTAGCAGACGACCACAGTTTACCCGCGTTATCTCGTTAATCTCCTTCTACATAAAGTCTCAAACTATATCTTTCTTTGACAGTGATAGTCACTTGTGCATTATTAATAATATGAATAAATACAGCATACATCTTGATGAATAAAACGAAACCGTGATTCGGAGAGGATACTTGGCTTTCTTATGCAATTTCTCTAGTTATTAGTAAATACTACTATTATATTTTAGTCACGATTAAAGTATTAATTTTATGTAATATTATTTGTAATCCGCTGCCTACATTTTCGAAAATAATAAATTCTGTAAATGATCAATAAAAGCAAAAATGTTCTTTTAATACAAAATTTATTTGCAACATAATCTGTAAAACTTTCAATTTAGTCAATTTCCTTCAGCGCTGAATGAAGTTGGACTGAATAACTACGGGATTTTTCCTCAGAAAGTGCGCTCGATTTGTTAGGCCCAACGATCACGGTCGACCCGGCTGATGGTCGGATATTTAAATATCTATCTCTGCCCTTATTTTCGTCCATTTCCCCTAAGCCTTGCTTAGCTCAATCATATACTTTCATTTTCTCACAATGGGGGTTCCATTTAGCGGGTTTGTTAGTTATGTAAGCGTTTGATGTACCTCTACTTAAGTAACTTGAAGATATTTTACGAGTTGTAGAAAATCATGCACTATAAAGGCAGAGGTGAAAGAAAGGTTAGGGAAAACTCTTAAAAATCAGAAGTAAGTTAAGGTCAGTAGTCTCTGTTTACCTGACTGGGTACATACGTTATGTAAACTTGTTCAAAATGTGAATTTAATTGTAAACAAAATAATTTTGAATCCCAATCGATATTATTCAGTTGCCGATTCAAACAACGTGGCGCCATAAATTCAGTTTTCCATAAAATATGCATATTCATTTATTTCATGTTGATTCCCCATCGTATTTTATGCGATGATATTTTTTATGTTCACCATCGAAAAAAAAACAGGGGCCATAAAGTCATCAATATAAAGGTTTGCCGTAAAACACGAGTACGTCGGATCTATGTCAGAGAGAATATAAATAAAATTTGTCTTTTCGGCCGCAAACGCATTTAGTTTACACGTATTCGTCCAAATACAATTTCACGAAGGAAATTGCCTTTCTGTAGTACCTACTTACCCTGGCAAAATGGAAGATGTATTATTAAATCTGTATGACAGTTATTAGGCCAATGTTGAGTGCTGCTGCCGAGTTCGCTGCAAAAAGAATTTATTAAGAAATACTCTGACGAATTTTTAACATAGAGTAATAAAATTTCAAAGGAATATTAAAAAGTCAGTTGCAACGTTTTGAATTTAATATACCATTGGTGCATTAAGTTAGTTATATGTTACCATAGTTCACCTTTGTTTAAATTAACTGTCTTGTGGACCAAGACTTGGTCTGGGTTGTTTTTTTTTGACTGAGTTGACGAAAATAGTCACTATCCTATTTGCCAAATAGTGTACCTATAGCCTATGACGACCTCCGTGGCGTAATGGTTACCACGCCAGACCGCCACCCAGGAGGTCCCGGGTTCGATCCCCGGTCGGGTCATGATGAAAAACGAACTTTTTCTGATTGGCCTCGGATCTTGGATGTTTATCTATATATGTATTTGTTATAAAAATATAATTTCGTTGAGTTAGTATCCCATAACACAAGTTTCGAACTTACTTTGGGGCTAGCTCAATCTGTATGAATTGTCCCTATATATTTATTTATGCTAATATATTATAACTACTCGTTTGTAGCCGCTGGATGCAGGCCGCTGCCAGCAGGTCGCATTGGAGGCGTTTGGAGGGAGGCCTATGTCCAGCAGTAGACTTCTTATGGCCGAGATGAAGATGATGACTCGTTTGTAATAAAAAATCAGACTATAGCTAGAAAATGTTTAACTGCGATATACAAGAAATTTATAAAACACGGTTGCAGTATTATGAGCTTAGTCATAGATTAGCGTTATCGTATTACATTACAGTTTTATTCAAGATTTTGTCCTTAGCGATGGAAACGCTTGAGATTTTCAAGCTTTTTATCTAAGAATTAAAAGATTAATCTGTCCGCGGCTGTTCGAGTTCTAATATTTTTTTAATAATAGGTACCTACAAGAAATAGCATAATAATTATGAAATCTAGGTAAATCAGTGTATATTAAAAATATGGCGACAAACCCAGATCATTAAATAGCGTTAAGTAATAACTGGACCTTCACTTAATCTACCGAGTGTTCACTCGATTTCATCATTATAATTCTTAGAAAAAAATTGTTGTCACCTTTTCCGTCAAATAAAGAAAATCTTCAGCATTTGAAAAGTACATTATCCTTACATGTATTATTCCTGATGCTATGTATGTATGCATTTCAGCCATAATATTCCGAAGTCGGGGCAACCAGCCAGTATTCCCATAAATGAAACGTGTTTTCCAGCTAAATACTGAACAAAATTCATTTGCACTATACAAAATGGTGCGGTGGAGCGGTGACTTGTTTCGTTTAAAACATATCACTGTACATTATAGTAAATTCGAAAGGCTCTTCATAAACGTAATATGGCCAGTAGCCAGGTAGGTCAACGACACCGTGGAATGCAATTGGCACAGTATCAACAAATGCATATGAGAGCCATATAACCCACTTCTAGATTACAATAAGTGCCATTGTACTTCTGAAGTTACCTATAAAAAAGCAATTTTTTAAGGTAATACCAAAGCTCTACTTTCTACAGGGTCGGCAACGCGCGAGTGATACCCCCGGTATTGCAAGAGTCCATAGGTTATGGTGACTGCTTACCATCCGGCGGGCCGTATGTCTGTTTGCCACCTTAGTGGTATAAAAAAAGTTATAGTAACACTAGAAAGAAGGAAAATTAAATTAAATTTGAGAATAAATTGCGAAACCTGCCAAAATGGATTACGAAACGGGACTAAGAAGAGGAAATAGTTGTAAACTTGTGAATCAGAAGATACTTCAGGGCTTTTAAATCTAGACCGAATAAATCCCTTGAAAATTGGCAATGTACCAATAGCGTTGAACTCTTAGAATTACATGTAGATATTCAATGGCGGCGCTCAGGTAACAACTTGGCTATATCTTAAAATTATTTTTTGCTATTCGTGCTGTAGATAAAGAAGGATGACCTAGACGAAAGTGACTTATATATACGCAGCCAGTGGGTCGATGATGATGACAAATAATTCAGTTTCTGCTGTTGGACAAATACTAAGACCGACCGTCCATCGCAAACCAAGTTCTTTAGCTTAGCGCACATAGCTCAGTTTTTCATTCTGTTCACCCCAAACTGAAATTTATCAAAAAGTGACGCATTAACTATTATTTGTAAACGGGTTAAAACGAATTAATCGGTATGTATATTTTGACATTGGAAATGTCTTTTCGTTCGCTTCAGTATAGGCTTCGATTTCACGAAAAAGTGCGATCCCCTTATATCTCGGAGAGTTGTGAAGATATGATATTCATAAAAGGCTCAAAAGACGCGTATTCACGAGAGCTGTAAGGTGCAAAAATAATTATTTGAGAAAGTCAAAAACGAAAAAAGTTATGGCCCAAATTGTGAAAATAAATATCATTTCTTTCCGAATTTTTGATTTTGGCGCTCGATATTTTTGAAACGAAGAATGATATCAAAAATTTGAGAAAAACTTGTTTGGACAATTTAGTCAGCTATAATTTGAGCCTAAAACAAAGATGATCGGGTTAAGAGTTTGCCCTGTAGCTTAACCTTTTTGAACAAAGTCAAAAACGTTGTAGTTTTATTTTGTAACCTTTTCCTTATCCCGACTTTATTGTCGCTCATCATCATCATCATATCAACTCATAATCATCTCATTGCTGGGATACGGGTCTCCCTTCAGTCGAAGGTGATTAGAGCGTACTCTGCCACGCTGCTCCAATGATGGATTGGCAGAGGTCGGTGTTTTCAAACCGCCCTAAGGCCACCGACTTGGCCTAACGACTGTCATCCATCGATAACAGCCGGGACCGACGGCTTAACCATTTATAGGACATAAGCATCTAGGGTAGATAAAAAAAACTATGTACTTAGATTTTTTTTTATGTTTTATGTAATGTAAACACGGTGGTAAAAATATTTCCTCTGCCCGTGTGGCTTGAGGTTCTGAGGTCTGCTGAGTACCAGATATATTGGGTAAAATTTCAAATCTTGCTGCCCGCCTAGAACGATCGCGTTGGGATGGGACGACGGAGGACGGAGGGATAGATAAAAAATCAACAGATGAACTACTAGGTTCGACTTTCGAGAGGTATTATGCTGCTAGGTGGATCAGGTGTCGGTGCCATAGGCCCGTCATTAGGCTCGTCATAGTTTTTTAGGATCGTTCAATACAGTTTCAAAACCATCATCAGATACATCGGGAAGACAAAATATGTCTTCCAATTCGTTGACTATTTGTAAATCTATATACATATAATAAAACAGTAGACCCCGATATGTCTGAACATATTTGGCAAAAATGGAGAGGGAACAGTTACAGAAAGGTAACAAAAGCAAAAAAAATTTTTTTTTTCTGTCTGTTTGAACGCGCACATCTTCTAAATTACTGAATGGATTTTAATGCTGTTTTAACTTAAGGAAGATAGAGCTCGGCTTGGAGCAGAATATAGGTTTTATCGCATTTAAATCGGATGTCAGGAAAATAAGTTATGGTCATTTAAAGGTCTCTACTCTGACTATGTAAGAAAAAAATATATCTCGCACTTACAAACTTGAGACTTGGTACACCATAACTACCGACAACAGACTAAACCGGACCTGACCCAACCGTTTTTTTTTTTGTTTTTTTTATTATCGTTAGAAAAATGCTTTGCAGCAGCCCCACCGCCCGGGGAATATGCGGTGGGGACTGTGGGACTTACCACTAAAAAACTGACGGGATGCCACTCGCCCCCTAAGTGACGGGGCCACGGGTACTGTGATACATCCGCGACCCCGCCAGGGCCGTCCAGCCAAACTGGCCGGACCCGCTCTCCCCGGAACGCCCCGTCAGCGGCACACCGCATCCAGGTGCACTGCCGACACCGAGGACCATTGCCCCCTCAAGACGACGGGCCTTCCCCGGCTCGCCGTCTCGGCTGGGCAAGGGTCCCCTCCATCTCTGCGGTCGCAGCAACGTGCGACCGCTGGCCGGGCTCTGCGAGCCGCCGGCCCCTCTTCTTCAATTTTTTAACGAGGTTTTCTTCCTCCACCGCGCCTCCAGCGCCACTCCAGGTGCCACAGCGTCCACTACGTACTTAGTGGACTCTGTGATACTTTGCGCCACCGCGCACTCCCTCTTCCAGGGTGGTCTCATTCGCCCATGTGACCCAACCCTTAACGCCCCCCGCAGTGTCTGGGTTGGCGAGACCCAGTGTCTGCAGGGCCTCCGCGTTCCACCATACGGAGGTCGCCCCCGGTATCAACGGGTGGAGTAGGCCCGGACACCAGTCGGGGCGAAGACGCTTTTGGGGAGGATCAGCGAGCGAACGAGACCACCACTGCTCATCATACAGCCGGCCGAGCCAAGCGCGGCCGGCTCCACCTCTTGTTTTTTAACGAGGTTGTCTCCTCAATCGCTCCACCCCCAGCACCAGTACGGATGCAAGGGGGAGCGGATTTGTCCGCATCCCACGTACTCCATCCAAGGTAGGAGCACGGGGAGCAGACCCACCGCGTCGGGAATTTGGCCGTCGGCAAGTAATTCCAGAGTTGGTTCCAGAAACTAAGGAATTACTCGCCGACGTTACCAGGGTGGACCGCGTGGAGGTATCCCAACTCCCCACCCCGACCGGACCCAACCGGACCGAACCGAATCGAACCGGATGTCAGGAATAGAAGTTACCCTCATTTAAATTTTCAACAGACTAAGAATTTTTAAATTGTCACTCACTGCAGAGTCGGAATCGCCCGATATCTCATAACGACCATTTTTAAATTCAGTAGCACTGTGTATGAAAGTTTTTTTTTACTTGAGTTAACCATTTAAAATTTTGTTCCTCTCAAATTCACTAGATGGCACTGTTAGATTCTGAATCGCACTATGAAAGTTTTTTAGTATAACTGAGCTGACGATTTCAATTTTAATATAATTTTAATTTTTCATAATTATTTTACATTAAGTATTTTGATTAGGTACGATAAAATTAAATAAAACACAGCGGCGAGCAAATAGACAATGAGCAATAAAGAACAATGTCTCGGGGAAAAACTATAGCAGTAGTAATAGGAGACTGTTAAATCCGTCTATACTATTATAGTCATAAGTCCAATTCCACACGGGCGAACCCGCGGTCATGTCTAGTTGTTAAGTATTCTCTACTCCTACTCATTTGCCAGATAGTCTGTAATAAGCAAAAAAGGAAATAGGCTTAACGTGGTCCGAGAGTCTCTTCGCGAGTTTTTCAAAAGCACTAATATTTTCACGGTGGCATCACAGTGCATTCTTGACAGCATCATGTTTGTTCGTAAAAACATTCATGACTATAACCAGGTGTGGATATTCATAATTTCAATACGCGTCACAGAAATAAATTAGCTGCTCCTAAATTCAGGCTTAGGAAAGCGGGCAAGTTATTTATAATTCAAAGTTTGCATTATGTATAATAAAATTCCAGAATATATAAAAAAAATTGCCCAATAATCGATTTAAATAAAATGTCAAAAATTCTTAACCAGTAAAGCGTACTATTATACTATCAACGAGTATCTAAATGAAAGGTCTCCCTGGCCCCCTTGCAAAGGTGAAATGCTAAAACTTGTCGTGAAAAGCCAGTAAATGTTCAATAAATTACCTAAATAAAAAATAGTGTTTAATATTGTAATATGTACACGCGTCGTAGTGTTATCCAAATGGGGCTGTTTTTTATATTATTTACATTTTAATATAATTTAGATTAAATAATTGGTGACAAGGATATTAATGTGTACGGGCACGTCATACTCGCAAATTGTCCAAACTGGCGGTGGCGTTGTGGGTCGGGTTACTGTTGTTCCCTTCAATATTGTTCATAATATTGTTGATGGTGAGCCCAGAAAGGGGGTCTGACTCTGACGTCAACTCGAAAATACACGAGAACGGTTGCTGCCTTGCGGGCCTGGTCTGCTCCTATCTTTAACACCGATTTAGCATTTTATATTTTAGATTTAATTTTATGAATGGCACTATTTATTGACGTAATGTTGTATGTACCTAGTTTTAAATTTTATGGTTAAAAAAACACGATATATTTATAAATGCCAAAAAAGACCGTAAGTGGTCATTTTGCTTTTGTTTCCGAAATAGACGTAGTAGTATATAGAGTAGATTAATCCCACCAAAAATATTTTCATGTAAAATGCTGCCAAGACGAGACCATAATGACTCGCATAGTCAAAAAGTTATCAGATCTCATGTAGAGCCAAGCTTCTAACTCTACACGCCCTACCTCTACAAGGCCTATCTTCACAAACTCTACACTTGCAAGTGAAGAAATCGGGGGTTTTAAGACATTAATAAAATCTAAAGTATAATAGCTACGACATTCAAACTTTATGTTTAATGATTGTACTGGTGTCATTACATCTTGAAATTTTTTACTATTTAGCATCATCCAAAACAAAGTTATGAGAGTTCAAAAAAACGACGAAACGTTTCGAGAAAAGGTAGGTAGTGCTCGTCTCGTGCGAGATTTATACAAATCATTTATTACAACTGTAATACTCTGACAAGAGAACGTGTTTGTGAAAGCTTATTCTCTAAATAAAGTTTTGAATTTGAATTTGCACCCCACGGGCAAAGGGAATATTTTTACACCACAAAAAAGAGTGTAAGAAAGGCCTCGAAAAACTTATTCCAAATGCAATATACATAAGACATTAAGTTTAATAACAACTTATCTTTCGAAAGTCGCAAAATTTGAAGATGCATAAAGATTTAACAGCAGGTGTCGAAATTCAGTTGTTTTTAAACTTGTAACTGTCACAGATAAAAAAAATATTATGACGTCCGTTCTTAACTCCTAGATAAAAAAAAATAATATGAAATCCACAATTTGTTGCCATAGGAATAAATTCGATCACTAGTTTCGTTTTAAAAAAAAATCCAAAAAAATATGATGGGAAATAATATATTCCCGCTGCCTTATAAAGAAAGGGTCGTGCCCACGGGTCGTGCCCTCCGAAGCACGGAGAAGCTCAAGATAACAAAACCTATCCAGACGCTGGCTATCGATGTTGCTTAACTTGCGTGTTCATATTAGAGTGCGACACACCACACAGCAACGCCATCGAGCTCCTCCGACGCCATCGAGCTCCTCGTCGCTCAGCGACAATATTTTTTCGAATTCCGTAGATTCATTTCCAATGTGCACGATAGTCGTGTGAAGCACGAAATCTGTGAATTTTTTTTCGTGTGCATATGAATAAAGCTTCTTCATGAAAAACAGTCCGAATGAAAAGCTCATGAGAATTAATTATTGTCAATTCAAATAAAACAATTATTAAGTAATAATTATACGACAATATCTCATTTAAATGATAATAATAATGCCTAATGAGTCGTGAAGTACATTATCGGATGAATTCGTTTATCCGTTATGAAATTGGTCGCTTGTTTTAATTACAGCTTTATTTGCCAATAGCTATGATATTGTGTGTGAATGAATAGGTAGGTATATTATTGATATGAAACTTTCTAAACGTATTGTTATATTTCATAATACCCATTATAAATAAAGATGCTGATTGACGGTCCTATCAGTATATAGTCGAAGTGAACATTTTAAATTTACTTACACAAAATTGTTTCATAACATTATGAATAGATTTCTGTTGTGTTTGTGAAATTACAATGAGAATGGGAAGGAGCGATTGAGATGTTAGGACTGCTGGCTTAGACTGTAGGCACCTGAGGGTGTCCGCTACTATTTAGTCAAAATATTTATTCACGGCGAGTGTCAGATGCACATTTTACAATACAATACAATACAAAACACTTTATTGCCATTAAAAATATAAACATACAGATAAAAATAAAAAATAAATAATTAACAAAATTAATGAACAAAAGGCGGTCTTATCGCAGAAGCAATCTCTTCCTTTCATTTTAGTGTTAACATATTAAATCTCATAAAAGGAAAAAAGTCTTAGCTTTTTTTATGTCAAACAAGCAAGCGGGCCACTTGATGGAAAGTGGTCGCCGCCGGTTAGTTGACGTGTTATTAGTTTTTGATCAACTCGCAGTTAATCTGGATATATTTTTCCGAGTTTTAATATGATATGTATTTATAGAAACAAATTTTGTTGAAATTAATTTCAATACAGCATGAAGAAGCCCATGTTAAATACAAAAGTAGTATTGATTTATATTCTTGAATGTCTTTAACATGTAGCCAAAATAACAAATTGAAAGACGATTGACGAGTTTTTTTTTCTCTTAACCATTTGTCGGTGTCGCATTGCCTTACAGGCGACATTGAACAGACGTGGAAGGTTGGATCAGAAGCACGATTCTTTGGGAGATTTAACAAGAATGAAAGAAATACGCCCAAGGGTTGCTCACCCTTCGCAAAGGAAAATTTATTTTATAAACGCCGGCGAACTCACACCAAGCGTTCCCTTTTGTGGTGTAACAATAAACATTGTTTTTGTTTTTTATTTAACTAAGAATACTTTAGTGCCCTCTTTTTAGGGTTAGTCGTTGTTATTTTTATGCGGTGGTACGGGAAAACCATAGTCTACATTATCAAAAATATCTTTAGTTTAAGATCGAAAGTAGAGTCGGTCTACTTTGCTTTTTGTGTTGGCGCTTAGCTTTCCAGGAGTTGTGTTAGCAGAATCTTGGACAACCTTGACTTTGTGTGATTCCACAAGCTTTGATTGAGATGATAGGTGCGTTTCTATCACTTCTATTTAACCAAGAATTTTCATAAGAGATTATCAAAATGAAATAGAAAACAAAATAGCGTTTATTAAAAACACTAGTAAGCGATACCGTAGTAATATTACTTTGCCATGGCGCGTGGAAGCGAGAACACACCAAGGGTTAAGCCTCTTTTACACATTTTATGTGAATGCGAGGATTATGTACAGGACCTCATAAGCCCTTATAGTCTTTACCCTTATTCACCCTTGGCTTGATTCGTGTTCCATTTTTATCAGTCGCCGCCCCGTAAACAGACGTAAATTTTGTTTCCCAATCCGCTTAACTTTCGACTCAGCTCTTTTTAATCTTGTTAAAAATTTGCTAACAGCATAAATTTTCAATTAAAGGAATTTCCTGGATATTACGAAAGCAAACCGCTTGAAGTGTTGTATTGAAATAATTTAATACAATGATAATAATCTTAGTACCGTTTATTATTTATAAAGTACAGCTTCCTGCATTTCTAATCTAGATAACGTCATGTTAATAATAAATTTTGTATTATAAATTTATCATTAAAATAGTCGGTTTTATAATAGACTAGCATTAGTAAGTAAAACTACTACAATTACGATTTGTAAGCAAAACATAATGTGCGCGAGTTTATCGAGACGTTTAATATCAAATTAATTCAAGACACATACGATACGGAATAACATATCAACATGTATAATATTAGACGTCTCCGATGACATCAAAGAGATACATTGTTAAAATTTTACCAAAAGATAATTTTCTCAATTTACATACAAACCGAAAGACACACTTCAAATGAAACGTTAAAGGAGAAATCAGAGTACTTTGATCACGATTGTGCGCACATATAAAAACGATTTAACATAATTGGGCTTCATTTCCCCAGCGTGAATAAACAGATGCCTTCGGAACACAATGTAATTATGCCTGTATGTGCTAAGGGTGACACGGCTGCCTGCGCGCAACTGTGACGCGCAACTAATAAGGGTAAACTCAGCCGTTTTCATATTTGCACAAATTACATTAATGCTTATTGCCCTGCCGAGAGAGATGTAACATTTACAACAGATAAGCGTTTTAAGCGCTATGTATTAAAATTGAGTGGCTTACTTCATTTTCTTAAAAGCCGTTAAGAAATTTCGTAATAGCTGGAAAAACAACGTATAAAACAAAACGATACACAGGACGTTTTAATTAAGATATGGCAAACGTCTGCTAATAATCGGCATCGCAGGATGGCGTTTCGCCCGCGGCGTGTCAGCCGTCAGTGTCGGACGCTAACGTGGCATATCTGTATAATTGTATTACCCGACTTTCCCTTCCTGACGTCTCTGTACCGGCGTTGATTGTCGTTTATGTAATTGCCAACATTCTGTATCATCACGGTCTGCGCCTCGTCTCAAACAGAAATTAGTTACTCAACACGAAATATTTTCTTAATTACAGTACGACACAAAACAGAGTTGTTGTTTTGTTGCCTATATTTTGGATTTGAACATGTTTGTACGCAACGAAATATGAACAGTCAGGTCTTGTTACAATATTTATTTTATGGTTAGGTACGCTTTAATAATCTCCAAAATGAAAATGTCAAAGCATGTAAAGCAACTACGATGTTAACCGTAAAACAGATATACATTTTGTGGAACGAGAACTTTAATGAAGTTTGAAACGCCATATGAATGACAATAAGCGTATTGGTATTTCTGTAAAGTAAATGTTCAACTCCTGGGAGCCTTTCTACAATGCTCTAATAACTTTTGCGTGAATTTTTTGATAACGTAAATAGTTTAATTTGTAAAAAGTTTTATTTAATGTGATAGATAAGCATATCATTTACTGAGTTACTCTTTTACTATTTTAGTTCGGAATAGATCTCATTACCATCATGTCGCAATACACAAACCATTTGTGACACCTTACTTTGTGCCATCGCAAAGCGAATATATTTTATTCAAAGTGGTTTTCGAGTCTCCCAGCGGCCGCCATGACAAATGTATGCCGGCCAAATTCTTCACGACTTTTTGTGAAAGAAAAACATTCACGCTTGAAATTCTAGCGTAAAAAGCTAAGAGATTATGCACACTAACTATGTTTAACGCGAGGAAGACGCATGTTTCACAAACGCTTGATCACGAAACATTAGATGACCAAAAAGCAAATTGTTGCATTTGTATCTGAGATGATGATGAATCGCAAACGAAAACTGCCTCTGTATCGCGTTTACGTGTATATAAATTCACTTTTGACCCGTGGTCCCGTTGGGTCGACCCATTACCGGGTCCATGGGTAATTTTAATTACCCGTGGTCCCGTGGCATTTGGGATTGCACCCTGAACTTCTGATTGTTACAAATGAATCGAAAAACCATAAGTACTTTTACGTGTGCAAAAGTTTACTTAACTATCTGCGTCTGAACGGCATTTTTCAAGCATTATCTGAGTAGGAAATACAGTCTGCATTGTCCCTTAACTTAGATGTCCTCAGTGGTAACAAAATGAAGAACATCGGTTCAAACAGCCGTTGGATTTTATCACTGCCTAATAAAAAAATACTCGTAGTTCTCTCGTTCCCTCTAACAAGTAATTTTTAGTGGCCTATAAACAAAGGGTATCGACGGAACCCAATTACTGAGCTTTCGTCGTCGGCTGTCCGTCATCCGTCCATCTATATCTTCCCTTCTATCAGTCTCGACTGTTGGTTTACGGGCTCTCATGAACCGTTAACAGTTAGATACGTAGAAGAAATTCTCAAAGATTGTGTGTTTAGAATAACACTATAACAAAGAGATATGGATTTCGTTGTAAATAAAAATAAATAAAATAAAATAAAGCAGTAGTACCAATCAATGTTAGCTATCATAGCCGCGCCCGTGTATTAGAGTGACTGGTGTGAGATTTTTATTTCAATGGGAACGAGAACAGCAAGATTGGGTGATACCGTTTCTAACAAAAATTAAAAACAAATATAAATTAATCACTTGTCCACGCAGTACCCTTTCCCAATCAGAGCTGATTACGATTCCGTGCGGTTAACACGTAAATCCGATGTGGATAAATATTTGCACGACAGGTTGTAAACCGAACGTGCCCCGGGCTACTAATAGCGGGCACTGTTACTCTGCGTACCCAAATTTCAATAAACCATACTTAAGCTTGCTACTGCCTATTAAAACGACGTCCGGCGATTTCATTTGATGTTTAGTACGTCTAGACTGAGCCCCACGGGTAAAGAAGTAATATTTAATATTTGTTTTGCAATTATAGTAAAGCCTGTTTCATAGCCGATATAATTTTAATGAACATCTCGATTTAGATATTTAAAACGTGCTTCGGAATTTTTATTTTCCAATCCAATTTTAATTTTTTATGGAAAATATAGCCTTTAGGTAAAATTAAGTTTATAAGGTAACAAGGCGACGTTTATTGGTGAATCGCAAAAACAAATTTCAATATTGAAATTAAATATATAAATAATATTGACGACTTGACGACACAATACATGTTGTTGTAGCTGTCTCCCTCGAACTAAAAACGGGAAAAAGAGACAGCTTGAACTTATTGTAGTATTCTTATTTATCTGTAAATCAACATTTATTTAGGCAATAAATGTCTAATTACACCAAACAAATAACAAAGTTTCCGAAAATATTTTTATGATATATTTGGAACAATTAATGATTTTGAGACATTTCTAGTAATTCATGGTGGCCTATTTTTAGAACTCGTGAGTGTATACTCCTAAAGCTTACAGCATGCATATCAAATTATGTTTTCCAACATTTATGCATATTTTTAGTACAATTCCAGAATCGTATGCGTGCCAAGTATGAGAACCGCATGCAATTACATGAATTTTAATCCTCATGGGGTGTGGGAGTTTGAAGAATTTCATTATGGTAAACATCTAGAGAAGGCGGAATTCATTCCGACCGACGCACAACTAAAAACCAACTTCGGATTATATTGGATTCTTTTAAAAGAGAACTTTCTTTATTATTTCTCATTTTAGAATGCTAAGTAGAGTTACAAAGAACCTTAATTTCTCTTGCTAGTCACTTGTTTTTTCAATTTCTTTTTTTCATTGCCAAGCAGACGTTGAAACTTGAATAGAGCGAATACAAATCTGTACGTTTAACCAGTTTTACAGATTAAATAATTTAATAGAATGTCTGAGGGCTTTCTAAGAATGTTGGATAATTAAATCATTATGAATGGTAGGTACTTCTTTTCTTCCAAAGAATATACCTTTTTAGAATATCACAGAATACATAAAAAAATTAAATCATGACATAATACCGGAACAATTAATGTTTTAATTACCGCTTATTTATGTAATAGTTTTCATTTTTTGTACTACTAAAATATCATACGGCCGTCTGATAGTAAGCAATCGGCGTGGCTTATAGTTTGCAATGCCTGGAGCATTGTTTACGCGCTGCTGAACGTCTTCACTGTCTTTTTGAAGTGCCTGCCCCATGTAGTAACCTCGACATTCGTTCCGCAACTTTAGAGAAGAAACTTCTCTGGAAACGCGCAGTACGGCACCAATTTGGTTACAGAGTGTGAGGGTGGCATGTCAATGGCGAGAGGTGCGGTGGTGCCGATGCGATGGCAACATCTCAAATAATTTCTCTGAATATATCCCCTTGTCAGTCAGTTTCTGAAACGCATTTTCAAAGTGAATGACACATTAAATATAATATTTAAAATATAAAAAAATAGCCTCGCAATACAGCAGGGTAATTCTGCTAACCTTCTGGGAACGCTCCCGTTTTCGAGGTCAAAATCGAATCTGGGTCAAGTTTTTTATTTGTAAATAAATAGTAGTTGAGTTTTATTTCTTTTAATTATGTTCCTATGTTTTGTTCTTTGCTTATAATAAACATATTTAAAAAAAATAAAAAATAAAATTAAGTTTGATAAACTGGCTGTATGAGGACATGATGACACCGATTCGTTTTGATTTGATTTAGTGAGTCAGTATTTTAGCCTGCCCACTAAATACAGAAAATCGTTACTCTAAGGTTGCCTTGAAAAGATTGCTTTTAGCAATAACTTTTACTGTATCACTTGTTTGTGTTTTGCAAATAAAACAAAAAAAAATAGATAGTTAGAATATTAATTCTATCTATCTATTTTACTCGAAAATAATTAGATATCGGCATTGACATGATTTACAGCTTTCTAATGCACTAGGAAACGGCTGTTACCTGTTATCAGTGAATTCGTGACGTCTGTTCTAGGATTATGCGTAGTGAAGGCGTAGAGACTACCGGTATAATCTTGTGAACTAGCCCTGACCTTACAGAGATTATTAAGATTTATTACATATAAACACAGTAATTACAGATGATGTTAGTAAGAGCGTGACTATTATTATTTGTATGTTACTTAGTGTGATTAAAATTTTGTAATTTTGGTAAAATTATCACTACATTCGCAATGCTGTGGACTAATATGTAGGTACAGTTCAATTCTCGCGCTATTCCTGTGGACTATAGGTATGTATGTACAGTTCAATTCTCCGACGAGACGCTTTGTGTATAAGACGCTTTGTGTATAAGATTTTCTGCCTCATAGAGTCAAATCGCACTGCAAATGTAGAGCTTCACATGTACTTGACTTACGGTGAGTTGCAGAAATAAAAAATTCAAAAAAATTCAAAACTTATCCAGAGAATAGATTTTCACAAACACGTTCTCTTGTCAGAGTATACAGTAATAAATGGTTTGTATAAATTAATCTATTGTATAAATTAATCTTAATGTGTTGTGTATAGCGCCACCTTGGAATGCTTGTTTTGTTTTTTATTTTATTATGTTTCGTTTTTATTTTTGTTTATGGTATCCTCGGAAGACCAGCGTTGTGGTTACAACAACCACAACATTATGCTGAGAGGAGGCCTCTTTGACGTAGGCACATATCATGTTAGTTGTAAGGTTCATATATGTAAACCCTGTTAAAATTTGTGTTTTACGTCAAATAAACCATTTTTCTTTTTTTTCTTCTTCTTTCTTTACTCTATAAACTACTACCATTTCGGAAACAAAAGCAAAATGACAATATATTGATATTGTATGAAATAAATTATAAACTTAATAGCACATTGATACTGATGCAGTCATTGTCAAATTAAAGAAGGAAAAATAGAAACTAGATTTAGTTTCGTTCGTCGTTTTAGTCATTAACTTAAACTAAAGTATATTGTGCTTCTCGCTGGCGTATCACTATAGAATTTTATTCCAATATAGAAAACTTTATACTTGTCGCTAGCAAGTCTTTATTACAGTAAAAATGAAATAATGTTGGTAATGGTACATCCAGTCAAGTTATTTTTTAAATAACATAAAATCCGCAGGCCACTTTATAAACTACGAAAATGTGAACTGTACCAAACTAAAAATACTTTTTTGGGCGTAATGGGCAATATTTCAGCGGGTGTCGGCAATTAGCTCACTTTTTGTGGCCAATGTGTATAGAGGCTTTTCTGGTAATAGACCGAGATTACTACTTGTGCTTAATAAAGTCTGAACCTTGATAGCGTTAAACTTTTAACGTCGTATTGTAGTTCTGTTATCTGTCAGAAAAATAAGAAAAATATTATAATTAAATGTGACTCTTCCCTCTCACAAAGTTGACCGAAATAAAGTGAAGTTAGAAGATGCAGAAAGAGTAAAGACGAATTAGGACGAAGAACCTCTCCACACTCTCGTTTTCGCTCAACTTCGTAAGAGTGCAGAGCCCGCAAAATGGATCCGGAAACAGGGATCTCCGTCCAAGTAATCCGTTGAGAATTTGTCAATTTTGTTTGGAATTTGTCCGTCGTTGGAAAACTCCTTGTTTCAGTGAGGGTAAGATTATGGGTACCAGACATCTGACAATATGGTATCTATATCTAGGCATACTTAAAATACAGAGAAAACATCTACAACCAAAACAAAGATAAAATGTTCGTTGCATTGTTGCGAGGATCGAAACCTCGCCCTTTGTCGCCAGAGGTAGAGTAACAACCATTTGCACAATCTGTCTATCGATTTGCACAATTGGATTAAATAGATACATTATTTTAATTTAAATGATATAACTCCTATCTAAAATCCGTTAAGCTACTTTATGGTTCAATACTCCATAATTATATTATTGACAAGTATTATAGATTATATAAAAGATAATATAGAAAACCGGCTACCGTACGCCATTCCTAGATAACCATCTAGTAAATGAACACCGATGTTCACTAAGCTTAGCGTTGTTGACGTAATGTTTTGCAATATTTTAAGTAGGTGCATAGAAATTGCATACTCTGCCCAAACATTTTGTACATTAATGCAATTATTATCTTTTAAATACAACTGGATTATTTATACTAGAAACGTTTATACCAGTCAAACCATTTATATTGGTAATTTTATATTTGATAATTGTTTTAAACGATTATAAAAGATCGTAGCCAAATAGCATTGGTCTCGGCCATGTTGTGTTGCTATAGTAAGGTCTCCAGAGCTCCACTTTTTACAGGGTCGGCAACGTGCGAGTGATACCCCCAGTGTTGCAAGCGTCCATAGGCTATGGTGACTGCTTACCATCAGGCGGGCCGTATGCTTGTTTGCCACCTTAGTAGTATAAAAAAATCTGACGTCAAATTAGATCATTCTACTAGTAATATTGTAATCGGTTGCATTTGATTGATAATAGGCCAGCGAATTATGGTTAGTAATTGGAAATATTCACGTAGGTACACCCACTTCAGAAAAGTGTAGGATGAAAATCAGCGTGTTTCAGTGTGAAAACCACAAATCGAAATATACAGCGGTAAAATTCGTCGCGGTCGTTTCATTATAAACCGCGACACGATGGGAGGATCAAAAATATTCGAAATTAAAGTTATCAGGAGCTGTAATTAAAGTCCACAGGAATAACTTGTTCTACTAACGTTTAATTATTGCCCATCCAATTATGATTTTGAATATTAAAATTGTCGTTAATTAAAAATATTTTGTGGTATGGACGTGTTGGGAAAGCTACGCCACCACAATTTCTGAATGCGTGAGTATAATAATTTTTAAGTAAAAATAAGTTGAAAATTTTATGATTTCGCTAATTGTGTATTGTAAAATTCTTTTGAAAAATATTTTATCGAAATATGGGACTCCGTACATCGACTTATAAGCAAATAAAGTACAGAAAACTCTACAACGGATACAATATTAATAGTTGCCTCTATTAGTCAACATTATCCGGTTAATGAGAAAAAGAAATAAAAAAATGACGGATTGCACTCCGGGAGTGCCGGCAGAAGTGAAAACTTAAACATCAACGTCTTCCCCAGCCGTCTTATGCTTTTTCGATCAGGCTACGGATCTGACGCGAGTTTAACATTTAAAAAAATGCCAAGCGCCGCTAAAGAAGTTTTCACTTCAAAAATAGATGTGGTAAATTAATTCACGCGTAAAAGTAAAAGTTACTACATACTAAAAAGTCCTAATGAATAGATAACAGAATTTTTATTTATGACATCATGTGACGTTAAGCCTGTTTCTATATTATTTTTAGACTTTTATGAGATTGGGTTACATAATAGTGAAATGCTTTCTTTAGCAGTGACGCATCATTATCTATTGATAGGTTCACTGTTGCTATGCTGATTTACTAACTGAAATATCCGTATTAAAATGTGGACTTAAGAACATACTTTGATTGTATACAAAGTAAACCTTAGCGAAGGCCACAAATAACATTTATTTCTATGAGATGAGACCAGAGATCCAGACGGATAACGCATATTATAAATAAAACATTGGTGCATGTTTAGCATATAAGAATTATATTATTTTTCTCTCTCTCTCTCTCTAAGACCTTTAGATTTTGTGAAAAATAAAAATTATAAATAAAAAAATACATTCTGTGGAAAGCTTACTAATTTTGTTTTGTTTGTTTAAATGAAATAATACGTGTTGTTCTAAAAACGATCAGCCGATTAGCAAAAACTTATTCACCCTCCACCCAACAGTCCCGAACATATTTAATTTAAAAATATAATACGAAAATATAATTAGAAATCAAGCAGAATTTTCTTAAGAGCTTAGTTAAATAAATACTTGCATATTCTGTTGGCTCCTAGAATTTGCTTTTGTGCTGTATCAAACAAACAACACATTACGTTCTCAGACATACAACAAACATTTGCAAGTTAAACAATAATACATTTGCCATATGAAAGAATGAAAATACTCGTTGTTAATGAGTTTTTAAATTGGTACCAGATTTCCATCGACTTAAAAATATGTCTTCTACATTATAAAGAATTTAGCGAAAATTGGAATCATCTTTCAAACTTTAACTTACTAGGTTATTCTTGGACAAGATGGGTCCACGGACACCCGCCGGCGGGGTTGCGGAAGTATCACCAGTGCCCGCGACCCCGCCACGTGAAGGCGGAGAAGGTGGCAGACAGTCAGGTTTTTAGTCGGTATCCCTCATTGGTTTAGAGAGGCGAGCCCGACAGACCCCCGTCGCTTCCCCCAAGTGGCGGGACATGCAGTAATGCATTTTCCTGACTTTAAACAAAAAAAAAAAAAAGGTTATTCTTGGACTACCAATACCAATGTATACCACCAATAATTTACTTATTAATAATTCAGTTAATGCCTAAGGCTAATTATATTATTATAACACCTATTAAGTACATTTTACTAGTGAAGTGATTTAAATGATACGTCTATGAACGACACACGTCGATCGGCTATTATTGTTAAAACTACTTTGTAGGTAGGTACATAAATAATTGTTTTCTCGTGTAAGTGATTAACATTGTTAATCGTTATGAGAATTAAATATCTTAAACCTTAATTTTTGCTACATTTTTTCTAAGTTAGACAATGATGTAGGAAATTGATTCCTGCATCAGCGGACCATTTTCACATCTGAGATAGTGTTAGAAAAAAACAGATGAGACAAAAATGGTTGCAATTTATTCGGGTTTTAAATATGAATATTGAGTTCTATTAAACTTTTTGCAATAATGAACTTCATGCATTGTACACATTATTAAAGCAATTTTACTGCTAATGAACTATTCACAGCGGATTGTTACGGAAAATGAAATTTAACATCGCAATTACTGCAATGTCAATAGAATCTCAGCTTTAATAACACACAATACAGTATGTACTTCATTGTATTCCAAGTTTGTTCAGGCAATTTGTGGTATTTAGGGATGAAATAAACTATTCCGATTTATTTACTGGACGTTGCCCGTAAGAATCATGTGTGATAGGCGTAAAAAGGAAAAGAAAATAAGGTGGATATGGTTTAATTACCAATTATATCAATCACTTATTTGCTGAAGTAATAAACTTCGGAAAGAATTCGTCGAAACTTAAGTACATCTGAGACAATGCTGTCTGAAGTGAGAAAGATGGTCTCAGGTCACGTCACATTATTGGTCTCAACAGACGGCAAAGGTTTAGCGAAAATCAAAGATAGATAGAATAAATTTTATTTGCAGTACACAAAGAAAAAAACATACAGGTATAACTTATGGATTAGTGTATTTTTTTTATACCAGTAAGGTGGCAAATAAGCTTACGGCCCGCCTGATGGTAAGCGGTCACCGTAACCTATGGATATGGACGCTTGCAACACCGGGGAGCGACTCTGAGTAGGTGTTTGTAACAAGGCGGCCTTATTGCTGACAGCAATCTTTTTAAGGCAACCTACGGGTTAAAAAAATACAATATGGAGTAGGCAGGGCTAACAAGACATGAAGCATGATAATTTGATTTATAAAGGTAAATTGATTTGCCTCTTCTAGAAAAAGGAAACTGGAGAGCGATAGAGTTGCCCGAACAGGGAATGATTTTGCTCAGTAGTGGAACTATAATCTATACATATAATAAAACAGTAGACCCCGATATGTCTGTACTTTTAACATATTTGGCAAAAATGGAGAGGGAACAGTTAGAGAAAGGTAATAAAAGCGAATTTTTTATTTTTTATTTATTGTCTGTCTGTCTGTTTGAACGCGCACATCTCTAAGTTACTGAACGGATTTTAATCGTGTTTTCACAGGGAGCTCGGCTTGGAGCAGAATATAAGCTTTGTTTCATTTAAATCGCATGACAGGAAAAGGAGTTATCCTTATTTGAACATTTCACGCGGACGAAGTCGCGGGTAACAGCTCGTAGCAAATAAAAACGTATGTGTTAATATTATGTCTCTTATGTCTTATGTTATATTTTAAGTTAAATGGACTTGCACTGAGGGAACTAAAATCTTTTTGTAACAAAGCTCCCTTTATATTACTTAGTAAGTAGAGTCTACAAACTCAAGCAAAACATGCTTTTAGGTTAGAAGTTAGTGGGCACTAAAAGCTTTACTAAATTCATCCAGATTTCTTAAAATAAAAACTTTATCTCGCAACTTTGTTACTGTTTATGAACGAAAATTTATTAAACCTAATCATTAAGACCGAGCCAGATATATCTTCACGTATTTGAATTTGAATATTAAAGTTTTATTATTATTGTTCAAAGTTTGAACAAAACTTTGCATTTTTTTCATAAAGTATTCTAATATTGTAGTCTTCAAAGATTAAAATATTTAAGGGCCTGAATAAGACACGCTTCATTTAATCGCGGCAGTCAGCGATTTAGCTTTTTTTTCAGAAGCTAAATGCAGTCACATAAAGTCCTGTTACCTGTCTAAAATTAGTTGGCGAAAATAAATTATTTAAATTCCCGTCAACGTACAGCATTTAGTTTTGATGATTTTTTGATTAAATAACACTAAATTTAATGAATATTTAACTAGAATTTGCTTATGAGAGCAAACAAAATATTATCCAATTTGACAACATGCCCGACCTTGTTAACGTTCTATTTGTCATAGCGAACCAGTGAACGGGCAAAATTACATAATAACTACACAAACAATAGCGTAATGTCTCAGTTTGAACGTTCTATATGCAGATATAAATCTAAATAGATGATGTATACACATTGTGATTAATCAAAATCATCCTGTTTCTATGCATTTATGGCCCGCAATGCCTCCTAGCCGTAGAAATAACCTTATATCACCGATTGTCATACAAATACACTGGGCGTCAAAAATAAGTAGTACAGTTTTAAAATTGCAATATCTCCTAAACTACAGAAGCTAGACCTTTGAAATAAAAAAAAGTTAAAAGACAATTTAATTTCATTTAATAAAAATTTCATGCATAATATCATTTTTAAAGATTGACTGAAAAAAACGTTAATAAACAAAAACACTATTTTTTTAAACTGTTAGCTTGTACTTTTGTTTTTTATTGTTTTCTTTATTGCTGATAAATCAATTGCAATTCAAAAGCAAATGTGTCTTCAGCTAGTAAACTTTACTAATCATGCCTCTTTCACCAGAAGAATGTGCAAGAATCATAACTTTACTCGAAGTAGGCATCAGTATGCGTCGTACTGCAAGAACGGTGGGTGTAACTCTAAGAACGATCCAGCAAGTAAAGCGAAGGTACGAAGAGACTGGAAACCATCTAAGGAGACCAATTAATGGCAGAGTAATGGCACCCAGGTGCATTAGTAGCCGAGAAGACCGCTTAATTGTCTCTACTGTGTTAAGAAATCGTCACCTTAATGCAGTTGAGGTCCAGCAACAGCTTCTTCAGACCCGAAGAGACTACGTTAGTGAGAGTACAGTGAGGAGAAGACTTGCTGAAGCTAACCTGAAGTCGTACAGGCCAGCAAATGGCCCCAAGCTTGAGACAGGGCAGTAGCAAGACTACGCTACGCCCGTCAACACGTACAATGGGGCGAAGAAGAATGGACAAGAGTTTTGTTCACAGATGAGTCTCGGTTTTCTTTATTCACTTCCAATGGAAGGCGGAGAGTATACAGGCGACCTGGTGAGCGATACATTCAAGGTTGCATCTCGGAAAGAGTTCAATACGGCGGGGGCTCTGTACACGTATGGGCTGGCATCTCTTCAGAGGGTCGCACAGAGCTAGTGGTCATAGAAAATGGCACTCTGACTGGTGAAAGATATGCATTAGAGATCCTTAACGAGTATGCAGGGCCATATTGAGTAAATATGAGTGATAGAGCGATACTAATGCATGATAACGCCCGGCCATACACCGCTCACCTCGTACAAGAGTACATTCAGGAGGTTGGCATCAGCTTCATGACTTGGTCATCAAGAAGCCCAGATCTTAACCCGATTGAACACGCCTGGGACGAGCTTGGGGGCTAGTCAGAAGACGCAGACCACCCCCCGCCAACCTCAGAGCCCTTAAACAGGCCTTGATAGAAGAATGAGTGAATATTCCCCAACACCGCCTCCAAAACTTAGTGTTCAGCATGCCAAATCGGCTCCAAGCTGTCATCAGAGCCCGAGGCGGCAACACCAAGTTACTAAAGTGGGAACAAGGCCCAAAACGTAAAAATTAAGTTCTTGATAGTTCCTTTAAAATGGTTAGCTTTTTAGTTTTTTCTTGATTTTTAGTGTAAAACTTTACTAATGCTAAATAAAATATTATTTTTAGAAAACTTTGTTAAATTTGCTATAAAATGTCTTTTATTTCAAAACTCTAACTTCTATAATTTAAGAGTAATTGCAATTTTAAAACTGTACTACTTATTTTTGACGCCCAGTGTAGTTCCTAACGCTAGGAAGCGGCGCGTTGGTGGGAACGGACATTAGTTAGCGTTTATTATGAAAGTTAAAACGCCAAGTTGTAATGTAACATGACGTATTGAGCAGTAAACTTTCCGCAAAAGTTAGCATTCCTATTATTGACACTTGCACTTATGGTGTCATGTCACGATGTCACAGCAGTTAGGAAAGAAAGTGACACATTATACACGCCAGGTTTTCATACAGATGGGGGAAACGGCATCTATTTCTATTTAAATCTGTTAATGTCTCAGCTTGAACGTTCTACATACATAAATAGCAATTATCGCGCACTCAAGATGTCGGCCTTGCTACGCGATATTATTATCTATCGGCAAGCACTCGTTAGAATTAATTAAATGGATTTCCGTTACAGAGATCTAATAATTCTTGATTCATTACGCGTACTGTGTTTAATGATAGAAAATCAATTATCAGGATAACAGATAGAATAGGATTAGACATTTTCCGATTCATTATACTGTTTGTTTTTTTGCGAGGTCCATTCGGTTCAGTGTCGACACTATCTTTATTACAGATGTGCAGGATAGAGATAGTCATAAGTCTGATCAGGAGTTCAGGATCTCATTGTATTGAACGGTACTTGTAAAACAGACAACAAACCATGAGCCTGGCATGTCGTAATCGTCTCGATGACCTTGCGTCCGAGTTACAGTCAGCGCATGAGTATGACTGCATATACTATTGCTAGAACCAGTACTGGTCACATCATACAAAAATACATCTTCATACAAATCATATTCAAACCCATTATAGTGCCAGACCAGAACACAATAGATTAATGCGCATTTTTCGCATTCACTCGTAATTTTAAAATTAAAAAAAATATTCTCTATTTTTCTATTTCATTTATTTACATCTAAGCCTCGTTTGGAGACGTGCAAGAACATTGTCAGCGGTGATTAATCACTATCTGGAAGCCCACTAGTTTGCTTACCGATTTAATTAATGAATCAAGATTAAATTTTTGTTCTATTTGTTAGAACAGAAATGTAGGCAGTGCTGTAATTCTAAGCAGGGTAAAACTTTCATCGTCTATAATGTCTATATTTGTAAATTTGCAAAGGCAAACTTTGCAAAAATTTAACTTTTCAAGTGGATCGAAGCCAGGAGTGGGCGCAGCGTCCATTTGAATTACGCCCCGCCTTTTGTACTCGACTTCATTTAGCGAACTTAAAGGGAGGTTTCTTTTATTTTACCCGAGCAAAGAAGTTAAGAGATGCATTGTTGAATCCGTAACAAATTGCACACCGTGATTACGTTAAGAACTTCCACGGCTCAGATTGGAATTTAACAGTTACCTCCTTTTCCTGCAGTGGATTCAAAACTACTGAAAGGACGCACTGAAACGGAAAGAGGGGTTAGCTAATTACATTTTTGCTGCCTGTTTTCAAAATAAACAATTTCCGTGGTTTCTTTTTTCTTTTCTTTTATTCTACATAGATTAACATTTGGAATACCTTTTATTGTTTTAACTAATTACCTAGCTAGCTAGTCTATTACATCATCATCAACAATATTATTGAGTTCATGATATATTAAATTTATTGCTGTCACTGTCAAACTTAAGATATAAAGAGATATCATGATATTAAAATTAAATAGCGACAACCTTCCCTAAGAATTTAACTATCGAAAGTAAAAATATATTTTTTAAATCCGACCGAAAGGTATACGGAGTTTTAGTTATCTCTTAATTTTTTTAGAGTAGTCTAAAATGGGGGTAAGCAAGAATTATAACTTGACTGACGTTAACATTCAAAAGGTTAAATTTCGCATCCTCTCAAGATATAATATAAAATAAACATTAAATCTTTCTAGGATACTAAATGAGCCGCACCTGCTTTGTATACGAAATGATAAACATTAATATCTGCAAGATTTATACACCGCCCGCGACTTGCATGAAAATTTTTAGGTTGGCCATTTTCTTTTTTGTGGATAAAGTTGCCTCCGGCCTTCTTGTAAACAGCCTGTATGTGCCAGTGCTGAGTGGCAACAAGTGTTCTATGTAAACATTCGCGGAGGGTAAACTCCGTGGAGTATTTGCTTTTCAAAATCTTTAACGTCTTTACTGAAATGAGATCAGTGGTATTCTTTGGACTTTAGACGTTTATCTATTGAATTATTATTGTATACAAATAAAAAAGTATAATGCCTGATTCTCTACATGTGGAACGCCTTACCGTGAAATAAACTGTCAGCTTTTTGACGATCTTTTTTTTGCCAGCTTTTTAATCTATATATATAAAAGGAGAAGCTGACTGACTGACTGACATATCAACGCAGGGCCTAAACTATAAGGGTTAGAAACTTGAAATTTTGCACAGGGGTTCTTTTTATAACGTAGGGCACTAAGAAAGGATTTTTCAAAATTCCCACGGGAAAGCGAGATATACGCAAACGAAGTTGCGAGGGATTTACTAGTATGTAATAAATAAGCTAACCGCAACCTTATTAGGAAGTGGTGAAAAAATTACCGTTTTGTTAAACAAAATTAGAAGCCTAATTCCGTAGTACCTTTTATTTCTATCCTTTTATGTACCTACTTTTAGATTTAAATTTTTCAACAAATAGCGCCTATTAACGTGGGTTCAAATCCTATCTGGGGCGCCCCAGATGAAAATGTGAAAATATTTCTTTTAAATAATTTTCTAAATAGAATGGTAGTTTAACCGAATCCTTACTAATATTATAAATGAGAAAGTGAGTTTGTTTGTTTGTTTGACTAATCCACCGATCATTATGAAAATTTGTCTACATAATAATATTGTCAAGGGTACAGAGCCCAACATAGGCTACTTTTTATCCCGTGAAAGTATGTCATTCCAATGGGCAAATATGTTTTCTATTATAGAAGGCGCTGGCAAATTAACGCGAGCGAAGCCGCAGGCAAAAGCTAGTCAACTATAAAAACAAATAAATAGCTTATTATTAGGGTGATCAATTTAACTAAGTTTATCAATAATGGAAAGCATAATTTATAATTTTCAAAGTAAGTTTTAGTAATGAATACGTAGTGGAATGTTAATAGTGTTAATACACAATATATTCATGTTTAAAAAAACTTTATTTAAAACACGTATTTTCTAATATATTTGCCTAAATAAACAACGATTATGATACGAAATATCCAATTAAAATACCAATAGGTAATTAATGAAGCGATAATGAAAAGTTAATTTTACAAATTTTACCTTATATCGCAATTGGAACGGATTTCAAGTTTAATTTCATGTTTATTTATTTTCAAAAAATCTAATTAATTTATAGGTAAATGAAACACAATGACGTCATCATACCACCCCACGTGTACGACATGGGGTCCTTCAAGCGGAACGTGAAGGAAGAGGCACCTTTTAGGGCGGCATAGTAGAAGCGACGAGACCCCATAAAATGTCTCGTCGCTCCTATTTCTAGACCCAAGTGGCCTGCGGCCTATCTGGCAGGCGCTGGCGTCACATGCCGTGTTCCAATAAAAAAAATACAATATAAAGAATGTCGAGAAAATAAGCTAAATTTCTTTTATTCATTGATGATTAAACTCCAATAACATGTTTCGATTATTATATCAAGAAGAAATCGTTTCAGACACTCGACTATTGGGTATGTTCTTATGAATTTCAATACTAGATATTCGCGATGAACGTTACGCAAAAAAATGTACGTGTGCGTAGCGCATTAGGGCAAGAAAGGGTTCCGCGAGGGAGTCGGCACCGTCACGAAGTCTGCCCGAGGCAATTTGGTACCAAATGTCGTTCGCTACGTGCGCCACAAATAAAGAGGATGGGATAAAGCCCCTGTATTACATTAGGAACTGTTAGGTTAGAAATGTTAGGATACAACGTATGTGTTTCTTTTGCTTATAAAATTCGGGTGTAATTGAGTTATAGCGTCTGATTTATGACATCTATAAGCTCGTTTTGTTTTGTCAACAACTTGTTGAGACGCCGCCGTTAACGTAATAATTTATATGGAACTGTCGACAATGAATTACATTCTTCTAATAAATGGTGAATAGTTCTGAATTCAATCACGATCACTGTATTTATTAGACTTGATATATTGCTAAAAGATTTCACATCCCTAACGAAAAGAAATCGCCACCACCATTAATTTTCTTTCCAATATCTCCGTTAGCCCTCCCTTCACTGCTTACTTAATTTTTGTAAGTGCGCATCTATTTTTCACCCTTGGCCCTGACGTTCCGCATTCGAACCCACCCTAAGATTTACGCGTTCGACGCGACCAATAAGCGGGCAGGCGACGACACAACTCACTACGAGTATTCTAAAAAAATATATCTGAATCCAGTGAAAAATTATTCACCACCCGTCGCTTGGGAAGTTATATTTCAGTCATCATTGTGTATCGAACACGACAGGAAAGATAACTTGTTTAAAAGGTACCTAAGCGATTATGCTCAATGATATTTGTACGTTCAACGAATACTTGAGATATATTTTCATCGCTAACATAAAATTTCTTCCGACAGTTTAAACGACAAATACAGCTTGGCGTCAGAATCTCATTTCACAAAATGATTTGCGCTTTTAATCTAAAAGCTATTGCACAAACCGAACAGTAAATTTTGCAATGAAGTCTTACGTTGCAATAGTAAAATTGAATTTACAATCGGATATAACGTTTGGTCACACCTCTACAAAATAAAGGCGTGTACAAATATGTTGGAATTTTTTTATGGCATGAGCCAAGCAACCAGCTAATGAAAAGTGTTTACTGCTGACTATGGACATCACTAACACCAGTGGCACTATCAATGAGTTGTTCGCTGCAACGAAGGAACTAGGTAGAAAAGGAATTATTCCGAATCTCTTACTCATCAAACGAAACACAACGCTGCTTTTCATTGATGTTTTGTAAAAGGATGGTACTTGTACTAAACGTACCCGTGACCCATTTTATAAATGCTCTAATACTCCAACAATATGAATTTTATCTTGAAACATTCGCCAAAATAAACACGTGTGTACATCTCCTGATGTAAGAATTTTGAGTCGGAGTGATCGTAAAACACATTAGCACGTATTCGGGGTTCACACACGCCGGAAGACCAGCTATATTGGGGTAAAAGGGAAAATGCATTGGCTTTTTGTAATGTGGCAATAACCTGAGGATTAGGGCCGGCGGAGTCGGGACGGCGCGCGAATATTCCACCATTTTCTGCTTCACACACTTTAACTGCACCCCGATATGCTTACCACAGCAAATCTTTAACGTTAGGGTCGGCATCCTAGACATTTGCTTGCGTAATATAAAGTTTATATTCTTCAGGAAATTGGTTTATTTTAACATCCTTATCCTCCACTGCATAATTTTCTAATAATCTTACCTTTCTTTAATGAACAGAAGCTAATAAGTTGTCTAGAAGATCTTTATAACACATTATTAACGACGCTTTACGCGCACATAAACTCATTTGTTTTTACAACCGACTACGTTTCGACAGAGTTGCATCTGCCGTGGTCACGGGGAGATAGGAGTACTGGAGTGGAGTGCATAGGTTGATGACAATAAAACGATGTTGAAATACCCACTTTATATAAAGTATCCGCATTAACCGTAGACTTTACACAGCGATGTTTAATGTTTGTCTCTAAATTCATAATGTTATTTTATGATATTTTTACGCAATCAAGTTCCATATAGACTTTTTTCACAAATGAACCTATACCTATTGAAATATCATTCATTTGGTTCTCAGACGTTTACCGAACGCCGCGAGAACCCCTTTATGCTTTTTATGAGCTTGATAATTTTCTGTGATAAAAAGTATTTTTGGGTACAATATATACACAAACAGTAGTGTATATAATCATACAAATGCAACAAAGGTGTAGCGCGCTGCACAAAACCACTGTTACAATTTTGCCACATAGGATGCCAATGTCTGTACTGTTGTGGTAAACACAAACAGAATGAAACAGTTGTATGATGATGTCCTACTGCGTTCATTATGTTTCGGACCACAAATATAAGCCATCTTGCGGAGTTGCATTGGAATGCCGTCTGCAAACGCCACACCCGTAATGAGGCCGCCGCAGCATCCTTGAAAGGCCGCATTCCTCGTCTATTTACGGTCTAAGCCCTCATTCTGATTGCATGAATGTTTTATAAAACTAATCAATTACCTAAGTTTCAACACGTAAAGTGTGAGCAACAACAAGTGTATTGATTGATCGGCAACACCTGATCCAACACTAAACTGCTTTAATAGGAAAGTTTTAGTTCAAGTTGCAAGGTAGAAGTTTGTTGTGGTTTTTGGTCAGCTATTGTGTTTATAGTAGATTTGAAAATACGCCAAGTAATCAACAATCATGAAACAGCCCGTTAATGCTCCTGGTATTACAAACGTCAGTTGACACTAATTTGCGGAAAACAATCGTATTAAATGTAACTAAAAATGTACGTAGATTTGATTACAGTTTTACATAGATTATTTTTGTTTGTTACAGAACATCCTGGATAAATTCAATCCAGGCGCCCGGCAGATGATCACAGCGGGCAAGGCATATTTGAAAGCTTTACATGGTGAGTTACTAAAACAATTATACTAGACTACTAGTTCATAATTCCCTTTAATACAATGTAAGCTAACAAAGTTTGTTACTATCCCATTACAGAGACTATTTTGGAACTAGCAGAGTAATTTAGTAAGCAAGTAAACTTGACAGTCTAAACGTTCTTTGTTTAGAATTTAATCGTCAAGGTCTAGGGATGAAAACATGAAAGTGAAACTTCATTACAAGACAATATTAATAAATCTGAGTGACTCGTACTCAGTGAAACGTATACAATTAATTTATGTGGTGTAAGCCAAATGGGCGCATCTATATGCAAAACCTCAATGTTCCGCGCTTGCTTGGCTACGTAACTGGGGCGTAGTTTGTGCCAAATTGTCTCTCTGTTGGCTTATCTACACAGTTATGCCCAAAGCTGTAGTAGCAATAAACTTACTCCAACGATGTATGGCCCTTGGAGCTTGTTCCTTTATTTTGAGGCTTGTTTGTACTTAATATACCGTTTTAATGGCTACAATTAATATAGACCCTTTCTTTAATTGGCCTCTGTAGGTTTTAAGTTAAATATAATTACGAGTATAGTTTAATGGCCTATAATAGTGTGTAACTCCCTATATGAATTTTTATTATGTTATTTTTATAGCTCATCATCATAGTGCTATCTCATTTTCCTTACCAACGTACCTATACAAGATAAATAATTATATAGTGTGAAATATAGTTTAGATTAGCTTAAATGTCAAAATAATTATTCCAATTAATTTGGTACCGTCCCTGCCAAATAAGACTAGGAACGAAAAGAAAAAAACTGTCAAATTATATGGCAAAAAATATTTTAATTGCTCTACTTTTTTTACTAGTCACTTTGGCATTTATTGTCCTCATAACTATTTTTCTTTGGAACAGATACTACGTTCTATCCTAACAATTTGAACTAGAGCGAACTATTTAACTAAAATAAAATAAAATCAAGCAACAAAATTACTTTACTTTAATCAACATAAATGATATGCATCTAAGTTCATTATTATCACACTAAAGTTGTTAATGTAAGTTAAGATTTATGTAAATTATCTTTTAAAGGTCGTAATTTCTTTAGAGATCGTCGAAACTTCTCCAAATACTATTTAAGGTAATCGAGTTGATTTAACGTTCGTATAATAATCATTATTTTAAAAGCCCCTCCGGACGCTCTCTACATTTTTTATAACGCTTTATAGATTCTTGAAACTCCAAAGACATTTTTTTTAAAGAAATCTGCCCTGAATATTTTACATTAATTTATACGAAAAGTTCGCCTCGCAAATTCAGCGTAATTACCTTATCTGACTTCTAATACGATAAAGGAATGTTGCTTGTACTAAACTTGGTTTCTAATCGAATTTTAAATACACATTATCCGGCCTTTTTGGTAGGGTACCACATTGACCAAGGTTTTATAAAAGTTGTTTTAGAACTATAAAAAAACTTAGTTTTTTTCTGAATTTTAGATTAACTAATTAAAGTTAATAAGTAGTTTAAAAACCTAGATAATTTAAATTTCTTTAATTCAAAAGTTACTTTTTTACTGCATTTTACAGGCAATAATTACAACACTAAACGTACGTTAGTACATTATTCTTCGCTTCATTCAACTACCAGTTATGAATATTTTTTTGTTTTCTTTAACAGGCGCAGCGGCAGCATCGCGTCTGTATGTCGATGCAGTGGGCAAGTTGGGCAGACAAGCTCAACAAGGCACTTGGGGTGGATGTGCTGATATCGGTAAATTTGTCATATTATAAAATTATTACGCTTTAAAATTTACTATTACTAACGCCTGTCAGGATGCAATGATTTCGAATCGAAATTAACGGAAAGTTAGTCGAGGGGGGCAGTCTTATTAATAGTAATTAACACAATATACAATAATCGCACTGTAAATAACTTGAGAAAACAATTGACAAACGTGCGTAAAATCTAAAACAATTGACATACTACATGCAGAAAAAAATCAATTTGTTTGGAAGTATAATGAAAGCAATCAGTTCCTCTGTCCATATAGTTGATAAATATAAATGAGAAAAAATGCTGATGCTTATAAACATTTTTGTGGTTTTCTTATAGGAACAGCGCTTATGAAGGTGGTGGAAGTATATCGAGAGATTCAGGATCAGCAAATGAACATAGTAAGTTCTGGGGTTTTTCAAACATTTAATCGTATTATTAGAATCCACTTAAAATACAAAATATTTACGAAATAAAGTTATTAATATCGTAAAAACAAATTATAAAATCATCTCCGCTGTCGAAGAGAAAGTGATCTTTTTTAATATAAAATCAGCTTCAATTTCAATTATGTCCTCGGCGACGGGTGTAGATGTTTAATTTTGTTTGTTTTCCGCAGCTGAAGGCGTTCTACGTAGATTTGTTGGTTCCCTTGGAAACAAATCTAGAGAAAGACACAAAAGTAGTACAGGTCAGTCAATAAGATTTCCCTTTCATAATCTTTTATGTGAATAGCGCCGTGTTCCGGAATTGTTTACCGGAATAAATAGGGCCGGAGTTCAAATAAGCTTAGTATCTCGAAAGATAAGAATTTCTATTAAAAAAGTTTTGGTCGAGTGAACGACCCTTCCGTATTTTTGTACCAGTCGTGTTGTCCTGTTGAGGGACAGACGATACAACCTAAATATTATTTAATATAAGCTTCTGACTTATAAATAGAATACAATGTTCAATAAATAGAAGCTAAGAACAATAAAAAAATATTATCTTATGATTTATTAATATTGTAATGTAATATTTCTTCCTGCTGTTGTGTATTATTAATTCTTTAAATATCTTTTAATTAGTTTACTTCCTTCATATTTACACTTTTTTAGCTGTTTATGTAAAATATTTTAAAATACTTTTTTTCTATAGTCTGAACAAAAGAGATTCTTACAACAACACAAGCTGCGCTCAGAGAGCTACAGTAAAGCCGCAGCTACTATCAAGAAGCAAAGGAAGAAGAAAACCAACGTGACCAAAGTAGGTTCTGCTATGGACAAAGAGATGAAGGTACATTTCACGTAAATTGTCTAACTAACACAAAAATAATAGATATATCAAGAAACTAAACATAACCATTATAAAAAAATATGGTTAAGTTTACAAAGAAACTTGACAAACTTAAAAATTAATTCAGTAAAACTTAACTAATATTAAAAAATATACGGTTACTTACTACTCCGTGTAATATTTAAATTCCTATTTTCTTGTAGAGCATCCAAAATGCTAGCAGCCTGGCTTCGTTGAATAGCAATGGAAATACGTCGAGTAGTGCTAGTTATGTTGACCAAAGAAATAATAGAAAAATATATGTCAATATTAGACTGATTTCTAGTAGAATATTTCGTCACAAAAGAAATCAATAAACATAGATATCGCCTTTTCTTTTTCTAGAAGTAAGGGATAGTATCAGTGAAGCATCCATGCAAATAATTCTGTACAAAATATCTATGTAATAATCTCTACGTTATCTTAAATGATTCCTTAGAATGTGGTCGAGCTGGTTTTACGACATAGTCGTTTATCTACGTTTTGTCTTAATCAGAATTTAGATGCGTTATTTAGTTTATTTGATCAGATAAGAAAAGAACTTCTACTACTTCTATTTAAAAGACTGGCAACATAGGCTGGCGGTGATCAATCACTATCAGGTGACATCCAGGATAATTTCCCGCATCCTAATCCTAATTCTAACTAATATTATAAATGAGAAAGTGAGTTTGTTTGTTTGTTATTCCTTCACGGCTTGACTAAGCAGCCGATCTTTATGAAAATTTGTACACATATTTTCAGGGGTACAGAGCCCAACATAGGCTACTTTTTATCCCGTGACAGTATGTCATTTCAATGGGAAAATGTTTTTACTAATTGTAGTATTTTAATTGCGAATTACAGCGCCATCTATTAAGATGGCGCTGTAATTCGCATTGCCGGCCAACAGATGGCGGGTTGTTTTGTTGTTATCATAAAATTAAACGCGAGTGAAGCCGCGGGGAAAAGCTAGTCTTACATAAAAAAAACAATCTGTGTAAGAATAGTATCTGAGAATTTATTGTCCCTTTTTAATGTAGTAGTTATCCAACTTTGAAAAAATTGCCTCCAAGACTAAAATAAAGGATTGCCTCGTTGATAAATTATGGCAATTCTAGATATCTTCAGGCGCTCGCTTAAGTTCTAGGCTTTTGTTTTTTCACAGGCTTTTAAGACCTTATTGTGTTTTTGTTCCCAGAATATGCAAATATTAGAAGAGGAAAAAACTAAGTTGGACGCTTTTTGCGAGCAAAGCCTAAAAAATGTGAGTACAAAAACAGTTAAGATTTATAAAACCTTTTGGCCCCAAATGTTTTGAATGGTTAACATAAATAAATTATAATATTATGAGGTTTGTATTATACATTTTCAATTAAGTGCCATAACATATTTCTTTAGTAATATTCTTTTTTGCCTCAAAACATTTTAGCTTATTAAAATATGAAAGAGTAAACATACCTCTATCATAAATGGAATACAATCTTTATATGTATAATGTTGTAATAAAGGCTATATTCATATTTAATTATAAACAAGGAGTATTCACATAATGTATTAACTAGCTGATTTTAATTCGGATATTTGTTTTCCAAATAGTATATTTAAAAATAAATTTAATAATAGAGAAAACGTAGAGAGGATTGAGACAACTAGGTACATCCAAAACTCTACTGAGATGATAAATAAAACATAATGATAAAAGTATTAAAAAAAACTAAATAATGTTTTTTTTTTAAGGCAATGACACAAGAGCGTCGTCGCTACGGATTTGTGCTCGAACGACAATGCTCATTGGCTAAGCACTGGTTGGCCTACCACGCAGCGGGGGCTGCTTCATACAACGCCGGCCTGGAGGAGTGGCTTGAGGTGTCCAGGACCAGGGAGTTCCTCCCTCCTAATGTTGAAGCCATGTTCGTAAGCAGAATGAGGGTAAGTTGTTGATTTTCATAATATTTAATTAGTAGAGTAGTTTTGTTCGTTGGGAACTTCAAAAATATCTTAAAATAATTGTAAAATTTTTGATTACTTATTATATTATGTATGTATAGAAATTTAAAGCGAATAAATTTATTTATTGAGTAATTTACATAAAGAACGACACGTTCCACGACTTTTTTAAAGACTTTTTGATAGGAGTCCAATCTTGGGGTACCCATCACCACAAGGTGGATTGCAGTAAAACTTATTTAGGTTTTCAAGAAATAGAAATAGTGAAAGTGCCTAGTAGGTATACTACAGCGATAAATAATATCGGAATGGAAATCGTTCATCAACTTACTTTTCACGATCCAAAAAAAGCGAACGTGATACCATTACAACGTTTATTACGATAAAACCACCGCTTGAGCATTATTTATTTCACGACATCTCTCTATATGATCCATTTAAATGATGTATCGTACAAAAATGACCCATGAATCCAGATAAATATGATATCGATAGCAAATTGCACGAAGCAAATATCCATTGAGAACACCCAACGGTTATATTGCTGTACTGCAACCGATTGTGAATCAATTTTATTCATGAATTATTATATTCTGAATATATTTTATGGATAGATCCTTTCTAGAAAAATATATTAGCTTTGTTGTTCTTCTTTGTGGGAAAGATTTAGTTCAGTACTTTTTAATAGAGGTACAAGTTAGCGAATCTGCTAATAGATAGCTGCTGTTTAGTTACACCCACGAAAAATAGTGGATACACTGCGCACTTTCAATTAGAACAGACGAATGTATGACGACTAATGTAATTGAAGAAGACGAATGTAATTGATCAAAATTTCTGCAAACATATTGGTAATTAATATTTTTTCCCAACAGCAAGTATCATTTTGGGCTGATGAAGAAGTATATGCCAGCCCCCGAGCTGGAGACGACGATGACAGAGCCTCAGTTGGTTCAGCTTTAAGGAAAACACGATCAGTGGATGCTTCTTGTCTTGATGTGAGGTCTATTGGTGATCTAGGATCGCCTGGTCCAGGGCTGTCCCGAGCTAAATCAGATTTTAATCTGCAAGCCAGCTTACATACTGGTGAACAAGGTACGTTAAAATTATTCTATGACATCAAGTTCTTTTCTTTTTTTGATAATTTTTACGCATTAACCACTTAGTATTGGACATAATTGTTACTAACTCTACACAATGTGAAAGCAAATAAATAATACAAGATCTATTGATATCTTATGAACTAATCGATTTCTAATTTCATACCATTCTTGTTGTAGATAATGACGTTCGCGCTGCCACACGTCCATCGTCTCTCGCTCCACCATCTTGCACATCTCGTGATCCGCCATTAGCGCGAGCATTGTATGCATACGCTGCCGCTGGTGATAACCAGCTAAGCTTCCAACAAGGAGATGTTTTGGCTTTACTGGGTGAAAGAACTAAGGGATGGCAATACGGCGAGAATCTTCGTACACACCATGCTGGCTGGTTCCCTCTAGCATATACCGAGCCTATTGCTAATGATGATATTTCGTAAGTATATTTCAATATTCAATATAAAATATTTATTTTTAAATACAGCCTCAATATCTATATTTCCTAAAGACGAGTTTCTTTCAATAAAGATTGGTCATGGCAAAATATTAATTATACTAAATAAAAATCGTATATTTAAAAAATATTTTATTTAAGTATGTCTTGTCGTTTAAAAAGCATGAGTTTGATGATAGTTTCCCGTTTAAATATTATTTCATTAATCCCTTATGGCTGTGCCGTAACAATTTAAAGTTGATAGTTTAATTAAAGTTTGTATGTACGTAACGTAGTTTAAATAATTTTCATGAAAAATCATAATCTACTCCATATTTATGAATAGATTTTATATTAGAATTTCCTCTCTCTTTTCATTTCTCTTTAACATTTTCTTTGTTGTACTAATCCAAGCAAAAGACGATGACGAATTAATGATTTTATAAGAATAATCCCAATAAATGTACTATTCAGATGTTTATTATAGACTGATTATTTTAATGCTGCTTAATATTCATTGATCATACAGTAAATAAACAAAGCTTGTTGAAATACAAATTTATTGAGATAATAAACAGGTACGATATTTACCTAATAAATCTGTATAAACGAAGTAAATTATGTTGTTAGTATTAACTTTTAATCAGGTGACACCTACGTTTGCGATACGCAAATATCACCATGAAATATCTGCAATGAAATTACGGAACATAAAAACATATTTTAAATATTTCGGAACTATCCAACTATATTTGTATAACTAGTAGCTGTAATTCAATTGGACTTATGTTTAATTGAGCTAGTGGGATTAAAGGAGATGGGATTGAGGTTCTATTAACAATGGAGACCACAAATTGAAAATAAGCAGTAAAACAAAATTTTTATATTTTTATATATCTTTACCATTTTCTCTGCCCTCAGTGCCAGCTCACCAGCACGTTGGAGCTGTGCTCAGACCCCAAGTGAAGCTCCTCCGCCAGCACCGATAGCTCATGCTCAAACAACACCCAGTACTCCATCGGTGCACACGCATCATCCACCAGCTCGTATGTTCGGAGACACCGTGACTGCTCATCACGTTAATAAGGTAATACCCACACCATGTTTTTTCCAAATTGAAAAATAACTTTTATGGAACATAGTTCAGATGCCAGAATGACGTCGCACATCGTCTGAAATAAACGATAAATGATGCCCCAGAAACTTTTTTAATAAGCATTCTGTTAAAAATAGTCAATATTTTATCCAATTTTTGTTTAACAGGGACGTCTTGGAAGTAGCTCTCCTGGTCTACCACCTACCCTACCAGCTCCATCTCCAAGCGCTCTTAGTTCATCAGCAAGCGCTACCTTCCATGCATCCACTCCATCATCTGCTGCCGCATCAGCCATCAAAAATTCCACATCTGCTGCCAGCTTTACTACTCATGCTGTTATCGAAACAAGGAGCTTTGGCCCACAAACATTGCCTATGCGTTCCCAGGTGACTTATTTTTAATAACTTAACTTTTGTTACTATTTAATTTCTACAAAATAATTTTCCTTGGTTATTATATGTATTTTATGTAACTATTAAATTAGTAACTCAAATTATTATATGTACTTTAGGTGGCGCAAAACAAAGCTGGTCCTGCTAAAACTGTGGTGACAGCCGTAGGTGCTGTTGGTAATGTCTCACTGCACAGCTCCAATGATTCAGGCTTCTCCAATGAGCCTCCCCCTCAGCCTGATGTTGACTACAGCGACGAAGAGGCTCAACGGCTTAGAGTACCGATCAGGTATAAAAAGAATCTAAAACATTAAATTGCTTACATGTATTTCATTTTTTGTAGATTACCTATCTGCTTATTTTCTGTAATTCATTAGATTAGTTTTGTAATAATGCTAGTTTTATTTACTTTGCAATTTCTTTTTTCTTTAGTAAAACTATGAACGACCATAAAAACTACTTACTCAAAACTCAAAGCTTGAAACGAGGTCCGAAACCAATCAACACTAATGGATACCTTACTGATGATCAGCAATTAATGTTACGAAACATGCTTGATATGGAAGATTCCCAGAAAGTAAAGAGAACTAAATCTTTTTGGAAATTTGGACGTACAACTTCCGAAGAAATAATGGAAGGAATGTCACTTTGGCAGCATCGGGATATTGTTGACACTGTACCTGAGTATAAGAAGAAATTATTTGTGAAAATAAAAAAGGAACTAAGACCGGCACCGGATATACCTGACGTAAAAAAGCAATCAAGCCCTGAAAAAAGTCCTACCCCTGACAACGTACAAATGCGCCCTAAGGAAACAATTGACAGAAAAGAATTTAAAGTACCCAATGGTATCAGACAAGCTAAAAGTTTGGGTTCGATACAGAATGATGAACAAATAGAGAAAGGAAGAAAAGGAAGTGATCCTTATCAACCAGGTCAAACAATGAACAAAAAGAGCATGTCTGAGAAGTCTATTGTGGAAGAAAAACATGAGGAATTCATTCCTCGTAATGAGTCCAGACATTCTGACTTGACAAACACAAGTACCATCAAAACTAATTTTGAAAACAGTTTTTACAACGATGAAAATGGAGACGGATTTGTAATGAAAACTGTCAAGCGTCGAGAAATATTGCAAAGATATGATAATGACAGCAGTTCTGAAGTCAATTCTGTTGCATCCAGCACTGACCCTTATGATTGTATTATAGTGGATGATCATATGACATCAAAGAAACAACAGGAGCTTGACCGACGTCGTCAAGCACAAATGATGGATGAAGAGGTGAAAAGGCGTAAAGAAAATGCATACATGCCCGAATTTGAGGAAATAGAAGTGACTCCGATAAAACCACATATCCGGGCTACTTTATCTTCGGAGAAAGTAAAAAAACTATCTCACGAACGTTCTCCACCTAAGATGGAATTTAAAACGTTCAAAGATAATTCGAAAGAAATACAAACATTTTCGGCGTCGTCTGAAACATTGAAATATAAAGACAGCGAACCGCACACAGATCGCTACGGTATACCAACAGAGCGCAACAACAATGAAATTCGAAATGAAGATACCTACAATGGCCATGACGAAGGAACATTGAAGTATAAAAAACGTTCAAGCAAAGAAGAGAAACCCCGTCCAACACAAAACAATTTCGAGAATGGTAAGCCTTCCAAAAAAGATTATCCTCAAGCAGAGGCAAGAACACCAAAGAAGGATAATATCAGGCCATATGAGAACAGAGAACCAAGGATTGACTATTCATTAGATAGACGACATCTAAGAAAAGATAAAACTGATCCCAGAGCCAAAAACCGAGTGAATAGAAGTTATGATGATAGTTCTTTGCCATATAATGGACGGCGTGATGAACGATTTTACGAGTCTAACATATCATACTTCAGTGACCAGGAGCGAAGGGTGTCACGTTATGATTACGAAACAGATTCTAAGAAAGCAGAAAAATCTAAAATACGTCAAGAGGAAGCGAAACTAGAAGCTAGACGGTTTATAGACCGTCGGAGTGAAGGACCATACAGTGAATCTGATGATCAGAAGTTCAATGAAGCTTTGAAACAGCAACGGCCACAGTTATTACCGCGTACAAAATTGCTCAAGAGGACAGCTGATGGAAATGAACTACCTGAAGAGGGTCACACGTTTGGACCCTGGTATGATCTGTGGGGTCGGGAGACTGCTGTCTACAAATAAGGTGCTAAAGGTTTGTTATGCTATGTTTTGTTCCTTTTATTATTCTCTTTATTTGCACTTTGTAGCCGTCTATTTCTACCTACATTATTGAGATAAAATTTTTTTCAAAGTTCTATTAGATAATCATTTTAGTTGATTTACGAATCAAATTTAACTTGTTTTACGAATCAGATGTTGTCAAATTATTATAAATCTTGTTAATTCATAGTAAACAGACCTATGGAAAATCTACTTTCTATTCTTTATTACAGTATGAATTAATAGTTGTTTTTTTATACAGGCCACAACAATTTGCGACGGTGAAGCTACGAAAAGCACTAACCAACGATCGATCATCGCCAGCCATCGAATAATGTCTATATAATTTTGTTAATTAATATTAAATGTAAATTAGAAACACCATGTATTTTGTACAGTTAAATATTCATAGTTTAACAAAGAATATATCACAATTTTTACAATAATCAAAAGGATGTTTTAATTACAACCTTATTAGATAAGATACCTAGGTCAAATAAAGTTACAAAGAATAGCCATTTTTATATGAAATGAAAATGTTTATTCATGAGACTAGGGCTTCATAGGCACTGCCTCTAGCTATAATGTAATATAAATAAATATAAAATTAATGTCCAATAAACTATCACCATTTCGTAAACAAGCAAAATGGCCACCGCTAAAAGAAAATCACGAATAACGTAAGTACTTATGAAAATAATTTCTAAAAGTGTGATTTTAAACTTTTAACCTTATTATACAAAAAAAAAAGATAGATAGGCCAGAAGAGAAACTAGCTAATCCGACTACTGGTAAATAAGGTTTAGATAGAAAATCGTGAAAGTATATTGATAAATGGGTAACCCCTCGCCTACACAATCAGAAACCCTTTTATGGTCTTTTAATATCCTATTAAACGTTTACGACGGTACGTTACGTTGGCACTAACTATATCTATAAATAGCACACATAGGGGATAATATGGAATTTATATTACATCAAATCTATATTAATCCTACTAATATATAAAGGTGAAAGTGTATGTTTGTTACTTCTTCACGCTCAAATGGCTGGGCCAATATTTATGATATTTGGTATGCAGGTAGCTGATACCTTGGATCAACACTTATGGTACTTTTTATCCCGAAAGGTTCGCGATTCCCGTAAGATTTGATCAAAAGCCTGATATAGATGGCGCTGCTATGCATAAAATTAAACGCGGGTAACACCGCGGGCAGAACCCTAATCATTAATATAAAAAATATAAAATTCTATCTACAATTAAATAATTCTAACAACACGATAATGAATTTAACAACACAGCGTAGAAGTGTAATTCCATCTGAGTAAACTACATAACAAGGGATGCAAGCTTTTCTAAGAACTAAGAGAATTGTATGTTATTTAATCCCTAAGCAACAGAATTCCTGGAAAGATAGTCTACCTAATGTATTGTAAGACTAATATTATAAAGAGGAAACATGTATTTTTGTTTGTAACGTTTAAACTCAAAAACGAATAGACTAATTTTAAAAATTCTTTTACCTTTGGGTACTATCCCCCCGGGTAACTGCTATACAATTTTTTTTTAAATTAGGGTTCCTTAGTATTATAACCCGTGCGAAGCCGGAGCGGTCTGCTCGTGTAAGATAAAGTAATTAACAAAATAAGTTAAATTATTTTTATTAAAATAAGTTATCATAATTATTTTGTAGCAAAGACAAGTGAATGTCGTATCCTCCAATTAGATTCATCATACAGACACCTGAAGCCTTAAGGCTTTAATTAAACTTAATTTTTAATTATTAATAACTTGGCAAGCTATTTGGCTAAAGAGAAGAAAAATAAGTTGAAACAAACTCAATGCCTTAAAATTTTAAATACTTTAATGAGTAGGTTTATGATTTCCGTCATTGCGTTAAATTATCAGATTTGTTTTGACCTAAAAACGAACCCAACGAAGAAATGTGATTATATAAACTGATGATTGAAAACCAGAACCTGAAACACGAATGACGAGAACCAATGTTTGGAACAAGCTCGCCATAATTTATAAGTTAAGTATTTATAAGTCTGCATAATTATTACTGACAACCAAGAATTTTCTAGTTCGACGTCATCGTCTGATGGTAAGTATATCAAAGTGGAGTGGCGTAACAATCAGCAGAATGAAGTAAATTAGATTATATTAACAGTGGAGAGAGAGAGAGTTAGACGACCTCCGTGGCGTAATGGTTACCATGCCAGACCGCCACCCAGGAGGTCCCGGGTTCGAATCCCGGTCGGGTCATGATGAAAAAGAACTTTTTCTGGTTGGCCTCGGGTCTTGGATGTTTATCTATATATATGTATTTGTCATAAAATATAATATCGTTGAGTTAGTATCCCATAACACAAGTTTCGAACTTACTTTGGGGCTAGCTCAATCTGTGTGAATTATCCCTATATATTTATATTTATTTATTTAGTGAACAGAAAATAGACTTCTATCTTATACACGCTACACACAATACATATACAGTAAGAGTTAGTAACAAACCAATAAAATCTAACAACAAAGGAAATTGTGAGATTTTCTTTATTTTGTGATCATTCTTGAAATTTCTAGGTATTCTTTGATGTTATCCAAGTCTTTGTGCAGTCATACGAAATGAAAACAAACTGATTTGGGTTGTACGACGTAGATCGACTTACAAGCTTAATTAAGAGAGGATTTTGTTGACATTTTTTGTTCTATAACCAACCGAAACAAATAGAATTTCGAGTAGATAATTAAATCTATTTACATTAGCATGTTTTTATTCACTTTAGAAATTTTAAAAGACTTTTTACGTATACTGACAATCATTCCTACTTTATTAGCACCTTATTGGAAAATAATTTATGGTTATACAAACACGCCATCCACAAGCTAAGAACAGTAGGTGATATTGGTAAGTAGTAAGTACTATTCCTAGCGACTCAACCTCCAGTGAAATTACATAAAATTATTAATTTAAAAAAACAATAAGCTCTTTGAACAGTTTGAACAAGAGAACATAATATTATCTATATTTATGGGACTACATATTATTTACTTTAAAAACGTTTTACTAATAAAAACGAAACTAACAGCTGAATATCGAATAAAACGAAATTACGAAGGTCGAACAGAGAAATCGAAGTCAATTGGTCCCATGCGAATATGTGGATGATTTATTGGGTTTCCGAATCCGGTTCGGCCGGAACTGATGGGACAGACGGAACATCCCCGTCGAATTGTTGTGCCCCTGAGGCGTGTCCAGTCACAAATTATTATTTATATTATTTATTTTCATTTTTAACGATTCTTACGACAAAATAATGCTTAGATTATACCTATCGCAAATGACGGCGAAAAAAGGTTAATTTTCTGTTTCTTTGTATTATAAACCCTTTGAACATCTATTATAAATTATTTATTTTAGCAAAAAGTGTGAGTAAATTATTTTTAAAGTTTAGGTTTTTTTTTAAACTTAAGTTTTTTTTTTAAATTTTTACTTACAAGAATTCGAAAAACGAATCTTTCGAGGTCTTCGTCCAACAGTAAGATGGCAAGGGCTTAGATGATGATGAACTGATTAATCTATAAAATGTAACACAATAAATTGTGAAAAACTTATTATAAATATTTACTTATTTTTATGTTCAGGTGTTTTTTTTTAATGTCATACGTCAGACAAACAGGCAAGCGGGCCACCTGATGGAAAGTGGTCACCGCCGCCTATGGACATCAGCAATACCAGGGGCATTACCAATGCGTTGCCCACCTCTGATATAATATGTTAGTACTAGTTTTCAATTCAATCGTATCTCAAAGTGTATAAAGAACAAAACAACGAAATGTGATATAAAACGTAGAAATTCACAATATCGCGCATAAACGCCTGTGTATTTGATACGACAAAAGTCCTGAGCTTAGATTTTTCTTTGTAAGCGAGTTGGTTATGCGCAAAAAGAACTGCAAACACGAGTAAGTATGTCGACCTCGGCTCAGAGCAAGAGCGTTTTATATCAAAAGGAACGCAATCCAGCCTAGACGACGAAATCTTTGCCAAGCTAAGTACACGTAACTGTACTATACGCCTGCAATGTGAAATTTAATAATATCTAGGTAAAGTCCTTTCATTATAGCGCTTTTGTTAAGCTCAAAGTAAGTTTCAAACGCCTTTGCATTTATGATATTAACCACGCTTCAATTAAAATTAGAAGTGGACTACATTAATAATACTCGTAATATTTACATAGTGAGTGTGTATTTAATAAATAAGTTTTAGTTTATCTTAATTAATGGCTTCTGTCGTGTCTTACTTAAGCGACACATAGACAATTTCGCCAATGTCAGGGGGGTCCCACTCCGCAGTTTAGGTACGATTGACCTTGGGACCGGCCCGGCCGGTTAATCTCAAGGCTACCACCACTCGGCTCTCGCTCGTGCCGCTAGCTAGACGCATCGCGCGGACTCGGCCGCAGCGCGTGTCGAGTAACTGACAAACTATACGAAAACTAGGTACTACTGTTGTGTGCAAAGTTGTTTAAACTTGCTACTATCATTGTTTACTTATACTTAAATACTTACCTACCTTTAGTAATACAGTAGTTTAGTACCTACCTATATATACCTATATTACTATTTATTAAATTAAGTGATACACATGTTATTTTTATCTATTATTTATTAAATAAGTAGGTACAATTTATATCGGCGAGTGAGAACACGTCCAAATCGAACGAATGCGCCGCTCGCTCGCCGCGCGCCCATTTTAACTAGGCATGCCGCGCGCGCGCGCGCTCGCAAGATAAGCTCCGCACGCGCGCGGCTCGCGCGCATTACCGACATCCATATACAGTAAGGAAGGCGCAGCAAACAGTTGCAGCAACTGCAATGCGCGCGGCGCGCGAGCTGCGCATTCGCCAGATTTGGACGCACCCTTATGCTCTTGCATCGAAACCGATTTCAATTTAGCGCTATCCAAGGGAATATCTAAATAAGATATTTAGTTATCTTCTTAGATTAAAGAAATAGGCACATACCTAACTGGTAATTAATATTCAGATTAAATTCTTTGCTAAAAGAAGACAACCCTAACGACGTCAGAAGAGGTAAGAAATACGCGATAGAATGAGAGGCAACTTCTAGGTGATTATAACTGTAGGTTGTGTGCGCTGTGCGAGCTGAATTGCACCTTATTGTATCGTAGCGAGAGTCCCTATTTCTTTAATTGATTTTGCGGAGTGAATCTTCTGTACGTAGTACCACAGATATTATAATACTTAACAGTAGTAGTACTATTATCTATTCTGTGCCAATGTCGAGTATTGCAAATACAATTGCAATTACAAATGAACACTTTTTAGCAAAAAAGTACCCTTTATAGAGGCAACGTGGTACGGTGAGGATCCGAGGTCGCCATCTTGACGACCTTCGTTGACAAGGCGGCGATCTCGAATCCCCTATACAAATAAATAAAATTAAATTAAAATCTATATATATAAAATGCTTTGTCCTGACTGACTGACTGACTGAGAATCAACGCACAGCCTAAACCGCTCATCGTAAAAATCTGAAACTTGGCAGGTGGAACTATTATAAGACGTAGGCGTCCGATAAGAAAGGATTTTTCGAAATTCGAACTCTAAGGGGGTAAAAAAGGGGGGTAAAGTTACTATGGGACAACTTGATTCCTTGGTCCAATCTACTTCAAATTTTGCATAAAAATTGTTTAAGAGAATTGATGGAAGACGTGATTCTTATTTTATTGAAATTCTTGAAAAATATGTATTTTGTGGGTAATTTTCTTCGATTTGATATCAATACTCATACTCAATTTTTTTCAATTACATTTCATTTTGACACATTCGTGAAGTGAAGTATGTCATCTGTCACGTAATATTTTTTTAAATTGTGAATATTCAAACAAAATGATTTCATAATGTCGTCGTAGGTCTTCGTACTATTTATTCTGTTTGTGATCTCGGAAAAACAGCTAAAATTCTAGCTATGTAAAAAGCGGACTGAATCATATTCATCGATAATAAACAGTAAGTAATTAAATATTACATTTTATAATATTTGACAGGGGTCAAGTTAAATTGGTCAATGGTTAAATGGCATATTGATATTGTCTCTTTCACACTTATAGGAAATATCATTACGTCGACTCGCTCTATTATTTCGTAGTGTTGTTTTATGGATGGTTGTAGGCTGAGGTTGTAGGTATTGAATTACCGATATACTTATACATTTTTTTTACGTGGTTTAAGTGGTTGGAAAACAAGCTCAGGAATATGGATCATTTGATATTAGGTGATTACCGCCGACTATGGAGCACATAGATTCTAGCGTCCCTAACCCGTTGCCGACCTATAACAGGAAAAAACAGGATATAGCGAGAAATAGTATAAGGAATGAGTTAGATTTTTTTCATACCACAAAGGGGACAAACAAAAATTTCGGATATTTCACTCCCCGAACGAAACGCATTGCTGCTTCACGTCAATATTCTGTATAAGGGTGGCTCTTCACCGGTCGAGCTAGCCTATTTCATAAACGCCCACTCCAAAGATTGTAATTAGAAGTATAAAAAAAGAAAAAAAAAATCTAAACATATGACAATTTTTTGGGTGTGTTCTGAAAAGTGTGGTGTTTGATGTAGGCAACCGATATGAAATTCCCACGGGAAAGCAGGATAAACGCACACGAAGTTGCGCGGGTTTCTCTAGTGACACATAAAATTACTGCTGTCACTGTCAAAATAAAGTGTAAAAGCGATAGTTTGAGACTTGAAAGTGGAATTAAGATTAAAATGCGTTTCTGCAAACTGGTGAAATAAACTCAATACCTATAGATAGACTAACACAGTATTGAGTTCATTTAGTCCGCTAATTTGCTTACTAATAGAAATGAAGCCTAGATACAATATGAATAAATATTTTCATTATATAAAATTATATCTAACTTACATACAATAATTGCTTGTTCCCAAGACACACAATAACCTATATTTTCCCTAGACACAAATTGTCAAATAATTGTGTTGAACGAAAAATGCTTCATCATTTTCCTTTGTCATAAAACAATTGTACAAATTGTAATAGAAATTCATTTCATAATGTTAACCGTCACCGAATCTATTGGTGTTCTATATTACCTATTGCTACTGAGAGCACAATTTTAACTTACTTTGAAGTCTTCCTTTGCCACCATAATGAAAACATTAAATAAATAAATGGGTATTATATAGGAACAAATCACTCAGATTGAGCTATCCCCAAAGTAAGTTCGAAACTGTGTTATGGGCAACTAACTAACTCAACGATACTATATTTTATAACAAATATATATATATAAACATCCAAGACCCAGGCCAATCAGAAAAGTTCGTTTTTCATCATGATCCGAACGGGATTCGAACCCGGGACCTCCTGGCGATCTGGCATGGTAACCATTACGCTACGGAGGTCGTCTCATGAACATTATGAAAATAGTAATTGAAATTGATAAAGCAATCCCAATAAGCCAATCTAGTGTTGATACGGACAGTATGATAATAAGTCGTAAAAATAATACACAACTTTAAGTACTTTTTTGTGCAAAAAAGAAATAAATAAATAAATCACTTTAATAGAAATAAAAAAGAAAAGTATGATTATTTCAATTAACGAAACTAAAGCAGAAATGGCAAAGCTACCTTTGGAGTTTTACTGTTAGGTATTTGCCAGGCGCTCGATAATATAATTCCCCAGACCGAAAGTTTATCCGTGTAATTCGTGAGCTATGACAAACAAACAGCACAACCGAGCGTCCCTGGCGACATAAAAATCAATTTGCAGTGCAAATCGAGCGAGCAGACCAATGCTTTCCAAGTCATCGGCTCCCTTAAGCGCCTTGGCCTGGAAAAATCCTCAATTTTGTAAAAAAAAATATGCAGCAACATTTTAAATGCATTTTAGTTTGAACGCGAATTGAAAACGAATAAAACCGGGATTTGATATAAACTTCGGTTCGGTTTGCAAATTGTACATATTCGAAATATCATGAATATGATATGATGGCTTTTGTATGATTGGATAACAAGCAGCTTGCATTTTTTGTGTGAAAATAAATCATAAATAGTTTACTCGAAAAAATCTCATTGTAAAATGTACTACTTACTTAACAGTAAAAGTACATTTATTATGTATTCCATGAAGAGAATCGAGCAATTCTTGTGGTAACCAACTCTATAAATAGGTCGTTTATAGAGTAGCTTATTTATTTAATATTTAAAACAGAATAATAATATGTACTATTAATGACGAGAAAATGTGCCCTACCATCTTTATTAAACGATTTCATTAAATTTCACGATTTCATTTTCTTTCATTTCAGTACCTCTTACTGAAAAGACGGCAACACAGGACTTTCTGCGTTTACGCACAACTTTACAAAAATATGTGAACTTTGTTACAACACCAAAAGTACATATCGCTTCGTGAGTTCGTAAAAGACTATAAAATAACTTACTTGAAAACCAGTATCAATTTTCATAAATCAAAACTTTTATATACATTTCAAGTTTATCCTTTCACAATTAATGCAAAGATTCAGAAAGCTGGCAGTTGCAGTCGACTTTCAAACAATTTAAATTTACAAGGCGCTTGTATCTTTAGTCTAGAACCTCTGCTGATAATAATTAAATGAAGAGACTTGACATTTAACCATTCTTCAGCTAGAAAAATACCTTTGTGATATTACTTTTTCTCGACAACGCTATAAGTACACTACAACACTTTGAAATATTGTACCTATACCGAATTTGGACATTGCTATGTTCGAAATTCCGAATTTTATTAAAACAAATGTCGGGTCACGCACAGTGCTACCCAGTGCTACCACTGTGCGTGACCCGACATTTGCCCGGTTTTTTTTAGTTTACTTTCATTTTATTTGCTAGGTACTAGAACTGGGAAATGGAAAATATAAGTTAGGTCGTAATCTAAAAAGGATTTACTCCCAGCATGGTAATATGTAACGTAGGATTCTCAAAGTTCACTACGGCACTATTTGTAACACATAGCATATTGCAGTGGCGGCTATAGTAATCCATGATAAGTTAACAAGTCAATTTGGCAACAACGTACCGCTTTTATCATTGTGATGCCAACCCGCATGAACGTACAACGTTCATTTTAGGGCAGTACAAAATATTACGCTAAATAAAATTACTGTTATTAACCTAAAATTTTGCCACCCTGAGAAAAACAAATCAGAACGTTCTTCGATCACAAATGAAGGAGGCATACAATCATTCGAACGTAAAATATTAGCACATATTAGTGTCAATATAGTAAACAAAATCAAAATAACTCATTAACACATCATATTATAGATCAATCTCCAAACACTCCTATAACACAGAGTTTTTCTATGATTAAATCTCTGTACCTCCTTTAGAACTTTGCACAACATTCAGACATATTTCTTACTTTAGATAAATATTGTAGTGATAAACACAAAGGCTTACAATATTAAACAAACCGTTGCGTTGGCGCGTTGGTTGACCATACCTTTCATGTTAATTAAGAAATACTTTTCAAAGTAAGGAGTAAACAATATAAGGTTGACAACCTTTGCTCTATAGTAATCTAGTTGATAGCGAACAAGGCTATTTGGCACAAACACACCGCCGCGCCTGTGTCAAATTGATGCCAAGCACAACAAATATACAGTGTTGCCCAAGATATTTAATTCATACAGAAATTGTGTGAAACTATTTTATTGATCAAATTATATCCTGCTTCTTTCTTTTCCCCTATCCTTCTTTTTTTATCCCTTCATAGATGGACAATGTGTCAAAATCCTTATAGCCGTCGATGTCCATGTGTACCTGTGATCGATTACCATCAGGACCTGCTAGCCGCTAACTCGTTAGCCCTCCGGTAATAATAAATAATAAACGTTTATTTATTTCTTCTCCACAAACAAATGACAAAAAAATAAAAGATATTAACAATGAATTGCACCTTAATAATTATGAGTCACGTGTTTGATGGAGAACTGGCGCCTGTACTAGGTATCAAAAGAACCTGTAACACAGGTCACCAGGGGCCGTACCCTGCAGTTAATAGCGATTTTAAACCCATTTCAATTCTTGTCCAATGATCGCAAATGTCAATTTTTATTTCGTACCCTTGAAACACGTTGGGTAGATATTGGATGGAAATTAGTATCGCCTAAGGATTGGTAAAGTCCACCTTGAAGTTAGCTCCCAAATAGTGATGACCACGGTGATTATGCTAGATATGCCAAATCGATTATGTTATAATTAAATTAAAAACTTCGTTATTTGATTTATTTATTCATTTCTTAGAACATAAAACCCAAAAAATAGACTAAATTACCGCAAAAATATTTTTCTGAAGATTATAAACATGTTTTATTTAATTTCTTACGGAAAATTTAAGTTTTTTAGTTGCCAAAACGGAAGAAGAAGAAGTATTTATGAAGATTTTTATTGTCAGTGTCAGTCAGTACAATACAAATAAATAAATAACAATAATACGTATTACGTTTTGTTTGGTAAGTATTTTATATAAAATTGATAATTATTTACATTTCATACTTGTAAATTTAGAACTACGGTACGTTACTACATTAATTTGTTCTCTTGTGCAGATAAAAATGGCATATTCGCAGCTGAGATGAGATGAGAAGAACTTTTGGAGTAAAACCCTGGCATCGCCAAGAGTTTCCTTGCTATGAACTTATCGCAGACCAAACAGCAGACAGAAAGTGTGCTCTTTTGGCCATGTCACTAAATTCAATCGCAAAGGTAATTAAATTTCGATTATTGTTATATATACCTAGTTATAATAATTTCTTTAAATTAACAAAATCAAATCTTCTATACTTGTTTACTATTACTTTTAATACAATTATCTATGTACATGTAAGTAGCCATCCTTACAAATTATAAAACAAAGTCCTCTGCTGCATCTGGCTGTTGTTTGTAATGATTAATTTCTTATGTTTTTTTTAGTAAGTACTGGGACTACTGGGTACAAAAGAAGCAGCCATTGAAGAGGTGATGTGCCTCTTATGCAGCTTCCATAAGGAAAACTGGTGGAGGTTATGGCGAGCAGATGCATTTGTCAGTGCTGGATCTATATAAACTATTGGATCAGAATCAGAAACGAATAATATTGTTATAAAATAGGAATTTAATTTATCGTTTCAACTTTAGATTAGATTGATAAATTATGCAATAACATTTACTGTTATTTACACAGTTACCATCAGCAATGATTAGAAAAATAAAGTTATTGTAATGTAAACTTGACTGTAATTTGCCGAAACAATTATTGTTATTTATATGGATAACATCAGCAGTGATTAAATACAAAAAATTGTTATATAAAACTATTTATTTTTAATTTAAACTTTGACTGTGATTTGATAATTAAAATAAGTATTTTAATAATATAAAAAAATTCAATTAAAAATATGTACTACTTTTTTTTATTTACATTCTTACTCAGGCCCGCTCAATATTTACCTGTGGTGTGGGCTAACCATAGTTATAACTAAAAGGGACCTTTTTTAAATGCCTCTCCTTATCTTAGCAACTGACGAGCCAGCGGTAAGGGCCTGTTGAGCTTCAGCAGTAGAAACATTATTCATGTCAATCTCAGTAAACATCACTTTCATTTAAATCTAATGTAAACTCACCACCACAGACATTTATAATTTTTGCCGCTTTATTTGGATGATAATGCAGCAAAATGGGATCATGATGGACTAGTAGAGAAAAATATGGTTTTATTCAATAACATTTATTTCACACCATTTTTATGACATTGTAAAACAAGGGGAATACCTAATGATGTATCAGTACCTAATTATATCCTTCTATCACTTCTACAAAAACAAAACTAATCAATATACTTGAACTTATACTGAATGAAAAAGTAACTTGTGTCTTCAGGAGTTTTATAATCACAAGTTTGCATAATAACAATTTTTATTAAAATAGGTAGGTAGTGAAACAATTGTAATATTTTTTTTATTGCTTTTGTAATCTATTATCTGTAAAAACCGCTTTGACTTGTCTTGACTTAACAATAAATTCCTTGCTAATAACAATTTAATGCAACAACATTTCACATTTAGCACTTATCACCTTAATTATTAGGGCGCTGGTTTTCTACAGCGTCGCGGCGTCTCACTGCCAAATTCAGTATAAAGAAGTCGCTGTTTGCTTCTTCATCAGTTTGCTACTCCTTCCGTTCGCTTTCCTCAGGCTTTCACATTATCCTCAGTCCTATCTTCATTTTCTATTTTTTAACACCGATGGTGCGCTCTACGGTATTGTGAGCTTAAAACAATAGGTTGGGAGTGCTAGGCACACTATTATTTATAATAGTTTTCGATAATTATGAAGAATTGTCTTGAAGCTTCACTTAAAAAGTTACTATTTAGCTATTGGAAAAATCTCCGCTATTGGCCAATGTCAAACCAATAATTAGCTGTCAAAATAGTGTCGAGGGTACCAATTATTGTACGTCGATGTTGTCTAGCTAGATGCCATTTAGTTCATATAATGACCACGCAATTTCATATCAATTGGCGCTAGTATAGCAACTGAAGAGTACGAAATGACAAATTGTCAATACCGATCGCTGCGTATTGGTGTCAAGAGTAGCCTAGCAGGTCTCCCCAATAAAATAAGTAACAAACTAAATTTAATATGGTATATGCAACTCACACTAAAGCCTCTACCACTTCTAAAACCTACTTAAAAATTGTGTGTACGTACTTTTCTAAAATAATTATTCTATCTCCTATAACTAAAACAGTTATTTGATCTACTGACATTTTATTTAACATACAACCAAAACAACTGGATGAAGAAGTTTAAAGTTAAAATTCTTCAAAGTTATTCCTTACGTAATGTTATGAATTTCTGTGCACTCCCATGGGAACAAGAACCAGTTGTATAAATAATGGTTATTGTGAGGCTCCTTCATAAAATCTCGTTAAAAACCCTTCCCCTAAAATTTTCATTTCATTCAAGCTGAATTAGGATGAATTAAGGTTACGAAGCATGTAATTTAATTATTTTTTTATAGATTAAGAACGAGTTTTCCATTTGTTTTTTTTTTTATAAAATGCTACTTTGGTTTTCTTATTTTGTACGTTTTTGTTACATTTAAAGTTAGGGTAACTTTTATCGTTAAAGATTGTATGGATTTGTAGTTGTATGTTCCTTTTTCACGTACAACAGTAACCACAGTACCTATTTACGAGCATACAAAGATATATTTTATGGCGTTTTTTAGAAATTCGGGATTTTTGGAAATTCCAGTGGTGGAAGGGACTAACGGAACTGGATAATCAATACTAATATTATGAAAGTAAAATAATTTCTATTTCTTTGTCCTTTTCACGTCGAAAGGAACTAATGACTTGATTTTTTTTACTTTTTATCCCGTGATATACCTACCTTTAAAGTTTGCCCTTCAACGGGAAGAAATATGACACTCAGTTACAATTTCCCTTGACAACGCGAGCGAATTAACAGCTTGTATATCAATAAATCGTATAGAGATACTAATGAGATATCATACTCTCAATATCGTTGAAAGAACATCTCCTATGATTGTTCGAATAATTATGCGTGCAATCAAAAGAGTTTCAAAGTTTATACACTTTGACTTTGACTTTCTTTAAACAAAAAGACAAAACGAATAAAGTAAAGATTCCGACTGTCTGATAAATGTGAAGACATAAAAAGTTTTGTTCACAATTCCTCGCCTATACGCTAGAGATATAAAATTGTAGCTGCGGGCAAATATTAAAGTGAAAGAAAGGCTCGAGATCAATATATCACAGGTTTGATGTATCTCCTGTTTTGAAGAGCTGCGTAGTTTTACACTTTATCGTCCAATATGTCACGTCTGCAAGCCCCGAGAGCATGGTTTAGAACTTCAGACCAGTGAGGTATGTACCAGGTTGTTAAAGGAACATACTTTCAATGGCAATATGTCAGTGATTGCCGATAGGTTAAGTAACAGTCTACTTACGACCTCCGTGGCGTAATGGTTACCATGCCGGTCCGCCACCCGAGAGGTCCCGGGTTCGAATCCCGGTCGGGTCGTGTTTAGAAACGATCTTTTTCTGATTGGCCTGGGTCTTGAATGTTTATCTATAAATGTGTTTGTTATAATATAGTATCGTTGAGTTAATATGCCATAATACAAGTTTCGAACTTTGGGCTTAGCTCGATCTGTGTGATTTGTCCCTATATATTTATGTCCCTTATTTATTCTGCCGTGGTCATGGGGCACAGAAATGGTCTGTGTCATGGGGAGACTTGGAGTACCTACCTACTGCGATGTATAGGTTGATGAACGGTAGGAACATGTCAAACTATTACACACTTAATTGTGTAGTTTGACTTTTTTATATTTTCAGAACTACACAATTTTATTGTGTAGTTTAACTTTAATTAAAATTTTACTATCCGCATTATCCCTAGACTTTACACGTGCTGGACATAATTAAACATCGCGGTAATTATGGAGTAGTTATAGATTATGTTGTCCAATAATATCTGCTATCTTTATAATAGACATAGACATACATAGGATTTAAAATAATCATTCTTTTTATGCAGTTTGTATGTCTTAAAACTCAAAAAGCATAATACGCTCTACAGCTATGTAAATCTATCAACAAAATAAATACAAATGTCGAGAATCGAGATGTATTCATGAGAAGAATTTTCAAACAGCAATAAAAAAAAAGTAATTTGCACGACAGAAGAGCATAACAAAAAATTCATAAATGCAATAAAGTGACTACGTATTTTTGAGTCGTATATTAGAGTGACTGGACACATTAAAATAAAAGTCCAACACAATGGGAGCTTAATGCGTCTAGACTCGTGGAAATGTGTCTAAGACTTGAAATTGACAGTAGTTTTATAGTCTCTCCGTTTATTATTGTCCCACTTGCGCCCTGGCCAACTAGACAACGCAGAGCCAAATAGATCCGCTCCAAATGCGCCCAAGTTTGCCCAACTTGTGTCCTGAACCGTGATACTGATATAAGACTAAAGCGTTTCAAAATTGTCCTAATTTTTTATTCAATTTGCAGTTAAGTCGATATTTCGACAAATTAGCTAGCTATTTATACAGATCTATAAATCATCTAATTAATTAATTAAGTAGCTTCTCTAGAATTTCAGAACGTTGTGAAATCAACTGTAGACATGATTGTGTTTTCTTTATATCACGATGGTGATAAACAACCTTCCAGCCGCCTGAAGCGGCCACCGTACGAGAAGACCGAGACGAGGATAGGTACTTCGTCAAAATTTTAACATGATAGTATTGACAGTATCGAATATCTTACACCATATATTTTAATCACTTAGAAACTTTACTACCAATTCTTACATTGTTTGAATACGAATAGTAAAAAAAAAATATTATCCAAGGTAATATTGAAACAGATAAAAGCTTCTATACGTTTAGATATGGCGTGGGTTATAGCGGGAAGATGCGACAGAGCTACTGTCGCAGTGTTTACCCTCGCAAAGTAAATGTCAATAAACTACAAGAACGCCCTCGAGGGTAAAAGTGTCTGCTTGTGTACCCATTGTTTTTCAGTAGGTGAACGGTAAATCTGAATACACGAGCAACGGTTGAACATTGATTTTGATGTTTTTTGTAGATTTTTACTACAAAACACTTTTCTTGATTTTCAGAACTACTTACAGACATTCGAAATATCTTATCTTTTCACACGCCATAGTCGAGCACGCCGTACCTTTTCTGTATGCGTTTTAAGCCATTTTTGATCCCATGTAATTTTCTTGTAGGTAATGTCTTATTCATCCACTACAGAAAATATTTAGCCTGTTCATGATATAACTTATGTAGAACCAAATGGCTTAACTGTCGTAACCACAATCATCTAATCACAACGGTATTTCATTAGAACTACATTTCATTTTAAGGACTCGACAAAGGTATGCATTGCATTCTCGCTTTCTTGGCTGAATTTTCAATTATTGACATGCGCATATCCATCGCATAGCTATCCCTCAATATCAGTGGTCAATGGTGTTAAATAAATAAAAACAAAACTTGTGAAAGACGTTTGCTGTTTCAACTTTATCCGGTGAGTGCTGATGCATACATATTCTAGTAGCTTTACGTTGGGGATTCAACTTCCAGCGATTTGTATTTCGCTGGACGGCAATAGTGAAAGTTTTCACTTAAGTCTAAAAGTCGCTGAAACTCTTATAAAGGATCTGTATAGCCATTAATATTTTGTAAGCAGTTCGTTTCGAACATTTTAGGGAAGAGTACAGATAATTTTTGATATTTTATCTGGCTTTCTGGAGCATCTTATCTAAAAAATCTTATCAATATTTTAAATGCGAAAGTAACTCTGTTTTTCCATTATTTTTTTAAGACATACCGCAGTCAAACAAGCAAACGGGCCACCTGATATGGGTGTGATATAGTCTGATTACAGCCGCCTATAAACTTCAATAATACCAGTGGCGATACCAATGCGTTACCTACCATGACCGCTTAAAACAAAACAAAAACGGCTGAGTAAGGGAGACAGCGCAATACATAATGTACAGTGGCGTCTCGTTTACACAATGGTTTAAGGATAGTTATAAAAGATCGTGGTACGGCCCCTGAACAAGGAAGAAAATAGCTCAGAGAGAGCGAATAATATGTTACTTTTCATATCAGACTTAAAAAGTAGCATAACCTAAAATTTTGTATACAAGCACATAAAGGACAATTAACACTAAAGAGCTGTTATCGTAAAATTTTTGATTACATGTCGGAAGTTGGCTTTCATCGCTAAGATGCTAATAATGTAATAATTATGTGATCAAAGTTTATTGTGGGGCTCTATTAGGGCCCTATAGGCGCATTTAAAGGGTTACAAACATCATCACGCAACCCAGTTGTAAAATATAATGAGGGCACTTACTCTCGGTTAATGTTGTCTAAAGTGTTATTAAGCAAAACGTGAATAATTCAATCTTATATTATAAAACTAACTAAATCCGGTAGCCTCGCTTTTTATCCTTCGTTCATCTCTTTTTTTATATTTATTGGACGCATCACACAACGCTGTCTAGTCCCAAACTAAGTAACTAAGCTTGTACTATGGGGTACTAGATATCTGATAAATATACATAAATACTTTTCTTTTTAAAAGCTTTTTTCTTCCCATGCGAGCGGTTATTTGAAAATGTAATAAGAATTTTTGTTTTTTTATGCTAGAATCAGTTGGGTGACGTAATGCAAACAATCACTGCCGCCCATAGAGTGCAATATCGCAAGCCGGTCTTTGAAAAAAGAGTCGACTCCTAAAATGCCTAACTCATAACGTCCGGAAATAAATAAATAAATAAATATAAATAAATATATAGGGACAATTCACACAGATTGAGATAGCCCCAAAGTAAGTTCGAAACTTGTGTTATGGGATACTAACTCAACGATATTATATTTTATAACAAATACATATATAGATAAACATCCAAGACCCGAGGCCAATCAGAAAAAGTTCGTTTTTCATCATGACCCGACCGGGGATCGAGCCCGGGACCTCCTGGGTGGCGGTCTGGCGTGGTAACCATTACGCCACGGAGGTCGTCAAATACGTCGGAAATACTGCCACATCTAGCCGACTCCACAAAACTGTTCAATGGGAAAGAAAGTTTTCCACAAAACAAAACAGAGGCGACCGCCAACTGTCAAGGAATTTATTATTTGAGAGAGATACATATATCTAGGAAACCAAAGAAAATTGTCAAATCCACCAAAATGAATGGTAATAAGCTTGCAGTTTCCTAAACTTTTAGGATTGGATCCTTAAACCATGTCTGAAGAGATAGCGAAGATACTGATTTTAACCTGAAGCTATTGCAGTCAGACCTCCATAACCCAGAGGGTTATTAGCCATATCTTTCTCATGGTATCTAAATTATATGTTTTTCTGCTCAACACCACTTTTGCTAAATAGTACTTGAGGACCAAAGAGTTCTGAAATGAATAAACTGTGAAATTATCGAACGACGCGACACAATAGCTTTTTTATAGGTATTCAAAGAAAAATATATTCCAAACATTATTTTAAGACTAACGTTTATACTTACGCATTAGATGATATTTCGTACCTCCAATTTCGTCGAAAATAATATATTTTCGCTGTTATGGTTACGCTCATTTTACGGGTTCGATCAATCTTGTTTCGTGTGTCGTTAAAAACTTTTTAAGTAGCACGTAGGTAAGGAAAATATAGGAGGTAGGTACAATTACTTCATTCACTTTTATGTTCTTGTTTACGACAGGAGATAACGAATATATCCGACAGATATATATTAGCTTGTCTTTATTGTGTCATTTTGAACAGCTGACTTGAAATTAAATTAATCAAAGTTGAACACGATATTAATTTATCATTCTCTACCTCGACTTAGCTTTTCAGACAAGGATCAGACGTGTAGGTTACTTGTTTCTCTAATCATGGTAGAATTATAAATACAACATATTTTAATATGACCAATGAATAATGAGAAGCGATAGTCATGCATGAGCAACAACTCCATTCTTTTTTTCTTTTTTTTTATGTCATACAGTAGACAAACAAGCAAGCGGGCCACCCGATGGCAAGCGGTCTTCGCCGTCTATGGACATCACTAACACCAGGGGCGCCATTCCAGCCGATATTTTGATGGCTTTAATAATTTCCAACTTTTCTTTTTTCAATAAGATTTATTTCTTTTTAAATGCGGATACTGTATACTATGTAATGTACGTAAACAAGTTTATGTATTCTTATATTCTCGAGTGGTATTGTTATCTATATATATAAAATGCTTTGTCCTGACTGACTGACTGACTGACTGACTGACTGAGAATCAACGCACAGCCTAAACCGCTCATCGTAAAAATCTGAAACTTGGCAGGTGGAACTATTATAAGACGTAGGCGTCCGATAAGAAAGGATTTTTCGAAATTCCAACTCTAAGGGGGTAAAAAAGGGGGGTAAAGTTACTATGGGACAACTTGATTCCTTGATCCAATCTACTTCAAATTTTGCAAATTGTTTAAGAGAATTGATAGAAGATGTGATTCTTATTTTATTGAAATTCTTGAAAAAAATGTATTTTGTGGGTAATTTTCTTCGAGTTGATATCAATACTCATACTCCTTAGTGCTTTTGATTTCAATTACATTTCATTTTGACACATCCAAGAAGTGAAGTGTCATCTGTCATGTAATTATAAATTATTGTGAATATTTAATCATAATGTCGTCTATTTATTCTGTTTGTGATATCGGAAAAACAGCTAAAATTCTAACTATGTATAAAGCGAACTGAATCATATTCATCGATAATAAATAGTAAGTAATTAAATATTAAATTTTATAATATTTGACAGGGTTCAAGTTAAATTGGTCAATGGTTAAATGGCATACATATTGATATTGTCTCTTTCTCACTTATAGGAAATGTCATTACGTCGACTCGCTCTATTATTTCGTAGTGTTGTTGTAGGCTGAGGTTGTAGGTATTGAATTACCGATCTACTTATACATTTTTTTTACGGAAGTGGTTGGAAAACAAGTTCAGGAATATGGATCATTTGATATTAGGTGATTACCGTCGACTATGGAGCACATAGATTCTAAGGTCCCTAACCCGTTGCCGACCTATAACAGGAAAAAACAGGATATAGCGAGAAATAGTATAAGGAATGAGTTAGATTTTTTTTATACCACAAAGGTGACAAACAAGAATTTCGGATATTTCACTCCCCGAACGAAACGCATTGCTGCTTCACGTCAATATTCTGTATAAGGGTGGCTCTTCACCGGTCGGGCTAGCCTATTTCATAAACACCAAAGATTGTAATGAGAAGTATAAAAATAGAAAAAAAAATATGTCTAAACATATCACAATTTTTTGGGTGTGTTCTGAAAAGTGTGGTGTATGATGTAGGCAACCGATATGAAAGGATTTTTTGAAATTCCCACGGGAAAGCGGGATAAACGCACACGAAGTTGCGCGGGTTTCTCTAGTCTATATATATAAAATGCTTTGTCCTGACTGACTGACTGAGAATCAACGCACAGCCTAAACCGCTCATCGTAAAAATCTGAAACTTGGAGGGTGGATTGTTTGTATCACGTAGGCGTCCGATAAGAAAGGATTTTTCGAAATTCTAACTCTAAGGGGGTAAAAAAGGGGGGCAAAGTTACTATGGGACAACTTGATTGCTTGGTCCAATCTACTTCAAATTTGGCATAAAAATTGTTTAAGAGAATTGATGGAAGATGTGATTCTTATTTTATTGAAATTCTAGAAAAAAATGCATTTTGGGGGTAATTTTCTACGAGTTGATATTAATACTCATACTCTTTAGTGCTTTAATGATTTCAATTTACATTTCATTTTGACATATCCGTGAATTGAAGTGTGTCATCTGTCATGTAATATTTTTGTAAATTGTGAATATTCAAACAAAATTATTTCATAATGTCGTCGTACTATTTATTCTGTTCGTGATCTCGGAAAAACCGCTAAAATTCTAACTACATCCTAGCGGACTGAATCATATTCATCGGTAATAAGCAGTAAGTAATTAAATTTTATAATATCTGACAGGGTTCAAGTTAAATTGGTTAATGGTTAAATGGCATATTGATATTGTCTCTTTCTCACTTATAGGAAATCTCATTACGTCGACTCGCTCTAATATTTCGTAGTGTTGTTGTAGGGATGGTTGTAGGCTGAGGTTGTAGGTATTGAAATACCGATATACCTATAATTTTTTTTTACGGAAGTGGTTGGAAAACAAGCTCGGGAATATGGATCATTTGATGTTAGGTGATTACCGTCGACTATGGAGCACAAAGATTCTAGGGTCCCTAAACCGTTGCCGACCTATAACAGGTAAACACAGGATTTAGCGAGAAATAGTTATAAGAAAGGAGTTAGATTCGGATATTTCACTCACCGAACGAAACGCATTGCTGCTTCACTTCAATATTCTGTAAGAGGTGCACCGATCGGGCTAGCCTATTTCATAAACGCCCACTCCAAAGGTTGTAAGAGAATAAAATAGAAAAATAATCTATAAATATGAAACTTGAGTGTGTTCTGAATAGTATGGTGTATGATGAAGGCAACCGATAAGAAAGGATTTTTTTTAAATTCCCACGGGAAAGCGGGATGAACGCAAACGAAGTTGCGCGGGTTTCTCTAGTCTATATTTATAAAATGCTTTGTCCTAACTGACTGACTGACTGACTGACTGAGAATCAACGCACAGCCTAAACCGCTCATCGTAAAAATCAGAAACTTGGAGGGTGGATTGTTTGTATGACGTAGGCGTCCGATAAGAAAGGATTTTTCGAAATTCTAACTCTAAGGGGGTAAAAAAGGGGTGCAAAGTTACTATGGGACAACTCGATTCCTTGGTCCAATCTACTTCAAATTTTGCATAAAAATTGTTTAAGAGAATTGATGGAAGACGTGATTCTTATTTTATTGAAATTCTTGAAAAATATGTATTTTGTGGGTAATTTTCTTCGATTTGATATCAATACTCATACTCTTTAGTGCTTTTGATTTCAATTACATTTCATTTTGACACATTCGTAAAGTGAAGATGTCATCTGTCATGTATTATTTTTATAAATTGTGAATATTCCATCGAAAAAATTCTAAATCTATGGAATATTCAAACAAAATGATTTTATAATGTCGTCGTAGGTCATCGTACTATTTATTCTGTTTGTGATCTCGGAAAAACAGCTAAAATTCTAACTATGTATAAAGAGGACTGAATCATATTCATCGATAATAAACAGATCCGCGCGCGCACGCCTCGCCGACGGACGTGTCACAAAAATTAAATATTATAGTAAAAACTTATTAAATCTTGAGCAATCAAATTTATACCTTAATAGTGAGTGGTTGGGTGCATTTTCCAATAGCGGCTACCGCGTACTTATCATCTTGTGAACCTCTGCTGAGTCCGACACAAAAATCATTGTAGACCTATTAAATTTTAGAGGCGACCATTACAACTAAAATGCAACGCTCACCACCGGGTTCAAACAAACATTATGATTCCGATCCAGATCTATCAAAAATCGCCACCCGCAAACGGAAGAACGACTATGAACTTGCAGAATCGTTCAAATCATTCACAGAAAGCATTCTGACTAAAATGGACAGTTGGAAACTTGAAGTTAATAATAATTTGGTTCAGATCAATGCGACTCTCAACAGTGTTATCAAAGAAGATCTATCTAAACTAAAAGAAGACGCTACAGAATTGAGAGCGGAAGTGAAAACCATTCGAAAGGAGTACAGCGAGTTCAGGTCGAGCATTGCAGGGTTGGAGAGGCGGCAGGCTGAAATGAAAAATGAGATAACGGCGCTTCAACAATCAACACAATTTTCATCCGACTTACATGATGACCAGAAGAAGAAATTAGATGCCCTGTCTAAAGAAACTAAAAAAATAGATAATCTAGAAGCCGAGTTAAAGACGTTGAAAGAGCAAAATAAGCACATGACATCGCTTATAAACTCAAACGAACAGAGAGACAGACAATTGAACGTTGAAGTGGTTGGTATACCTGAAAGCAATAACGAAAACCTGAGTGAATACATAATGAATGTAGGCAAGCACATTGGAGTAAATATTATACCAGATGACATCATACAGGTAAACCGAGTAGCCCCGAAAGTAAAGTCTCAGGGACGTCCAAAAGTAATTATTGCTAAATTAAGAACCAGGTTGCTGAAGGACAACATGATATCTCTTGGACGCAAAAAGCGTATAAGTACTAAAGATATTGGCATATTGGGAGACCCCAAGCCAATTTATATTAATGAGCATCTGACACCCTATAACAAGCAACTGCTTAAAAAATGTAAAGAGGCAGCGAAGAAGAAAGAGTACCGCTACGTCTGGACAAAAAACGGCCGAATATTCATGCGACAAAACGACACCAGTCCAGCTACTCAAATACTCGAGGAGGACGACCTCAAGAAAAAAATTGGTTTGATGACATAAATATTGCGTGGACTAAACAGAGGTACATAATATCATACTTCTTTATTTATAGGATTTCTCAAACAGCTTCAGAGTTCGCTGTAGTCTTGTTTGATTTTGTTATGTTTTTTGTCAGTTCTGGAGAGTTTAATTCGTCTATGGTTCTCGACAGACCAGTTAATGCATTAATGGCCATGCGCTCATTATATGTGAATCAGTTTGTTACCGCATGCTGTAGTAGTTCAATTTGTAAATCAACCAATGGAATCATTTGTTATATTGTTATGAATATATTGTATATATTATATATAAAAGGTAAATACTTCTATGTAATGAAAACACGTAACACTCTTTGTGTTAATCTATATTTTGATCTGGAAATACACAATATAATAACAGATATTTTATGTATTGTTATTTTATATGTAAGTTTATTTTATCTATATATGTTATATAATTACGTAAATATGAAATATCACTATGATACCCTACATATATCTGACACTTCTCTGGTGAATCTGTATGTTTATCTGGAAAAAGATGACAAAGCAAAAATTAATACATATTATTATATTCTTTTGTTTCTATTCATGATTTTATGTAGTGAAGGAATCCCCCAACTACTTGTTATTATAAACGTATCATGCGTCGCACCTGTGTTGAGTGAGCGTGTCATATCTTACTTTGTTTGTCTCGGCAAGTCGATGACGAATGTCTGTGCACTGATATTGAATTACCGTCGAAATAATTATAAAAATATAAATGCGATAATATTATATATTTTTGTTTTTAACTTTTATTGGAATGAATTGTGTTTTATTGAAAGACAAAATTATTTACATTGCACTTTAGAAATATTAATGAATTCGTTTTTAATATTTTATATGTTTATCAAATTCACTACTATACAATTAAAAATTCAATATGGGTGGCTTAACATATATTATTACCTAATATTACTTAAAAAATATATACGATTGAATGATGTACTAGTTATAAAGCTTAGCTACAAAATTCGATACTCGAAAAAATCTTGAATTAAATATTTTCTATCAAAATGTGCGTGGATTGCGTACGAAATGCTTAGATTTAAAACAACAAATCTTATGCAATGAATATGACGTAATTGTGATAACCGAAACATGGTTACATTCAGGGATTTTTGACAGGGAGTTTTGTGATTGCCGTTACGACATATTTCGTCATGATCGTGACCTTACTATAAGCAATAAAAGGTATGGCGGTGGCGTTATGATTTTGGTGCGTGGCGGACTGGGAGCGTCTCGGCGAGCAGTTTGTGATCAGCCCGCGCAGCTGGAAATGCTGACAGTATGTGTGCCGGCTCGTGCGCTTGGATCAACCGTTGATTTGTATATAAGTGCAGTATATATACCACCGGAACCGAATCGCATTCCATGCGATATAGATTGCGTTTTGGACACTGTTAAAAATATAATGGACAGTACTCATTCACAGAATAATTTTTTATTAATTGGAGACTTTAATTTACCTTGCATATCTTGGAATGAGACTGGCCCTACACATAATAATAGCGGAAATACTGAAGTCCAAACTGCAGCAGTAAAGCTAACTGATGAATTGAGTTTTCATGGGTTGAATCAATATAACACTTTTAGGAATTATGCCGGGAATACCTTAGATTTAGCCTTCTCAAATCTTCCTCTAGACGTCACTAACTCTGTCTCACCTTTGCTTAAACCTGATCGAGCTCATCCGCCTCTTTTGTTCAACGTTCTGGATCTTACCGTGTCACCGTTGATAGAGGCTACTACACCAAAGCGAAACTTTAACAGATGTGACTATGACATGATAAATGAAACATTTTATAACATAAACTGGCAGACCATCCTGGAAAATTGTGCAACCGACGACTCAATAAATGTCTTTTATGACATAGTCAATAAAACGATTGAACAACATGTCCCATACAAGAAAGTCAAAAGCAAGCGCAAATATCCGATTTGGTATAGTGCGGCCCTAATAAAAATTATAAAAGAAAAATTTAAGGCGCATAAGAGATGGAAAAAGTTTGGCAATTTATTAGATTATGACGAATTTTCGCTGCTGCGGCAACGTCAAAGGCGTGTTCAAGACGAATGTTTTGCAAAATATTCAAGGTTAGCTGAGGAGTCTATTGCACAAAGACCAAAGACCATCTGGACGTACGTTAAGTCATTAAGAGGTGGATCAAATTATCCTAAAATGATGACTTACCAGAACATAAAATTTTCAGATGGGGTAGATATATGCAACGCCTTTAATAATTTTTTTAAAAGTGTTTTTGGAGTGCCGTCGCACGACGCTGTCGATACTGATAACAATATTGTATCTAATGACGATATATCTAATATAGCTATATCTGGGACTATAGTTGAAAAACAACTAAAACGTTTAGATCCATATAAAGGTGCGGGTTGCGATGGCATACCGCCGGTATTCTGGCGGAACTGTGCCAAATCGCTCAGTATCCCGTTGGCCTTCATATTTAACACCTCACTGAATAATGGCATATTCCCTAATATCTGGAAAAAGGCGCATATTGTGCCAATACACAAAAAGGGCACCAAATCCAAAGTAGAGAACTATAGGGGAATTTCTATATTAAACACAGCTGGTAAAGTTTTTGAGAAAATTGTTTTTGACGCTATATACCCTGTCATATGCAAGGAACTACCGGACAATCAACACGGCTTTCTCAGGCGCCGATCCACAGTTACCAATTTAGCATGTTTTTCGGATTATGTTTTGGCTAATATGGAAAGGGGTGGGCAAATTGACGTAATATATACAGATTTCGAAAAGGCTTTTGACCGGGTAGATCATAATATTCTCATTAAAAAATTAAACGGAATGGGAATACACGGCGATTTGCTCAGGTGGATAAAATCTTATTTGAGTAATCGCTCTCAAGCCGTTGTTGTGGGGGGTTACAGATCCGATTTTATTGTTATACCCACGGGAATACCACAGGGATCGCACTTGGGACCCTTGTTCTATAATGTGTATGTAGCAGACATTGCATCTTGTTTGACATCAGCGCGATATTTAATGTATGCAGGTGACAAAAAACTTTTCATGAAAATAAAAGATACACAAGATTGTCTTCTGTTACAATCGGATCTAAATAGGCTATCAGATTATTACAATAAAAATAACATAAACATCAATATAAAAAAGTGTGAATGCATCACTTTTACCCGTAAACTGAAACCTATAATTTACCCTTATAACTTTGACGGTACTGCTGTCCACAGAACATCTTTGGTTAGAGATCTCGGTGTGCTTTTTGATGATAAAATGCTTCTTAGAGATCACATAGGTAAAATAGTTGACAAGGGATACAAAAATCTTGGTTTTGTCATAAGAACCTGCAAGCCTTTTAAGAATATTAACACTATAAAAACATTATATTACGCCTATGTTCGTAGCATTATCGAATACGCTAGTCCAATATGGAATCCGCAATATGCTGTGTACATTGACCGCTTGGAGCGACTGCAAAAAATCCTAATACGTCATTTAATGTATCGTTTTCCGGAGCCAGTGGCAACGACGTATAAGGCAAGATGCAAACAATACGGTTTAGCCCCTCTTTATGACAGGCGAAAGGTACTTGATTTGTGTTTATTATACGACATGGCTAGGAGTAATGTGGATTGTCCTGAACTAGTCGAAGGTATAAGGTATAACGCATCAACCCGGCGCAGCTGTCGACGAGTCCCATCATTGTTTATGGCTCCCAAATCGAGTACTAATTATGCGCGTAATGCACCCATCTCTCGATTGCTAAAGACTTACAATGATACTTTTCATGAAATTGACATGTTCACTCACAGCAAACGTATCGTTAAATATAAAGCAATTGAAATACTCAATAACATGGAGGAATAGATCAAAATGTAAAAATAAATAAATAAAAGATCAGAACCCAGAAGTTTAGTCATGAATAAAATATAGCTTTCTATCACATTGTTATTTATACTTAATACATTAAGTAGTATATGTATGTATATATAAGTATATGTATATATGATATATGTGTATGTATATATAATATGTAATATAGGAATGTAAATGTATAACTTACTTATGAATACACAATATTGTTTTGTATCACGTCTTACACAAATGGTTAAATAAGGGAAACCTGTAATTAGCTTTACTCATAGTTATAAGGACTAGATAAGAATATTTGTATATTACGCAGTTGGTTTTCTTAATAAAATAAAATAAAAAAATAAAAAAGTAATTAAATATGAAATTTTATAATATTTGACAGGGGTCAAGTTAAATTGGTCAATGGTTATATGGCATATTGATATTGTCTCTTTCTTACTTATAGGAAATATCATTACGTCGACTCGCTCTATTATTTCGTAGTGTTGTTGTAGGGATGGTTGTAGGCTGAGGTTGTAGGTATTGAAACACCCATATACTTATACATTTTTTTTACGGAAGTGGTTGGAAAACAAGCTCAGGAATATGGATCATTTGATATTAGGTGATTATTGTCGACTATGGAGCACATAGATTCTAGGGTCCCTGACTTGTTGCCGACCTATAATAGGAAAAGACAGGATATATAGCGAGAAATAGTATAAGGAAGGAGATAGATATTTTTTTATACCACAAAGGTGGCAAACAAGAATTTCGGATATTCCACTCTCCGAACGAAACGTATTGCTGCTTCACGTCAATATTCTGTAAAAGGGTGGTACTTCACCGGTCAGGATAGCCTATTTCATAAACGCCCACTCCAAAGATTGTAATGAGAAGTATTTAGATAGAAAAATAATCATGTACCTATACAAATGAAAATGTTTGTTCTTGACCGTAGAGACCTGAAATTTGGGTGTGTGATGTAGGCAACCGATAAGAAAGGATTTTTTGAAATTCCCACGGGAAAGCGGGATAAACGCAATACTACAACTAAATACAATATAATACAAACTCTTAATTGCACCAATATCTATACTAATATTATAAAGAGGAAAGATTTGATTGTTTGTTTGTTGATTTGTTTGTTTGCATTGAATAGGCTCCGAAACTACTGGACCGATTTCAAAAATTATTTCACCAATAGAAAGCTACATTATGAGGAAGTGACATAGGCTATAGTTTTTCCCGAAATTCAACCACGGGAACGGGTCCGGAACTTCACGCGGACGAAGTCGCGGGCAAAAAAGCTAGTATATGTATAAAAGGTTAATCGCTCTATGAAAGGCAAAATATCGAACTCTCCATTCAATTTAATATTTACTCATAAGGCCTTGTCAACGCACATTTTATAAAGTTTCACCCTCAAACGACGTAATTTGTAACTTTAAAGAGATTAGGAACTAAAGTACCGTGTGCACGCCTACACACAAGTAATTTAGTTCCTTAAGTTTTAATGACGACAGTAAAACGCACGCTAAGAAATTTAAAGCTCTTCTTTGCTGGATTTTTCCCGACGTAATTAGCTATTTTAAACTCCTTAATAACGACACGCTTTTCATCTTCTCGACACAAAAGGACAATTTAAAATTCTATCTGTTTTAATCTAAATCTAGAACTGTTTTTTGTATTGTAGTTTAGTCATTAAGGATTTTCATTATGGTATTCTTTACGGGGAATTCGTATCGTTCGTTCTTTGAGTTCGTATTTAGCTTTTAATGTTTGTTATAAGAATTTATGTCCATTCTTTATAGAGAATAAAAGTAGAGTTGATGCTCGTGTTTATCTTGGATATTATTCATTTAAAAAATACTTTTTTAATTTATTTACTATATGTACATAATAGTTTCAATTTTTCCACACCCGTCTGATGTACAAATGCAGAAAATCGTCGCACGTAGTGCACGTCTACTGTACGATAAAGATAGTTTTAAAACTAAAATATAACTGTCTGAAATTCATTTTTCATTTTTTTTTTTTTTTAATTCCTACAAATTTAGATTCAGAATATACCACGTTGTTCTAACTATACATTCATTTTAATCACAGATTACGGGTTTCATTCTACATTTCGTATGAAACTATGTAGTCTCATGTATTTATGGGAGTCAGCTCTTTTTGCCACCTCAGTATAATAAAGATACGCATTGAACATGTATACCTACAGACTCGCATATTCGTATATATCCGACTTTCTCCACCCTCCGTCTTTATTACGCGCATCCGAAATCAGATGAAAAACTGTATACGATTACCAAGTTTGTGTTTCTCCCCAAAGATTGGACTTACCTCTTTTGCCAACAGAATTTTTTCTATTCGTTTATGTTAAACGTGACGTGTGACTTTTTTATTGTACCAAGTTAACAAAAACGGATTGTTACAAAATTCAATTGTTGAAAAACGTTTATTTGCTTTCAAAACGAAACATTATAACACTATTAGACCATATTTTCAAAGATCCTGTTCAAAGTTTATAAATACAATAATATTAATTTAAATTGTTCCCACTTCCTTGTTTGAAAATAAGAAATAATATTTTATTTATTAATAGCTACAAATTCATCACAATGTATTTGACAATTTTATTCAGTTCTTGGATCAATCTTAAATATTGCTGCTTTTTCGAAATAAATTAGTTATGATAAAAATAATCTGTCATAACGTATCAACACTGAGAGGAAATAAATTTCCACCGAATCAAGCCAAAACTCATTCAATTCTCCCATTTCATTGGGAGCATAAATCATCGTCAGACGCACCTGCCGGCAGGGACAGAATGAAAAATATCAAAACGCTCAAACCAAGTATCAACAAGTTCTAATACCGGGGACTCCTCGATCTACTGAATAAATGTTTGACTACAGTTTTATCGTTGAAAATGCTCTAAGAATTCAAAGTTGAAAAGATTTTGTGGCTTTTGATCCGAGACGGCGAGTTGCACTTGAAAAGAAAATAATTTAAATCTCTATGTGTGTGCATTAATAAGTTGGATTTTATTTGATTTTTAAATAAGAATGTGGTAAAACTTATTTCTATGATAATATTAAAACAACAAACCAAACCTGATATTTATACGATTGAATTGATCGTACAAAATCGTTCTACAAATTTTCAAAATTCCCCCTTTCTCCTTCGAACCTTCTTACCTTCTTTGCAGGCTTTATTTTCACAATTTAACTTTTAATACCTAAGACAATATAGAAGCCAGCCCTACCTTACCTACGTGCTACTACTAATTTACTAGTAGTAGGTCTACAACTCAAAATCCTGTCCATATCATTCATCATCACATTCATCATAAAATTCATTCTATACATTTAAATCACATAATAGTAGAAAATTAAAAAGCTCCATTAGACTGAATATCACAATAGATAAATTAACTAAATAATAGTAGTTCATTTCTATTATTGCTGAATAAAGGCAGGGATCTCTTAGACACATTTTCCTGTCTTATAAGATCAAATGTACTGGTAATGGTCGAACAACAATGAATCTCAGACAGGTACACACGTTCTCATACGTGCATTGTTCGTGGCTTACCGTTCCACATTGAATAGCATCACAGTAAGTACAATTTGAAATGGCGACCGATTTTCCACAACCCTACAGTGAATAATCACTGGAGCTAAAGGTATACCATAAGGTGATTATGCATAGATACTAGTAGGTACAAAATTATATTTGAAATAAAATAACTTTTAATTTTGTTTCTTGTAAAAGATTTTTATTTTAATGTGACCTACACAAACTACTACCACAACTTAGGGAACTCACATTTTTAAAAAACCAGGTATACTTTTGTTACTGTCAACAAAAGACGTAGAGAGAGATCATCAAGGCGTGGTCATATTAGTAATTCTTCCAGTGGAATATGTACCATATTGTGCAGAATGTAGAATATGCTACTGACCCTTTCCAAAGTTCTGGCACTTTTGCTTCCTTCAACTAGATATCCTAAGATACTAGTCAGGTATGTACTGTTGAATTATTACTTTGTGCAAGTGTACCCAAGGATGTGCAACGGTGTAAGAAGCCGTGTTCAGGCGACAAATCCCTAATACAAGCTTACCTTGCGTCTCGGCTATGTCTAGACGTACGGTAAGGGCTCATGTATTATGAAAATTGAATAGAACGTTAACGGATTCAGTACCGTCTTATAAAGAGATTAGATATATTAAGCCCATAGATTTATGCAATACTTGTCCTCTCATATAATATAAGAAACGGGTAAAGTATTTTATATTTCTGAAAGTTTAGTCAAAACATTTATAAAAATTGAATATTATTGCAAGTTTTACTGATAAGTAATGCTTCTACATGCAATATTTTTAGCAGTACTAGCACGCAAGAGAGGTAGGGCACAGCGGATAATCCGCTCAAATCGGAGCAGCCCATCTGGGGAAGGACCTCCACCTTACAGAAGATCGTAGCCAAGTAGCATTGGTCTCGGCCATGTTGTGTTCCTACGGTGAGTAAGGTCTCCAGAGCTCCACTTGGGGGGGTTGGGAGGGTTGGCAACGCGTGAGTGATACCCCCGGTATTGCTTACGTCGTCTATAGGCTACGCTGACGGCTTACCATCAGGCCAATCGTATGCTTGTTTGCCACCTGTGTGGTATAAAAAAAATAATAAAAAAACGTAATGTATATGTAATAATGAAAGTTGAAATGATAAAATAAATTAAGAATAATACTACTAATAATACTAGTTGTGGAGAAAATAATCATAATAATTATTATGTTTATTTTCTTCACAATCTTACTTTAATTATAGTAATGAGAGAACAACAGTGACTGGTTATTTAACACCACTGGTTAAACAGTTGTAAATTAAAATGTCTATAAATCTTCATCGCGTTTATAATTTCTATTCCATGTCGAATAAATTCTTAATAGCCATTCAAATAAACGTAACTCGTTGAAAATGGTTTTCTTATTTAAATATTTATTTAATTGCATTTAAGTAACAACCCTACTACATCGTAATTAAAGCGATGGCAACATCGCGTGTCGGATCAATTTGCACTCTCCAAACACGTTGAGCAAAGGATCCCTGATGAGGAAAACAAGCGCTTCAACTGCTGACAAGACGTTAATTCGTTATCTAATTAAATGATTGCCCGGGGCTGGGCCGAGCCAATGCAGGGTGCATGCGCTTGCTGCTTAACATTTCGCTTGAAGCGCTATTTTGGAATATATTCTGATTAACGAACCGACTATCAATAAGTTGGAGTAGATTTTTCTTTGTTTGCTTTTCACTTGCGTCGTAATTTGTGTTAAAATATCAAGTACCTACACAATGGAAATATTGTCTACTAGCCTTACCCTGCGGCTTCGCTCCTCGCGGTTTTATGACATAGATCTCGTTTCGTTTGACAACAAAACAACCCATAGCGCGACTTGTGGCGCCTGTTGTCTGATAGCCCATCACCATTACATACAGCGCGCCCTCTATAGTAGAAAAAATATTTTCCCATTGGAATGACATACTTTCACGGGATAAAAAGTAGCCTATGTGGGGCTTTGTTTGTACCCCTGACGATATACAGGGTTGTCACTTGGCGTACAAATTATGTAGATAACTGCGGAATTTCTTGAACTTTCCAAAAAGCTAAAAATATTGATTAATTTTGCACCAATAGAAAATAGAAATTGTCATAACACGTAGCAGGTTTTCCTAGATCAAAGATACCCTACTGTTCCATTTTTTTTTCCTTAAAAGGTACCATTAGCAATACAGGAGAAGTCGAGAAGCCTCCCCTGGCATCCCATGTTAAAGAAAATCGAAATTTATGTTTGCAGTTTGAAGATTTTTTAAATTTTATTAAAATTTCATACTACCTACTTTAAACACCAATATCTCGGTAACCGGTCACTTTCGACCCCCCATTGATGGGGGCTAATTTGTTGCAAATGACCTCTAGTTTAACCAGTTTTAAGAAATAGGACTTAAAACCTGTCACCCTGGAAATACATATTTTCATAATGATCGGCTGATTAGTCAAACCGTGAATGAATAACAAACAAACTCACTTTCTCATTTATAATATTAGTATGATGAAGCTAATTCATCCCGGATTTCCGGTAAATTACTTGTGATTGTTTTAAAACTTATAATGTGCAAAATTTAAAAAACTTAAGGTAGATCAGGTATGCTTACCATCATAGGTTTTTGTTTGTTGTTTCCGAATAAATCGAGAAAATTCCTTTGAATCGTACTGGAAAACGAAACTGACCATTTTTTTAAAGCATCAATCGCAATGAACGACAACGTTGGAAAAATGTCCGCTTGAGAGCTAAGTTAACAGAGCAGTTTTCATCCACAAGTCAAACACGTGAAGTTTAAAAGTGAATTTTAAATGAAAATAATAAATAAATAAATAAATAAATATATAGGGACAATTCATACAGATTGAGCTAGCCCCAAAGTAAGTTCGAAACTTGTGTTATGGGATACTAACTCAACGATATTATATTTTATAACAAATACATATATAGATAAACATCCAAGACCCGAAGCCAATCAGAAAAAGTTCGTTTTTCATCATGACCCGACCGGGGATCGAACCCGGGACCTCCTGGGTGGCGGTCTGGCGTGGTAACCATTACGCCACGGAGGTCGTCAAAATATAATAAATACACATTTTTTTCTACGCTATCTATCAATAAGATTGACTAAAACTAATAGAATTAACGAGGTGGCAAACGAACATGCCTATGAAATACAAAGACACAAAATTTATCAACAACAAGAAACATAACTAAAATTAAACCATTCTACTTTTTCAATATCACCATTGTTTATTTTTCATTTTTTCTTTTCAAATAAATGTTCTAATGTCTTTAAATTTATCTATATGTAGAGAGAAGAACGTTCAGTGAAGACGCTGCGTGAACCAAGGAAATGATGTTCTAAAGAGATTACGTAGCTAATTTCCCGACAACAAGCATTTGTTATTTCCTGCCTTCGTAGTCAAGATGCAAGCGTAGAGATGTGCCGAGTAGAGCTGACTCGAATACGTAATACTCAAATATTCAAATATCCATACACAAAGCTTGTATATTTTTACAATATTCGCATTCAAAGTTACATCACAAAGTTCACAAACCTCTTTTTTTCCATCCGTTATAATAATATAATCAGTAATAGATACGTATTAAACTATGAATTAGGCAAAGATATTTTTTTTTACAGGAAGCTATTGTACTCCACAGTACAAAATATAAAATAACCTTCATCGCAAACTTCTATAAAAAATCCTTACTAATATTATAAATGAGAAAGTGAGTTTGTTTGTTTGTTATTCCTTCACGGCTTGACTAAGCAGCCGATCATTATGAAAATTTGCAAACATATTGTTAGGGGTACAGAGCCCAACAAAGGCTACTTTTTATCCCGTGAAAGTATGTTGTCCCAATGGGAAAATAATTTTTCTACTATAGAGGGCGCTGTATCGGCCAACAGATGGCGCCATAAGTCGCGCTATGGGTTGTTTTGTTGTCAAACGAGATCTAAACAGTCTTAAAACTAACGCGAGCGAAGCCGCGGGGAAAAGTTAGTTCTAATTTAGACAAATAAATAATTATGCAATGACACAAATGTTTTGGAATATGACATTGCACACATCTGCAAGCAAGCAAAGCGGCACAGAGCCCTACACTGTGCGTGGTCGTGGCTGACACGCACCTGTCCGGTGTTTCAATAAAAACTTGAGCGATTGATTTTCTTATTCATTTATTGAATTTTCTTTTCAGTTGAGTGGTCCCAGTCGCCGGAAGGTAAACATTAAAATTGAATGGATCCGGCGACTGACACCGCGGTCCCAGTTAATAGCGGTCCTGGTCGCCGGAAACCTCATTTAATAAAGGCATTGTTGAAACGTATTTCTGCACTCACCGAAAGGCGATTACATCATTAGTGCTTAGTGAAACATTTAATGATGAAAGATCAGAATCCAATGACTCGTTTATTATTAACTAGCTTCTGCCCGCGGCTTCGCCCGCGTGGCCTAGTAACAATTAGCATATTTTTCTTCAGAAACAAATTCCGGTCCTGCACGGCCCGGTACGGTACGGTTCCATCCGGTCCGGTCGGTCCGGTCAGTCCGGGCCGGTCCGGTCGGTCCGGTCCTGATATGGAACCTACATGCCAATTAACATATTTTTCTACAGAAAAAAAACCGGTCCGGTCCGGTACGGCCCGGTACGGTGCGGTTCCTTCCGGACCGATCAGGTCTGATCCGTTCCGGTCCGGTCCGGTCCTTATATGGACCCTACATGACAAATTTGGCATCTCTAGACCCAGCGGTTTGGGCTGTGCGTCCTCTCGCAACTACGTTTGCGCATATCTCGCTTTCCCGTGGGATTTTGAAAAATCCTTTCTTAGTACATCCCTAGACGTCGTAAGGAACCTACATACCAAATTTGGTAGAGCCTGGCAACCTCGTTTGCGTATATCTCGGTTTCCCGTGGGAATTTCGAAAAATCCTTTCTTTGTACACCCCTAGACGTCGCCGTCGTAAGGAACCTACAGTCCAAGTTTGGAATCTCTAGACCCACCGGTTTGGGCTGTGCGTTGATATATATATAGTTAAGTCAGTCAGGACTTTGAATTTTATATATATATATATATATATATATATATAGTCCGGTCCGATCAGGTCCAGTCGGTCCGCTCCGGTCCGGTCGGTCCGGTCCTGATAAGATACCTACATACCAATTAACATATATTTCTTTAGAAAAAAAAACCGGTCCGATCCGGTTCGGTCCGGTCCGGCACGGACTCGGTACGGTGCGGTTCCTTCCGGACCGATCAGGTCTGATCCGTTCGGGTCCGGTCCGGTCCGTTCCGGTCCGGTCCGTTCCGGTCCGGTCCGGTCCGTTCCGGTCCGGTCCGGTCCGGTCGGTCCGGACCATATAAGGACCCTACATGCCAAATTTGGTATCTCTAGACCCAACGGTTTGGTCTGTGCGTTGATATACCTTCGCAACTTCGTTTGCGTATATCTCGGATTCCCGTGGGAATTTTGAAAAGAAACATACACTAAATGTTAAGTTGAGCAATTAGCCATATATTAGTGAAAACCGCATCCAAATCGGTTCAGCCGTTTCTGAGATTAGCGTGTACAAACATACATACAAACATACAAACATCCAAACATACAAACATACATACATACAAACATACAAACAGACGAACAAAATTTTACGAAATTCTTGTTCTATTGCTTATTCTTCATCGCCCTAAACAATTTTTTTGGAAATATATTCAATGTACAGACAAACTTTTTTTACACTTTTATTATATTATAGATTATAGATTACAAATACGAATGTTAATGTAATACCTTTTGTGATACCTATTGGAAAATATCCGACTAGGCACAACACTACGCATTCTTATATTGACATTCGATAATGCTAGGTTATGTATAGGTAGGATTAATAGCTTTTGATGTTTATCCCGTTTAAGCAATATAAAGTGAACTCCAACTTCGAGAAAATCTTTCTGATAAAGAAATTAAGTGTATGCCTAAAATACGCCACCGAAGTTCGTCGTTAAACACCTGAAATAGTATTCGAATTAATGCGACACCACTTTTGACCCGTGGTCCCGTTGGGTCGACCCATTACCGGGTCCATGGTAGGTCTCTTTACCACATTGAGGGTGTGGGAAGATCATTTTTCGATACAATGATCTGTTTTGACCTTCAATGAAAACTATTACGGTTAAGTAGGCTCTACTAGTTACCGAGTAATAGCCGACGAACTTATAAAATAAAATTTCTTTGATGAAAACTTACAAATGTTATAAGAATATGGTTTGTACTGATTGTACTCATCTGCAAGCAAGCAAAGCGTAGCAAATATTATTATGGAACCCTACATTGTGCGTGGCCCGACACGTACTTGCCCGGTTTTTTACTGTGCTTTTATTCTTCTCATTCTCTATTATCCTCTAGGCATGGTAATGGCTATGATTTCGAGATTTTAACTTTTAATACAATAACGTGCCAAGTTTTGTCTTCCACGGGAACCGTGTTTTACGGAATGGAATCAATAATTATTATTTTTAATTAAATAAGCCACACTGCTAAGCAGAAGCCGTTTCATTGATTCGTATGAAAAAGGGTCACATGTGTGTCGTTTATAAAACAAAAGTATTAAAAACCGATTACAATTTAGTTCTGCTAACTTATGACGTGAGGTTTTGTTTGTGTTGAAACAGAATGTTACACAAAATAAGGCTATTTAATGACCATACATACGTAAATGTTATATGAGCTACATACAACCATAGAATATAATTAAAGATGGAGATATGTCAGATCGATAAAAAATCGATAAAATTACTGCACAGCACAATAATGTTTTGTTATTTTCTTTTTTGACATTGGAAATGTCTTTTCGTTCGCTTTTGACATTGGAAATGTCTTTTCGTTCGCTTCAGTATAGGCTTCGATTTCACGAAAAAGTGCGATCCCCTTATATCTCGAAGAGTTGTGAAGATATGATATTCATAAGGCTCAAAAGACGCGTATTCACGAGAGCTGTAAGGTGCAAAAAGAATTATTTGAAAAAGTCAAAAACGAAAAAAGTTATGGCCGAAATTGTGAAATAAATATCATTTCTTTCCGAATTTTTGATTTTGGCGCTCGATATTTTGGAAACAAAGAATGATATCAAAAATTTGAGAAAAAATCGTCTGGACAATTTAGTCAGCTATAATTTGAGCCTAAAACAAAGATGATCGGGTTAAGAGTTTGCCCTGTAGCTTAACCTTTTTGAACAAAGTCAAAAACGTTGTAGTTTTATTTTGTAACCTTTTCCTTATCCCGACTTTATCGTCGCTCATCATCATCATCATATCAACTCATAATCATCCCATTGCTGGGACACGGGTCTCCTTCAGTCGAAGGTGATTAGAGCGTGCTCTGCCACGCTGCTCCAATGATAGGTTGCCAGAGGTCGGTGTTTTCAAACCGCCCTAAGGCCACCGACTTGGCCTAACGACTGTCATCCATCGATAACAGCCGGAACCCGGAACCGACGGCTTAACCCTTTATAGGACATAAGCATCTAGGGTAGATAAAAAAAACTATGTTTTTAGATTGTTTTTTTTTTATGTTTTATATAATGTAAACACGGTGGTAAAAATATTCCCTCTGCCCGTGTGGCTTGAGGTTCTGAGGTCTGCTGAGTACCAGATATATTGGGTAAAATTTAAAATCTTGCTGCCCGCCTAGAACGATCGCGTTGGGATGGGACGACGGAGGAAGGAGGGATAGATGAAAAATCAACAGATGAACTGCTTGGTTCGACTTTCGAGAGGTATTATGCTGCTAGGTGGATCAGGTCGGTGCCATATCGGTGCCATAGGCCTGTCATTAGGCTCGTCATAGTTTTTTAGGATTGTTCAATACAGTATCAAAACCATCATCAGATACATCGGGAAGACAAAATATGTCTTCCAATTCGTTGACTATTTGTAAATCTATATACATATAACAAAACAGTAGACCCCGATATGTCTGAACATATTTGGCAAAAATGGTGAGGGAACAGTTAGAGAAAGGTAACAAAAGCAAAATAATTTTTTTTTGTCTGTCTGTTTGAACGCGCACATCTTCTAAATTACTGAATGGATTTTAATGCTGTTTTAACTTAAGGAAGATAGAGCTCGGCTTGGAGCAGAATATAGGTTTTGTCGCATTTAAATCGGATGTCAGGAAAATAAGTTATGGTCATTTAAAGGTCTCTACCCTGACTATGTAAGAAAAAAAAATATTTCTCGCACTTACAAATTTGAGACTTGGTACATCATAACTACCGACAACAGACCGAATCGGATCGGACCGAACCGGACCGAACCGAACCGAACCGAATCGAACCGGATGTCAGGAATAGAAGTTACCCTCATTTAAATTTTCACCGGCCTAAGAATTTTAAAATTGTCACTCACTGCAGAGTCGGAATCGCCCGATATCTCATAACGACCATTTTTAAATTCAGTAGCACTGTGTATGAAAGTTTTTTTTTACTTGAGTTAACCATTTAAAATTTTGTTCCTCTCAAATTCACTAGATGGCACTGTTAGATTCTGAATCGCACTATGAAAGTTTTTTAGTACTTATAACTGAGCTGACGATTTCAATTTTAATATAATTTTAATTTTTCATACTTATTTTACATTAGGTATTTTGATTAGGTACGATAAAATTAAATAAAACACAGCGGCGAGCAAATAGACAATGAGCAATAAAGAACACTGATGTCTCGGGGAAAAACTATAGCAGTAGTAATAGGAGACTGTTAAATCCGTCTATACTATTATAGTCATAAGCCCAATTCCACTCGGGCGAAGCCGCGGGCATAGCTAGTCGTTAAGTATTCTCTACTCCTACTCATTTGCCAGATAGTCTGTAATAAGCAAAAAAGGAAATAGGATTAACGTGGTCCGAGAGTCTCTTCGCGAGTTTTTCAAAAGCACTAATATTCACGGTGGTATCTCAGTGCATTCTTGACAGCATCATGTTTGTTCGTAAAAACATTCATGACTATAACCAGGTGTGGATATTCATAATTTCAATACGCGTCACAGAAATAAATTAGCTGCTCCTAAATTCAGGCTTAGGAAAGCGGGCAAGTTATTTATGATTCAAAGTTTGCATTATGTATAATAAAATTCCAGAATATATATAAAAAATTGCCCAATAATCGATTTAAATAAAATGTCAAATATTCTTAACCAGTAAAGCGTACTATACTATCAACGAGTATCTAAATGAAAGGTCTCCCTGGCCCCCTTGCGAAGGTGAAATGCTAAAACTTGTCGTGAAAAGCCAGTCAATGTTCAATAAATTACCTAAATAAAAAATTGTGTTCAATATTGCAATATGTACACGCGTCGTAGTGTTATCCAAATGGGGCTGTTTTTTATATTATTTACTTTTTATTATAATTTAGATTAAATAATTGGTGACAAGGATGTTAATGTGTACGGGCACGTCATACTCGCAAATTGTCCAAACTGGCGGTGGCGTTGTGGGTCGGGTTACTGTTGTTCCCTTTAATATTGTTCATAATATTGTTGATGGTGAGCCCAGTAATGGGGGCTGGCAGGCTGACTCTCACGTCAACTCGAAAATACACGAGAACGGTTGCTATCTTGCGGGCCTGGTCTGCTCCTATCTTTAACACCGATTTAGCATTTTATATTTTAGATTGAATTTTATGTTAAGACAAATTAATGGCACTATTTATTGACGTAATGTTGCATGTACCTAGTTTTAAATTTTATGGTAAAAAAACACGATATATTTATAAATGCGAAAAAAGGCCGAAACAGGTTTTCTTTCGCCATTTATTTTACCAGTGGTCATTTTGCTTTTGTTTCCGAAATAGACGTAGTAGTATATAGAGTAGATTAATCCCACCAAAAACATTTTCATGTAAAATGTTGGCAAGACGGGACCATAATGACTCGCATAGTCAAAAAGTTATCAGATCTCATGTAGAGCCAGACTCTACACTTGCAAGTGACGAAATCGGGGGTTCTAAGACATTAATAAAATCTAAAGTATAATAGCTACGACATTCAAACTTTATGTTTAATGATTGTACTGGTGTCATTATATCTTGAAATTTTTAACTATTTAGCATCATCCAAAACAAAGTTATGAGAGTTCAAAAAAACGACGAAACGTTTCGAGAAAAGGTAGGTAGTGCTCGTCTCGTGCGAGATTTATACAAATCATTTATTACAACTGTATACTCTGACAAGAGAACGTGTTTGTGAAAGTTTATTCTCTAAATAAAAGTTTTGAATTTGAATTTGGTCACTCCACGGGCAAAGGGAATATTTTTACACCACAAAAAAGAGTGTAAGAAAGGCCTCGAAAAACTTATTCCAAATGCAATATACATAAGACATTTAAGTTTAATAACAACTTATCTTTCGAAAGTCGCAAAATTTGAAGATGCATAAAGATTTAACAGCAGGTGTCGAAATTCAGTTGTTTTTAAACTTGTAACTTAATTCACAATTTGTTGCCATAGGAATAAATTCGATCACTAGTTTCGTTTTCAAAAAAAATCCAAAAAAATATAGTGGGAAATATATTCCCGCTGCCTTATAAAGAAAGGGTCGTGCCCACGGGTCGTGCCCTCCGAAGCACGGAGAAGCTCAAGATAACAAAACCTATCCAGACGCTGGCTAGGGTCGATGTTGCTTAACTTGCGTGTTCATATTAGAGTGCGACACACCACACAGCGACGCCATCGAGCTCCTCCGACGCCATCGAGCTCCTCGTCGCTCAGCGACAATATTTTTTCGAATTCCGTAGATTCATTTCCAATGTGCACGATAGTCGTGTGAAGCACGAAATCTGTGAATTTTTTCTTAAGAGTGGTAGCTCTACCACTCTTATGCTATGCTCATTCATGAAATGGACTAGCTCGACCGGGAAAGGACCACTCTTTCACAGAAAATCGGTGTAAACAGAAATACGTTTGGATTGCTGAGTGAGAAATCCGAAATCCCTTATCAATTTCCTCCGTATTTCCTCCATACTTTCTTTAGACAACGGCTCAGGGACTCTGCAATTCCAAGACAGCGTTGATCACTTATCATCCGCATGCTCTTTTGCCATACTGTTCCATAAAAAAACACAACAGTGAAAATATGTGGTGGTAGTAATCCATGTCACTGTGATTGTAAAAGCGGGTATAAGCAGCGTTACAGCATAATAATATGATAAGTAATATATAACCACTACTATGAAATGAAAATCTTTATTCAGAGAGTAGGCCTCCACAGGCACGTTCTCTTGTCATGTTTTACATATTATATCGTTAAGGTCCTGTCTCTACTATTCTTTAGTCTGTGACTACAACACACGACTCTATATTTGCAACATTACAACTACGTAGTACGTGGCTGGTATAAAACATTGTGCCACATTTCGCACATACGTCTAAAATATTGGAACTCAGTATAGTACGTGACAGCCAACTATCATTTGTTTTCGATCCTCACGGGGATTTCACCGTTTTGTATATACACGTTTTCAACAAATCTGTAAGAACGACAGAGTAACGACACGAATGAATTCTTCGCAACCCAGTGTCGTGTTTAAATCGAAAAGATTGTCTCACGTTTGGATAGTTAAGTTTTTAATCATAGAGTTTCTTTCTGAATTGCATTTGATTTCAGGGCATTGTGACTGTATCGTCTACCATTGTGCCCAAATATCTGTACATAAGATTTTTCAATAACTGTGCCATTAAAGAGTCAACGCAGTCATGCCATAATATCTACGACAAAATATGAGACGTATTTTAACTCTGTTACAAAATGGAAAACTGGTTTATTTTTCAAAAGCGACTATCTAACAACAAGTCTTTTGCAGATAGTCGGTTTTACTTCTAAGGAGATATATTCATGGTTTTTCATAACAAGTACGGAACCATTTCTATTAAATATGTCAGTATAAAAGCAGCTGGCGTAACTAGCAGATTGAGTCATAAGTTCACAACTAGCTTGAGTATTCTTTGGGGAAAAATAACCATAAATTCATTTCCACTCTACACACTATTTGTAGCAAAATATGTGTAATGAGTATATTATATTACTTACTATATTACTATGTTGATTAATTAGGTAAGTATGTTACAAATTGATTCTACAAATAAATAGAAAAAAAACATATTTTTCATAATGTGTAACTTGTGTGAAGGAAATGACAATAAAAGCCAAATTTTCATCATTTTCAGAGATAACACTTTAATAGAATTAATTTAGTAGGTATTCAAAGACGTTTCGTAAGATAAATAATAAAAAATATTTCAATATTCTTTTCCTTCTGATTTCATAAGGTGAACGACAAAAAATTGAACCCTTATAAATTCGTCATTACCCGTTCGCCCATCATTCACGTTTGTGTGAATATTGGGCGTAATATGGAAATAGTTTTTGCTCTGACTGAAAAGTGACTCTTATTTTTTATGATAATTATGTTAAGTTACCTTATATTTTTATGTATTTAATAACAATTAAATTAGTTTTGCTTATGACTAGATCGCGTTGTATAATTTGCTAGGGAGTAATTTTTTTTTTAATTGCTATTTTCTCATTTAATTATTTTAATTACTTACTCGTACTACATTAAATATAATATTTAATTTATATCAGGCGCGCTGTAGTGCCGTTCGCGTAGAAGTCTTTGAAGTTATTTATAATTATTTAGGTACTAGGTGTCGAGAAACTGCAAGGATATTAAATTAACATCGTAGAGACGTATAGTATCTCAAAAGACGTGACTGTGTGTACTTGGCCAGTTCATTACCGGCTGAAAAATATTTCTGCAGTGCAGGTAACCTTAGGCTGCCTTCTCATACGCACCGTGAACGAACCCTAGGCTAGACTCCTTTATATTTTAAGTATAGTGTCGTATTTTACTAGTCAAAGAGCCGACTCGGCGTTTAAACCAATCGGAAAGTAGGGGAAAAGCCGAATCGATATGGAAGGAGGAATTATTTTGTCCATACCGAAATTCCATGCAGACTGAGTCGCTCGCGCAGTTCGTAATCTACTGAAATTCAAATTCGTAACATTAGTTGACCAATTTATCATTATCTATAGGACGTTATGCAAAGTCCCCCTCTGGTGGCATATGATACTAAAATCTACAGAGTAATACTGGCCAGCATTGTTTCATTCGTCTCAGTGTGTGAGCGTATTCAACTAGCTTGTAATTTCCCCCGTGGTTCGGACGTCGTTAACGTCTATTCATGTAAAGTGGCAGACGATTTGAATGAGCCTCTCGAAATACTTTTCCATCGTTTTACATCCAGAGCACGCAGACATGAAAATGTAGATAAGTTTTTAATGTCCACAGTTTTCTTTAAAAGGAGCTAGTTTGCCAAGTATATCAGAAGCGACTAGCGTCAATAGAAACTAATTCCTATTGAATCAAAATGAAGAACGATTTTCATTTGTCAAAGGTACCTGGCTGCATGTATCTGTGGCGACACCTATCGCCATACAGAAGAACTACAGAGTGAAGAAAAAGTTCACGATGCGAACACATGACGTCATATACGACGACACTTAGAAATCCTGAATCACGCTATCGAAGTTTCTACGATATGGAGATATATATACAACCTCCGACACATACATTGACGGAGCCGCGGTTCCCCAGGCATAACACCCAGCCTGGCCGGAAGATCTTCCCTTTGTGGCGGTCGAGCACATCGCCATCGCTCCCGCTACATATCCCTTTTTGTGTGTTTCATTGCTAATCCAATTATTTTAAAGAGTAGGCTCACAGGATGACCTCTCGTACAATGGGAAAGATAGAAGAAAGCAGATACGTCACAAAACTTACTATGAGAACTAAGAAGGCAAGAATCAAATAATATTGTCAGTTCTTTATTCTTAATCCTTCTTATTTATTCTTTCGCTGTGTCAGGCTCAAATAATAACGTAAATTGTTGACTGAAATTCGACTGAAAACATTTTAATTGAGCGCGTTTAGTACCCGCCCTGGATCAGTATAGAAAAGCTATTTACCGAGTAATCCTTTTGATATGCAAGTGAGAGGCGGTAGAGAATCTCTTGAACTAACTAGACTAATCATATTGGTATTCTACGTGTCTCTATTTATGTAACGTACTTAATCATACTAGTTGTGCATACCAAGAGATGCGAAATTGATCGATACACACGTTTGAATGAAATGTAGTTAGATACCTATATGACGCGTACTTATAGAATAATTTGCCAAATTCTGAACATTTGTCAAAGACGTAAGAGGCTTCGATGTCAAGGAGTTATTCAACAATATCTAAAGGGTACCAAAAGGGTTTGAATTTCCTTTACGGAAGGAATCTCTCTGATGTGTGTCGAAACTCGAAACACCAGTGTGACTAAACCTATCATCTATTAAGAAATTCTTAGACGTTGAAACGCGCTCGCAATGTCAAAGTTGGGTATGTACATCAATAGATATTTATTGTTAGCATGACAGTTTATGGTTTTAAAGTGCTTTATTTACGAACCTATTAGTTCTCGGCTTAGTGCACAGGTTTTATAGAAGTAGATAACCTATTTGTTAAGACATTTGAGCAGCAAACTTTCCTTTTTAACACGTTTTTTTTAAAATTCGATGATAGAAAGAAAGAACGATAAAAATTCAGTAGTGCTACTTTGTTACAATTCACGCCATAACCAGAAATTCAGTTGTATCATGTGACGTTATTTCGACAATGTGTGGGGTACATGGGGTAGGCGAGAAAAAAAAATCATTTTCACTTTACATGTAGGAGAAGCACCCAAAAAAATATTTTTTTCTAAATTTTATTCCTGCACTTTGTTAGCATTGATAATATGTGTATACATACCAAATTACAGTTTTCTAGCATTAAGTGCCTAGGCGCTAGACCGCGGACGGACAGACAGACAGACGGACATGACGAAACTATAAGGGTTCCTTACGGAACTCTAAAAAGTATCAAATTACATTATCTAATAAAAATATTAACACGATAATTCTTTATTTTTACATAACATATGATGATACATAACATAGGGCAAGCAGTAAGGTGTAAAATTACCATTATTTTTTATTACCTACCTACTTATTTTGACAAATTGTTGTTCTTATTTGGCACCGATAGTACAAAGTGTATTGCGCTATTTCGCCAAAAATACGTATTCTAACGCAGGCGTTGTTTTATTGCCGGGGGTTTGGTTATAAATCTTTAGAAGACCTCTAGTCGAGGTCTGGCGAAGGACTGGGTCCTCGAACGTATACCAAAACAGCCTTCTATGGAGATAAATGTGGGTCAAACCTCCGACTTCACTTATTACTTATGGCCTAATTCGGTTTAGATGTAACGAGTTTGACTCTACAGAGATATAATATTAACAGAAAACAGTCATTTTTTATTAAATGTTGCTAGAAATAATTTTCACCAGCTAGAGCTATATTTGTAATTCAATCTTAGTAGGTAAATGTTGTAATTTCTGATGCACTGTATCCTTCAATGTAATGAATTTTCGACCTATTTCATTACATAGTACCACACTCTCTCACACAGAATGTCGGCATAAAGCATTAATTTAATTTGTTCGGTAAGTGACAGATCCAGAAGCCCAACTCCTTTCATTTCTCCTTTTCCATATCCCTTCTCTCCCTATTCTCTTACTTTTAGCAGCCATCGCATTGGTAGTTTTTTTTTTAAATTGACTATTTAGTTTCGTGTGTACTGTATTGACACCCTCTTCTAATAAGCCGGACAGTTGCGGGAGCGTAGGCCTCTCACCACCATACGGCTCTCTCTCACCGCCATAGGGCTCTCACCGCCATGGGGCTCCCACGGCCAGTTGGTAGCGCCTCTGGTATTTCTGTTGATATAGGCGGCCGTAACCATTTTCCATCAAGTGGCCCTCGTGACATACAAAATACCTGTCTATACTAATGTTTTAAAGAGGAAAGACTTTTGGTTTGTAACGAATAAATCAAAAACAACTGGACCAATTTGAATAATTCTTTCACCGTTTTGAAGCTACTCAATTCCCGGGTGACATAGGCTGTTTTATATTTTCGAAAAAATAAGGGGTCCTTTCTAAAACCCGTGCGAAGCTGTGGCGGGGCGCTAGTAACAAATAAAACAGCCATTTATTTAATCTATCAAGTTTAATAGGAGTATGATATTTTGTGAGTAGGTGGTACTTTCCTCTTCGAGCTGTCCCATTTCCTAAGTGCTATCACTATTACATTTTGATTTTATTGCCATCATTGGGCTCCTAATCCGGCAAGTGTAAATATATTTAGATTAAACGACGACCTCCGTGGCGTAATGGTTACCACGCCAGACCGCCACCCAGGAGGTCCCGGGTTCGATCCCCGGTTGGGTCATGATGAAAAACGAACTTTTTCTGATTGGCCTCGGGTCTTGGATGTTTATCTATGTATCTATTTGTTATAAAATATAATATCGTTGAGTTAGTATCCCATAACACAAGCTTCGAACTTACTTTGGGGCTCAATCTGTATGAATTGTCCCTATATATTTTAAACACAATTACGTAAACCGGCCGTTCCAATAACTAACCGCACGGCGGCGCCCCTGCGTGTCTTGACTTAACCCAAACTAAACTCACAATTAGGGGTGTACTATGAAATGGATCCATCCATCTCTGTAAACTTACTAGTGAAAACGTTTTATTTACATGGATCATTGAATTTCTAGAAGGGAATCGTCGTAAGGTTAAGTATAATTGGGTATCCTGTTTTTTTTCATTTATTTTACCTCGCTGAATGGCAATATAAATGCGTTGAGAATAGTAACTGCCAGCTTTTGGGTCATCTGTGGTTTCAAGCAGGCGTTTGGCGATGTCCTTAAAAAAAGAGACTATACACCACTGGGTTTCAAAAGTCACGAAATCATAAGAGCCTAGATTCTCCTATAGGACTTTATATTAAAGTAAATTATAAAATACGACTTCCTGCTAGAAAGTATCTCGGTGGTAACAACTGTGGAAACATTTTGATTGCGGTCCACCGCGGGCCGCGCTCGTAAACCGACAACTTACCCGGGGTAGCGACGTAATTAAAGCATTTCTTTATTGAGATTAACATCTCTTTTTATTGGAACAATAGTAAAAAACTTTATCCCAATTATATTCAGCGACCTCCGTGGCGTAATGGTTACCATGCCGGTCCGCCACCCAAGACTTTCCGGGTTCGTATCCCAGTCGAGTCTCATGATGAAAAACGAACTTTTTCTGATTCTCCTGGGTCTTGGATGTTTATCTATATATGTATTTGTTATAAAATATAGTATCGTTTAGTTAGTATCCCATAACACAAGTCTCTTACTTTGGTATTCTCTGGATCTACTGAACTGATTTTGAAAATTCTTTTACCAATAGAAAGTCACCTTATGTAAACCTGAAAATGTTGAAAAAGCATCAACTCGCAGTTAGTAGAGTTATAAATTATAATACTTGCTCGTAAACATATCAGCTTCTTGTTAAAAATTCGTTGTTCATACAAACAAATTAATGTAAATTGTAAAGTATGCACAAACTTGATGTTTGCTAGCCTGAGGGCTTCAATTTGTTCATGAATTATTTATAATTTGTAAGTTATTTTTCAGAATCATGCATACACATTTAAACAATTACAATCATAAATATCTATAATACTTTCCGCAAACAAACTGTGAAACAGAGATAGGTAACCGCCCGATTCTCCCCTATCTATTGCTCATTTATTATTAAAGATTTGCAAACAAGTAAACCTAAGCATACAGTTCGTTTACGCACCCCATGTTGTAAGGATTAATACACACTGCTCAAACAACCTCAAGTCATCGAGGCGTTGTTGCACCACACCACAACGTCTCGTTGAAATATACACAAGACCTAACTAAACCGCACGCGTAAAGCATTCCCCACATCTCGTAATTCTAAGGAGCATTATTGCAAGACAGCCAGTGTATTCATGCCTTAATACTTAGAGCATTTAACTAATTGGAGTCGCACACACAAATTTTTATTTCGACGGGGAAAGGAAAGGTTTGCTTTCGACGAGGGGTTGCATGCGCAGAGATGAAAAAGAATGCCAGTACGGACAATGGTAATTTAATCAAAGTTCACTCTTCACGGAATTTTCATCAGATTCGCTACTATTTATCTACAAATATTTTAAACTATTAAAATGTTTATTGAAAGTATAAGTACATATTTGTAAAACTTGTATAATTATAATATTGGTTTAGAAGAGCCTGTTGTTGGCTTTTCCTGTCAGTTGTATGCTCTGAAGCCTAATGCCACTGCGCCCCTCAAAGCTGAAGTGCAACCACAAATAACTCTACGGAAGGGACGCATAATGTTTTATTAGACCCGTTTTATAACCGCGAGAAGAAAGTAATCGCCCTTACTTACCGGAAACGGATTGCTTGCAAGAAAACAAAATAATAATACGGGGTTTTGAGTCGTAAATCTAATGAGGGTCGCGGATGAGAAGTGATGATTTAAGGGTCTGGAAGGAGCTTAAAATCGTGTGTTTTTCGGATAACGAGCAATGGCCTGTTGGCTCTTCTGCCGATTGAGCAAAAAAAATATTTATTGTATTTTATGAATAAGTAATATTTATATCTTGTCACAAAGGTATCTTTTAAGATTATCTATATACTTTTATTTTTATAAGACATATTAATGTAACGGATAGTTGGGTCTCTATTAGTTTTGCTATATATACCCTTGTGCAAATGGTATTTGGTTTATTGAAATAAATAGGAATTGACAGTGGGCAGGGCACACAGCGGTCTTTGGGGCAGCTAGGTTTAGGAATAGCTGCCACGAATAGGAAAGCGCAGCGTAGTACGGCCGTCCACAAGGTAGTCAGACGACCGAAGTAAAGTCGCAGGAAATCGCTAGATGCAGGCCGCTGCCAGCCGGTCATCCTGGAAGCATTTGAGGGGAGGCGTATGTCCAGCAGTGGACTTCTTGTGGCTGAGATGATAATGAAATAGGAATCGAATTAAATAATTACTCAGTTAATAAAAAACTGTAAACTAACACGTTCTCAACACCTATTCATACCTATGGTACCTATTTCCAGTAGTATTTCAGAGAGCGACACTTGTAAAAGGCACCTGCATAGTTTTAAAAGTTCTTGCCTTACGCCAGTCAAAAGATCATTGTTACGACCTATGTCAAACACTCTTCAAACGAAAAAAACTGCGAAACGGCTAAAAAAAGGAAAATTGTGTGCAACGGAGCTCAGGAAGGCTCTTTTAGAACCGAGCTCTAGTGTTTCATTACGAGCTGTGTTTTATGATGTGTAAATACCTACGTTTAAAGTTTCATAATGTCAAGTGCTGCCATTTTTCGCTTAATGGAATTATAGCTATAATGTATAATTTTAAACTTTCGCGTTTTGAACACATTATTATTATCTAAAACGGGGCTTGAACGCGCACTAAAACTTACTTGTTTTTTCACCCGACGTTTCGACAGAGTTGCATCTGCCGTGGTCACGGGGAGACTGGAGTACTGCGGTGCATAGGTTGATGACGACGGTAGAATGATGTTAGACTACCCACTATATTGTCAATAAAAAGTTTCACTAGCTATAAAGACCCGTGCACACAACACTAACTGAACATGTGAAGGGAGAACTGAAACATGTTCAGGAGGTACTAAAACAGAACGGACACAAAGTTAGGAGAAGTCAACCCAGACGAAAACCTGGGGTAAAAAAGTCAGAGGTGAATCGCAGACCCGTTTTTATGCCCTATGTGAAAGGAGTGACGGACAAAATTGGATCAGCATTTCACAAATACTCCATCAAGGCTGTATATACCCCATTACTCCAAGTAGCGAAGCAATTGGTTTCACCGAAAGACAGGATACCCTACCAAACATCAGGTGTCTACAAAATTGACTGCAGTTGCGGTAGTTCGTACATTGGCCAAACCAAGCGAACAATTGCTGAAAGGGTCAAGGAACATATAACAGCTGTAAAAAACCGTCAGACTAATAAATCAGCTATTGCAGAGCACCTGATAAACACTGACTGCAACCACTGGATTGAACTCCACAAACCCACGGTTCTATCGACTGACCGTCACTACCACAGACGAATAGTACGAGAAGCCATAGAAATTAAAAAGCACCGTACTTTTAATAGGGAAGATGGGTTCAAATTGTCACCAACTTGGAATCCAGTGCTGGACAAAATTAAACTGCGCGGTGTGACGTCTGCGGTTAATGCCGATACAGTTAGTGTTGTGTGCACGGGTCTTTATAGCTAGTGAAACTTTTTATTGACAATATAGTGGGTAGTCTAACATCATTCTACCGTCGTCATCAACCTATGCACCGCAGTACTCCAGTCTCCCCGTGACCACGGCAGATGCAACTCTGTCGAAACGTCGGGTGAAAAAACAAGTAAGTTTTAGTGCGCGTTCAAGCCCCGTTTTAGATAATAATAATATAATGTATAAGTCAAAAGTCCAAACATTTATTCAGAGAACCTTATTCTATCAAGTGCGTTACGTACGACCAAGAAAAAGTTTTTGTATAATGTAACTTTTGTAAACTCGAGAAAAATAAAGCTAGGTATATAGAAGTCATTAATACTTAGAACATAAGTTAACAAAAATTAATAAGCAATTTTAATATATAGGTATTTTGTTTATTAGTACGCCTTGGTTTGATATTATACTGTAATGCTCTTCAGGAATATGAAATTATAAATTATTTTTAAATACATTGGTATGGAATATAAGCTTGGATGTTTCGAGAAGATTATCGACTAATAAGCACAAACATGAAGTTATTTTAAATACGAGATTACTGCGTTAAATAATTTTAAAGTAATGAAAAACATAAAAATACGTGTTGTATTTTAAAATTAATACGTATTAATAAACTTACCAGGCCTCGTAGTGAAGTGCCAGCAATTTTCAATCCAAGTTGAAAAACTGAACGAAATTTACTGTTTAAAAATCGGTATTTTTTGCTCGTAACACTCGTTGGTACAGTGTGCTCCGGACACGTATGCTGGCTACAGCTGTGGCTGGATACCGAATTTATATTTTTAAATTCTTCGTATAAATATGCGCATAAAAGGATCCAATTTGATTTCATTAAAAATGTTCAGAGAATTTCAAATTAGAATGTTGACTTTGACAAAACTGTATATAATTATAAAGCAACTAGTTGTTACTGGCTTCGCACGTGTGTCAATGATTGTGTATTTTTTCCGTGGGAAAGTTGTTTTTCTATAGCGTTAAAAAGTTCACCGAATGAAACGCATTGCTGTTTACGCCAATATTCTATGAGAGGATGGTAATTCTCTTGTGGAGCTAGCCCATTTTATACATGCTCTACCACTCCAAAATACTGCCTAATCCTCCGTACTGCGAGAACTCAAAATCTCCTCGCGGCTGTCATCCGAGTGTCTACGTAGAACCGTAGAATGCTTTGGTCATATTGCAAGGAAAGAAGGTGACAACCTCGAGAAGCTTATCGTGACCGGCAAAGTAGGCGGGAAAAGGCCTCGTGGACGCAGCCCAATACGTTGGTCCGATCAGATCCGCTGATCCACTGCTCTCGACTCTACAGTTCACAACGCCCTCCACACCGCCGGAGACAGAATCAGATGGAGAAATATCATACGGGAGAAAGTAATGCAAAAGGGGGAGGTCACGACCCTCGGCAATGAGGAATACGACGCAAGGAGGGACCACTCCAAAAATGGTAAAGTAAGGTACTCACTCCGTTATATTAATGGTAGATTAATCAAATCGAACTGTAATAACTCAAATCAAATGGAATTAAGATAAACACAGAAACGAACACTGAGCCTCGGAATTAAGACAAATTGCTTTAGCGCGCTTTAATGGCTGTGCGAATCTATAACCAATTCTGTTTTTAGTTAAATGGTTCTCTTTGTTTGATTCCTAGCGAAATCAACGCAGCTCCAAAGCTTGTGTTTCGTTATCCCGTGGGAATTACCTCTCAAAAAAAGGACGGGTTGCACTCCGGGAGTGCCAGCAGAAGTGAACGTTGTGCATTTTTAAATATTTTGGAATGGTTAGAGAATCTTACGCTTTTTCGATCAGGCTACGGATCTTAACTCTCAGTTTAACATTTTTTACCCATCTATAAAATTCAAATCTCTAGAGTCGCTCAGTAGCTTTTCGCTTTAAAGATAAGTAGATTGTCACAGTTCATACAGCGCCCGCGTCACCTAGCCCTAAAGTAAGCTAATAGGTATTATAAACGTTATAGTTTGTGGGGATAGATGTACATCTATCCCCAACCGTACGGTTGTAGGTATATCATTATATTGATTTATGTAAAAAAAAAAATATCTTATACGTGTAACTCCTAACCTAAATGACAAAAAAAGACGCCATTTCCTATTTGCACATTTAATTCTTACCCACTGTTTGCGGTGTATCACAATAAAGTCTGTTAATGTACAAACGACTGACTGTAAGAAGCGGAAAAGTTATCTCCACGAAAGTAAGAAAATAATGTTTCCGACGTGAAGTAAATTTTGCGGTCGGCTGCTCGCTTCGAGACTTCCAAAGTTCTTAAAGTCGCTCATTTTTGCAGTTTTTTTCATGAATTCCTACTTTGCTATAACAATATTATACATTTTAGTAATAAAAAGTTTCGTGTCTACAGAAATAACATTTTATAAAACTATGGTCTTTACTATTACTATTTATCATTTTCGTTAAAAAAATATTTTCAGTGGGACAGGATAAAAATTTCTTGAAATTCCTGATTAACTTAGAAAAAATCTCCATTGGCAAGTTAAGTATATTTTTTTGTCACGGAATATTATTATGATATTATTATGCTTATCTCTGAAAAAAATATCTTTCCTCATAATTCATAAATTACTTTGATTGTAAATTTTTAAGTAGGTATGTACTTGTAGTAAATTGGTTTCGAAATTGGTGCGATTGTTCTTTGACAAAAGTATTTTTTTTTTGGGTATAATTTAATCTATAAAACACCGACCGCGTCCAATAAATATTGACATTAAATTGCATTAGATGCCGTTGTTCCTCTTTTAATTGTAGTCAGTGGACCCAACTTTATAAGTGAACAAAAACTGAATGAACTATTTTATTACGCCCAAGACAATACAGATCGTGCTTGTAAGAATGTTAAGCTTGCAAGTTTTTGTTCAGTAATGCAGTATGACTGAAAATACAAGTGTTATAAAAAATATAAATTTTCAAGAAATAGTCCAATTCTCCGCTCCATTCAGCCCGTCTTCATTTTGGTCCTAATAAAAGTTATGTGCCTAGTAAAAAAAAATCATTTTGATTACAGGGATTGTACCCAATGATTGACTGGTACAGAATGCAACTTAGCATTAAGTCCACCTATTGTATCAGTACATTTGTATCCTACTAATATTATAAAGGCGAAAGTTGGTGTGTATGTTTGTTACTTCGTTATTTGGTATGTAGGCAGCTAACACGTTGGATTAACACATAGGTTACTTTTTATCCCGAAAAGTACGCGATTTGGTGAAGTCTGATGGTGTGGTGCGTAATAAAATACTACTTTGCATAAAATTAAAACGCGAGTAACGCCGCGGGCAGCAGCTAGCGTCTATAAAGTTAAATACTTAAATAATTGTTGCAGTTTGTTATTGACTACTTTCATTATAATCACGTACCAATACATTATCTCGGTAATCCAGAGATGAAGCGGCAAATGCAATGGGAATCGCAAAATAGTTGGATTAACAGTCCTAGGGTGCAGCCCCACATCCAACGATTAACAACTATGATCGATGTTTCGACATGTGCAGGAGGGCGAATACATCATTTATTAACTTTTCCGTATAAAGAAACGAAATTGTGTTTTTGTTGTTTTCGTGCCCATTTCTTTGCTAGTGAAATGTATTACTATTTGTCAAGTGATTATAGTGCATAGTGTGAATGTATTTATAGTTATTGGGAATAAATGTTTATGCACCAAATTCAATTCCACACGAAACTCAAACTCCTATACTATTACAAGTTATATGACCTGTACTCCATAGTGTTTGAATTTAAATGTAACACTAATTACTAAGTTAGAGTAATCATTTATGTCTCATTATAATAAAACAAGAGTAGAAAACAAGAGGTAAATAGAATAACTCGCATTTTCTAAATGCCGACTGCCATGCGAATATCTCAGAATATTTATTTTATTTTTTAGGTACCTACCGTAAGTAAAAACATAAATTCTAATTTAGGATTCTCCACTTTAGGGCTTAGATTAGGGCAGACTATTTATTTAAAATCACGCGCAATACACAATAGTTCACCTGATTCAATACAACAGTGCTGTAAAATAATGTCATTCAGTAAGGTATTTCGATGAATCAAGCCCTCCAGACTCCCTGTAACAACCCATTAGAGGTAAGTGGCACTTCACGATGGAACGAACCTGAAGTTAATTGAGAGAAAATTGAAACCAGATATTTGTTAAGGGTCTTCAAACTTTCAATACTCGAAAAATGGGATGCTATTATTGTTTGGGATGCTATTGTTTTGTGGGATTATTTAAACCAACTCATCCTTGTGTGAATTAAGTAATATAAGTTTTCATTCGGAAAAAAATTATATTTGTTATAGCAGTATAAATGAATCATACATAATAAATAAACTGACCATGTGTATGACTAGAGTATCATATTATAAAACGTAGACAGTTCTCTCTTTTAAAAACGTATGAATCATCTTGCTTTGATTACACTATAGTCATTATAATACGATAGATAGAATAAGCTTAGAGCTAGTAACGAAGCTGGACAATTAGAAATTGGATGATGTTCTTCAAGCGACAGATTGAATCATAAGATCAACGTCATTGATGCCACAGGCGCCACACTGACACATAAACCCACCCTTTTTGTCAGGAAAACGCATTGTTGCATGGCCCGCCGCTTGGGGTAGCAACGGGGGTCTGTCGGGCTTTCCGCCGAGTGAGGGGTCTACCGACTAAAAACCTGAATGTCTGACACCCTTTCCACCGCGTGTGGCCATCAAACTTACATACCGTCATTTTGGATCAGGGGTTAAAAAAGTGCACACTGAAGTTTGGACGTATAAATACAGTAATGACTTTAACCCTATTATGTATGATCGTTTGAATGCTCATAAAATATATACCAGAAAATTTATTACACGATACCAGTCGCGGTCATTTTATGTCCTCTTTGGTCTGCTCTTAACGTTCGATTTTCTGTAATAGCAATAAAATTCTTCATTCATTTCCTAAAACTTCCCCGAAGTTAAACCGGTCAGTTTGTAACTTTGTCAGCAGCATTTTATTCTTTAGTTACTTTGTAAAGTCGTCCGATCCAATTCAAATAGTTACATACTCAATATCTTTATTGCGCTAATATTTTGTACATTTTGTAATACTATATGCAATTGATAATACTTTCGGCATCAACTGTATTATTTATGTAGCAATATTTTATGTGTCGACATCACAGGAGACCGAAGAGCTGGCAGCTATCTCGGACAAAGAATTAGTCTAGCTATTCAAAGGGGGAACGCTGCCAGTATCTTCGGAACCTTTCCTAAAGGGCAAGACTACTTTTAATAACATATTTTAGTTATTATATTTTATTTTTTTTAGTTTTAGGTTAATTATTTTTCACAAAATGCTTTATTATTCTACAAAGTACATAATAGTTACAGTAAATACACTAATACAATAAAACTAACCTATTGCTACGAGTTATGCAAAGACAAAAATGTTCTTATAAAATAGGACATCTATAGGTAAACAGTGCAGGAAAACAGGGATAGAACGCGCGCCCTATTTTGTCGAAGACAGAGTCAATAATAACTGAGCTATAATTATATATTTTTTTAAACTACAATATTTTAAGTCTCCTAAACTATCGCTTAAAAATATTTAAAAAAATAAAATAAATAAATAATAAATAAATAAATCTTTATTCATTTCTCCACAAAGTTTTCTTACTTCACTATTACATTTTAACTTAAGTATTAACCAAAAACTTAAAACTATTGTAAACCAAACCCACCACCAATGTATGCTTTTGATTATTAAATAATGTACCTACAGAGTGAAATAGTTAGGTACTGGCATCCAAACTAGGCATAGCCTGTAACTTAGACGCCAGTTGCTTCCTATGACTAGTTCATACAAATTATAAAAATGTTGACGGTGAGACTACGACGTGCACTCGCTGTCTTTAGCATCTACCGGCCGGCACTGCTTATTGTGAATCATGCAACGCTCGCGTGATCGACTCGATGGCCGGTTAACAAATGCGACCACTAAGGCCACGAACAATTTATTTTATGTAATATAAATTTCAATAGTACCTAAAATATAAGCAATAATTTAGAATTTTGTTGTTCATGTTTTATTTTATTTTTATATAACTTAGATTAATTTTACGTAAATATATTTCAATATAAGTATAAATTTAGCTTACTGTATAGATAGTATTATATAATGTACACATTTATATCATTCTTCTGTTTTCGTATTTATATTATGTATTTAAAGTTAGTGTCAGTTATTCATGTTTTTATTATTATTTATCTACTTTTAAAACATACAAATCTATAAATAACATTGTTATTATTATTATTATTTTTTTTACATTTATTTTTGTGTTATATATTTTGTGTTATCTACTGCACTATTCAGCCTATATTTGTGTATCAGTAAATTTTCTATTTGTGTATAATCAAGAGATTTTAGCCATTCAACAACCTTTAGTTTACAGTTATATTTATTCAGGGAATAAATCGCTAGCCGTCTGTTGATTTCATTATATAGTAAGGGACCCAAGTAACTCTGGAATTTTTTAGAAAATGCTGTATTTAACTTAAGAGTAGGACAAACATTATGTCTTCGTCGTCTTTGTAGCACTGCCGGGTCAAAAGGAGTTTGTTTGTGTTTTATCAAGATCGTGTCCAAGATAAATAGTTGTCTGACGGTCAAAACGTCACATAGTACGTATAGGTCTTTAGTAGGAAACCGTAATGGTTTAAAAATAATAATTTTCAATAAACAGCGCTGCACCCGCTCCAGCAATAACAGATGAGATTTTTTCGCACCTCCCCATGCTCGTATACCGTATGTTAGAATTGACTGTGCCAAAGCAAAATAAACGGTTCTTATTAATTTTTTGTCGGCTACGTGTCTTAGTGTTTTGAATACATATATCAGTTTTCGGAGTTTTTTGGCAAGACATAAAATTTGCGGTTTCCATGTTAATGTTTCGTCAAGTTGAATACCTAAGTATTTTATAGTTTTAACCCTTTCTAGTGTAGAACAGTCACAATTTTTAATACTGGAGCATGAGTGGGCTTTTATTATAATTTCATCATTTTGAGGGATAGTATGTTCTGAAATGCCAAATGTTTGGATTTTCGTTTTTGATAAATTTAGTGTGAGAATATTAGTTGTGAGCCATGACATCACTATGCTTAATCCTTCCTCGGTTGTTTTTTTGACTTCTTCCCATGTTTTATGATGGAAAATTATAGCAGTGTCGTCTGCGAAAGTAAATATTTGTGCGTTTTTTAATTTCATATCACACAAGTCATTTATATAAATGAGAAAGAGGCTAGGACCGAGCACACTTCCTTGTGGCACACCGTACGTTATGGGTTTGTCGTCACTAATATAAGACCCTATTTTCACCCTCTGCGTTCGTTCCGTTAAATAGCTGATGAACATTTGAAGGGCGATTCCTCTTATACCTAACCTTGACATTTTCATTATTAGGCGGTCCACAGAGACTGTGTCAAAGGCCTTGGTAAGGTCCAAGAATGCTCCTATACATTTTTCTTTACTGTCAATTTTTAGCCCAATGAACTCTGTTAGGTTAGATATAACATCAGATGTGGACTTTCCTGCACTAAAGCCAAATTGATTTGGAGATATGATTTTGTTCTTTTCTAGAAATGATTGTAGACGTTTATTCAATATTTTTTCTAAGACCTTAGACAGGGCTGACAGCACGGATATCGGTCTATAATTGTTGACACAGTCTCTGTCACCTGCTTTGTGGATGGGGTGAACGATTGATGTTTTGAAACATTTTGGAAAGGTACCATTGTTTATACAGAGGTTTATTATATGTGTTAAAGGTTCAATTATAAATTCCAGGGTTGATTGGAGTAGTTTTGTCGAAATGCCGTCCCAACCAGTAGCACATTCGGTTTTAAGGTTCCTTACAGTTGTTTTAACCTCCTCTTGTGTGGTTTCTGCTAAGACCATAGAGTTCATCAATGATGGAAGACTATTTTCGGTTTCATTCTTATGTCTGTGTTTTGAACTTTGGTTGTCAAGTTTGTCTGCTAATTGTTTACCTACGTTTACGAAGAATTCGTTTACTACATTAGTTGATTCTTTTGGACAGTTTGCAATTCTTAAGAAGTTGGTAGGGATATTATTTGGAGTGTGTCTGTGTGTTATATTGTTAATAAGTTTCCATGTCATTTTTGGGTTTTTGGAATGTTTAGAAAGTTCGTTTTGTTCATAGGTTCTTTTTATTCGCTTAAGTAGGTTGTTACAGTAATTACGGTATCTATTATAAGTTATTTTTAGTATGACATTATTGGGCTCTAGTCGACATTTTTGGTGCATTTTATCCCTGTTTTTAATACATCGGATCAGTCCAGGAGTAATCCAGGGTTTTAAACATCTTTGATTTTTTGGAGGTAATATACTAACGGTGTTACGAGACAGATAGTTTGATAGCATTTTCACAAATTCTATAGATGCCCATTCTGCGTCGTTAGCTTTGAGAATGGATTCAAATTTTTCTGATTTTATATCATTAATTAAGGCATCCATGTCGGTTTTACTTGCGAGATGATTACTTATTTGTCTAGTTGGTTGTTTAGAATCTACACAGATTCTAGTAATGACTGCAGAGTGATCTGTGATCGGGGCATTAGTGACACAAGTTATCCGGGGATTGTTTGATTTTACAATAGCATGATCGAGACAATTTCCATATCTGGTTGGATGATAATGACAAGGTGATAGTCCATGACTCGCTAATAGGTTTAAATATTCGTAACATTTTCTGTCATATTGTTTGTTTTTTATGTCAATATTAATATCACCCATTATATAGATGTTTTTACGGGTCTTGATACTGGTTAATATTGAATCTAATGAATCGATAAAAGCGGAAATATTATCTTTTGAGGGCGAGCGATATAGTGCTATAATAGTAATGTCATTACCAATATCAATAACAAGACAACTGGCGTCGCTAAAAGATGGTTCCTTAACTGTTGCCTGAATTCCATTTTTTATGTATATTACTAATCCATCGTTTTTGTTGGAGTTATTTATACTATGGTAAGTTGTAAAATCGTTTAGAGTAGGGTGCTTAGTAGTTGATGAATTAAAGGTTTCTGTTAATATATGTATATCAATGTTGGAATATAATATATGTTTATAATAATATAGTTTAGTTTTAATTTTGCTTTAATTAATATTATTAAGTTTCTTTTATGTGTCTAACTGAAGGATTAAAAGAACACAATAAGCTCGCCATAGTATTTGAACTTTCCAAGAGGTCTTATTAGTTGTCTCTTTGGAAGTGGGCATAGATAAATGTTCTAGTGTTGCTGTTATTCATAGGCAGCGGTGATCACATTGTATCAAATGGCCTGCTTGCTTATTTGTCTTCCGTTTAACATGAGTCAACCATTTTACAATAATTAACTTCAAGTGCAACCTACTTAAAATGTATTGGGCAACACTCACTCCGTTTAATTAGTTCACGTCTCATAATACTACTGTCTTTGGAACACTGCCAAATTGTATAAAAAGTAAATTAAATTTTCCGCAGATTCTGTTTAAACAATGAGGTTACTATTGAGAATCTAACATTTTGTATTACAGACAGAGTCTCGATTATAATTCCCGTCATAGTGAAGTTATTTATTGTTACATAAAGTCTAGAAACTAATTTTGAGATTGTCTATAAACATATTTTACATTTAGTGCAACTTTACAAGAGGGCTTCAAACAATCGTTGTTTTTATATAAATTTACATAATTATATGCATCGAGTGCAATGGTCGATATTTAGTTAAAACCTGAATTTTTAAATCAACGTAAAAAAATTACAAATACGGACAATGATGTAATAGTAAACACAAGATTTTTTTTGTACCACTGTACCATGTGGTATAAAAAATCGACAAATGATTACTGTCGTGAGCATTAACGCGGACACACAGCTTCAGATATTAACAGGAACATAATCGTTACATTGTCTGGAAATGACTGAGCTTTGTCATTCGTAAGAATATGTTACGGAAAAACTCGATACAATGCTTGAGCATCCTAAAACAATAGTTCCCGAGTCCCTGGTCATTCTGAAATTATTAGGAAAAACGACTATCATAATGTTACTGAGTAGTAACATTTCAAGAATGATATAGGGTGTCGTTGCATCAGCTTCGACGCTTACCGTAAAATTTGATGGCATGTCGACGGTTCGATACTCAATTGGATTACTATGGGGTACCGCTACTCACATACATAGAATAATGAAGATTACTTGCAGTACTCGTATATGTCTGAGATTTCCATTTGTCTAGCTTTAAATGAATTGCATACGTTATTATGAAAGACAGACGACTCGGAGCCAGCACCACAAATTCAATCGTCGATCTTTGTCTAGATTGGTTGGATTGGAACTATGAAAATTGGTTATGAGACGAAAATATTAATGTAAGTAAAGCAGTTCAATTTAAAAAATCAATTTTAAAGGGGAAAGAAAAGCCAAAAAGTTAGATTTCTTATACTGTAAAGCAATATCTGACGGGTCTATAACAATTCCAAGTAAATTTTCGATGAAATACCTAGCAATATTCGCTACCCAAAGGGTCAGGTCAGGAGTCAGGGAACTTCGATACGACCAAGAGATTTATCGAGTTTCACGACCCCTCACCGTCCGTGTTAGCGATTGTATCACATGTCAATTCAATGCAATAAATTAACACAAAAGCCGCCCAATTCTTGTTTCCTCACGTAACATGGGTTTTATTCCATTTTTATGTACACCGATGTCATTTTCCCTCTTTTAATATACAGCCTTTGTTAGTCTGTTAATATTGTCTGTTTTTTTATCTCGTTTATGTGGTTTATTACTTATTCAAGTTATCAATTTATTTTCATGTCATAAATTTGGTTATTAGTCATAGGTTAGCAAGTTCGCCACTAATCAATTACTTGATTGATCTTCAAAATATTGAATCTGGCTGGGTCACAATTTAGTATTTGGCCACCATGGCATAAATTATTATTATCAATCATAGAAATATTCGGGCCACTTGTAATGATTTATTAAATTTAGCAAGAAGATTTATTTTCTGTCAGCATATTGACTTTTTTACAACCTTTGATATGTAAAAAAAAAAGTACTGATAAAAACAAATAAGTTCTGTAGCCATAACAGTATAAACAAAAATTTAAAAAACCCCTAAAAATTTGAGTGGAATCTCTGAAATAGGCAAAGTGAATTCAATAGTGCCAGTAATTGGCCATCGGTATGTGAAAACGAATACGGACGCACGCACTAGTCGGCACCGGTTCTTGAAATTCAATTAGTGGCTACATCGTCTCTTTACGATAACAGACGAAATCAAACGGTACGCTTTTGGATAACACACGTTATTACTGATGACTCAAAAAACTTTGCAATTTTTTTAGGAAGATGTATAATATTATAATCTAAAACTTAAAAAATTTCTAGTCCTTAGAGATGTTCTTTTTTTCAACTTACCGATACAATAAAATTGATCTTCGTGGTATGCTGTTATACCGTCATGACAGTAGAAAATGCAAAAACCAATTAATTTAAGTGTTGTTGTCGTCGTTGTGTCTATTAATCGAAATGTGCTCACTGCCGATACTGTAAACATTATATGACTTAGGAAATGTCATCGTTCTGAAAAATAAGTGCTTTCGATTTTTTTTTTACATCTCAACGGATTATAATTTTTTACCATATTTGAAAGTAAAAATTCATTTCTTCTACAAAATGTTCTATTTGTTCCTATTCCTCTTAGCTATTTCGAATATGATACAATACTATTGTATTGTATACATACACACCATAAGACGATATTGTCTTCGATATTGGGTGTCGATATCGTAGGCATTGGAGTTGTCAGAGCGGAGGCTTTATCTCATTAATGAAGGACGTCATTAGTACCATCCATTTAGCGAGGCAATGAAAGCAACCTGAATCAATTAGCGCGAAATAAGAGAATAATATAAAATCTCTCAGAAAATAATAGTATGTACAATAATTCATTTTTCTTTGATTAGAACATATTTTTGTATTAAAAACGAATCAAATACAGATCACTATAACTGCTTACCATTGCGATCAGTAAATAAATGAGCAATAAACATGTATCTACGCCTAATACCTATCTATGCCTTATTCAAGAAGAGTTTTGAAAAGAGATAGATAGGAAAGAAATTGAAAAGTATCTACTTTATGTTTATTTTAATACGATTCTCATAAATACAGAGTAGAATGTTTTCAAACAAATTGTAACCTACGTTAGACATATTCTACCACTACTACAGAGATTCATTACAAATTATGAGATTAACAGGAAAACTACAAAGAAAGATACCTAATTAAAATACCTTTTATCATTCTACCATTGACTCACTCAACACATTCCTTTTAAGTATTGTTTTCATTCTGAGAATCACTTGACATAACACCTTAATTAGATGCATCAAAATTAATAGACCAATCAACTGCATGTAATTTAGTGGCAAATACCCACAACCTGTTATAATTATTCTTCGATTGATTATTTCTTGCATTAGCTATCAGTTAATAGTGTGACGACAAAAGGTCTTTTGTCTTGTGTTGTGAGGTTTCAATCATGATTGTGTGCTTACGTATAGGCTTTGTTGCCTCGTTTATATTTTTTGCCAATGGAGCAAAAGGTTGGTGATGCATTTTATTTTTTGAACTGATTTTGTGACATTTTAACCAGCGCCTGTAAAATTACGGTATTTTCTAAAGTGAATTTTCAGAAGATTTATAGCAATCAATTTTCTGTGTTAGGTCGTAGATCAACATAATTTATGTTTCGTATTTCGCAAAATATAGACAGTAAAACAGTTTGGCACGAACTAATAAAATACACATTGACATTCCTACTCAAAGTTGAAACGGACAGTACTTGGAGCTTGTTACAAATTAGCTACCAAAATTATTTTCTGCACTTAGAAAATCTGTACTTTTGTATTAGAAGTGAAGATAGAAATAAATAATAATATGAAACTGCTTTGAAATTTCAAATGATAGTATTAAAAAACTGTAACTGTTATACCCTGTTTTTCTTAATTTGACCAATGTAGTAAACAATCTTAGCACGTCTTTTTAACGAAAATAGGCAATTAAAATGATCATTCACACCCAAATAATAATAATATAGTTAGAAATGACATTTAACACAACACTCTTATTATTCTGGCGATTTATCGATTTTACACATGGATAATTGAATAAAAAGACACGCTAAGATTGTTTACTACATTGGTCAAGTTAAGAAAAACCGGTTGTACATAGTGTTATTTTAAAATAAATTTACGTATTTCTAACACCGAAGTTATTCATGAGAAAAGTATTGTTCTTAAACTTCCCAGACACAAATTACTTCCACTTGCACGGCACATGCATTATCAGAGTTTTGAATTTGTAAGGACCTGGCTGTGTTTCACTTTTGTGTTTCATAGTTTTCCTAATAATAATTCATAGATTACTAGATTTTATTACTATTTGCCAGGTGACACAGTATACAATGCATTTGTTAGGTAGGACCGGTCCTGCAGTTGATTTACGTTCTAGTTTACAGTTCTTAATGACAATATTTCTACGAACATTATTATTTATTCAACTAAAATATTCTAATATTATTGTCAATTTTGCTTTAAAATAAAAAATAAAATAAATCATTTATTTTGCAAGTAGATTTACAGGAAATACTTTTGCACGTCAATTTTTTTTTATCCTACCAGCATTTCGACGTAAATGGCCTGTTGAGAAGAAATGCCACAAGAAACTCAACAAATAGCCATTTTTTAAAAGCCAATCCTTAAAGTTTTTTATACATTGCAAAATATGTTTGGTGCAGAGGAGCAAATTACTGTGACCACAATTTTTTTATCTTTAAAATAATCTTGTAATTTCTTCTCTATTTTCCTCCTGAATCCCTGATCTTCAAAGTTCCAGAGGAGTCTGGACTTAGGAGATTGGGATTCATGTTGGCGTTTGCATGTCTGCATATCAATGTTAACTAGTTCGTATATGTACTATTTAATTTTGATCTTAGTTAATATTGAAAACGACAAATCTAAGTTCAACCGAATATTATGTTTCGCTTTTGCTGGATACTAAGCCACCAACGCTTCCCACATGCTAATTTTCATGTTAAACATTCTAGTAAAGCCATGCTTGTGCCAACACTGTTCCGCTACGATAGTCCGCTGCCCGAGCTTAAGATTAGCTAACAAACACAATTTGTGTCCAAACATACACCAAAACTTTTGAGTAAATTCATAATTTTAATATTTATGAGACAGTTTAAAATTATTACTTTTTTGTTTCTTTCGTTGCCTTAGAAAAGATTATGTTAGCCTTCCCCCTTGTTGCAACCACACTAATCTGTAAATTATCAAGCATTATTATCAAGTATTACTCTTACCCTTTAGCATTTTAATTTATCTAGATAATATCTACAATATTTATTACATTCATAATCCTATTAAAATACATAAGAACGATTTAATAGTTCTCTTCATGTTGCTGAAATCAATGATATCAAAACAACTCTCAAACTTTATTATTATGATGAAAAAAGAAAAATTAAAATTTCAGAGAAATGTGAAAAATGTTTGCCAGCAGAAAAATGCAAATTTTACGGTAACCTAAAAGCAGATGAGCAAGAAAGCTGGGTCGAGAGGTTTGAATGTCCAAAACCCAGCAAACATGAACGCCATCTTTATGGATTCGCACCCAGAGCTAAAGGAGATGTGGTAAGCATTTATTATATATTTCACACTTCTTATGTACGTATTTAAAACTATTTGTGTCATAAACACGTGTAGAAAATTAATAATAAGTAGATATTAAACAGCTATAGCCAGTAAATTTGCTTTCAAGTAATAATAGCTCCAAATATTTGTGTATCCAATCAAAGGTCTAAATTAATCAAAACAGATTTACCATTTCAATTGATACCCTAACTAGTTACCTTTATAATGCTTTCCTGTAAATATTTGTATTTCAAAATATAGAAACTAAAGGTTGTTATTAGCGATCATTTCCGATCAACATAATTAGGCTTGTATGCCACACAAAATTACAGAAACAATAAAATAATATTACCGTCATCAATTTTGTCAATAAAGCAAATTGCTTTTGAATACCTAGGTACTGTTTTAATTTATGTACTTTTGTGTTAAAACTGCAATTTCAATGTTGCGTCGTATTATCCCAAAATGATCAACGTTGCACATCGCTGCACACTACAATATAATATGATATTCATTCCAAATGAGTTGAATCAAAAAAAAATATGCAAAGTATGACTTTGGAATGGAATTTGGACAATGCATCCAATTTTTTGGGCTTGTCAATAATTGTTTATCTACTTTTTCTTTGGGTGCCTCTCCGACTAGCGAAGGTTGGCACTGTTGGCAGTCAGCGCTGTGCATTTGGTCTCGGCAGCACTCGCGATTCCCGTCCATTCTCTGATGTTGCGGAGCGGAGGCAAAACTTCTTTCTGCGCCCAACAAATCTTCTTCCGGCAACCTTTCCCATTAAAATGAGCTGTAGAAGTTGATATCTTTCATGTCTAAGCACGTGTCCGAGACATGCTGTTATTGTTTATAGAGTTATAATATTATGACTACAGTTCACATTATCTGTAAAAAAATATTAAATACAAAATAAGATGTAAAGTAAATCATGTATAAACGAATTATGAAATAAATTACAGGTCTGCTGCCCGGATAATATTTGGGGAACAAATAGCAAAAACGACAACCATGCATCTGCAAACAGAAACGACGATACAAAAAACGATAATACAAGATACGACAAGCAATCGGACTTCAATCCATTTGGCTATGATTATAACAACCCATATAATAATAATTATGATCAGCAGAATAATGGCTACGGAAATCCAGAACAAAATTATGATTTCAATAATGGTGACAGCAATGGTGGTAGCAATGGCGGAGGCACGGATTTTGGTGGATCAGACTATGGCCAAACATCAAACCCTTGGGGATCTAAACCCAATGAACCTCAAGACAATGGAAACCAAGGATATTATAGAAACCAGAATGGTTACCCTGGACGTAACATGAACCAAGGCACAAACAGAAACGACCAGGGTTTTGGTGGAAATTATAATCCATATAACAGAAATAATGATTATTTTGGCGAGCCCAATATGGGAGGACAATGTCGTGTATCCAGTTTCCCACCAAACCCTAATACTGGATGTTGCGGCCTGGAAGCGACTGCAGACGAGAGTAGCGGTAAGTAATGACTGTATTTTTTTCTTCTCTCGCACTCTCTACTTCATTTTATTTAAAAAAAAATGGAATACTGGATAATTTATAAATTGAAACTATATTCTAATTCGGAATCTGAAAATTCCGTAAATCTTAGAATATGGACCAAATCTAATAATGAGTCCGGTTGCTAATATACTCTTTTAATACTGAATATACCCAATACATACGTATAATTGGACTAAATATATAGAATATTTGTTTATATACATATTTTATACTGTAGTACTTTCCCGATTGTATTTTACACACTTACCTAGTTAATAATAAAAGTATTATTCAGGCTCGGAATATGCGCCGAATCGCCCACCTCCGAGAAATTTACGACCAAGTTGGATGCCACGTCAACGACCTAGTTTCTCAGCACCTATGTCATCTCCATGGTCTAGCTCATGGAACCCCATGGATGATTTTCAGGGCTATATGCCCCGTTTTAAGCGTTCTCCTAAAGTCAATGTAACCATTGGGAATCGTATTGCAGGTAAGTTTCAGTTGTTTTTGTGATTTTATGTCAAAAACAGATTTAAAACCGTCAATAATAACCGAAAGGTTCTATTTATAATTATAAACGAAGAAATTTTTTAATGGTTTTGTGTTAAGCCGAATTAAAATTTAACGACTTTAAAAACGCAAAATCTTAGGGTGTAATAATAATATAAAAGTTTTTTTTTATTAAAACAAAAATAATGAGATGATTTTAATTCTTGTAAATAAATTCAAATATTTTTATTTAATATTGCTAGGTGGCAAAGAAACAGAACTAGAACAGTATCCATGGACAGTGCTTTTGCAAACTACCTTTGACTATGGCACAAAGGAATCTACTTTCAACTGTGGAGGGTCTATTATCAGCTCTAGATACATCTTAACAGCTGCCCATTGTATCGTTGAAGAAGGCGCCCGTGTTAAAGAGTAAGGTTTATAATATCTACTTAGATTCTACAATAACGAATACCTACAAATTCAGTAAAATACCACTCTGTTAATTCTGGGGTACATAGAAGACATTGCGGTGAAATGTGAGGTGGACTAAATCCGTCTGCAAAATGTGTCTGAGTGCAAATAATTTAATTCAGAGGATTGCCACTGCGATCCTACCTACTGCGCCTAGTAGCAACTGTTTTAAAAGTAAATATTTGTACCCAATCTATAATATGAGTACTCAGTTTTTAATTAGCTTATTACATAATATTTTCACCAATATCGTTCTTTATATTTATTTTAAGATATGTACAATTTTGAAAATTCATTAAGTACTTCTATCTAATAATGACCGATGCTTTGTTTGACTCATGGAATTTATTTGATTTATTGATTGAGTAATATTTAGATATCTAGAAAAGTGGAGGATAATTGAAGCAAGTGATGATTATAATCATATTCCCAATAATTAGTATGCACACTGCTTTGCCTATATTTTTTCCTGATTAATTTTCTTACCAGACTTAGATTTCCCCGGAGGCTTGCGGAAGTTAGTTCCATTGCGATTGTACAATGTTGTGGTTGATACTCTTGATCCTGACTACATTAGTAATTAAAGCAATTTTTCTTTTTTTAAACAGTTATCTTTTTTCTTTTAATTCGTTTTCATTATATACGTTTTAGACTACGTTCCACCCTTTTACTCGTTGCTATTGTTTACTTACATTTTGCTTTACAGAAATTCGTGATGTTTAGACTATGTTTAACCCTTATACATATAACATAACATTACTTAGTTTTGCTTGATATCGTAATGTTTGTCTAATCTAAGATATTTTTAAACTTTAAAATTATATATCAGACCGATTTTATTCAATGAGCTTCACTTCTTATCTGTCAAACTGTGGTCGCCGTTGTTAATCCTGGCTTCATAGGAAACACAGCGGTGGAATTGTGTGGTGGGCTTATGGCCTGAGACCCATAATATTACTAATTCTAGTCTATTCTTTCCAGTGTTGAAATCTATCTAGCAGAATACGACAAACGTACTTTCCCACGAGACTGTAAGAATGTACTCGGTGAGGGTCAAAAGTGCGTTGATAACATTGTAATGCATGGTGAAAGAGTCATCCCTCATCCGAATTATGATGAAACCAAGTTAACCAATGACATTGGTTTGATACGGCTTCGTGGCACCGCGCCTTACACAAGTAAGTCTTCTTTTGTGATTTATGAGATTTATTATTCTATAATCGACTTTAGATAGCGTAATCTGTAAGCAAATCACATACTTACACAATACAATAAATATTAATAATTCCAGATCACGACATAGTTCAAAAAGAAATTTCGAAGAAATTAAACGTCATGCATGGTAATCCAAACATGCCATCCACCAAAAATATTTTTTATCGATTTTCAGACACTTCAAGTTTGTGTCCCGTATTGTGTCCTTACTTTGTTTTGACTTGTATTCTAGTATTTATACCTTCCTGTTTCATGATTAGATTCGAAAGTCGTTCATTCATGACGTGTTATTTCGCATTGGTGCTAGGTGCTGAGATGGTCTCAGTTAATACTGTCATTGTTTTCTTGGCACAAGCAATGACTTCGTAGGTCATTTAGAGTCGTGATAAGTAGTGATAGTCACACAAAAATATCGAGTTAAACACAATACCAGAGGAATAGCGCAACAGCCTGGAACTTCACGTCTCACTACGTGTTTCCGCGTCAACTGTGACCTTTTTCGTGTGAGGTAAACCTTTCCGGATATCGCCTATAGTGTTTAACGGTCACTGCTATATAGCATAATATTCTGGCAAGTTTGAGAATTAGAATTATTTAGAAGACTTAAAATTTAAGTAAAATACTATCCGCACAATTGAATTGAACATGAGTAAAATGGATTATTTGTAGAGTCTCGACAAATAATCCATTCCATTGTAAAGACTTATCAAAAGCCACATCGCGTTTGAGACATCAAATTTACTTATGCAGGAAATTGGTGTAAATACGTAAGTACATAAACAATGTTGAAGTCCTACTCAGTAAAATTTGTAATATGTGCCTACTAATAACCTATCTAAATCGTCATACTAAATGCAAGTTTTTTTTATGAACTCATTAATATAACATTAATAAATTAGTCATGGGTAAAATTTCGCTAAAGTTGGTGAATACATCTGATAAGTAATTACACATAATATTTGGGAATACCGTTAATTATATTTTAATTACCTGTACTGTGTCATACTACCATAGTATACAAATATTTATTTTCTAATTGCCTGCTAGAATTTATTGTTTTCTGTTCAGAAATGGAAAATCTGACAAAATACTCCATTTTCGACTGTTTCCTTTATATAATCATCTACAACTACAATATATTCTACAAACTACTAGTACTAATTCACCTACTAAGTACATTTGTTACGTAGAATTTCACTATCATACTAATAGAACGTCTCTCGTTGCTGTTCTCTATATTCCCAATAAAAATGCCTAACAATTTTTGAACTCCTTTGGGGATAACAATTTTCCCCCTTCCGAAATAAAAAAAGCTGTTTTATTGCCAAAATAAACAAAACAAACTTACTTTTCAGATTACATACGCCCAATTTGCTTACCACCTATCAACGTCGATCATCCTGACTTCTTCAACCTTCGACTAGCAGTCGCAGGCTGGGGTCGAAACGGCCGCTACAAATCGGAAATCAAGCAATCGACTATTGTCAATCTAGTTCCAAACAGTGACTGTAAGAAATATTACCCAAATCTATCGAAAGCCCATCTATGTGCTGCTGGATATTCAGGAGAAGATACGTGTAAAGGAGATTCTGGTGGACCACTCATGATATTGTATGAAGAAAAATACTATGTGTCTGGTGTCGTTAGTGGAAAAAGGGCCGATGCGCCATGTGGTACTTCTGTACCGTCACTTTATACAAATGTCTATGAATTCTTACCATGGATACGAAGCAAGATAAGGAACTAATGTATTTGTATATTTGGAATGATTTAGTAAATAGTGATTTTAATCTAATGACTATAATGTACATTTTTATTTTCTTAAAGTCCATTACAGTCACTCTTCGTACTGTATACGACTCTAATTCAAATCTACAACCTTTTATTTACGATATTTGCAAAAGTTCGCAAAGTTCAAAGCTGAAAGCATTCTTTAAAATACCGTCTATTATTCAGTATCAGCCATCCAACTAAAAATATTGGTACCTAGCGTCTGAAATTCGATTCATATATTTTTGTAGTCGTTTCGTTTCGTTCAGTGCTGTTGGCAGGCCTGTTTTGTTACCGCGTAAATTGCCCGCGCGGTTGCACCAACTGCAGATATTGATGTGACGCATCGAGGAGGAAAAAATATGTTGTCTGTGGATAATAAATGTAGGGTGGGTACTTGGAAGTAATTTTATTAATCTGAGGTGGGTACTGTATTCTTCGTACTATCCATACAAAATAAGTTTATTAATGGAAGAGGTGTCAGTCATATTACAAATAAAGAAACTTTTGATCCGTTCTTGATACGTTTTGTACGAATGTTGTAATGACAGTACTTTTTGATAGTTTATATTATATTGACCAATAGGATAAATGGATTTAAATATTATTTGGGAAATATTTAGAAAACTACCTACGAGGGGAACAGGAGTATTATAAATATTTCTATCACTTGTGAGTAATTGTGAATTTTAACTTTTATTTTGTTATCGAAACTTTCAACACAATAAAATATTTACTGTTTTATCAAATGATCAAGACAAATAAATAAAAAATACGTCGAAAAATTTAATTACCTATATTTCTAAAACAATGCTATAATCTTAGAATAATAACTAATAATGTTACTTTATTCTAGGATTCTAGAGGTGATGATATCAATTTGAATAAGTGTTTACAACTTACTGAGTGCCTTTGACAAAGTATATATCAGCGGAGCTAAGGCCTAATTAAATTTACTCAGTTTCAAGTTAGATGTTCTTACGTAATTGGGTTCTTACCAAACTAGGCTGTAAGTACCTACATTAATTGAAATATTAAGTAAGTAGGTACTTATTGGAATTTTAAGCCACAACCACCGAGTTAAATTATATTGATTCAAGTTAATAGTCGCATTTTTCATAAATCGCTTTAAAGATGAAATTTAAAAAAACTAATTTATAAAACAAATTATCGTTTTGCATTTTAAAAAGTAAAATACACTTTCAACAATTTGTATGTTTTATTAAAATTGATACAACAGATCTACTTGGTATTAAAATTCATTAAAAACAAAACAATAAAAAAATCTTGTAAATATTTTAATCGACTGCATCGTCGCGGTTGCAGCATTGTCGCAGCTCTCGAATTTAAGGGCTGGTCCTCCCTATCCCATTAGGGCTGGAACACAACCCGGCAAAGAGAGAGACACTCAAATGAACAAACACTATTATCAGACTCGAGGAAGGGCGCACAGATTTCCCCGGAGTGCCCTTCTCTTTAAAAGTGTCGGACGAATGACCGCTATTCGCTGCACGCGCGTGAACGGATTTTTCCTTAAAAAGATGTGACACGAAAAACAAAGAACTTCTCGTGGTTAGGGACAAGAGATATAGCGATAGTAACTTGACGAAACCACTCGCTAATATGACTTGACTGTATTTAGGGTTCCGTAGTAAACTAAAAAACAATGGCGAAACTAGAGAGTTTCGCCATGTCCATCTGTCAGTCCGCGGCAGTAGTATGTATATATATGTAAGTTTATTATTAATATATTTGTGTGTGTGTGTGTGTGTTATGTTTATAGCCTATATTAGTTCTTAGGTAACCAGTAGATATTTGCCTCTAATTTTTGTCCCGCAAACAATATTTCTGCATTACCCGATGGTTGACTGGTAGAGAAGTCTTTACGCATTAAGTCCCCCAATTGTACTCTTAATCGTGCAATAAAGAATAAATAAATAAATAAGTATGTAATATGTACTAGGAAGCTGTAATTTTACATCTATGGTTACTAAGCGGCAGAACAAAATCTTGAAAAATATGTTTTTTTTTGTGCCTCTGCATGTGTTTAGTTTCAAAAAAACGGTACTTGTCCAATTGTCCATGTTTAGGCTCTACAAGTTACAGAGTAATAGCCGACGAACTTAACTTTATTTGATTAAAACGTACAAACTTCAAATGTCATAAGAGTTTGACATTGTACTCATCTGGAACTGGAAGCGAGTAAAGAGTAGCAAATACGGAACCCTACGCTGTACGTAGCCCGACACACACATGTCCGATTTGTAACATCGATTTAATGAATTGCTTTATTTTATGCGTTATTTTATTATTGTTTAGGTATTGTAACTAGATATTTATCTATTTTACATAAGGGTACATAAATTGTATGTTCCTCATTTTTTTTCTGCAATCAATGAATCACGATGTGTGTCGTCGTGATCCCTACGGTTGGTTCCAATGAGAAATATATGTAAATCCATTACAACAAAAAAGATGTGACAAAAAATGCTCTCCATTGTACCTTTTGGGCCTTTTGGCCATGTCCTGATAACACGTATTATTTATACTACCTACAAAAATATTAAAATAGCGCAGAGTCGGTACAATGTTCTTTAAGGTAAGTATACTATAAAAATTATTCACGTGAAATGGCTAAGGTTCAGTAACCTTCGTAATTATTATAACAACATTATACACACAAATTACCTACATGCTTATAATGACAAAGAAATTTAATATTGTATACTTTGTACCAACAAAAAAGATGAAAGAAATAATTTAACATTTCATTACCCTTTGTCGGTGATTTTAATAACTCAATTTTCCAAAAATTTTCACGTCAATGCGTTTGGTCGTAATTGGAAAAGATTTTTGCATCAATGATCAACTCGCATTTAATGAATGGATATCAAAATTCGATTTCCAACTAACTGAACTTTATACACGGTTAACCGGGAAATACGGGCTGAAAAAATACGAAAGAAGCGGCTATTTGGATAAATAATGGTCTCTGAATTTATTATATTTATTTGTAAGCATTTCGGTTTTAATTAATGTAAAAGCGAATATCAAAGGATAGGAATTTATCTGTGGTAAGTATATTTCCCTTAACACTTTAGCTCGACTGATCGGGCACTGAATGAAGTCAACCATAAATACAAGATTGTTTCCGTTCAATAGGTCTAATCTCTCAGATGGGCATTCGTGCTGAAACGATCCTCTTTTATTGGGTCGCTTTTGTCGACGCATTCGACATTTTCGTTCCCACATTCAAGAAATTTTAATATTTTGGTGATACTCACTAGTTTATACATGGACTTATGCCACCTAGATCTGCCCCAATACTCTTGAAGATAATTCCGCACGATCGCCATTGGATTGTTAATTTTAGGTACTCTTTACAGCTAAACTAGCGCTAACTAAATACTAAACTAAATGAAATCAGATTGTATGCTAACCAAATAGTTAGTAAAGTATAAAATTTCAATGGTACAAATTAGGGTTTGCTGTTAATTTTGCATTTGAAATTACACAGAATTGAAATTAAAATCGCGATTGCTATGCAGAGTAACCTAGCAGGTTATTATGCGAACAAAATCTATCAACAAGGTCAGACGATTGTCTCAATAGCGACCACTTTATTGAACCGTTTGCTTGTCTCACTGTATTAAAAATAAATGTACCTAAATATTTTTGAATATACTACACACACTAACAAAATCCACAAACTGCATGTGGTTACCCCTAAAACGTAGATAATATGTCTTCAGAAGATTTTAACTTTTTCAGTAAAGTCATAAAGTTCAAAGTAGATTGAACAAAGACAAGGGGTAGTCCGATAACATACGTACATCCTCGAATTTGGACCCCCTAGGTCGAATTCCATATTCAACGACTGAGTTATTACTACCATTATTTTTAAGATATCAGCATACAATATTGACCGTAAACTTGGGAGGAAATAAATATAAAATTCATTGTAAATATGCAACGAAATACGAAACCTGTTTTATATGCAACAGTCGGTAGCGTCCAGTTTCTTCCCGACTTTGCGATTATTTGGTCATCAGACTTCGCTTTGGACAGTTGTTGTGTTGTTTCATAGTGGTGGTTTATAGTGAAAAGGTGAGAGATATTATATTAAATTTAAAAAAAATCCAGCTATCTAGATCAAATGTGGAAACAGTATTTGAACCTGTGTGTTGTTTAATAGCGCGGGACTTTGTTCAGAGTTCAAAAAAACCTTCGCACTTTCCATATGGCATTACATTGTATTACATTTTTATTTATTTACATTGAACTTTATTATACCATACAATCCTACTAATAATATAAATGAGAAAGTTTGTATAAGTATTTGTTAAACTCATAAAAACTGTTGGATTTTGGTTGAAATCAGACGCATTTTAGAATTATTTTAAAGTTACACTAAATTATTACTGTCAAACTGAAGAAGGCAAAAAAGATAGCTAGGCATTTAATATGGAATTATAATTAAAATTATTTTTTTCCAACTGGCTGTACTTTTAATAATTAGATACCTATGTATTTTTATTTTATAATCCAGGAATCCAAATTATAGATTTAAAATGACATTGAACCGAGTAATAGCTATCACTGGATGCGACACTGGACTTGGTTGGGCTATAGCAGCTCGATCAGCACGTGAAGGTCTAATAACAGTGGCTGGATTGTACCAAGGAACTGAAACTAAAGCTGCACAGGCACTGAAGAAGTTATGTGTCCATCCATATCCACTGGATGTGACTAATTCAAACAGTGTTGTTGAATTTCGGAACTATGTCGCATCGCTTCTGGAGAACAATCCAAATTACAGTAAGTACCAAAAGAAATGATAGCACGGTGGCTCGTACCTAGCAGTTTGGAGTGACTCTACCTTCCAGAGGACACGGGTTCGATCACCGCACAGGATGAACTTTTTTTTGATGAAGATTTGTATTTGTCTTGAGTCGGGGTGTTGTCTGGGTACTAAAAGTACTTAGGTATTTATTTAACTTATACGATGTCTAGTTATGAAACTAATATTTATAACAAAAACTAATACTAACTAGTTAACTGCACTTACAAACAATACAATCAAATATAGGTATGTTATATTATTATTGAGGGTATACGAATAATATAGTAAAATGTCATTAGAAATTTGGTCCTCTCTCGTCCATAGAAAGAGCGTAGCTTTTATTGCGGCTGGTGGAATGTGATGATACGGAGTGATATCTATATAGAAAATATACCTGTACCTATGCACGTCACGTGCTTACATACCAGCATATAAATTCTCACTTTCTTTTTAATAGTAATAGGTATAAATAAAGTAGCTACATATTAAACATATAAGGCTACAGTATGGGTGTAAATCAGTCTCTACATTTTAATAATGTAAAGACAGTTTTACGACTCGCACTTCAGAATTGCTAAAGTGTCACAAAACTGCATTCACACCCCGAAAAGAATATAAAACAGTTTTGTATCCTTCTCCGATACAAAATATAGAGATCCCTGCAAAATTGGTAAAGATGGGACGTTATTTTATTCATGTATTCATCGTATAATCGACTTACCTCGGTTTCTGGAAGGGTGTTTATATAACCAAGGTAATATTTGAACTATATTTGTAGAACAAATTATTTTTAATATTGATATTGTTTTGGCAAGTTTTAAACACTAGCCTGCTATTCTACCCATAAATTTAAAAGAAACTTTGAACGAGGCTCGTGGATGTCTACAATTTTATCCGCGCAGTTCCATTAGTTCTGTTTCTGTAGGATTTTTCAAAATGCCTTGTTAATGCCAACTTAGGTTCAAGGCCATTGGACCTAAAAATCTAAAATCTATTTCGAAAACCTTCTAAAATACTCCTAGGTTATTTATCAGTTTGCTGATCAATACTAACGAATTTTACATATTATTTTCAGAACTACATGCGGTCGTAAACAACGCAGGTATAATGACAATAGGGGACTATGAGTGGCAAACACCAAAAATGGTAGAAAACACAATAAGTACCAACCTTTTGGGTGCCATGAAAGTGGTATCCGCTTTCCTCCCTGACCTTAGAAGAAGTGCCATGCAAGTAAGTCAAGACAAGACATTCACTATTTTTCAGTAGTCTAAAGATATTTTATTATGTACCGAGCTGTTAATAAATGTTAGAAACAGTTAGTAATTACTATATTTTATTTATTTATTTTAAAACACTATCCTGCAGTAACGTAGCGTACCAGAGTATGGTTACTGTAATTAATATAATACTGTGGTATGATTAAGTTTTTAAATAGAAATCTTTATTCCAACAGTGTGGTTGGTGGTAATGAAATTGTTATCTAAAGTGCTTCTTCACCGGGAGCATTCGCGTGTAATGTAACTCTCAGATTCGAGCATTACAGCAGTGACGGAGGCGAACGCTCGTCAGTCAGGGAGGTAATATTGTAATGTAATGCTCAAAGTCGAATCTAAAATGTTACATTACACGCGAATGCTCGCGATGAAGGAGCACCTTAAGTTACTTATTCTATGCCTTAAGAATAATTTTAAAAATCACTTACTTACTCACTTACTCCGCTGGCTCAGTGATCCGAAGTGGATCTTGGCCTCTGAAAAGAGAGCGCCAAAGTTTTCTGTTCAGCACGAAGTCCCGCAGTCCACTGCTTCCATCTCGTGCAGATCAGCCAGCACCGCATCGCTCTAGCGATGCCTACCTAGATACCTGGAGCGGCCAACCGGGCGTCTGCCGGACACCGTCCATACACCACCCACACAGGCTGACTTGACGGTCCACCCTCCTCCATTCTCTCAAGATGACCGAGCCAGCGGAAGCGCATGGTTTTATAAACGCCAAAATCAACTGTCGTTTTAATAACACTAAAATACTATTTACCTATATAGAAAACATATTTTAATATTACAAAACAAAACTAGCAGATTACAATATTTTCCATTTTCCCTTTACACCTGGGAAAACAAAAAACATACAAGATGAATTTCGAAATAAATTCACTTGTCTTATATTTACTTTTGCTGTTACGTTCTATTTATTTGCCTTTCTGTATGAAGATTATATCATTTGGTAAACAGAATGTTGATACTTCCCTTGCAGGAAAAATAAAATTAAATGAAAATATTGAAACAGTAAATAAAATATTATCAAGAAGTTTTTTTTTATTAAGCGGAGGTATAATATTGACAGTTTTCTTTAGGCGGATCGGTTGAATGAAGGGAAAACAGCAAGATACTTTTAAAATTGAAAACAAAGCCTGTTTGTTTTGGCGTTGATAGGAAAAAAATCGCGTTCATTTTTCGTTTGGTTTTTTGAATTCATGATTTAACACAAAATACTTACTTAAATGATTTTTTTATAGCTACTCAAATTATTCTCGTCACAACGATATTATCATACTAATGTTATAAATGAGAAAGTGAGTTTGTTTGTTTGTTATTCCTTCACGGCTTGACTAAGTAGCCGATCATTATGAAAATTGTCAGGGGTACAGAGCCCAACATAGGCTAATTTCTACGCGGGCGAAGCCGCGGGTAACAGCTAGTAATAAGGCGAAGATTAATAAATAAATAAATAAACACATAGGGTACTTTTTATACCGAAAAGTACGCGATTTCCGTAGGATTTGGTCAAAAAACTGATATAGATGGCACTGCTGTGCATAAAATTAAACGCGGGTAACACCGCGGGCATCGGGACAAGCCCACCACACATTCCCACCACTGTGTCTCCTGTGTAGCCAGGATCAACAACGGCGACCTCAGATAGACAATAAGCAATGAAGCTTATTTACGACACCGCGGGCAGCAGCTAGTATTTCTTATTAGGTCGCCACTGGTCACCTACCAAGCAAATAGAATGAAGATAGGCATTTTTAAAATATAATAATATACCAACTTACATGGAACTATTGACTAACATTAACATGTCTTATGATGACAATATTCTATTAGATTCAATATTCATAGAATGTTCTGCTGTTCCAGAATTCAATAAAACCTCGTGTCATAAACGTGGCTAGCCACTGCGGCCTGCAACCCCTCCCTGGGTTTGCGGCTTACAGCGCAAGTAAAGCTGGGTTACTCGCATGGACGAAAGCGTTGCGCCTCGAGCATATGGCCCATGGATTAACTGCTGTGGCTTTTATTCCAGGTAAAGCTGAATTCTAGATAATTAGTTTTGTAGACAGAAAACCAGCTTTAAAATAATAACCTGTTTGTTCAGTGAAAACGAACATATGTAGGTAGGTATATTTTTTTCGTGTGATATTAAGATTGCACCGAACAAATCCATTTAATTACATTTAATAAATACTAAATTAGAAGGTAAGAATGAAAGGAATAAAAAAATAAAAAATTATTACTTACTTACTCCGATGGCTCAGCGACCCAAACAGTCTTGCTTGGCCTCCAACACAAGAGAGAGAACGCCATTTCTTCCGATCTTGAGCCATGCTTCGCCCGCCAGTCGCCAGTCTGAAGTTCGCAGAGATCGGATTCCACGGCGGCGTCGCTCCAGCGGTACCTGGGGCGGCCTACTGCTATATTATTATTCTGTATGATTATTAAATATGATTATTAGATAAGTAAATAATCTACTCTATATATTACCAGTAAATCAGAGGAATTTAATAATTTGCAGGTGGATTTGTCAACTCCAGTAGTATAATATCAAACCAAGTGGCACATGGAAACACTATGCTAGATCATCTCAGTGAAGAACAGATTTTATTCTACGGAAGAAGAATTCGGGCATTATCTACATATCTGGGGGCCGCTGGAGCAGTTAACAACAGTTACGACTCTTTGAAAGACGAAAATATAATCGAAACGTTCGTTAGAGCACTTATTGACGATAATCCTAAGGAAATATACAAAGTGGAACCATGGAGATATAAGTTTTATTATAATTTGCTAAAGTTGCCTCTTCCAGAGGTAGTGCATCATTGGTTAGTAAAAAAGTTTGTCAATTTTCCCGATGTCGAATAAAGATTTTATTTATTTGCTTAAGTTTTGTTATTAAATTTATTACTTACCGTGAAACGTGGCAGCTTTGCCGTCTGGGTCTGGCTTTGCCCTGGCCGCCATTTTTCAATAAACACAATATTTAAAAAAAAGTTGTTACGTTAAGGCCCGCGCACATTAGGGCGGGCCGCGTAACACCGCAACCTCCTGAATCAGTTTCATACATTTTGTATGAGCTATCGCACACCTCAGGCGGGCCGCATCGCATTGCACTGGCGCATCGCTAGCCAGGCGTATTTTTGCGGCGATGTTATGCGTTGCAATGCGGCCCGCCTCAGTGTGCGTTGGCAGACGCAACAAGTAGACGGCTGAACGAGTGCTGTTCGTGACTTACCAAACGGAAGCCGAATCTATGTTTAACAATATATAATTTATCAAGAAGCTCAGAATATTTTTCATATGTCATTCTAAAATATTGAACAAATTTTCTTTCATCTTCTAACAAATCTTTAAAAAGGGAGTGAATTTCACCATACACATTTCTCTTCTTGCACATCTCGTGTATATGCTACGTTTTCTTTTTTTTTCTGCTTCATCTCTTCGTTAAACAGCACATTGAATAAAAAAAGCTCTTCGTCAGATGTATAGTTTCCATCTTCTTAGATTGCCAAAACCTGACTGATTCAAAATATTGCGTTGCGGTGCGGCCCGATGCGCCTGCTATGCTATGTGCTTTGGCGCAATTTTGCAATGCAATGCGTTGAGGCCCGCCGTGGCTATAGTTTGCGCGAGCCTTTAGTGCTTTATTTTAGTCTATGGTAGCAAATTAACTATCTTCATCATCTTCATGGCAACACTGAGTAAAAGTAACGCATTGTCTTCTACTTCACTTCAGTTGCTTGCTTGTCAGACGCAGTCAAAGATAGTCGTGTGTATCGCGGGCAAAAATCGTCGTAAAAAAACTTTCCCTACAACTCGTAGTTCCCATCGCAGCAGGTACGTATTGTTCTAACCAGTGTTTGTTTATAGTGAATGGACATAATAGGTTCAAAATACAACGAAAAATCTCTCTCCTGACCAAAAATATGGCGGTGGGCAATGTCACCCGCGGCTTATAATACGCCATTGGCGACTTTGCCCACCAAATACTGACGTTAGGGCTGTCACCTCGGCATTTTATTACCCGACTGTGCAACGCAAAGGACGGTAATGTGTTTGAGAGCACAATAAAAAAATATGTACAATTAAAATAATAATTAGAGCAAGTTATAGTTTCTCATAAAACACTGTGTGCTGTACTAAATAAAAGAGAAGCAGAGGTTTTATGGAAACTTAAGTATAAATAAAATAAAAATAATAAAATAAAACATTTATTTTGCAAGTAGATTTACAGGGAATACTTTTGTGATCTGATTAAAGTTATTTTTTTCAAATGTTTTATTATTTTAACGTACCTAGCAGTTATAAAATAAATTGTGACAACCCTAGTTCATTGTGTTGTTTGTATGAAAAAAGTTCTAGAAGACCTTTCTGACTTTGCCCGTCTAATTTGTGGCAAATTGTCTATGGTTTGAGATTTTGTAAACTGATGTCATGTGGCATTGCCCCATGTTTTAGCAGAGCCCTTAGTACAGTGATCATAAGGTTGATAATATCGGCATTACATACAAATAATGAGAAGTGGGCAAATTTACCAAAAGTTTCAAACTTTTGGCCCACCTTCTATTTATTGTCTTATTCCCGATTACTTATGGACTTTGATGATTTTTTATTTTAATTAATGCAAAGAAAAGTATCTCAACTATTGGGTGCTGTAACAACAATATCTAATATATTAATATTTTTGAAACTAATTGAAATGATAACGTAGACCCCAAAAAAATTGGGCAAAGTTGCCACGTTTTACGGTACGCACACGACGCACACACAAGTAGGTACGTACAGTCGGCGAAGTTTCCTAAATAAGTATTGTGTGAAGAGATACGCGAATTACGAACACATTCTTTATGTACCTACGCAATACATACGCAACATAACCCTGGCCCCTCGCGGATGTGTCGTAGTACCTACCCGTTACGCCGCCGCATACCTACTCCGCAATGGGAGAGTTGGGTATCCCGTAAATTTTTGGTGCGGGGAGCCCCAGATCCCCACCGCTCATTTTCCGGCGGCATGGCGGTGCGGTGACTCTGTAATGAATTTTTTCTTACGTCAACATAAAGGTACACAACACAAAACAAGTCTTTCCTCCTTTCTTTAAAAGTATTCAATTTAAGGTTTTTCCTTCCTGTAAACACTTTCTTTATTTCTTCCCCCATTGATCAAAGTGGAAGACAGAATTGCAAAGTCGTTGCCAAAATGCAATGACACGAAGAAGTAGACTGTCGTTTTGACATTTTTGACATTGACAGAGAGAGAGACATTGACAATAACGGAATTAATTGTATTTCAGATTTCAGGTTTGGCGCACAGCACTTAATTTGGAGAATAACATTATATTTTGTTCATTTAATCCCATTTCACGATTAGAATAATCAAATGTTTTACGATTAAAACGTTTCTTTTTGAGGCGGTAAGAAAATAAGTAACTATGGAGGTACAATTTGGCCCGAACTCACTGGATATACCGGTAAGTATTACTTTTTTATATTTCCCTCTTGTTTGTTGTACAATAATTCATAGCTTACCAATTAATTAACCAAAACTAGAATAATTACTAATTGCTTTTGATAAAATTTATGACAAATTGTTAAATTAAAGTTGTGATAGTTTAAATTAATTGAGGTTATTTGTTTTTGCATACACAAAATCCTACTCTTCTCCCATTGTAGTGATCAGAAACTACAACCTTCGGTCAGAGAGTCGCGTTAGGTTCCTCTCCATTACAAATTCTTTTGTAATATCAATAGATTAACATATATATATTTTTATTTCAGAATCTGCTCTATAAGCTGCAAAGGAAGATCAAAGTGTTTAACACAAACAATCCTCTTCCTAACCGAGGCTATAACTTAGTGGCCACTTCTAGTAAATATGCCATAGTTTTTGTGGCATCACCTGACGGAACATTGTCAAGTGAGTTTAATTTGTATATTGTTAATCATAAATGCTAATAAAATAAAAGCTTATATAATGGACAAAAGTAAGTAAATGTCAGATGCTTTCCAAAATTCAGTATGCCTTTTTCATGGCTTTCTTCTTCTATCTGAACCTTTCATATGTGGGAAATGACATTATTACCTCCCATTGTTGTCGAAAACACAATTTTCTAGGACATTCTGTTTTATTTGAATTATTGTGAATAAATAGCAGTCCGTGAAATAAAAATGAGAGCACAGATCTTATCTTCAGCATGTCAAAGCACTAGACTTCTTATCAATATCCATAAGATCATTATTTTTGACACTGGTTTTGAAATACCAGTTATGTTTATTTATTTCATTTAATAATTAATTTAGCTCTTATTTTAAGATATACCTAGCTCTGAAGAGAAACACGAGATATTTTTATCAACTATAATAAGAGTTACCTCTAAATGTGGCTTGCTCCAAATTAATTATTTACATTTTTTTTAAATGTATTGTGAGTAAAAAAAAACTGTAATTTTGACCTTGAATTTGAAATAAACAAGCTGATAAAGTATTTAAAAGCTTTTCAAAACTTAACTAATTTTATTTCAGCTTATTATTTGAGCCAGCTCATTGACAAGGAATGTGAAGCCCAGCATACTACTATTCCGTTACCAGAAAAGCCATCACATATTGCTGTCAGTTGTGACCAGGAGCTTTTGGCTGTTACCGGTGGACAATTACTGTGTATTTACAAAGTCACTGATTTCCAAAGTCCAGTAAGTCTTTTATTATTATCTAATTTAATTGTTAAAAAAGTAAATTATACTATTATTTATTATTATTATAAAAAGAGAGGGAGAATTTTCTTAGCTTGTTGGGATAACCCTAGTGACCTGTCTTGCTAATTAGTAATATAAAATAGCCTTTTATTGCCTAAACTTGAATTACATAGAAGTATATAATAATATATTTTTTATTCATCATATATCAACCCATAATCATCCCACTGCTGGGATACGGGTCTCCTTTCAATCGAAGGTGATTAGAGCGTACTCTGCCACGCTGCTCCAATGCGGATTGGCAGAGGCCGGTGTTTTCAAACTGCCCTAAGGCCACCGACTTGGCTTAACGACTATCATCGATCGACAACAGCCGGGACCGACGGCTTAACGTGCCCTCCGAAGCACGAAGAAGCTCGAGATAACGAAACCCATCCAAACGCTGGCTAGGGTCGACGTCGCTTAACTTGCGTGTTCATATTAGAGTGCGACACACAGCGACGCCATCGAGCTCCTCATATTTTTTATTATTTCGCCATATTATGCACATTAGCAAAAGTTCTGACGATGTTTGATAATTTGTTGGAGCAATACCTAGTATTTACACTCAATTGCGTGTTTGCCTTATAAATTGTGGGGTCAACCTGCATGACAAAAATTCACGAACTAAGGCTAACTCAGAAAATTGACAAACTGTCAATATACAAATATATTTTAGTTATCTTATAATGTGATTTGTGAGTATGTTAGCTATTTATTTATAAATAATATTTTTCAGAATGTTGCACCATCTGTGTCAATGAAATGTGATGTTAATCCTGCCACATTTGTATCTGCGCTACAATGGAACCCATGTATTCCAGACACCATTGCCATGGCATTTTATGATGGTACTCTCCTTGCCAGCCAAGTCACCACTGGACAGATCAACAAAGTACCATCAAAAGCAAGGTAATTATGATTTTCTTTGCTCAATACGTCATACATAAGGGTCGTTATTATCTCAAATTTGTACAGTCAAATTTTCTTCTATCAGAACAAGCTTGATATTATCTTTACATTATAATAAAAATGAGTAGACTGCCCTTTGCATGTGTCTACCAGGAAGGTGGAAGCTAGAAACAACTGTCGACGAATTGTTAAGTGGGTCATTACAACTAAGTGATAACCACAACCACTCTATCAAGAGTGCAGCGACGAAGAAGAAGAAGAAGAAGGGTATAAAATGAAGTTGCTTTCGCTGTCTGTTCGCATGGATCTTACTTTCTACTCAATGGATTTTAATGTAGTTTCTAGCGACATATAGAGTGATTCCAGAGGAAGGATTATATGTATAATATACTTGCCTTTTTGCCCGCGACTTCGTCCGCGTGAAGTTCCGCACCCGCTCCCGTGGGAACCACATTGAATTTCTGGAAAAGCTATAGTCTATGTCACTCCCTGATAATGTAGTTTTCTACTGGTGAAAGAATTTTTGAAATCGGTCCAGTAGTTTCGGAGCCTATTCAATGCAAACAAACAATCAAATCTTTCCTCTTTAGAATATTAGTATAGAGTCCGTCCGAGAAAATCCGAAGTTCGCATGGGAAAGCGAGATACACGCAAACGAAGTCGCTAATTAAAAAATATTTATGTACCGACTACTGTTTAATGTTCTCAATTGACTAAAAATCCTATATTTTCCAGATGCATATGCTGGAGTCCAAAAGGCAAGCAGTTGGTGACTGGAAATAGTGATGGAACACTCTGTCAATATAAACCGAACTTAACGCCGGCGAAAACAGTGCCAGCCCCTAACCTCTTTGGGGGGGCACCCATAGAGGCATTAGCCATTTACTGGATATCAACATTTCAATTTGCTGTAGTTTATAAAAATGCCACTGATAATAGTCGACCAGGTATATAATTATAAATATCGTTTTATTCTATTTAATTGTATTAACACAAAATTTATGTTTAGAAATTATTTCTGTCGATCATAATAATTCAGCTCCAAGGATTTAGGTGATATATCATGTATTATAATTATATAATGGATTAATAAATACGATGCTTTTTATCCTAAAAATATAGCATTTTCTATTGGTTAGTAATTCAATGTTTGAATTCTTATTGGAAATAAAACTCAGCAATTTTTTTTTCCAATTTTATACCAGATAGAATTTAAATCCATAGGCATAATTAAATTAATCCAATAAGCTACATAATCATAGTATGGGCTTACGAGTAGTAGAGGTAACATTAGTTATTAAAATATTTACGTTGAAATAACTAATTATTCTTATTTTTTAAATTAGCGGTCACCATAGTGAATATCCCGAAGGCGGGGACGCCAATGTGTCTCAACTATGAAGATGTTTGCTACAGCATGGGCTCCAACAGACCGTGGTATTATTTCTTGCAGGGAGTGCCGCAATGGTATGTATTTTCATTCTTCAAACCAATGACATGGTTACTTACTAATGTACACGCCAAAATCAGGGCTCACAATTTATCAAACAATTTGAAAATCGATTGTCGTTATGCAGTATGCACTGAGTAATAAGTATGAGTTTCGGCTGGCTCGCGTTGTCATATAACGACTACTCTAGCCAGCCGCTTTGGGGACCAGTATTTAGCCAGATTGCTTTATAAATAATCATACTAATATGATAAATGAGAAAGTGAGTTTGTTTGTTTGTTATTCCTTCACGATTTGACTTAAGTGATCATTATGAAAATTTTCATACATATTGTTAGGGGTACAAAGCCCAACATAGGCAATTATTTACGCCGGCGAAGCCGCGGGTAACAGCTAGTAAATTATAAAGAAATTAAATTTATAAAGCAATCCTATACTGGTCACAACAAATAAAGGGGATGTAAAGGCCAAAACTTTGACAGGCATGGAAATTTGGCAAGCCAACAACGCTTTAATTCCAACATCAAACCACGTAATTACAATCTATACTAATAATATTATAAAGAGAAAAGATTTGATTGTTTGTTTGAATTGAATAGGCTCCGAAACTACTGGACCGATTTCAAAAATTCTTTCACCAGTAGAAAGCTATCAGGGAGTGACATAGGCTATAGCTTTACCCGAAATTCAATGTGATTCCCACGGGAACGGGTCCGGAACTTCACGCGGACGAAGTCGCGGGCAAAAAGCTAGTAAGGAATAATTGACTTCAGTACTTAGTTGAGAATTTAAAATTAATTGAATATGATTATTTGTGCTCATTTATTAATAAATTTTATTACATTTTAGGAATATTATACTGGCTTCTTCATCAAATAGTATGGAAATAGGAACACTTGGTTCGGCTGATGGGGCTAACTGGCAACAATGGTGTCAGGTAAAATCTACAAAATTGATATGAAAAATGATAGCTGAAAAAATCGTGGCTTGTAATGATTTAAGTTGGTTCGATTCACACAGCCCGTGAAATTTAATAAACGTAAAAAAAATATTACATAACATTACATAAGGTTTAATTTGTGGTGTCCAATACAAATTAAATTTTGTTTAAATGATTTGCGCGCGAATTTTATTCGTACGAACTCGCGATCAAACATATTGGACAGGACTAACTGACAATTGCGCGACGCTTGGGCGCACGCTTATGAACACGCGATGGTCGCATCGCTTACTCGCGCGATGATTCTCGCATTCGCGTTCTATTAGGACGATTTTTAAAGGGTTATTAACCGCTTATTGAAAAACGACCATTTACATGGACAGCTTACACACAAGTGTAATCGGAACAACATATTTAGTTTGAAATTTATTTGATTTAAAAAAAATATTTATACAAATCAATGTTATTTGTACTCTTTGACAATAGAAAGTGCCTGTGTCGGTTCTAGTCTATGAATAAATGATTTTATATTTTACCTTGGATATAATATCTCATTTAACTTTATTACAGGCCGATGAAGCAAGACCAGAACTGCCACTGACTGATAAGAAGATTGAAAATTACCCCATTGGTTTATGCATCGACACGTGCGCTATACATCAACTACCTTGGGGTAAATTTATTATTTTTATTCTATGCATTTATTGTTGAAATAAAAAAGAACAGTAGCCTATTTATCTGATACATATGCTATACTAGTCGCCAATATAGTTGAGTCGAAGTTCGGAACTGTTCTCCTACTTATTACTCAGTGCATAACCACAATCAATTTCAAATGATTTATAAACTGAGTCCGTACAGCGTAGTTTGGCGCGTACTATATTATCGCCTATTTATCCGATGAATAAGCTAACTGGAAGTTCGCAGGAAGTGATGAAACAAGACTAGGCTAGGTTACCAAGACTAGGCTAGGCTACCAAGACTAGGCTAGGCTACCAAGTCTAGGAGCCCTGTTTCAAAGAAACTTAATTTTTTTTAGGTGAAAATGATATCCTCCCACACATGCCTCTATTAGTAGTGGTATCCCAAACGGGTCTACTGTCAATATTCAATATGATCAACCTAAACCAACAAGCCGGGCTGTGTACACCGCCCCAGCCTTTAGCGTTGCCTGCTCCAGCGATGACTGCTGAAATTCCTGGAGAACAGACCCCTGCACCACAGCAGCCAAAGGTAATTTGTAGTTATTTTCTGTTGTGATTTAATACGTTGTGCTGGTTGCAGTACTTGCTAATAGGCTGTTTATCAATTCATAAACGTAAAATCCATATTAGAACTGTCAAAAAATTGAGAGTTTTATTTGAGAAATAATCATATTACAGGGTGGTGAAACCGGCCTTTGGTGTATTGGTTGCTATTTGTCATTTAATTATTTGCAGTGCTTTTATCTATACTAATATTATAAAGAAAATAGATTTGTATTTTTGTTTTTTGTAATAAATAAATTCAAAAACACCTAAACCGATTTCAAAAATTCTTTCACCGTTATGTAGGTACGTTACATTACCTACATGTAACATAGCTTATATATTTTTTTAAATGAGTGGTCCTTAGTAAAACCCCTGCGAAGCTGGGAGAATTTAATATTGTATTTAAGCCGGAAACACTTCTGGATTGTGTTCATAACTTTATAAAAACCTTTATTTTATTTTTAACATTGTATTATCTATTAGATAATACATTATACATACATACACACTTCTTCGACGCATTTGATTCATTACTAAATGAATGAAATGCGTCGCACAAGTGTTTCGATTTTGAGTATACGATGACGTGTAATTAATACTTATTTTTCTTTTACACAGCCGGAACCCGTGCAAACTCCAACGATAGTCCAACCGACGCCTGTGGCAGCTATCCCTGCTTTTGGAAGCTTATCCGCTACCGTTAAACCTTTTCAACAGCTACAAATGCCTCAACCAGCTTCTGCAGGTAAAGTTTCTTCCTAAAAAATTTTCCATTACAGTGAAGTGCAAAGTCGGTATTTAATTGGGAATTTTGTAGATACATTACTTTGCTGATTGCATTTGATATTGGTAATCATTTAGAGTAATTTTTTTTTTGTTAATATTTTTATTAAGATTTAACAAGATTTTTAATTTAATAAGATTTAACAATTTTGATACTTGAAACATGTTAGCTTTACATTCTGGAATCATCCATGTCTCAGACATATCCTTAATATTTTCAGCACCAATTCAGATTCCCGTACAGCCAATTGATGTGAAACCTGCAGTTGTCCCAGTTGCACCACCAGCCCAGGCAAGTGACCTGGGAACATAATCCTTATCCTTACTAATATTATAAATGAGAAAGTGAGTTTGTTTGTTTGTCATTCCTTCACGGCTTGACTAAGCAGCCGATCATTATGAAAATTTGCATACATATTGTTAGGGGTACAGAGCCCAACATACTTACATACACTTTTTATCCCGTGAAAGTATGTCGTTCCAATGGGAAAATATTTTTTCTACTATAGAGGGCGCTGTATCGGCCAACAAATGGCGCTACAGGTCGCGCTATGGGTTGTTTTGTTTAAAACTAACGCGAGCGAAGCCGCGGGGAAAAGCTAGTATAATAATAATGATGTAAATGTTACAAAATGAAGGGAAATTCGACATATTCATTATTTAATGTGATCTTGTAAAACACTTTTGTTTTGTTTTCTTTTTTTCACTGTAGTTCCTGTTCTTTGTAGGACCAATGAAATCAAATTCATTGGAATATTTAGAGATCAAGAGAGACAATTTGTGCTCTTTTCTCTAATCACTTACCTTTACAAATAAAAGTTTAGTCTCGTGCTACGTGTCGTCGATGTCGCGCGAAGTCTCTCGCACAACTTGTCTGAACATGTGTATTAAAACTGCTCAGTGCTATGTGCCCAAGACAGGCGAGCACTGTACAATGGCTATAAGTACGCAGCTATTTATCTTTACGACCAAGACATACACGTACTCCTGAGTACTAACACATATAATAAAAATATTTTTTGTAGGTGCAGGCAAAACCCACTCCCACAATACAAGTACCACAGCCCCAACCGCCGACGGTGTCTCCAGAAGTAAGTGCGGCTTTAAAAGCCGAGCAAAAGAGGGCTAATAAGATGAAGGAGAACCAAGAAATGAGGGAAATGCTTATCAAAGAAGTGAACGACTTCCAAATGGAGCTATACAAGTTTAAGATTAAGACGAGAGAAACTCAGGCGAAGGTATGTTTGTAATATTTCGCACATAGTAATATGACGGAGGAGCTCAGTTATTTATTAATTGAAAGGAGAAGCTATCTGTCTAATTTATGAGTGCACTGTCAATACCACTCTAGTCCAGAAGGATGAAATTTTACACAAAGTTTTCTTTGGTGACAATCTAAGAAGGAATTCTATGGATTTTTATGGAATTCAGAGTCTAACAAAAGAGATAGTGCAATACTAAGAAGTGAGAAGTTGTAAAGGCTTCTCGCTTATTCGTATTGCACCATCTCTCTCTCGACTCTGATTTCAGTTAGATAATTAAGTGATCACCGCCTGTCCCTAAGTCGACGACCTTTGACAAGAAAGGAAGAGGAAATGCTGAGAAAATTCATAAAATAAATAAATATTCTTAGACGATTCACAACGCCATTTAGTCCCAAATTAAGCAACTATGCTTGTAATATGGGTACTAGAAATATTCGTTTTGATTTATTGTTATTGTACTTATTGCAGCTTGAGAGCGACATAATGACATACGGGGTTCCTCGTCTAGAAAAAGCTACGTTTAACCTACAAGCTACCGACACAGAGCAATTGAAAAGAGATTGTTCCCTAGAAGAGCTTCGTGCCGCTATCGTTCAGCTTAAATTGGAGCTGGTACGAGCATGTGCTGTTGTTGCCGAGGCACGAACTCATGCTGAGTAAGCGTAACATTTTAAGAAAGATATATTTTTAATTATTTTCCATAATTAAGTAAAATATCATATCAACCAACAATCATCCCACTTTAGGGATTTAGGACTCCCTTAAATAAAAGGGGATTAGACCCCCTATTCTCGTAACAAAACTCGATTCTTTTTCGATTTAAATTCAATTCAGGCGGGCCGTAAGCTTGTTTGCCACACTCATACAAATAGGAATTGAACGGGGCAGCGAGTGTGTTTGAATCGATATTGAATCGGTTTTTGTTACGAGAATCAGCCCCTAGAGGGTAGTCTGTTACGTTGCTCCAATGCTGATTGGCAGAGGCGAGTGGTTTCAACCGCCTGAAGGCCATCTACTAGGTTTAACCACTATCATCCATCGACATCATCTGGGACCGACGGTTTAACGAAAGAAGACAAAACCCATGCAAACACTGGCTAGAGTCGACGTTGCTTAACTTGCATGTTTGTTTTTGAATGCGACATACAGCGACGCTGTCGAGCTCCTCCATTTGCTATGCAGTGTGCTATTTTCTTTTGAGAACCTCGGCTTCTACACCGAATAGTGATGCAAAGATTATTGTTTTTTTTTATACCACAAAGTTAGCAAACAAACATACGGCCCGCCTGATGGTAAGCATCACCGTAGCCCATAGACGCTTGCAATACCGGGGGGTATCACTCACGCGTTGTCACTTGGGGGAGTTGGGAGGTTTCCCAACCCCCCCAAGTGGAGCTCTGGAGACCTTACTCACCGGACTACTGTTACTGTTAAGTAAAGTTACTAGTTATTAAGGCAATAATATTATTTACAGGGCGAAAGATTGTCTCCAGTGGACACAAGTAGATCCTCTAACGTCAAAACGTGTTTCTACTATTAAGAAGTTAGCATACTACGTACAAAATCAAGTCGACCATGCTCAAAAATCACTGGATTATAAGTGGAATGAATTCGCTACGCGCGACATGAAAATGGCCAAGTAAGATGTTTATAATATTAGTATGCATTTAAACATTATACATAGATTTTAGTTACGTCTGAATTAAAAGATAAATCGATATGAAATAAACATAAATCAATTACAAATCACTTTATTACGATAAAGCAGACAAATAATTATGTTACCAAAATATGATATAGCAAGCTAGTTCAAAAAAAATCACAACATACATTTAATCGAGCTATCCTTTAATTATATTAAGTCAAGTATCCGGACAAACCGAATTACTGACTTTTGAGCATCTTGAATGCACATTTATAATTTCTAACATAATTCTCAGGCCAGGTCAACGTATGATTCGTCCTATACTGGACGACGTCTACCAACCTTTAGTGAAGCAACAAGAAATTTTAGGCCGCCAACAAGCGGTTCTCAGAACTTTGAGGAACACCATGAAAGAGTGCGAAGTAACGCCGATATTCAAATCTACTTCACTTTTGAGGAGCACTCCGTTCAGGAATAAGTAAGTATATATTAGGAACGGAACAGTTATTTTGAAAATAATTTTTAAAACAAAATTTCCTCAGCTATAAAAATCCTTACTAATATTATAAATGAGAAAGTGAGTTTGTTTGTTTGTTATTCCTTCACGGCTTGACTAATCAGCCGATCATTATGAAAATTTGTATACATATTGTCACTGGTAGAGCCAGAGCCAGAGAGAGCCCAACATAGGCTACTTTTTATCCCGTGAAATGATGTCATTTCAAAGGGAAAAATTAAATATTTTTTCTACAATAGATGGCGCTGCAATTCGCAATTGCCGGCCAATAGATGGCGCCACAAGTCGCGCTATGGGTTGTTTTGTTGTCAAACGATCTCTATCATAAAATTAACCACGAGGGGAAAAGCTAGTTTCCCACGCGGCGAAAAGCTAGTTTCTTATAATTTCCAAATTAATAAACAACATTTATTACAGAGACCCGTTGTCAAAGTTAACTAAGAACATCTTAAATATGAGCATAGAACCTGAAACAAAACCTAAGGAACCATTACTGAACGCACAAAAGTTAGATGCGCTTAGAGATATGCTGTCAAACCATAAAACTGTAAAGATCAAACCAGTAAATGTAGAAATGAGACAACGGTTAGCAACAATGAAGATTAACTACGAGAAGAGTTTGCGGGAGAAGGCAGATCAGACAGTGCATATAGTAGAAAAGAAAATAGAACCCAAATTGTTCACTGATAAAGTTTTTATACCAAAAGTGGAATCACCTTCGCCTATGAAACCCGGTAAGTACACTGGACTATTGATTATGGCGAACAACGTCAATCAAATCTCTTGGCGAGTGTCTTTGTTATTCTATATAGTGCTAAAAAGGAGATGGACAAACAAATTTACTAAATTTTAGTTTAGCGAGAAGGTAACCAATAGAGACGTAATGTTTGTCATTTTCTTGAATAATAATTGTGCTCAAACCTCAGTTGTCAATTACTGCGAGCACAAACAAAATAGTGAGCGATTATATGTACAAATTCCCAACACATGATGATGATGATGATGATGACCGGGGAAGTACGACTCTCACAAATGCACTTGTCAGCAGTGCGTTTCATTCATTAAGTGAGAAATCGGGAAACTTGTCAAGTCAATATAACAGTATAGATTGGATTATCCAAATATGTAAAATACTTTAACATTACATTATCTTTCAGTGGCACCAATTGAAGCTGTGAAGATTGAAGTGAAGCCAGAAATAAAACAATCGCCAATATCAATACCGTCGTTCACCCCAGTGTGCAACATTAAGCCTGCTATGCCCAGTGTTGCCAGGACTTTGTTTACCGACGGTATGCTTTTTTTATTTTAAAATGTTACAAGTATATTGTGATACTGTTTCATGTGATTGTTGATTAAACTAGATATAATACGGCATATTTTATAAATCAGTGGCCGAATAACTGCCACAATCAAATACTTATATGACGCGTTGCGCGTATGTTAAATGACTAATTTTGAGTTTTATCCAGGATCAAAACTTCCCGATATTTGAAATCGGTATATTTTTGTTTTTGAGGAAATTTCAGGGTTGGTTTTACCATAAATTCTTTTACTAATAGCATTTTCACAACTTTATTAGCAAGTGGTGAAACACAATAAAAAACATAATGATGACTTGATCTATACTTATACATGTAAATAACCTTGGTTGTAATAGAATTCCAAATATTTTTTTTTTCAGATCCAATACCCGAACCGATAAAGCCTGCAATTCAGCCAATACAGCCACCATTACAAACCCCTCAAGCACCAGCACCAATGGTGAAACCTCAACAATCATTTACATTCACAGCACCTACAGTCACCGCCAATACTCGTAGCGTACTCAAAGACTTACTACAGAATAAACAAACTTTGGCTGATGCTAAAAACGATTCGAACACTTTCATGGGACAGAAGATATGCACCCCATCCGTATTTTCGGGTAATTTTTTATTCATCTTTCTGACTGACTTTACGTCCCAATAGTCGATTGGGACCTAAAGTCAGTCAGAAAGATGAATATATCGTAGATTCAAAACTTTTATACAGAGAATAGATTTTTATAAACACGTTCTCTTGTCAGAAGATTACATTCAATAATAGATTTGTACTCTATAAACTACTACCATTTCGGAAACAAAAGCAAATTGACCACTGGTAAAAGAAATGGCAAAAGAGAACCAGTTACGGCCTTTATTTTATATTTTATTCTATGTCTTCATACTCTATATTTTAGCTCCCGTGTCAACATCACCTCCAGCGGCCGTTGCAACATCCACTATATTCACAGCCAAGCCAATATCAGATATAAACAATATGTTCAGTAAATTCCAACCACATTCTTTCGTAACAGAAGCTAAACCCACTGGATTTGCCGTCAATTTAAAACCACAATCATCCGAAACCGGTGAAATTGAAACACCTACTGTACCAGTTCTACCTAAATTTGATACTAAAACAGAGGAGAAACCAATTACAAATTTATTTGCAATGAAACCTACACCACTGTCTACAAGCTCGCAAAATGTACCAGATGTTTTGAATGTAACACAGAAATCAAGCAAATCTGTTGAAAAAATAGCCGATAAATTAAAGGAGAATGTTTCTGAGAACGTGACGAGTCAAAAAGTCGAAAGCAAAACTGAAGTCAAACCATTGGCTGTACCAGCATTCAATAAAACTATTTTTGGTTCTGCACAACCGTCCGCTAGTGGTACCGTTAGCAAAAGTATATTTGGGTCTTCCCAGCCAGCAGTATCCATTGTCAGTAGCCCTGTTACAAGTAAGTTTTTTCTTATAGAGCACAGGATACACTGGGATCGAAGTGTTTGTCATATACAATTGTAAAACGACTGTTTTAATTTTAGGTGAAGCACAGAAACCTATTGAAGCTAAGGCAGAAATAAAACCTGAAGTTAAACAACCTGTACCGGCAGACACGACAGTCCCTACCACGCCAACGAGCGCTTCTTTGTTTGCTGCTGCGAATGCTTCAGCACCACCTACCCCGCCTTGTATGTATATTTCTGCAACTGTTACTTTTATTTCATAATTATTGTGCTGGATTATAACATTATCTATTTCTACACAACTCTACAAATCAAAATCAAATTAAGGCTTTTAACTAGTAAATCCTATGATTGACATTTATTTTTGTGAAGCATAATATGTACTAAACTTCTGGCTATTCAGTTAGGTGCATCTAATCCCAATTATGTCATTATAGTTTTTAGTTTGTAAACTTACGTATTGATTAAATTTTTATTCCTTGCAGTGGTAAAACCACAGCCGATTATTTCAACGCCGACGACTCCTACTAGTGAAGCAATCCCGACATCTACTACTTTGACGACAACGCAAGAACAGACTTCTGTTGCCGAAATAGCAAAATCACCGTTTTTTGGAAATACTACGTCTTCAGCGTCATCGATTTTCGGTTCAGCTGTTGCAGCACAATCCTCATCAACTTCACCGAAAGCAACACAATCTGACTCAATATTCTCTACATCGAATGTTTCGACAACATCAAGTGTGTTTGGGACATCCACATCTGTTTTTGGAACTGCAACAACCAATTCAGTTTTCGCAGCACCTACTTCCTCTGTTTTTAGCAGTACTGAATCAAAGCCTTCAGTATTTAGTACACCGGCACCAGCGACACCATCATCAGTGTTTGCATCAGCAATAACAACAACACAATCTGTGTTTGGTGGTAGTGCAGTATTTGCAACTACTGCTCCTGTATTTGGTACTTCAAGCACATTTGGAACAACTACTACTCAATCAATATTTGGTGGGTCGAATACTACAAGCGTATTCGGTGCATCGTCTTCAGTGTTTGGTGGATCGACTGCAACGACTGCGCAAAGTGTTTTCGGTGCAGCAGCAGCAGCGACAACAACAACAACACAGTCTGTGTTTGGTGCACCTGCAGTCACTCCAACATCATCTGTCTTTGGTGGTGGCTCTTCAGTTTTCGGGTCGTCTTCTACAACAGCGTCAGTGTTTGGTTCACCGACTACAACTCAGGCATTTGGTGCACCGACCACTCAGGCTTCTATATTTGGTGCCCCAGCTGCTACCCCGTCAGTGTTTGCCACACCAGCGACGACCGATCAAACCGGCTCTCTTTTTGGTAGCGGCGAAGGGAATTTGTTTGCTGCTGCTAGTATATCAACTACTAGTGCGCCATCGCAGACAAATGCTGGAAATATATTTGGAAGGTAAGAAGGTCTTCTTTAACTTTTTTCCAGATTTTTTTTTTTTACAAATAATATCATTTATTCTCAAGTAATTACAGTAGTTACAAACATTCATTAAAATAAAATAAAATAATCTTTCCATCATAAAAACCTAAATGGTGTTGTCTAATTTATTCAGGAATATTTATTTTATATGGCTACTGCTTTATAAAGGTTTTAGAAATCCCCTCAAGTCATTCCGTTTATTAATGACTTAAGGTGATTTCTAAAACATTTACAAGGCATTTAAAGAGTCTTCGCAGACATTTTCCCACGTCACGCAGTAGTAATTAATCTACTCTATAAACTACTACCATACACGAGTGTATTTTTAACAGCCCATCAGGCTCAGTATTTGGTGGATTTGGTAGCAAACCGGCTTCAACGCAAGCCTCGTCGATCTTTGGAGGTGCCAGCGGGACGGCCTTTGGACAAAACACGAATAACAGCTTCTGGTCGGGTGGAAACACGAGCGGAGGAGGATTTGGATCTGGATTTGGTAAGTCACTCTCTAGTCCTCCTCATCGATTTCGACGACACGGCGACGGCGCGACCCATGGACAATAAAATGTACTGTAATGGGTATTATTGTTTGCTTCTATGGTGATGCGGTGGTTCTGTTGCTCGCTAGACCGAATTTAGTGTCCGCTAAGCGGTTTTCCTCGAAAGTTAGTTTTTGTGACGATGGTAGGGCGCCAAGATGACCGTTTTATAGCCAGCTAATTTGGTAAGTGCTTATTATACATCGTATCCAATTTCTTCATTTTGACTATATTTAAATATATAGGGATATATATAGGGACTTTAGGGACAATTCATACAGATTGAGCTAGCCCCAAAGTAAGTTCGAAACTTGTGTTATGGGATACTAACTCAACGATATTATATTTTATAACAAATACATATATAGATAAACATCCAAGACCCGAGGCCAATCAGAAAAGTTCGTTTTTCATCATGACCGGGGATCGAACCCGGGACCTCCTCGGTGGCGGTCTGGCGTGGTAACCATTACGCCACGGAGGTCGTCGCATACGGGCAATACATCCTGGATTTCTTTAAGGTCCAATTTAACAGTTAACAGTATCTACCTTTTTTTTTTTATCTGTTATCCACAATCATAAAAAATGTGTTGTCAGGTCAACAAGCAACGACACAAGCATCTTCTATTTTCGGAGGGACAACTGGCGGTAGCTTCAGCACACCTAACACTGGACAACCATTCGGGAGTCCGCAACAACCCTCCTCGTTTGGAGCTACTCAACAACAACCAGGTATGTGAGATGACTGACTGTTATTATTGGACGAATCATAATAATGAATGAATATTTTGTATATATCACACAACGCCATCTAGTATCAAATTAAGCTTGTTTGTACTATGGGTGGATTATTAAAAGCATTATTTTGATATGATTATTCAAACTAGGGAATATGTGCAAAGTTAAAACTAGATAATTATGATATGTCATATTCAAGCCAATGTTATTTATTCAATATATTTATTACATAATGATTCGAAATGTATCGATATCTATTGGTAATTCAGCCCATACATAATATTTACACTGAGGTGTAGAAGTGTAAAGAAATAATCATATTTATGTTGTAATTAATTAATAGTAATATTTTTATTGCAGCGTCAGCTTTTGGTGGATCACCAGGATTTGGATCTAAAGCAGTATTCGGACAAACAGCCGCGTAAGATTATATTATTAAATTAAGACAACCGCTAGAATATATTACTGGATACAAAGTAATTAATAATATCGCACAGCTTTTGGTCCCAATAGTAATGCTATCTCTCCATGCTATTATTTGTATATGTTTCAAAACTTTATCTCTTCAACGAGAGACAAAAGACATAGTGGAGATATTATTATTTTTCACTTCTCATGCTCAGGCATGCTCTATTTGCGCAGGATATAGGCTGCACAAAATCGAATTTTGTGCACAAGGGCAAAAACGTATCTACTCTTAAATGTATCTATATTAAGGCAAAGGAAATGAGCTATGCAGCCAAACACAATAAAAAGTTCAGAGATAGAATTTGTTATTTTATAATATTTACTTTAATTTATTTGCCTTATGTGTTTTTTAAGTCATAAAAGTTATTAAAATTTAATTAAAGTACGGTAGGTTATTTAATTAATTTAAGAAAATTATTTTATTACAAAATTAATGTAATAGTAGGCTGTATAGGTCTACAGCCCAAGCCTAATTTCAATGTCGTAAGATTTAAAAAAAAAAGCGGCGGGAAACAGGTCTTGTTTTTCGTGCGTTTATTTATTTATTTCCTCGCAATCGAAGTGAAAAGCAGAGTTTATAACTCGTCCACAAAACCATTTTTATCCTCGACATTACTATTAGCCGTCGCCAAGTCTCGAATAGAAATGATTCGTTTTGTGCACTTGTTGTAAAATCTACTATTTCACTTCTCATGCTCAGAAAATGCTTATTTGCGCAGGATATAGGCTGCACCAAATCGAATTTTGTGCACAAGGGCAAAAACGTATCTACTCATAAATGTATCTATATTAAGGCAAAGGAAATGAGCCATACAGCCAAACACAATAGAAAGTTTAAGTCATAAAAGAAATTAAAATTTAAATTAAAGTACGGTAGGTTATTTAATTAATTTAAGAAAATTATTTGATTACAAAATTAATTTAATAGTAGGTCTGCAGCCCAAACGTAATATCAATGTCGTAAGATTAAAAAAAAAAAAGCGGCGTGAAACAAGTCTCGTTTTTTCGTGAGTTTATTAATTTATTTCCTCGCAATCGAAGTGAAAAGCAGAGTTTATAACTCGTCCACAAAACCATTTTTATCCTCGACATTACTATCAGCCCTCGCCGATAGAATGATTCGTTTTGTGCACTTGTAAAATCTACTATATAATTATTATTAAGGATGGAAAGATAGGGAAAAAGAGTATGGAGAAAACTTATATTTGTGAGAGATATGTACTGAGACGTGATAAAAAGTTTTTTTTAATGTCATACAGTCAGTAGACAAACAAGCTAGCGGGCCACCTGATGGAAAGCGGTCGCCGCCGCCTTTGGACATCAGTAAAACTAGGGGCGCTACCAATGCGTTGTCTACCAAGGAGGTTGGAGGAAAGGAAGGAGGAAGGCAAGGGAAAGAGGGGATAGGGAAGGAGTTGGGCTTCTGGATCTCTCACTCACCGAACGAAACGCATTGTTGCTTCACGTCGATATTCTGTGAAAGGGTGGTACTTCCCCGGTCGAGCTAGCCTATTTCGTTATAATTGCTCTACCACTCCAAAAAGATAAAGATGAATGACAATGACAAAAAAGACGTATATACACTTCCGGACACATGAATCGAGCCACCCTACATTTTTATGTGTAATGACATAGAACATAAAAATATTCTTAAGTTAATCAAAAAAATTTTATGCAGTTTTGATGCTGGTATATTCATAATGATTTTGAAGTGCTGTTGTTCCAATTTTGAATTTATCAAATGGAAAAACGTAACAAAATCCAAATTAGTGCATTCTTTTGAATAGAAAAGTTGATCTAAATTAACATAATTTTTTTATTTAACTCCATAATTTTGAATTCACCGTAATTGTTTTGAAATTAAGACATCGTAAAATTGTTGTTTTTTTAATTTGAGCCATTTAAACGTTAAAATTATGGATACACCGCCTCTTCTAGCCGCGCAAGCTGTGGCGCTTCTACAGTCGGGCCGAAGTCAGCGCGATGTAGCATCACAGCTTGCTTTAAGCCGTTCTGCTGTGCAAAGGGTAAACCATCGATACCTCGACACTGGTGTATACGTGCGCCGTCCAGGAAGACCGCGATTTCGGGTAACTTCAGAAAGACAGGATCGATTTATCGCGACAACCAGTTTACGAAATCGTCACCTCACCTCTGTACAGATCCAAGAACAGCTTCGAGACTTTCATGGAGTGGCTGTTTCCGCGCGAACAATTAGACAAAGACTTAAAGAACGTGGTCTGAGCCCACATAAGCCAGCCAACGGGCCGAAACTGACAAGAGCTCACCGAATGGCGCGCTTACAGTTTGCACGCGAACATTTGCATTGGACTCAACGCCAATGGAGCAAGGTACTCTTTACTGATGAGACTAAGATTATGCTTTATGGTAATGATGGAAGGAGGAAGGTCTACCGAAGGCGGGGAGAGCGCTTTGTTCAGTGTTGTATTGAAGAGAGAGTGAGTTATGGCGGGAGCTCGTGGATAGTCTGGGGAGGAATATCTGCCGATGGTAAAACTGGGCTAGAGGTTGTGACAGGACCAAGTCTACCAACACTAAATGCCCGTCGATACATTAACCAATGCCTAGAGACTCATGTGATGCCATATGCTGGATTTGTAGGCCAAGGCTTCATCTTTATGCATGATAATGCAAGAGCGCACACTGCAGGAATCGTCAGGGCATATCTTCATGATGTTGGAATCACGACAATGGAATGGCCAGCAAGGAGCCCTGATATGAATCCCATCGAACGTCTATGGGACGAATTAAAGAGGCGTGTTCGAGCTCACCAACCAGCACCACAAACTTTTTAAGAGCTGAGAGTTGCCATCGAGGAGGAATGGGAGAACATTCCACAACACTTCATAATGACGTTGATTAACTCCATGCCAAATCGCATGACTGCAATCATAAACGCTCTCGGAGGCAATACAAGTTACTGAATATTTTTTTTTTCCAATAATTCCTTTTTTTTTCAAAAATTCAACCCGAGTCTTGTCTTTGAGAAAGGTTATACAGGACAAGTTTCACTTAAAATTGTAATTTTATCAAGTTATTGAAATTTAAATTTGGAATTAAGTATACCTTATTAATGTAAAGTGTACCAGCTTCCAAATTGCATAAAAACTTTTTCGTTGATCATATACTTTTGTTAAGTTACCAGCAATCAAAGTTGAAACTGCTGGGTGGCTCGATTCAAGTGTCCGGAAGTGTAATATCGACAATAAGTTATTATAAAAATATAATTATTATCAGAGTTCGATTTGAAACAATTATATTATAATTAATTATCCTAGATTCAGTTCTCCGCCCAGCGGCGGCGGTGGTTTCGGCTCGTTCGGCGGATTTAACAAGAGTCCGGGCGGCGGCGGGTTCGGCGCGCCGGCCTCTTTCGGCGGAGGCGCCACATTCGGTACTTCGGCTTTCGGCGGCGGCGGAACATCACCAAACAAATTGTTCGGCGGGAGCTCTCCTGCACCTGGTAAGAATAATGATATTATTAAAAATAATTTTCAATCATTAGTACTGTTACGAACTCATTAAGCCTTTTTGCACCTTATAGTACAGTTATTATTGTAAACAAGTGATTCTAGTGGCGACGCGTGACGTCTAGAACATTCTAGTTCGTTCGAGACAGTCTACTATAAGTTCTATAAAGCCTAATATTATAATAATAACCGTTTTTATTTCTTTCCAATTTTGCATAATAAAATTTATATACAGAAACGATAAAAGGTTTAATTTTTTTTTCAATGTATTAGTGCGTAATGGCTATCCAGTAAAATGCAATTAGAACGAAATTAGAGGAACGCTTTTTTATCTAATTTCCTTGGTTTTAATACTAGAGATTGTAACACTAAGGACACCCGCCAGTGGGGTTGCGGAAGTATCACCAGTTCCCGCGACCAAGCCACTGTGAAGGCGGAGAAGGTGGCACAAAGTCAGGTTTTTAGTCGGTATTCCCCATTGGCTAGAGAGGTGAGCCCGACAGACTTCCGTCGCTTCCCCAAGTGGCGGGACATGCATTTTCCTGACTATAAATTTAAAAAAATGGTTGCTAATACTTCTTTTTTTAAAATACAACACAGGTGGCAAACAAGCATACGGTCGGCCTGATGGTAAACCGTCACCGTAGGCTATAGACGTTTGCAATACCGGGGGTATCACTCACGCGTTGCCAACCCTCCCAACCCCTCCAAGTGGAGCTCAGACCTTACTCACCGTAGGAACACAACATGGCCGAGACCAATGCTATTTGGCTACGATCTTCTGTAAGGTGGAGGTCCTTCCCCAAACTGGCTGCTCCGATTTGAGCGGATTATCCGCAGTGCCCTACCTCTCTTAAACTTCACTTTTATTTCAAATTTTCAATTTAAGTTTAACGTCAGTAAACATAAACCTTTGTAATTATGAATTACTTGGTATTAATAATAATTATGTACACAGGATTCGGCACCCCTACACAATCGAACGCTATGTTTGAGAGCTTAGCTACTCAAAATACACTGACATTTGGTAACTTAGCGCAACAGTCCCCGCCAACCCAGCAACAACCTACCTTCAACACGTATGTATTACAAGTCTCACTATTATTATTTACTAAAGTAGCGGCACGCGATGGTGGCCGTTTTGACGTTTGTCCACTCATGAAGTTTCGTATTAATTAATAATTACATTTGAAGGAGCAAATTGCTGTTCTTTATTGTCAATAGTGACGTTCAGTTAGTCATACAATTTATCGAATGTATGATTTTAGGACACAAAATTTATTAATTACATTGATTTGATTTCTAAACTATATATATTAGGGTCCGCGAACATTTATCTTTTATTTTCATAAGATTATAATTATCGGTGTACTTATTTACCAAACAACTCGGCATTTGTTTTTCGAAATTCAAAGTGTGCATATAAAGTATGATATTAATTTTCATTCCAATATTCAGTTCGTTCAAATATAATAAGTAAACATTTATATTTTTGTTTTATTAAAACTTTTTAATCAGGCACATACTACTTGCATCAAAAACCTAAAGATTTGATTATATTTTTTTCGAGAATAAATTGACAGTTCACATCACTATTGTAATATGTCAAAACGGCCATCATAGCGTGCCGCTATTTTAGTTCAAATTAATCTTAGTCGATCCCACGAATTTGTCCCAATTTCCTGTGCGGTAAATAAATTGATTTCCCAGGACAAAAAGTCTTTTTTGGCGACAATAAATAGCAGATAACCGCTTGCATGCAATATTTGCTTGACCTTCTATGACGTAATAGTGGGCGGTAACTTAAATTCATTAAGCTATTTCTGATTGGCCAAGCCTCTACGCAATGATATGCACCTTACACTGTCTTTCACATACAAAGATATGCAAAATGCATAACTTTTTTTTGTTTTGTGTATACATTTCATCCATAAAACAATCAATGCGTTGTTGTTTCTTTACTCTTGCCTTTTTTATGTTCCGGGCTTTATTTTTATTATTTCAAACTAATGTTAATAAATAATGTAACACTATTTCAATACTCAGGTCTCCATCATTCACCGGTTGGCGGGGCTGATGACAATTCTACAAGGACCGGGCAGTGCGCACGAAACACACCCATTAGACAACAGTTTTGAACAAATTGTGAATGTTCTAATATTAAAAAAGTTTTTAAAACAACAATTCCGAATAAATGCATTGTATAGGTGATTCTATAACTTAATTATTATGTCAATCAAACAATCAAAAATATGATTAAATTAGTGGAATATGATTAAATTAGTGTTTCTATGTCGGTTTTCATTCAAATTTCCCTAAAATTGAATGTAATAACGAAAACATACGACTACATAAGCTAATTTGCAAAAAATATAAATGCTGTGTCCATTTAATTTAGTAAGGTAGTCTACATTTTTTTCAGTAGCCTCGAGGATATGGTTCGAAACGGTGTCACTCGTTGATCATCCGCTCGAAAGCATTTCTTATAATATTTAGAAACGATATTATGCATTTTTAAAAGCTTTTATTTAACTTGACCTGTATGTATGTATGTATGTATGTAAGGGCGGAATTTTGGAACGAAAATTTGAACCACTTCCCGAAGACCTATTGAGCTGAAATTTTGCTTAAAACTGTAGATCAGATGACAATACAATATTATGATAACAAAATTACGATACAGCCGTTTGTGTTCCGTTTTTCGTACAAAACCGTTCCGACCAAAAACCTATAGGGTACTTCCGGTTGTCCTAGAATCATGAAATTTGGCAAGAAGATGTAGCACAAGTACAGGAATAAATCTGAAAATCGTAAATTTGTAGTTACTTCTTCTTCTTTAAACAACCAATATAATGTGATCCTACCCTTGGTACATTTTACATTGGTACATGGCGCTTTTTATACCGGTTTTGAATTAAAATGTATTTTATCTATTACTAGCTTTTCCTCGCGGCTTCGCTCGCGTTAATTTTATGACATAGATCTCGTTTGACAACAAAACAACCCATAGCGCGACTTGTGGCGCCATCTGTTGGCCGATAGCATCCCATACAGCGCCCTCTATAGTAGAAAAAATATTTTCCCTTTGGATTGACATACTTTCACGGGTAAAAAGGTAGCCTATGTTGGGCTCTGTACCCCTGACAATATACATATATTCAAATTTTCATAATGATCAACTGATTAGTCAAGCCGTGAAGGAATAACAAACAAACAAACAAACTCACTTTCTCATTTATAATATTAGTATGATAGTATGACTAGTATGATTATGGGAAGGAACCCTCATGCGCGAGTTCTACTTGCACTTGGTCGGTATTTTATTTTTGATGGGTACATAAACCCGTTTAGTTTGTCGCAGGGTGACTGTAGTAAAATCAGGAAATTATATAGGTACTTATTCAAATTGCTGGTGCTAGGTAAAACAAATAAATTCATTAGACTAGTACCGCCTCACGACAATAGATGGCACTGCGAAACCTGTCCAGTGATAACTAAAAAGTAAAAAATAAATAAAAAGTAAAAAAAATATATTTAAAAACAAGCTTTTATTTAATTGCGCTAAAAATAATAAAAGATACTTTTCTTTTAAAACTTTAACTATCAACTTATAACTTCATTACACTATTTATTGACATAAAAGCTTGTCGCGAGATGTACTTGTATTAGAAAACATAATTATCGAACAGTACGAGTAAATGTTAGTAATTAAATCTCGCGACAAGCTTTTATGTCAATAAATAGTGTAATGAAGTTATAAGTTGATAGGTAGTTAAAGTTTTAAAAGAAAAGTTTATTTTATTCTTTTTAGCGCAATTAAATAAAAGCTTGTTTTTAAATATATTTTTTTTACTTTTTATTTTTTAATTTAAAAAAAATACTTGACAAGATGCGACTGACACACACTAGTCATTGCATTCAGAAAATTATTTTATTTCGTAAAAAGTTCCTTACATAAAATCAGCTCGTTACAAATCTTTTCAAATACCGAAATATAAAGAAAACTAGAAAATATTCCACCGACACGTCCCTCCCTCATTCGATTATGAATCCGATCAACTTTAGGAAAGTTGATTCGTTAGTCACGCTGGCCGTCGTCGCAAACTGTAAGAGATCCCACGGTTTGTTAGCGAGTTATCTGAAATTCTGAATGTATAATGAGGCCAAGCAGCGTTAAAAGTTTAGCTGTTGGAAAAGTTCAACACTTCGATAATGAGCGACGAGAATTAGTTTTATAGACTAGCTGGCAGCGGATTGCGTGAAGTAATATTTTGATGTTGCTAGGTAACAAATCGATGAGCGCAAAGGGTTTTTTGTTTTGATCGAAGCTCACAGGACAAGCGATTGAATACCTACTCATTAAAACTCGTACTCATTATGAATCAAACTAAAGAAAATAATTTTTCTTTAGTTGGACTCATAATGAGTAGGTACTTAGGTATAAGTTTGACGTAGGAAGATAAGTGATCATATTACGATACTTGTTTAATAGTTATTAGGTACCGTACCACGTAATATCACTACTTACACACATACAATAAAGATACCAATTATGAAGATAATCTCGCTTCAAAACCACTTTCTAAATAAGAAATGTTCATAAATTAAAAATATTGTCTGGATGGAACCCTTGCAATTATGTCCAAAATTGAGACAATATTTTTCGGTTGCAATTATGTCTGAAGCCAAGCTCACCTCGGATTGAACATTTAGCGTAACATCGCGGCGCCCACCGGCTCCTAATTGGTACTTTTTCACGACCCTCCCTCACAAATTACTACAGAAACTGAAGTAGGTACAAGTACCTACCTACCTAAGTAAAAAGTTTAAAAATATTTTGTTTAGTAGGTAGGTATGTAGGTACAATATCTACAGTGCTACAGCCAGCCTAAAAAAATATATCACGGTAAAAAGAAGCCAAATAATAATAAAATGGAATTCTACAGTTAGGTAGTTCAATTTTAATTAATTAAGACCTACTTAAATAGACTGTTGTGGTGTGATCACACCGAGGCGCGCGCGAGGGTACTTCATCGTGCCAGCACCTCCGTCAATATTCATTTCACTGGGATAAGTTACGACTTTAGAGTGGTAGCCTAGCTACTAGGTACTATGAACTGGTAGTAGCTCGTAAATGGTCTGGCTGGACCGGATCAATACTACCCTCATAGATTTACGAATTTTACGACGTAAAATAGCTGTGACATGCTGCTGTTTTGTACGAGAGCCGAGAGATTTAATACCCATTCGGTTTTCCTGCGTACTTCCTTTTTTGTCACTTCTTAAGGTGGGCAACGTATCAAAGAGTCTTGGATGTCCATGGGTAGCGGTGATTGCTTTACCATCAGGTGACCGCTAGCTAATAAAGGTTTATAATTAAAATTAGGTAATTAAGTTCCATCCAATCGATACTGGGTAGACAGATACTCTACAAAAAAACTACAAATTTAAATGACTGAAATTTAATTGTAACAAAACGGCACGAACGTGTGGAGGGTCTGGTTTGAAGACTCTCTATCAAATTGAGGGGCCAGCCCGTGAAGAGGCTGTCAATTTAATCAAGTGAAAAATAGTGAAAATCAATGCTAAATTATTCTTCAACGATACCTACATAGGTATGACATAAAAATGTTACTTGAATTTGCTGAAATGTCTATAACTATTTGAATAAGGTAAAATAGGTAGGAGCTTTTGTTGTAGGTATTTTTTAAAGTTCTAATTTGAGGGGGCTCTGGGCTCTTCGTCCCACTTCGTCTTCACTTCCCTTGTGCTTGTATTCTAGAAAATAAATGATAGTTGCCAGTATAAAACAGGAAGTTTGTAAAGTTAGCTGTCAAAATTCGTATGTCATCACGTCAAGTCAATGTCATTTTTCTATCGTTTCATTCTTTTCATTCATTTTCAATTTTCTTTCCTAAAATAAAAAATAAAATTGATGTTTGTGCTGTGCGTGTCTGATCTGATTGTCTTGTTTGATGTTTTTTTAAAGAAAATCTAATCTAATTTGAATAATGATTGTTCTTTACAAAACAGTTTTAAATCGTACAAACAATTTTATTTAGATAATTTAATAAATATAGAATCATGTCGCGTGTATGGCTTGTGAATGTGTCTTTGGTTTGTTTCTGTATTCTGGTTGAGGGTTCTGATGAGCCGAAGAGTGATAACGTGGAGGAGGTGGACTGCAGTACTTTGCGGTTAGGACAATACATTTGTCCGGATCCCAGTATCAATCAGATAGATCCGGATACACAGCAATACCGTGGTTGCACTAAAGGCGAAATCATACCTTCGGAAGGGGAAGCATTTGGTAATTCCTTACTTTTTCATATTTTTGTATATTCAAGAATTCTGAGAGTGAGTTCTGGTGTGGCTAAAGGGACTCTCTGAAAGACTGTAACAAGAATATCAGCCGAGTAGTTTAACTGGGTCATTAATTATTTTACTGCATGCCCAATTGCCAACGTCTCACATAAATAAAAAAAATAATTTAATATTTTAATTATTCTTGGACAAATCACACAACGCCAATATATATAAATACTGGGTAATTTGAATACTTATAATTTATTACCCTTTTTTTAGTGCAATGTATTGCTGCTGATGGAATTATTTGTAAAGAAACTAAAAGTAATACTTTCAAAAAGAAGATGCCTTGTAAATGGACGTAAGTAAGATTCATAATATAATACTAACTCTTGGATACTTTTCAGTCTAGCAGTAATATATCGATAGACTGAGAGCGAGTGAGTTGTGTCTAGTTCCTTATAGTGATGAACTGGCTTTTCCCCGTGGCTTCACTCGCGTTAATTTTATGACATAGATCTTGTTTGACATCAAAACAACCCATACACAACAACAAGACTTGTGGCGCAATCTGTTGGCCGATACAGCGCCCTCTATAATAGATTTTTTTTTTCCATTGGAACAACATACTTTCACGGGATAAAAACTATGTTGAGCTCTGTATCCCTAACAATATGTATGCAAATTTTCATAATGATCGGCTGCTTAGGAAGGAATAACAAACACTCACTTTCTCATTTATAATATTATGTAAGGATAAGGATTTACAAAATAAAAAATACTAAAGTTTTCTTTTGTCATGCAGAGTGTAAGTCCCTTCTTTCTGTCTTTTCTTAATTAATGGCGTTTCTGTCGTGTCTTGACGACACATTGACAATTTCGCCAATGTCGAGTATTTAAATGAACACTTTTTATCAAAAAAGTACACTTTAAAAAAGCAACGTGGTACGGTGAGGATCCGAGGTCGCCATCTTGACGACCTTCGTTGACAAGGCGGCGATCTCGAATCGAGTGTAAGTCCCATTGAGCACAACTGCCTGTTTACAAACAGGATTTAGTAGAGTTGTAGGATGACATTTTCAGACACATTTGTCTTTAATTCACTGAAGTTATTGAGATTTTTATATAGCTACTTAAAATATTTTTTTTGTCTTTAATTCACTGGAGTTATTATGATGGTGGAAGTCACTTCAAATTAATTTAATTTGTATACATATATTTTTATCCTTTTTCAGTAACGGCTACTCTCTAGAAATAGCTCTGTTGCTGTCTGTATTCCTTGGAATGTTTGGTTTGGACAGATTCTACTTGGGATACCCGGGTATTGGTCTCGCCAAACTATGTACTTTAGGGTTCATGTTCCTAGGGCAACTGTTAGACATTATACTCATAGCTGCACAGGTAATTATCCTTTAATTTTGTTGTATTTTTAGGCTTTGTTTCACCATTTTGAGTAAAAAAAAGTGTAAATTTTTTATGGTTTTGATTTGGTAGTTTTTTTTAAACAAAAACATATACCCACAAGTAATAGTAACAAAACAGGCACTTACAAAATTGATTATAAGGTGGTTTTTCAAATACTTAACTGATTAATTCCATAAGACTAATGTGTGGTTGAGTATGCTTTTTTTTTTCTTTTTTTCTTTGATGCTTTTAGCCTGAGTATGCTTTAAAACTCCTTTGTTGATGATTTTGATTATAATAATGTTCAAAAAGTGGTAGTATGAAATATCTACTAACTAGGTAAGGTACATACCTACCTCAAGAAAAAAAGTAATAAATACAGATTAATAAAATCTTTTTTTTTCTTTTACCAGGTTGTAGGCCCTTCAGATGGTTCAGCATATGTTATTCCATACTATGGAGCCGGTGTCAAAGTAATTAGTAGCGACAACGAGACATACCTCCTCCCACAAGCAGATTGGCACAACATCACCTGACAGTGGGGTACCATCTCGTTTGAGGTTGATGACGATTATGAATGGACTTAAATCAGATAAAAAAATGATTTACCACCAATATGGTACTGTGTTCGAATTTAGATGTAAAAAATGTTGTCATGTTGAGGCAATTGATATTAGATTATGTGTAATCTAAGCTGTCGCTTTCACATTAGGTTACTAACAGGTGCCAGCCTATGGGCCTACACTTGTAACCTTCGATCATGCTGTGTATATGATTGAAGCTTGTAACAAAACCAATCAAAATCTAGTATCAATCTCACAAGCGTTATCTCACTTGTTTAATATTTTGTATAAGCAAAATAGCTCTTGAGATTGGGAACTAGATTTTGATTATATTTATTACGAGAATAGACCTGCATATAACAGCCTGGTGTTGTAACAGTAGTATCATCAAAAGGGATTCGTGTACGAACTTAAACGAAAATGTACAATTTCTCTCGTTCTGCATGCATACTACGATGCTGGGTGGGTTAATTTAAAAGTTGCGTTGTTGTGATAATAGACTAATGCCTTTTGTATAATTAATTTAATGTTTGGAAATAGTTTTAACGAACATTCAGAGTCCATGCTGCTCATACATTACGATGTCGAACTTTGGATACGCCGATATTTAGCGTACGTAATATAGTCGTCAGTGAAGGGGCCGCTTAGACATTTTAGTTACCTTCAAAGTTAATTCGATGTGCATGAGCTCAAAGTTAGATCTCAAATTCTGGAAAATTTTATGCATGACTATTTATAAAGCTATGAACATAAGTACCTTCCTAAAAGTTTGCTGTTATACAAAATATGTAAAGTTAACTTTGTAAATAAAATTGTAAAAAGTATTACTTATTAATTGCCTGAACATGACAAAATATAGGTTATAAGATTAGTTTTAAATAAAATGACAAAATGTAAATAAGAGTAATATAAAATTTATGTTGTATATAACTGTGTAGATATTGCATAATATCTTAACTTATCATTATAAGTGTCGTTTTAAAACTCTAAGCTAACTTATCTCCACATATTTTCATTTGATACAGGGTTAGTCTGTTGCTTTTAGATGTCTAATTCATTTTTTACTATGTAATAAATAAGTAATCTACAATATAAAGTTATGAGATTAGGAAAATAAAAATTTGTTTTACCTTATTTTAGAGGCTATAATAAAATGTCGCATCGCAATGTATGGACAGCGTACATTACAGGTGGGTTCATTTAACCGAATTGAGTTGTTTACACCGTATACGGCCGCATTCGGTGAACAATGAGTGGCGTTTTTCAAAATGTCAGCCGTGCAGCCGAATTCAGCTAATCGAATCCCGTTTATCTGTAATAGAACTAATAGAATACGGGCTGGACCGACATGATGTTGTAATGTGCGCTCTCTTTTCTGAATTCTTGAAGTCTGGTTACATGGTTTTCTTGATATTGTTGTTTTGGGTATGTAGCTCACATAAAAAAAGAAATTAACTAAACTTAATTTTATTATAACTTGCAACTACAATTTAACTATTTATATATACAATGTAAAAAATAAATATTAATTTGATTCTACTTTTTCCCTTTTTTGTTCTCTATCGTGCACTGCCGGTTGAGTTTCTTGTACTGTAATATCTGTAGGTGGCGCTGTTAGTGTAAATATTACTGGTATAGTTGATAATAGTGGATTACCATTTAGTTCCAATAATCTAATCCATGATAATAGCGAATCTCTTGAAGAGGTACCTGTAAGATAATAAAGCCGAAGTATAGAAAGCGTGTATAAGGCTACAAAATCGTAATGGCGATGCGGGCAGCGTGGCTTTGTTTTGAGCGTAACGACCCTTTGGCTTTGGACGGTGGTCTCCGATTGGTCAACGCACTTAAACGACAACAACTTGTTGTATGCACGGTGAACATGATGCTGCAATGCACGCTGAAACGTTCTTCTGCACGCACCGTCCGTCGTTCCGAATTTGCGACCTAACTCACGACATAATAATCTATCTTTCAGGCAGTGTGTTATTAGGGCGCACGGCGCCGCCTTCGAGTTCGCGCCTTCTGTTGGTATTTTACCACTGGTTTATAAAATGTGTGTAAAGTTTTATTCCTATCATCTTCCTTTATAGAAACAATAAATGTTATTTACCTGTAGCGCAAGCTGATAGTATAGTTCCATCGTCTTGTTCGTGTACTGTGCATTTTACTGCAGGCAACTTAGTACTTCCAATGAATCCAGGTATGCCTAGAGGTTTTTTAATGTCTGAAACATCTGGGAAACAAAATAAATTGTTTAATTTTTTTAAAATGTTTTGTCTTGCACAATTGTCATTTAGTTTTTTAACCATATCCCTGCTATTTTAAAATTCAATGTGGTAATGACAGCGCCCGTTATAGTGGGCATGCATGTGGCACCTTAGGAACAGAGACCACATGAGGACTTTACAGGTGGTATGGACTTTTCTGCAATGGATACCCAGATGGGATCCATTACGAAGCAGGTTATTTTAGTAAATATTATATTTTACTATTTTAATTAAAATGTTTATATTTAGTACTTACCGTCTGTATCTACAACTTCTTTGATTTCTTCCCTTGTTTTTCCAATGAGTAGAAAATAAGAGACAGCTTGATCTCTTATGTAGACCATAAAAGGTCCTTTCACAACTAACGGTTCCTCTAGTGGCTGACTTGCTAATAAAGCTCTTTGCATTTTACTTTGGGCACTGACAATCCATGTTTTGTCTAATGAAGCCTCAATTTCTTCTGTCTGACAAAAATATGATGTTATTCATTTAACATTGGGTGATGCCTAAATTTTTAAGAAAAAGTTAACAATAAAATATTCGTGGACAAATTACACAACTCCATCTAGTCCCAAACTAAGCTTGTACTATAGGTACTTAGTAATTGCTGATAAAATACTTGAATACTTTTTTTTTGTAAATACATTTCCAATGATAAATAACAGATAATATATGGATGAAAGTAATGTAAATTAAATGGAAAGTAAATGGATTTTAATACCATGTCATACAAAAATTGTACATGTACTTATAGTAAATAAATAAAAAATTTCACCTGCCAGACATCGACTTTCATAGATGGGTCTACTGAAGTAATTCTTTCTATAGCTAACTTAGCCAGTTCCAAAGTATCATGTGGTAATTTATCAGGAAGATACCATGGGCTGAGGTTCTTAAACTTTGGCATCCAGTATAACATACGCCAAAGTTTCCGGAGTGGTATTCCGCGCCTACCGAATATGTTTAGCAACATTTGTTCCATTTCTGAATCTGGCATTACAGCTGAAATAAAAAAAAACAATATTTTTGTTAAAAATAAATTCACACAACACCACCTAAGTAACCTAGGTTAAACCTTGAGTTATGGGTACCAGAAAAGACAAGGGATATATAGTTTGTAAATATATTTTTTTTTTTATGCTACCAAGTTGGCAAACAAGCTTATGGCCCTCCTGATGGTAAGCATCACTGTAGCCTGTAGATGCTTGCAATACCGGAGGTATCACTCGGGCGTTGCCAAACCTCCCAACCCCCCAAGTGGAGCTCTGGAGACCTTACTCACTGTAGGAACACAACATGGCCGAGACCAATGGTATTTGACTATGATCTTCTGTAAGGTGGACGTCCTTCATACTGCATAGAAAATACCCAAACATGAAAACAAACAAATGTCATTTGGGTGTCCGAGCTTCGCTTGACCCACTAGTGAGATTACCCCTTGGATTTTACGTATAGCAACACTGATAATGACGTATAAACCCCTCCGCTCGCGCGTCTCGCCCCACTCCGAGTCGCGCGCGCAGCCATGTTGCGGCGGGCGAAGACCTCGCTCCTCAGTACGTCTTGGATTTTCGTAGCGACAACACGTAAAAAAAAAAAAAAAAAAAAAAAAACTTAAAAAATAAAAATCCTTTCGGATATCCGAAGGTAAGTGATTATTTTAATTATACAGGAAAGCCCTGTATTGATAATAATTAAATAATTGCCCGCTCTCCGGACGGCAAAGATACGTTGTGATATTATTATAGTTGCTAGGAAAGCCCTAGTAGACTTTGATTGCAACCGTCGGCTGTGCGCATAGACGACACGTCACGTGCTCTTACAGACGGCGTCGTCTGAGCAGCTGACAGTCGACTAAGCAGCTTACAGTGTCGACTGTTCGCACAGCCGACGTCGGCTGCGTCCTATGCAGTACAAACGAATTTTGTCGCGTCCTATCCGACATGAATGAAACAATTTCATTATTGTTCTCAGATGGCGCAAACTACTATGGGCGCTCTTGTGGATTGGGCCCCCCCAGCTGAGGAGGCACATTTCTATGGCAACATCGTTAACATTTTGGATGAATATTACCCAAGCGACTGGAGAGAATGGGTAGTAAACGTTGTTAGTTATCAAGACTTGTTTGGCGAGGCAATATCCTCCGACACTGAATGTAGACTGCGCTTTGCACTACCTACTATCAGAATGGCCAAAGCACATAGTCAAGAGTTTTCACTCAGTGAGCGGCGTTACAGACGCATAAAAAGAATTTTGCTCAGGTGGCCGCTGGGCCGGGCACTCATTTATACGCCTCTTACAGTTATGGCAAAAATACATCCAACAAGAGTCTATAATAAGTTTTCGGAGACTATCAACTTAATGAAAGCTCACTTTGTACCGAGACATGAAGCATCTAAGTCTTTACGCTTAGAGGACTCAAACGGCGCTGATTCACCTGCTAGCAGCCTTGCTTCAAAACGAAGCCATAGCTCAGATCCTCCACCTGCGAGCTCAAAAGAGCCACGAATGAGCGACTTCATGGCACAACAGAGCAGTATGCTCGAACAGCTATGCCTCATGATGCAAACCACTAACCAAAATGTAAACCTCATGATAAACCAGCAGAAGCAGCTAGACAACTCTGATCGCTCTTCAATCATATCACAACAAGCAGAGGCCGAGGAAGGTGACTGGTTTGCTCCACCCTTGATAAATGAGGAGCCTACAGTTGAGGTGCAAAACTCTCAGGAGCTGAACAATGAAGAGGTGCTAGAAAATTTTGCGCCCGATACAAAAGAAACAGAGGCCAAAATAACGAAAGCTGACGAAACCTTTGTAAAGCAGGGTATAAATTGTCAACGGTTTAATTCCGAAGGTTGGCAGAATATTCGTTATGCCGAAGTACAAAAGCAGTTTCAGGCGTCTCCAGCTTTTACTGCATTAAAAGTAAACAGTAACTTTGCAACTGTAACTCCACCGTGGCAGCTGGTAACTGTCTTAGAAAAGATGGATCTGTGTCTGGGAGCCATATCTCATGGTCTCTTGCAACAGCGTCAATCGTTTCAAGAAATATATGCAAGCGCTTCTCCGCAGGTGAAGTCGTACATAAGCAAAAATTTTCTAGCTGCGGACTCAACATTTAGGAAGACATCCGATTCGTTGTTGCAATATGCCTGCGGCAAACGAGCAGAAGTAATTCAACAGAGAAGAGGCATATACAAGCCTGTTAACAAAACCCTCAATGAATTACTTCATGCGATACCCCCTTCTGAAACGCACCTATTCTCAGAACCACAGTTATCTGATTTAGTGAAGGAACAAGGAGGTGTGTCGAAGCTTTTTCCTGGTAAATTTAGAAAAACTCCCAACACAGGCAACTCCACAAACCGAGCAGCTCCTAGAAGGGTGGGAACCGCTGCAGCTACCACAGACAGGGATCGTCCACAGACAACTGGTGGATTTCGAAACTTTCCCAATCGGAAATACGACAAGCAACGATATCCACCAAAGCGCACTCCTCAGAAGCAGAACAATAAAAATACCAAAAAAGCCTAAGTTCCGTGCAGGGCAGGTGAGTAAAACGTCTCACATCTGGGAAACACTAGGGGCTCCAAAAAACATCCTGTCAATTATAAAAGGGTATCGAATCCCTTTTATAACACACCCGCCAATCTACAAACTAGACAAACAGCTTTGCTTGCGCTACCTAACGCCTACATCCGAGGAAATGTCGCAGGAAATAGAGAAAATGTTGGACTCGGGTGCCGCTCAAATATGTGACAGTGCATCTGGGTTCCTATCTAGCCTTTTTCTTCGAAAGAAGTCCGACGGCTCTAATCGACCTATCTTTGATCTAAGAAACTTAAACAATTACTTAAAGCCGCCTAAATTTCGCTTGCTCAATCATTTTAGAGTTCCTACATGTTTAAATTGCACTGATTTTATGACTAAAATAGACCTGTCTCAGGCATATTTCCATATTCCTGTAACGGAAGCGCATCGCAGATTTCTAGCTTTTGCCTACGATGGTAACATCTATGAGATGACATGTCTGCCCTTTGGATTAGCTACTGCCCCATGCACTTTTGCTAATATTTCTAATTGGTTGGCAAACTTTTTCAGAAAGGGAGGTATCCGCATCATCGTGTACTTGGACGACTTCCTATTAATGCACACAAACCCTCAAGTGCTCAAGCATCAAACACAGCTGGTGGTAAATCGCTTGATAAGTCTCGGATGGTGCTTAAATCTAAAGAAGTCTGTCTTGACTCCGACAAGGTCATTGGAGTACCTCGGTATTATCTGGGACACTCTTCAAAATCTAAAATACCTTCCAGAACCCAAAATTACGAAGGTAGTCAAGCTTATAGGAATCATTCTCAACAAAAAGTATTGGAATTGGCACTTGGCAAAGGTCATTCTTGGACACATAAATTTTGCGGCATTTGTGATACCTCACGGAAGACTTCACTGCAGGCAAATCCAGGTAGCAGCAAACAAACTCCCAGAGAACAACAAAAGCATGAAATTTTACCTGCCAGAAAAGGTAATGCTAGAACTTCATTGGTGGCTGAACAACATTCGCCTAGGGTCTTGCATACATCACAAGGATCCGACGATTTTCATCACAACGGATGCTTCCGATCTTGGATGGGGTGCTACAGTAAACGATATGAGTCTAAACGGGTCATGGGATACCGAACAAATGTCATGGCACAGCAATCAGAAGGAGTTGTGGACTCTGAAGGAAGTGCTAAGCAGAGTAGCTCCACATTGCACCAATCAGACGGTTCTAGCACAGACAGACAACAAGGCTGTAGCCGCCTACATTTCCAAGGAAGGTGGGACCAGGTCTCAAAAACTTCTACATTTAACAATGGAGATATTCGAATTAGTCCATCATCATCAGATTCACCTCGTTTCACGTTACCTCCCCGGGAGGTACAACCTGATAGCAGACAGTCTATCGAGATTCCGCGAAACACCCGAATGGACCCTGTCAAGACGCATGGTGCAGATCATATCCAAAAAGTGGGGAACCCCGACTATAGATCTGTTCGCCAGCTCTCGGTCAGCTGTAGTCAGCACATATGTGAGCGAAAATGCGCACGATCGGTCCTGCCTATTCGTGAATGCCTTCAGCAGGATTTGGCACTACAAGCTCGGATGGATTTTCCCTCCACCCTCGCTCATACCTCGAGTATTGAGACATCTAGAAAAGAGCACGGGAACTTATTTACTCGTAGTGCCGAAATGGGAGAAAACATTTTGGACGGCCGAGTTATTGCAGAGAGCGTTGAATCCCCCATTCAAAATCTGGAACCTTCGCAGGCATCTGATCGACCTTCAGACGGGGGAACCACCACCGGCCGTGAAAAAACTGTGTTTGCAGGTCTGGAGGGTTCGGGCTGGCACCATCTAATAAAATCATGGGATCAGGATAACAAGCTGCTGTTAGAATCATCGTGGCGTAAGTCAACCTTGAAAACATATCGCTCAGCTTGGGATAAATGGAGATCCTGGTCCCAAGGACGGTGTCCTTCCGATGACCCGGAGCCTGAGGACATAGCACGGTTTGTTTGCCATTTACATCGGGAAATCAAATTGGCACCAAACACCATTGCAGTACACAAGTCTGCTGTAGTTATGTTCGCAAACCCCACAAAGGCAGAATACCTTTCTAGTCATCCACTTGTAAAACAGGTGATGAAAGCTATAGCCGTGTCCAAACCACCACGCCGGAATCATTCCACGTGGAAAGTCAGTGATTTAATTGAATATCTTCAACATTATAACATCGATGTCGAAAGCATATTTCAAGTCTCCCGTCATACAGCAGCCTTGTTACTACTATGTTCCGGCAGAAGGATACACGACCTTACATTATTGGACTTAAGCTCGAATTCTTTCGAAAGCAATGACGATCATATCATACTATGGCCCAAATTCGGCTCTAAAACTGATTCAGCGACCTACAGACAAACAGGGTGGAAATTATCGAACGCTGGACCTACAAATTTAAATCCCGTCATATGGTTGAAAAAACTTATAGACATATCGCAAGGTCGAAGGGAAGCTAGGCAAAATCTGACCTCGCTTTTCATTACAACTAGAGGAAGAGTAAAGGAAGCCTCTCGCACCGTTATTGCCGGCTGGATAAAGACTCTGCTTCATGAAGCTAACATCAAAGCTACCCCTGGCAGTTTCAGGGCAGCGGTGAACTCAGATTTGTGGGTGAACGCGAGTGTCGATATAGATGAAGTGTTGGAAAAAGGAAACTGGAGGAGTAGAGATACATTTTTAAAACATTATTTTAAGGAAATACGTAGTCAAAGAACTATATCTAATAACAACTGTAGCTTATCGTCTTTGTTTAGACCAGTATAAATGCTCAATTTTGCCATTGATCTCGTAAGAAAGTTCCTAATTAACAAATAAGTTTTCGTTATCCTTCGATTTAGTATTGTTGATTCATTTTTATTTTTATTTTCTGTTATGGCTCATAATTTAGAAATAAAAATATAACGATGAACGTTTTCTTTTTATTACGAAACCCCCTATTGCATAGTCCATGAATGTGACGAGTGGTTTCCCTCCTACTTCTCATCTTCATGGTCTAATCACAGTACGCCATGTAGCGCCGGCAGAAAACAAACAGATCTCACTAGTGGGTCAAGCGAAGCTCGGACACCCAAATAACACCGTTTTCCCCCCGTAGGGTAGAAAACGGATATTTGGGTTCCAGTGGAGCTTGACCCACTCTATTTTTAATGCCTAGCCGGCTGTGAGAGAGTACTGAGGAGCGAGGTCTTCGCCCGCCGCAACATGGCTGCGCGCGCGACTCGGAGTGGGGCGAGACGCGCGAGCGGAGGGGTTTATACGTCATTATCAGTGTTGCTATACGTAAAATCCAAGGGGTAATCTCACTAGTGGGTCAAGCTCCACTGGAACCCAAATATCCGTTTTCTACCCTACGGGGGGAAAACGGTGTTAATAACATCAATGTTTGCCATGAGCGGGGCTCGAACCTGCACACACCCTCTGGTGTTGGCACCAAAGATAGGATCACTACTAATGCACCACCGGGCTGATAAATATGATTAGGTATTGAACTCTAGTGTAATATATCACCACGTAGTAAATACCATAAGCATGCAGATGTATTTTAACTTTTAGTTGTTATATGTTATATTGCACAGACTAGCGTTAAATTGAAAACTAAAAATACCTACCATTGTCTTCCATCTGTTCCAGCAGATCAACGGCACATTGTTGTTGTTTTGGATAATGCATGAATTCAGCTTGAAATATATTCGTGGGTATCATTTTACCCTTCGGCAACACGTCCACTAGGGCTTTATACACTTCTAAATCTTTCTGAACACCGAATTCTTTCATTCTTCCTAACGCCGCATAAATAAACTCAACGTGACCCCGTCTTCTTGTATCATGCCCTTCGAATACTTTTATTACCTCTAAATAAGCAGTTTTATCTTTTTTCACCTGCTTTTGGAAATGGTCATATATTGCAATTTTTTTCTCTGAACTTTCCCATCTTCTAATTATAGCGTTAGCAGGCTTTATTTGTAAAATATTTCTCAGTATTTTTGCGGCCATTCTTAGGTTATGTTATATCATAGAAAAAAAATTAAACTGTAGCACTTATCCTAGAAAGCATAACAAATGTTTAATATTGTAATTGCGTAGCCAAATTTTCTTTTGGGTATATAGTTTTGAGGGCGCACACCACCTCACACTTATTTATGTACCTTATGGAGGCACTATTTATTTTGGACACTGACTGAAGTTCACTGATCGAACCTCACTTATTTATTTTATTCATTGACAGTGACAACAGACGTCAAATTCTGACCATTCTGTCCGATTCTGTCTGAGCCAGCCAGATTAAATTATTGCTTTTTCTATACTGGCAATCCTACATTGACTGATTTTTGCACAGTCATTTTTCCCAAAAAAATTAAACTGTTGTATAGCGCTCTTTGTTCTTGTTTTGTAACTTTTTATTTTATTCTACCTATTTATTTCATTGTCGCTTGTATATAAGTTGTTTATTAGATTTCCATCATCATGTTAGTGTGTGCCGGTCGGTCGGTAGTCGGTACCACGTCGGCGTCGGTCGGTACTTACGTCGGTACGTCACTTGAATGAATAGATGGAATAGAATAGAATGAATGACGAGAACTTAATATTATTCATTCTTTTGGCGGCATTACATTACAAGGTCATTCATTCTTTATCAACCTATCATCTTTACTCAGTTAAACTTGTGAAACGAATAGGGGAGGTTGTCACTTTCTGCAAAAGTTTACGTATTATAATACGCGGAATACTTTGAGAAACAGAACATTGAATTACTGATGATCAATATTGATTTTAATTAAAATAGCTGAGAGTATAATCTTTTTGCTGTTGTTTTTGTGGCAAGCTGTAATATTTTGCATTATTTTTGTGGGTATAAAGATAACGTGCAAAACTTTTATTAGTATAGAAAGTGTTAAGTGGAATCAAGATGTGTAAATTCACAGTTTGTGGTGTTATTGCTCTGTTCGTGTTACATTTTACTGGTAAGTAAAATAAATATATTTTAGCTGAAACCAGACGAATTTAAATGGTATACTAACGTGTTAATAAAATGTAATAATAAAAGTAAATAATAAATTCAATCCTTGAGAACCTGGTGGTATGTCTTCTATAAGCAAAATTTTATGTACCTACTCAATCGATTACATACAAGTAAGTACAATATGTACGAATGTTTTACATTTTAATGCTATTTACTAGATAACTTTTCATTCAGTTCAAATCAAAAATCTCTATTACTGATATTATGTTAAATCTGATTATTGCATGTAGGTACAAAACTTAAAATTTAAAATTAATCTTCATGACGAATCTAATTTATTAAAAAGTGACCTTAGACATTATTAAAACTAAACTAAACATATTATTATAAACAAATTAAAATGAACCTAAAACTAAAAACCTTAAAAATATAATAAAATATGTAACTAAAATATATTATTAAAAGGTGTCCCTTTAGGCAAGGTTCCGAAGATACTCGATAGATACTTACAAAATAATTAATTTTAATATTTCCGAATATTAAAATTATTGTTTTTATATGTGCATAAATAATTTATTCCTCTTGAGTTTGAGATCATAAAATAAATATTTTACTGGAAGAGTATGTTTGTTTTGTAGTATATTAAAGTTTGTACATAATTTTACGAGTTTAATCTCCTTTCTTAATCCTGTTTTTGACCTAGATATTTTATAATAAATTAAATCAAGAGTTAAGGTAAACATTTTTATTAATTATTAAAAATTAAATCCTGTTTATTCAATTCACCGCCGCGCAATTGATTGATTAAAAGTTACAAAACTAGAAGAGATAACAAAATGTAAGTTAGCTGCTATGAAACACCCTTACCACCTGATGGTCACTGCCTTGGCTTATCAGTATAAATTTGCTGAAGCTGAGAATGGGTTCATACCATTCAAATATCATTATAACAATATAATGCAGACATTATAAGTATTTTAATAAATAAATAGTTTAACAGAACCTGCGTATAAATGCTAACTGTATCATGTAGCATAGCAACCGAAAAATATTATCAATATCAATGATAGTAACATAAAGATCAAAAGCTAAAAAAAGCCACGAGTTCAGAGTCGCGAACGAATACATTTTTTTGTGTTGTTTATAACCAGAGGCGTGGTAGCTTGGGCGCCGTTCCAAACGCCCACGCTGTGATGCTGTGCCGATGTCCCCAATGATGCGTTTGTGAAAAAAACGTTTAAAATGTCATACATGCAACAAACGTTTTCCCAGATAGATGCAGAATTTTCTGTGACTTCTATAATATTTAGAGGATTTACGTACAACTCTATTTATAATATAATAAAAGTGTAAAAAAAAATTGTCTGTACATGGAATATATTTCAAAAAAAATTGTTTAGGGCGATGAAGAATGAGCAATAGAACAAGAATTTTGAAAAATTTTGTCCGTCTGTTTGTATGTTTATATGTTTGTATGTATGTTTGCACACGCTAATCTCACAAACGGCTGAACCGATTTGGATGCGGTTTTCACTAATATGTCAAACAATATCTCTTTTGCGTATTTTGGGTACAATAACTAAAGTGACCTCTCCAAAGTATTTTCGTCTTTGTATTATAGTCATAAAAAAATTAAAATAGATAAACTGGAGCTAATGCAAAAACGTTTTAAAGCAAAATATCACTTTTATGCATAAAATGCCACATTCGCCTAACAAATCATACAGGCGATTATTAGACTGACAGTGAACCTAATCCGCCGAGAGAAGACTACAACTGTTTTGGAACCCCAAAAAAACCATAACATAAATTAAATATGATAGATTGAAAGGAGATGTCACCAAAGCAACGTGAGTTACTTTTAAAAATTTATAGACACGAAGAGTGGCAGTGGTATTACTTAATGATATTGCTAATCAAGCGAAGTTCGATTGCCGAGCACCACGGTGTACTGCTGCCTTATTCTTAGATTCATAATCTCATAACAACGTAAAAGTAATCATCCCACTGCAGGGATACACCCTCCCTTCAATCCCAATTTACCACGGTCTATTTTACTTAATTAAGAACTACCTATGTCTTTATAATAAAAAATACGCCGCGCCATCTAGTTCCAAATTAAGCAAAGCTTTTACTTTATGGATACCTACTAGATTGCTGATAAATATACATAAATACTTTTTTTTTGTAAATAAATACTTATTATATATAGAAAACAACAAGACCAAGTTTTGTTATAGAGATTGAACTTTTGAAATGTAGGGCGAAGGTGATATAAACAATACAAGTAAGTAGGTCTTATATAAAGACTAAAATATATCCAATCCCGTTGTACGCACGAAGCTATCTCTTTTGACGCACAAAATGTGATAAACAAAATTAGGGACATTGATATTTAATGCTTGAGCAAATATTTGCAGCGCAGTAACCACGAAAATAAATATTGTCAAAACAAATTTAAAAAAGAAAATATCTTTATTTTTTAAATAAAATATTACGTTTGCAAATATCTATGTAATTGTTTTGATTGTTTATTTTTAATTTTCAACGAAAACATTTGATTTGATTAAATTATATTGTGTGTTTTGTTACCATTGAGTGCTATGGTGCCATTAATCAAACATACTAGTTCGCCAACACGGTTGAGTCGCGCAGACGTAAAAAAATTCGAACCTCGTACTTATTACTCAGTGCATAATCGATTTTCAATTGTTTTATAAACCGTGAGTCCAAATTTGGCGCGTACAATAGTTAACGTAAAGTGCATCCTATTGGATTACATGTTGAGTAAAAATGGAGTTAATTACAGAGGCCACAGTTACAGTTTCAATAAAGACCAATTAAAAAATCCACCCTTTACTTATAACACTTTGAGCCTACACTCACCTTGTTTAAATTCAGAAACGAAAATTATTCTCTAGTGCACTAACGCTTTGAAAGACAGTTAATTAACTTTATTTTACAATTTACTTAGGAATTTAAAGGGTTGTAATTATTTCTGACACAATGTAACGTTTAATTGTATAAAACGTAGTATAGATATTTATGTCGTATGCATGCTCATTCATAAAAAGTGATACAAGTATGTATATTTTTTTTATCGTTATTTTCTGCCTCAAACCGTAATATGATATTTGTAGAGACGAAGATCTTCCTACTTAAAATTAGTGCCAACAAAGTAATAACGTATACTTCTTTGATACGAATTAATAAAATAAAAGGACGTATTATTTATGTACTTATGTGTATACATTTTGTTGCAAAGCACAAGCATGTAGCGGGAGCGATGGCGATGTGCTCGACCGCCACAAAGGGAAGATCTTCCGGCCAGGCTGGGTGTTATGCCTGGGGAACCGCGGCTCCCCTGGGGAACCGCGGCTCCAACAATGTATGTGTCGGAGGTTGTATATATATCTCCATATCGTAGAAACTTCGATAGCGCGATTCAGGATTTCTAAGTGTCGTCGTATATGACGTCATGTGTTCGCATTGTGAACTTTTTCTTCACTCTGTAGTTCTTCTGTATGGCGATAGGTGTCGCCACAGTACTCCCCTCCAGGATCGAAGGTCCGATGAGATGATGATCAGCAGTCTGTGCTTCTCGTTAGCTTGCCCAGTGAGTCGGGCGTGAGTGTGCGTGCTCCAAGTGTCCCAGTGAGTCGGGTGTAAGCGTGCGTGCTTGATGTATCCCAGTGAATTGGGATGAGTGATGTCCCAGTGAGTCGGGATGATGCATGTCCCAGTGAGTCGGGATGCAGAATATCCCAGTGAGTCTGGATGAGGAATATCCCAGTGAGTCGGGATGATGCATGTCCCAGTGAGTCGGGATGAGGGTTATCCAAGTGAGTCTGGATGAGGAATATCCCAGTGAGTCGGGATGAGGATTATCCAAGTGAGTCTGGATGAGGAATATCCCAGTGAGTCGGGATGAGGGTTATCCCAGTGAGTCGGGATAAGGGGCGCAGGAACAGGTAGCTCGGTGAGTCGGCTGCGATGAACCTGATTTTCCCCGTAGCTGGAGTGCTGTGAGACTGCTGATGATGAGGCTTCAAGTTGAGGAGTGAAGAATGTGATGACGTCAGAGCTGATGAGGAGATATGATGGAGAAGGCTGCTTCCAATCACGTCGGGGTCACCACTGTAGCGGGAGCGATGGCGATGTGCTCGACCGCCACAAAGGGAAGATCTTCCGGCCAGGCTGGGTGTTATGCCTGGGGAACCGCGGCTCCCCTGGGGAACCGCGGCTCCAACAATGTATGTGTCGGAGGTTGTATATATATCTCCAAATCGTAGAAACTTCGATAGCGCGATTCAGGATTTCTAAGTGTCGTCGTATATGACGTCATGTGTTCGCATTGTGAACTTTTTCTTCACTCTGTAGTTCTTCTGTATGGCGATAGGTGTCGCCACAAGCACATGAAATCTTAACTTTTGGGAGTTAAGATTTCTTTGATATTTATCCTATGACGTGCAAAACCGAGCGATGGTACTCACTTACTAATAATAATATTATATTCGTGACCAATTAAACTATTAAAAATTGGTTCAGCAGGTTAGATAAGAAAACGTATGGGTTACATGAATATCATTTAAATGCAATATATCATTTTGGCACGTCAAGAAAATAACGCCGCTTATTATTTTTTATTCCGCTCAAAGTGACAAACAAGCATATCTTATATCGCATCGCATGATACCAGGAAGGTTTGCTCAGGTTGTCACACCATGAGTGTTAACAGACGAAAAAAGGTCAAGAACGACTTGACCGCTTTTTGAGAATATTAGAGGAAACTGGAGGGACGAACGCGCGGATGCGGAAAGGGAAGTATTTTGTCCAGCAGTGGAAAACAAAACAGAAAACTACACAATATAGTTAAATATAGAGTTTGGCTAGACTTGATCAGCATGGATGCTACTAAAAAGTACACAACATGCGTGGGCTCTCATCATTTATTACTGACAAATATTTGCGCATTTGAAATGTAACAAACAGGTTCATTAATAAATGTATTGATATTGTAGTATTATGGTGCTGATTGATACACTTGAACATTCACTTGTACAATTACATAATGAGCATAAAAACGGGAGCATTTTAGCGAGTGTTCTAGGGACCATTGTATTTAGTGGAAAGACACTTTTGCATCGAGTTTATTGATAAAGCTTGAGCTTCGCTAGAATAACAGCAAAAATGTACATAGCCATGTTTGACTCTATGCTTGGCTCCGAGAAGTGTCGGTTTTCTGTTACTATTGAATGATCTATCAGCTCCTTTAGGTTTTTTCCCTCTACTGTAGCTAGTCTATGCCGCCGAACGATACGTAATATTGACACAAGTGTATTATCGTACCATGATAGGAACTTGAAAACTTATTTTTATTATTTATTTGCGATCCAAGGTAAATTGTCACATCTTGCGTATTAGCATTGCGTATTTCAGCGTATACAAACTCTGAAATAGATTGGTGAAAATGTCAGTCCAGTCAACGTCGTCTAAATATTGGATTTTGTGCTATTCTTAACGCATACATAATCACATAAGACGTAAGTTAGTAATATAAAATCTCTGTATGTGAAGTGAAGATTTACTTGTCTGCAGTTTGACATACATATAAATGACTTCGAAAAGTGCATATTATATAGTTATAGATTACCGATATCTAGATGTTCACTGGGTGACTTTAAAAGTTTAAACTCTCTGACGTCTTTTACAAAAAAAAAAAACAGTATTATTTTTATTTGTTTCACATCGTCTCTCGCCCTCTGAGCGTTCTGACAAAAATATTCCGAAGTCCGTGAAAAACAACAAGTAAAAATGTGGACTCACGAATATCAGTTGTCTGTAGGTACATACTGTACCTACGCTATATGCTACAGCAAGGCCATGTAAACACGTTTATTTCTCTTTTATTTTTTAATGTCATAATTCACTGATAATGAATGACATATTGTTACGTGGAGCGTAAAATAATAGCCGAAAACAACTAATTATTATCATGGCAGACCCATCAACCATACAATCACTTCGTAAACCAAATATCTAGTAGAAGACTATAAGATAATATCATTATAGTAAAAAATCTTAGACGTATCCCTGAAAAATAGCTCTTATAAATCTTGAAACTTCGTTAAAAGATGATATCAGAAAGAATAGTGGAGATATCTGTTGTAGAGTGACGTTATTTTTGCAGCATACGCCATTAACTTAAAACTTCTTCTTTGTGTCGATTGCACTTTTGCACATCAATAGATAATGTTCCATTGATGTGAATAGGGCAACAGCCCTAGCATCATAAAGAACTTAGGTATTATTAGTTGCTGCTTCATAGAGATCAAGACTATTTTTATTTTATTTATACCTAGTCAGATATTTAGTGGTTTAATAATTTTTGATTTGCACGCCAGCCTACGGGATTTTCCATGGGAACGTTTTTTTAAATTTTCACGTACCTATGTGTCGTAGCTGTAGATAACTGAATTAGTTATTCACTACATATTACGCCCGCATATGAAATGTGGCCCACCTTCAAATGGTTAACAGCCTTTCTTTAAACTTATCAAACGTTTTGTTTTATATTAATTGTCACTGACGTCTTACTGGTTTGGAATTTGAAGATGATCAAAAAATATAATTTCTTAAGAACAACCTAATTGTGTCTATGTTGTTAGCCCGTCGTCCAAATGACATTTTTCGTACCGATCGATCATATTATTAATCGGATTACTCCCATTAATCTAAATGTATTAATGTAAACACGACCTTAAATTGCATAGATATAAAGCATTGCAAGTATGTACGCTTGCGACAGCTTGACAGACTGATTCCTGCGACTCAGAAATTAGTTTCGCAAGCGACTAGTAACATGTCTAAATGTATTTGCAACATCTCGCGGTAGGTCTCGCAGGTTATCGGTTTAGTTCAGGCTAATATGAAATCTCTGTGAGTTCAGGAAAGAGTTCCGCTAGTTCTTGCAGGTAAACGCGGTTGACATAAAGATATAAAAGGTAACATTTAGCTAAATATCGAGATAAATAACGACCTCAGTGGCGCAATGGTTACCATGCCTGCCCGCCACCCAGGAGGTCCCGGGTTCGAATCCCGGTCGGGTCATGATGAAAAACGAACTTTTTCTGATTGGCCTCGGGTCTTGCATGTTTATCTATATATGTACTTGTTATAAAATATAGTATCGTTGAGTTAGTATCATATGACACAAGTTTCGAACTTACTTTGGGGCTAGCTCAATCTGTGTGATTTGTCCCTAAATTATTTATTTATTTATTATTTATTAAATAAATAGAAAGCCAAATATCACATACAAAAGCCAGTGTTCTCGAGGTTGATGCTTCTATTATGTTCTGGAATTTAGTAAAAGATGTTAATAATTGCCAGGAATATATTTTTTAAAGTAGCTTTGATATTTATTGTCCTTTAAATCCCGCACAGCAAATAATTGCGAATAAGAATATGATTGGTACGAAAAACTTGGTTTGGAAAACGGTTTATATGGCATATGTATGATGTTATCTCATTACTTATATCATCAATATACGCAGGTTTTTATCACAGTGCAGACATGACGTTGTGATTTTATCTGGTTAATATATCTAAATTGCTTTAATGAATTACATTAAAACAACTGCATTCATGATTAAAAGGTAATTTAAGTACAATCAGGTACAGCCAGCAGCATAAATATGTTGTTACTTTACTACTTTGTTGCCGTGTTGAGACGTGTTCACTAAAAGTCTTCAGTAAATATAATGACAATTTATAAGAGTGTCAAGGTTTCTAACTAAAGTGACAATATATTTATATCACTGATAAAATATTACGACAAAAAAAAGATTCACTACTTTCTGATTTGTGCCAGTTAGCCTATATGTCACATATATATTGACAGCTTTTATGACTTTTCAATTACACGTTACTAATTGGATTTGTTGCACAAGAATCAAAACAAATCAAATGTTTTATTCCGAACCAAGTGTATGAAGATTAATATTTGAAATTATATAAAAATCTGTAATAACAGCGCAGGGGCTTAACTTGGTGATATTTGTAATACAAATATTATTACACATAATCTATTGATTCATTCTTTCACCCAAAGCCTAATCGGGATTTATGAGGTAAGCCGCATAGTTTGGGGGTGCGATTTCAGTCAGATGAAATTGTTTTATCCAAATTTATTACCCACAGGAGGCCCGCTTAAATATTTTCCGAGCAAAATTTGTAACCTATAAATAAATAAAACAGATAAATACGTAAAACAAAATGATACTGCGGAATACGTTGCTATCTCATCTTGTGATAACGGAAAAATCTTTTTGTCTCACTGAAATAATAATCTTTGTGTTTCCGCCCGATATGATTGTCATAATTTTACGAGGATTGATGCACAAATGAGATGATTAGCGGTAGCAGTAAAGAACGCATTAGTGGCGCGATAATAAGGCTCGATTTCCTTACAAAAGTTGGGATGAAGTCAGCGGTCCGAACAAAAAGTTATCCCATTTGAGTGCGATGACAAATGACCCAGTGCGCGCGCTGAGACATCAGTGAAATGGCCGATTTGCTTCGCGATCATTCTGGGCTTTATGTATCTCGTCCCCTATTCCTCAGGGAGAATCTTCCATGGACTCGTTACGGCCGATATTTCGTGCCATTTTTTCTATAATGTCTCCAACAAAACACACAGTGTTTTTAGATATTGACCATAAATCTTTTTGTATTGGGTACGCGGAGGAGCAATGAATTTTATGTCAACGGTAACTTTTTAATTTAAGTTTGGAAGTGAGGTTTTTCAAGAAAGCTACATAAAGTTAAAATTGACTATACGATAGCGAGGCATCTCACTAATTCCTACGGAAACTAAGCGACTTAGTTTTGTGAGTTTTGTAAAACGGTGAAAGTAAGTCACAAATAATATTTTCTTGAAAATTTGTGATAGCTACCGATTACTACCCATCATACAAAATATATGACTGGTATTATATACGGTGCTGATTAAGGAGTAGTGTATCAGACTGATACTTATCAGAATGAGATATGATCGCAAAAAAGGCTTTATAATCAACTGTTATTGCAAAAATATTGGCGACAAAATAACAACAGACGTAAACCGATCACGAAATCAAAATCGTACTGATTGTGACGCATTGATATTATATAAGATATTTTTCAAGAATATAAAGATACCGACGAATCCACAAGGATTATTGGTGATCCGAAAGTATTAAAGTAGACATTTATAAAAATCATTTTGAAATTGATTGCTTTTTGCGAAAATGATAAGAGATAACAGCGGACTGGTTTATAAATCTATCGGGGAATATGAACGTTAGAGAATTCTTTATTCCTTTTGACCTATTTAGGTACGTCAAATATTTGCACTGTATCAGCATATATCAGACCTCTATTTGCGATGTCATGATAAACACTTACATTGGGATTGGGACCTAGTGATTTACTTTTCAGAATTATATCACAGAATAGATAATATTATATTCTCTTTACTTTGCTCTGACTGTTAAGTTTCTAGGCTTAACAACTCAATAACATAGAGATTAAGAAACATTTTATTTCTAATCAGTTGCCATAGTATACCATAGGCACTTTACTTGCCAAAGGGAAAATGAACAATGGACCAGAAAAGGAGAAAATAGAGAAGGCCTCACTTCCAGATACATTTCACTCACCTGATGTAACGCTTTAAGCCAATATTCTTTGGTCGGTTCTTTCCCAAAGAATATTATTAATACAATTAAATAAATTATACAATTTTCACGGAATTTCCCGGTTTAAACACACTACAATTCACTACATACATAATTAATTATGAACCAAGGTGATGATGGTAGCTTTGAGCATGATGATGATAGGTGAAGCACACAAAGTAATTTAGAACAAAGAGCATTAGGTATCATAATGTGACCAAATGATGGGACTAATTTCTTGGGTATTCCGCCGCCAGCCAGGTAGTTTATTCATGGCGTCAATTTTTATCAATCAATAAAATTTTATTTGCTAGAACATGAGTTTACAAAGATGGTTTTTTACAATAAAGTTACAATATGTTCCTTACCCTACCTTGTATTATTAGGCATGCAAATATTTAATGTGTAAGTGTTTGTATCAAAGTAAAACTAAGAAAACTGCTAAAGAGCGATCTATAACCATCATAAATTGCTCTCTGTTCAATGAAGACGCTATTCAAATGACCGTTTATTGAACACGCAAAAGATAACCTCCAACCCCGTCATGCAGCTATTATGATGTAACTATTTGTCAAGTTTATCTGTTAATCTAGTGTCAGGCGATGTTGGTGTCAATTTCTCTTGGGGCGCCGTGTTATCACGTAATTACCTAGTGATTCGTTTATAATATCAATTCACAAATTAATAACATTATAGTGATAGTGCCTAGTAATAATAACATTATACAAATATATGTTTAGAACAGATAAAACTCTGATACAATCATACGATGGTTTTTGGAACCCACACGGGGGTAAAGTAGAGTCAAGTTTTTAAGCAATAGCATTACAATAGCATTTATAAGTTTGGCCACAGATTACTTACTAGTTACTTCGTCATAAGGAGACCAAAATGACTCTAAAACACATGCAAGTGTATAACTCATGACGATATTGAGAGTATAGCTCTACAATTTTACATTATGACTCGTGATATCGTCATGAATAGTTTTCGTGGACATATTTCAGGGTGAAATTCAAGCACAAAATATGTATTCACGGTTTGTGTATTATTTTTATGTTTAACTTTTTTTTGTCTCCTCCTACTTCTACATGTACAATACAATAATTATTGTACGTCATACGACAATAAACAATAAAACCATAATATCATTTTAGCAATAAGTTCCGAGCAATTAATTAACGAAAAAGAAATTTGGTCAACCATGTTATGAATGCTATGACTCGGTAATAAATCGCTACGTTACTAGAAAACTAAGTACCTATGCCACACAGCAATTTTATATTTTTTGTGGAAGCTGTGTTCATGGAATGTTGTTAATTGTTTTTAATTTCAATTGTATTTAATTAAAATTGCAACTGTCTAAAAAATCTCATTGAAGTAGGAGTAAATTGATAAACTCCTGATTTTCTGAAAATTAACAATTACTGATTAATTTATAAACTCAAAGGATTTTTATATTATTGCAAATTTAACAATCACGATGGTCACGATACTGACTGACCTTGCAATACCTGTATTTTTGTTTAAATTTGTCTCGAAGAGCAATAAAAAAACTCCAGAAAAAACCATTTCAAAGCCGATTTCGCTGAAACAGAATGTTTATTCCGCGATTTATTCGTAGTGTACCTATAGCTAAATATACTAACGCCTGGGTGGTCTAGTCTAGTCTTAGTAACTTTTCAAATTATCCACACATACCTATTCATACAAATTAACCAGCCGCCCGCCGCGCCGGCCGCCGATGTGATTTCAGAATAAAAAATCTTAAGCTATACTTTTTCACCGATTTATATGTTTGGTATCTTACAAATAAATAACATAACATGGTACAGTTTGTGCCTCACCTCTAATCCTATATTTACAAAAATTCACAATATTTTGTTCGTACAGACTGTGTATTTTTTTAATATTTCTTTTCTTTAAATAACGCATTAGCTCTGATGAAACCGGACTTAGATTTTCAAGTGATTTTACATTTTTACACACAACATCCTTTATTCACGCTTTGTTTCATTAAAGCAAACTTGAGACTCATTATAGAAACGGATATAATCAGGGTCTCGTTTGAGTCCTTGTTAAGGGACAACTCGCGTATTATTTCATGCCCTGCGTGCGTACCCAAAGGTTTTTTTTATACATAAAAGCATCATAATTTATAGCGCGGCCGTCGCCCAGTCTTTTTTCTTACCAATCGTGTCTTAGGTCTAGATTATATTATTCATGCTTCATTTCTGTTCCTAAAAGATGTCGTCTACCGATCGAAACAAATTCCACAAAAATATAAAATTATCCCCGTTGTATTGTGACTTTAGCTGTAGGTATACATTATTACTGAATGGATATTCAGTGTTAAATGAGCATTTTTCTGACGATAATTAAAAAAAAGGTATCTTTTGAAACAATTTTGTTTTTCATAACAAAATGTTCCTCTTCAATAGAGTAGTTGATTAGGAATGACTGTTTTATCTGCAAATAGTCAATTATTTTAATGCTTGAGATCATGTTTAATAAATCTTGAATCAATTGAGAAAGGAGTGTGACGTGTTCAAGGTGATTTGAACAATATGGAAGTAGCATTAGGTGCCCACGCTTATATTGAGTTGACAACAATTATTTCGCGCTAATGATACAGTCTAGTCCCGTGTGTAGTGTTGCAACACAAAATAAGTACAATTTGGCATAACCCCATTCACACTCAATTCCTCACAAGTCAATACAATCATTGTTGAAATAATGTAAAAGAAAGTCAGTTTCTCATTGATTCAGAACAAAGGGTACATTTTGAGATAAAACACTATTGTATTATTAGTGCGATTAGCAGATGAAACCGTGGGCATCCCCTTTTCTGTTGTTATGGTGATGAAGTTAAAAGATAGTTACCCTTGAGACCCGAGAAATCTCCTATGTCCTTACCCGGGTCTCAAACTATCTCCATATTCACCACCATAAGTAGGTAATAAAGCTAATTGACAAACAAGAGTTTTCATTAATAAGCGAGAAATCATTAATAAGCGTGAAAGTAAAAGGAGTAAAAGTGATCAACCGTTAACCTTAAATATAACTATTGTAATCATTATGTAGTACCTACATGTGAACAGTGGAAATTCTTGAGCTTGTAAAGACTTTTTTATCGAACCGTACGTGCCGAGTACTGGGATGTAAACAATAACAAGCAATTTGCTGACTGAGTACTACAATTAATGACTATTCAAAACAAGTGGTAACGTCATCGTGTCAAGGCAGTCCTACTATGGTATCAATCTAATCATTCTGACGGTTTTCTCGATGCTTCATAAATTGGTGCTCGATTATGCGACGATTGAGCGAGCGTGTGTGAACTATCCATACAAACACTCGTACATGCGAATACATCGTACGATATCCGTCGACCAATAGGAATGAAGAGCGTGGTGGGCTTGGCTCCCCACCACGCCATCGGAATGCATGGTTCTTAGAACGGCACTGTTAAAAATAACTACCTGTTCGACAGGACACACATGATGTAGAAGTCATTCGAGGCCATTGTCAAGATATACGCATAAGATCTTTACACTCCTTGTAGACCCTTATCACTAATTAAAAAATGAGCGTCTTAAACAATTATGTAATAATTTTTATCAGTAAACATTTAATTGTATAGGAAATATTCATTCAGGAGTTTTACCTTACTACTTGAAGATAATAAGGAAACAGACAAAAGACATAATGATGTAAAGAATAATAAGAATCTCAATCAAAAGACAATAATTTATTAGAGTAAGTACGACCTCATTAATTTGTATTGAATTATTGTTCATGTTTAGCTAATTCTGATAAGAGTTAAAATTTCCTACGATACAACGGATAATTCCTCGGATCTTATACAATGTGGGATCTTTATTGTCCAGTTGCGTGTAACAAACAGCTGATCGTGAATGTATATTGCATGGTTGGTACGCTCGATAGCGGTGACGCGTTCGTGCTCGCACTATTTCTGTTTAGTAGATAAACAATATGATTGAGATCGACTTGGCTCGAGTGCAATTAAAAAAAAACCTTATGTAATAATGTTTCTGTCAACAATATCACTTGAACTTATACATTTAGGATTAGATAATAACAATTTTGATAAAGAGGCCATAGAAACTGAAAACATGGTTGATCTATGAACTCATTCACACCAGTAACCTGATATTAAAGTAATATTAAACATCGTTGCAATTATTTATTGTTAATTGCTCCATGATTATTATGAAATTCCTTAACAACTAGAAACAGTCTAAGATTAGCTAATCTAAGTACCAGGCTAAGGAATGTACGGAAAAATTATTCTGAGCAAATTGATCGTTTATCAGTAAAGTGCCTCTCACTCACACACGTGCCTCCTGTTTCTATATTAACTGCACGAGTTATCTAAGTACCTATGTAGACACTTCGCAGTACTAAAATGATATCGAATGGAATTTTATACACAGTCTGATGCACAGTCTAGTTCGATTTTTCGATTGGCCATTTGTATTTTTTAATTAGATAGCCTAATAATAAAGAATATTTTGTCGTTTGCTACGATTCACCAAATCATAACAATCCTGCAAATTCTTTGAATCCTTCCGAAATAATTGAGGAGAGACGACGCCGCGTGAAAAGCTTTTTTCGTATTTTTCTGTCTGTTTATCTGCTTATTCTTAGAATATAAAAAGTAGAAACTCACATTATGGGTGCGATGAAAAGGTTAAATACAAATAATTACTTTATTTTATTATAATAGACATATTAAAGGTATAAAAATTGCAGAGAGAATAAATAGAGGACGCCGAACATACTTTAAGGTTATTAATTAACAAATGTAGGGTCACGTATGTATAACCTTTTGAAGAGTATTCAAGTGTCTATGGGATACCGATATTTTATGAGGGCTATCTGAAGAGTATATTCAAAGAGGAAGTATCGTACGCTTCCGCTCTTTCGTAAGTTGATTTACTTCACCGATTTTTTTTATAACAAAGAAAAGATATTGTTTGGTTTATAATATAACCATATTTTTTTATATTTGATATAGTCTACATATTATAAATGGTAAAGTCCTGACTGACTGATCATCACTTAGACGAAAATCTTTGGAGGTTCAAAAGTTGTCGTCTAGGCGATCTCTAGATAGAGATTTGTAATGTTCCACAGAGGTTAACTTTAATAGAAAGACCAGATATAAGACAGATTTTTCTTGTTTTTATTGTATTTCCCACGGGATAGCGACATTCAGGTAAACAAAATTGCGAGTCTTCCTAAAGACCGGTCGGTAATTGCAGTACTTACAGTAAATGACGATGAACAATATTTTTGTTGACATTTCTAAGTTTAAACCTGTCCAGCATTGCAGCATAATGTTGACCTATTGCCAACTACGTATTATGCACTTTTGTATCTCTAAATCAGTCTACGTCAACATCTACTTATAAATAGGCACAAAGCAAAAAGGCTACAAGGATAAAGTTCCTGAATGAAAATGCTCACGATGCCTCTTTTCAATGTAATCGTGTTCAAAACTCACTAACTACAAAACTGTCTACCACCATGTCGGAAAACCATTTAGGTACTACTGGGAAAAACGAAATGCCCAAATAAAACCTAGTTACAGCTTTTTGTTTAAGCACATTGTTAAATTTACAACGTTGTATCATTTTTGACGCTTGAAATTTTCACAAAATATTTAGTTTTTTGCTCGATCTTCCATGACTCTGGTCAAGTTTTAAGATGAAAGACCAGTGAAACTAATGAAGGGTATACACGACAAACATGCTGTAAACATGGTCCCTATGTTCTGTTTGGACCGTATTTTGCAGCCTTTAGTGTACCCTAAAGACCTCTACACTCCAATATCGAAGGCTAACAGTCAGCTGCTGAAAGAAGAGATACGCTAGACACGGTTGAGCGTATTCGTTCTTCTCAGGGAACCTTTAACGAATATTGGAACCGGTTCTGAATATTGGAACCTTTATTCAGAACCGGTTCTTTGGAACCGGAAACGCACCGGAACCTGAACCGGAACCGGACCGAAAAGAAGAACCTTTGTACGAACCGAAATGAGGAACTGGAATCCAAATTCGTACCGGTTTTCAATCCCTGTTAGTGAGTGATATGTGTGTGGTCAAATAAAGATAAAATATTGTCCTTCAAAATATATTTCACAAAAAAATCGAACTCTAGGGTATTTATTAGGGCCCATTTAGATCATGACAGTTTATTGTCTGTGGCATATAATAATGTCAAAGCAATAATTGACATGCATCGTCTAAACGACAGTTGCTTACAATTTTTGAAGGACAAATTATTGCTCCCACTAGATTGCATGCAATTATTGCTCTTGAATGTGCAAGAAACTGTACTGAAACAGTACCTACCTAGGTACTAGCAGAATCGCCGCGACTTCGTTTTCGTGGATCCCGTTTACCTGTGGAAAACATTAATTTCACCTCACTAGGTTTAAGGGCTTAAACCAAACGTTGTATAGATAAGAAATAAAATTATGTTCTAGTCTGAAAATTAAAAGATTAGACCAAAACAAACCTGCCCAGTTTATAATTATTACAGCAAACCGAGCCAAGCGTTGGTTTTAAGGAAGGTTAATTTGAGCGTTATCGTTAAAATTAATGAAGTTGGTGAGATTTAATTTGTAACTTTTTACAGCAAAGGGAATTGTTGAAGAGGCACTTCAGCATTTTTCCTTCTCTGTACTCCTTCATAAATAAGAGAAAATGGCTGATATACACGGGGTTAGTTTTGAGAATTCTTAACCGAAGTTATTATCTCATTCTTTTGTTTTTACGATGTTAATTAAATTTTATTTATTCGCCTTATTGCAATGTTTCTTACAATAGCATAAGTTTGTATAGATTTATTATAACTTACTAATTAGCATGAGTATGTGTCAAGGTGTGCTACGATTCCACTCAAGTAGTTAGTGATATCCTAATAAGTAAACTTACCTCCTGTGATATGGAAATGACTACGTGAAATAGAATTTCTACTTTATCAAATTAATTTTATGAAAGTGAAATATTTCCATTGTTATGTATATTAAATTATTAGTGTCTTTGTATTTTGAAAACAAACTTTATTCATTTATATTCAGTAACAATACTTGGTTATAAGTTATCAAGGAGAAATTCAAATTATTCAGTTAGCCATATTATAAAATTGATATTAAAAAACTATAAACTGTTGTTGTATTACAAATTCGCGAAATTCTTATAAAACTTTTGGCATTATAAATAAGAATTGAAAAAACAACGTAGTACAGAAGTATTTAGATACATGTACCTATTACAGAATACAGACATTACAGCTGTTGTTTTAATGCAAATTTTACATTTTCTCTTTGAAATGTAAAATACAAGTTTTTGTATTTGATGAAATTATTAAAATAATGCATGACATAGCATAATCTGTATTATGGATTTTCCAACCCATGTACGTACGGTCAAGAGCATGTCAACCAAAATTGTACTGTAATTGTAAAGCAACTTGCACCTGACTGTACATCGAAAGTGAAATTATTCTTAATATTATGATTTATGAGAACCTAAGAAAGGTCTACTTTAGTAGAAGAATAGGAAAGGGACTAATTCTTCTTTTTTCTTTGTCCACAGATGCAATCAAAGAACACTGCAACCAAGAAGAGGATTTACTTCAGAGATGTTCCATGAGTTTACCTGTCCTTAGCTCACCAGAAATATCCTTCGCTTTAACTCAAGAAGAACTTGATAAGAGTTGTGTGTAAGTTACATATTTTTAGAGTTCCGTTGTAAAATTTATATTTTCTGTAGTAAGTTTTTTTTTAAATGTCATACAGTAGACAAACATGCAAGCGGGCTACCCGATGGAAAGTGGTCACCGCCGCCTATGGACATCAGTAACATCAGGGGCACTACCAAGGCGTTGTCCACCAAGGAGGTTGGAGGAAAGAAAGGAGGATAGAAGGAGGGGGAAAGAGGGGATAGGAGTTGGGCTTCCGGATCTCTCACTCACCGAACGAAACGCATTGCTGCTTCACGTCGATATTCTGTGACAGGGTGGTACTTCCCTGGTCGAGCTAGCCCATTTTTTTATTTTTCTTTATACCACACAGGTGGCAAACAAGCATACGGTCGACGTGATGGTAAGCCGTCACCGTAGCCTATAGACGTAAGCAATACCGGAGGTATCACTCACGCGTTGCCAACCCTCCCAACCCCCCCAAGTGGAGCTCTGGAGACCTTATTCACCGTAGGAACACAACATGGCCGAGACCAATGCTATTTGGCCACGATCTTTTGGAAGGTGGAGGTCCTTGCCCAGACGGGCTGCTCCGATTTGAGCGGAAAATAATTTCATAATAATTGCTCTACCATTCCAGAAAGTGTTCCGTAGTAATAGTTTCTCCAAGTCCGTCTGTTCGCGATCTAACTCAGAGATGTTTAATACTATAAAGCTGTAATTTGGCCTCTTTAAGCATATCAATTACCTATACCAAACCCATACTATCAAAGTGGTAGAACAAAAGAAAGAATTTAATTCAATAGCTTTCACAGGTTTTCACGATGAAGTATTTTCGGTTGATACTTTTTCTTTATTTCAATAACATGACATTCGAGAGCCTGTTTACCATTTACGTTAATGCAGATTTGCGTGATGCATAGTAGGAGAATTCATTGGATTATGTTTCATGGTATGAAACATTGAAGCCAACTTGAATATTTTCGGAAATAAATAAAATAAGTATTTTGTAGATAGTTGATGTTTGGACCAAGGTCTATTACGTTAAACGAATGAATATAATTTTACAGTACGTAGGTACATAAATCATTCACGGAACTGCACTGGCGATAAAATTGGCACAAACAGATGACTTGAAATAACTAACGCTATTTTTAATCTGGAATTAAATACAGACAAAGTAGAGATGCAATAATCCTAGGTCAATATAAAAACAATTAAGTCTTTGGTAATCTTTAAGAAGTTGTCTTTCATTTTAAAATTCTATATCATAATCTTAAAGTATTGGTATGGTATTCCTGATTAACGCTATTTAAATTGCCGCTATATAAAGTGGGAACAATATGTGGTATTATTTTTATTTATTTACGCGTTGATTACCAAAGATGATTCTAAGGCCGCGTCTGCAAGAAATTGCACGCAAATATCACTAGCAAGTCGCGCGACAACATGTCGCTGCACTAACGTTAGATTGTGGTTTCAATTTCGTATCCTTCTTGCACTCATAGCTGTTTGTTCTATACTCACGAAAAAATTCTGCAAAGTTCTTCATTAAATAGAATTAGCAGATGTGAACGCAGCCTAAAACAAAAATTTTCTTTATATTATGGATTTTTTTACTGTATGATTTATATTTTTTTCTTGTGAAAATATTTTATCGGCACGATGATATAATGTAGATCGTTTTACAAATAAGGCAAGAAGGCCCTACAATCAGTATCTTGAATAAATTTTAATTGGCAATTGACATCAAGGTCTCATTGTATGCCCGATGAAGACTTTGTGGTCGATATTACGTATAAGAAGATTATTGAGCAGGCAGAATGTTTTTGACGGCCTTTTTTTAAGGTTTCTTAGGGCTTCTTTCTTCTTTTCACATCTATATTTTTTCTATTTCTCTTACAATTATTTTATTATTTGCTAGCGAGCGTTCATTTTTATCCGTCATATCTCGTTCTAGGTGTTATTTTTGGGATAAAAATCATTAACTATTCCATACCAAACGTCTTCAATCATTTCAGCGGTTATAATTGAAAAGGTTGTTACTTTTACAAATTATAATTATAGAGTCATTTAGTTAATACTAGCTTCTGCCCGCGGCTTCGCCCGCGTGGCCTAGTAACAATTAGCATATTTTTCTTCAGAAACAAATTCCGGTCTTGCACGGCTCGGTACGGTACGGTTCCATCCGGTCCGGTCGGTCCGGTCAGTCCGGGCCGGTCCGGTCGGTCCGATCCTGATATAGAACCTACATGCCAATTAGCATATTTTTTTACAGAAAAAAAAACCGATCCGGTCCGGCACGGCCCGGTACGGTGCGGTTCCTTCCGGACCGATCAGGTCTGATTCGTTCCGGTCCGGTCCGGTCGGTTCCGGTCCGGTCCTTATATGGCAAATACCCTACATGACAAATTTGGCATCTCTAGACCCAGCGGTTTGGGCCGTGCGTCCTCTCGCAACTACGTTTGCGCATATCTCGCTTTCCCGTGGGATTTAGAAAAATCCTTTCTTAGTACATCCTTAGACGACGTAAGGAACCTACATGCCAAATTTTATATAGCCTCGCAACCTCGTTTGCGTATATCTCGGTTTCCCGTGGGAATTTCGAAAAATCCTTTCTTTGTACACCCCTAGACGTCGCCGTCGTAAGGAACCTACAGTCCAAATTTGGAATCTCTAGACCCACCGATTTGGGCTGTGCGTTGATATATGTATAGTTAAGTCAGTCAGAACTTTGAATTTTATATATATATACATATAGTCCGGTCCGATCAGGTCCAGTCGGTCCGCTCCGGTCCGGTCGGTCCGGTCCTGATAAGGTACCTACATACCAATTAACATATTTTTCTTCAGAAAAAAAAAACCGGTCCGGTCCGGTCCGATCCGGTCCGGTCTGTTACGGTCCGGTCCGATCCGGTCCGGTCCGGTCGGTCCGGACCTTATAATGACCCTACATACCAAATTTGGCATCTCTAGACCCAACGGTTTGGGCTGTGCGTCCTCTCGCTACTTCGTTTGCGTATCTCGCTTTCCCGTGGGAATTTTGAAAAATCCTTTCTTAGTACATCCCTAGACATCGTAAGGAACCTACATGCCAAATTTGGAATCTCTACACCCAGCGGTTTGGGCTGTGCGTTGATATACCCTCGCAACTTCGTTTGCGTATATCTCGGATTCCCGTGGGAATTTTGAAAAGAAACATACACTAAATATTAAGTTGAGCAAATTGCCACATATGAATGAAAATCGGTTCAGCCGTTTCTGAGATTACCGTGTGCAAACATACATACAAACATGCAAACAGACGGACAAAAAAAAACGGTCCGGTCCGGCACGGACTCGGTACGGTGCGGTTCCTACCGGACCGATCAGGTCTGATCCGTTCCGGTCCGGTCCGGTCCGTTCCGGTCCGGTCCGTTCCGGTCCGGTCCGGTCCGGTCGGTCCGGACCATATAAGGACCCTACATGCCAAATTTGGCATCTATAGACCCAACGGTTTGGTCTGTGCGTCCTCTTGCAACTTCGTTTGCGTATATCTCGCTTTCCCGTGGGAATTCTGAAAAATCCTTTCTTTGTGTATCCCTAGACGTCGTCGTAAGTAACCTACATGCCAAATTTGGAATATCTAGACCCAGCGGTTTGGGCTGTGCGTTGATATACCCTCGCAACTTCGTTTGCGTATATCTCGGATTCCCGTGGGAATTTTGAAAAGAAACATACACTAAATGTTAAGTTGAGCAAATCGCCACATATTAGTGAAAACCGCATCCAAATCGGTTCAGCCGTTTCTGAGATTAGCGTGTACAAACATACATACAAACATTTATACATACAAACATACAAACAGACGGACAAAATTTTACGAAATTCTTGTTCTATTGCTTATTCTTCATCGCCCTAAACAATTTTTTTGGAAATATATTCAATGTACAGACAAACTTTTTTTACACTTTTATTATATTATAGATAGATATAATGTTTCTTATAGCTCAATTAGGAAGATCTTAAATCTAATTTTGTACTTACAGTGTATATGTAACTAAATTGCCAATAAATAGATATTACTCGTGTATAAACGCCCCATGCGTTTACCTTTTCAATGATGTCTCGGAGTAAGTTCACGAAAACTCTGAACTGTTGCTAAGTCTTGTCAGCAAGAAGTTGGCACTGTGGCACGCAGTTAGCTCGTCTCAATTTAGTGCTCTTGTTTGTGGTAAATACCAATTTGAAACTAGTTGTTGGACTGAGTAACTTCGCGGCACGCTTGACAGAGGCTCTGAATAGCCAATGAGCTCTGTAATCGGCTTGAATTCAATGCCAATATAGATTCTGTAAGCTATAATTACCCTATTGTTTATTAAAATTGTTGGGTAAACCGTAACTATTGTAGGACGTTGAGCCGGTTACACAGGTTCCTGATAAGTTCAAGTTAACTTACTTGTTATCAATTTTAAATATATATACATATACACCGCTATTTAGGTGCCACTGCTGGGCAAAAGCATTCCTGTCGTTCGCCAGTTCCTCCCAATCTCCTCAAAAGGTCCATTGAAGTAGGATTAAATTGAAAAAAATTGCGTGCATTTTTTTTATACGGTTATTGCAATCCACTCCGTCAAGAGGTAATACATACAAGAACCAATTGCAGTCCTCAAAGAAGTTTTCAAATATTTAAACTGTATTTGACGCCAGCTTTATAAAGTAACTAGCTTTTCCCCGCGGCTTCGCTCGCGTTAATTTTATGACATAAATCTTGTTTGACAACAAAACAACCCATAGCGCGACTTGTGGCGCCATCTATTGGCCGAGACAGCGCCCTCTATAGTAGAAAAAATATTTTCCCATTGGAACGACATACTTTCACGGGATAAAAAGTAGCCTATGACAAACTAACAAACTCACTTTCATTTATAATGTTAGTAAGGATAAGTTTTAATTCAAACATGGCCGCTCTTTGTTGCAAATGATTATATTTGTGCAGTTACTTGCAATGATTTTTCACACCGACTGCTTACAGTGATTGCTCACAGATTGCAGGCTGATTATGTAGATGTCAGATAACGAACATATTTTATTGTCAACATAATGGAAGTCACGGTAGTTTGACATCATCCTTTTTAATTACGTTGTAAACATTTTTTCGAATGAAATAGGTACTTCTTAATTTTCCTAGCGATATCCCGTTTCCTAATTCATTAGTGGAGGGTTTTACGGAAAAAAAAAGTTAGACACATTAAAATATGGCTGCCACCGTCAAACTGGCGAAGAAAGAAAGATATATACACTTAATGTGAAATTAAGATTAAAATGCTTTTCAGCAATTTTCTGTATGATTGTCCAATTTGGTAATATCTTTACATAGAGCTGTAGCCATGCCATCAGTGTTTGACACTTTCTTAGATTATAGGTACCTACCTATAAAATATATTTTTTTTCTTCTTAGCTCACTGTTTGACCTTCATTGCTAAGTGTTGATTATAAATTATGTGCATAAAAATAAGTATGGTAGGTACATTTTCATAACAGGCTTTGAATCTATAGTCTATTTTATTTCTTACTAGTAAAACCCGCGCAACTTCGTCTGCGTGTATATAATAATGCACAGTAGCTCCATCTATATCAGACTTTTAATCCTACGGGAATCGCATATTTTTCAGGATAAAAAGTACCCTATGTGTTAATCCAAGGTATCAGCTACCTACAAACCAAATATCATAAATATATGTCTAGCCATTTGATCGTGAAGAAGTAACAAACATACACATAACTTTCGCATAGTTGCATACTCTTTGGGTGAAATCTATGAATTTAAAGCAACACAAAATGTTGGTAGGCAGTGTGTCAAGTAGATTATAAACAGTAGAATGTTTAACAGGGTTACCTTTGTTCGTACGGGTTGTTGATTTTGTAATGAAGGTTTAAATAATGAACAAGGCTGCCATAGGCCAAAAGCCACTATTTAAATGAGTATTTTCACACAAATTAATTGTGAAATGTTAACAAAATTAGAATATCAATTTAACAAATAACCTATAGCAAAAACAATCATTTAAAAGAAAATATATATTGTATACAAACTAAGTACGGTACAATTTTATAAAATTCCTAAAAAGCGAATTTCTGATACAATGTAGACGTATTTATGTTTCTAAACAAAAATGTTTGAATGTTGTTTTCTGTTACAGTGAACTCCGCGCCGGGATTCGATGCATAGACGATTACACTGAAGTTTGTATGGAGAAACAAGAAAAAGTAGTTTTTCGAAGGATATATGCGGGCATAACAGACGTTGTACAAGATCTTTGCACCCGCGGAAAGTATCAAGAGGAGTATCTTAGACACGCGAGCTGTGTGAAAAATGTACGTCCCGAGTACGAAAAGTGTAGCAAGAAATATGAAGTTACATTGACTACATTGAGTAACCACCAGAAAAGTGATCAGTACAGCACAGATAGGAGGGAAATGAGTCATGAGGATCATCTTAGAACGGTTTGTTGGTAAGTCTAACAATATCATCATCATCATCATCATCTCAGCCACAAGAAGTCCACTGCTGGACATAGGCCTCCCCCAAACGCTTTTTCATTTTGGGGGGGGTTTTGCCAATACTCGCCACGCTTGGCAGGCGGGTTGGCGAGCGCAGTTAGGTTGGTAGTCCAGTCCAATTGAAAAAGAATGCTGCTGCCCATTCTTTTTTTACTTTAATCCCTTAGTCGCCTTTTACGACACCCATGGGAAAAGAAGGGGAGGTGGTATTCTAATCTGCCGCCACCACACGGCATAGTCTAACAATAATTTATTCACAAAACGTTTATGCGGAAGTGGGCCAAAGGATCTAGCGACCTACCTTCATTGAACACAATATACTGATGTGACATGTTAATCACGAATAGAGTAGAATATTTATATAAAAAATTCTAAATCATAATGACAGTTCATGAACAGCCATACAATATTTAGAATTTCTATTGAGAATCTTTACATAGTTTATAATGAAGTCGCTCTGTCTGTCTTTCCCTATGTATTTATGTTTAGATCTTTATAATTACGCAACAGATTTTGATGCGGTTATTTTAAAAAAAAATGTGCCTCAAGAGGAATGTTTATTTGTATGTACATTACATATAACACATTCCAAAATTCCTACGGGAAAGCGAGATATACGCAAACGAAGTTGCGCGTGTTTCGCTAGTATATTATAATTAAGGAAAATATTAAATAAACATTTTTTATTAAAGGAATAAAATGTCTCTTTGCATTTGCAAACATACGTACTAGGTTTCTTTACTGGATACATTTTTACGCTTTGCTTTTAAACTTTTATATCGGTATAATTTATTAAAAGGAAAAAGACTTAAATCCGTCATATAACCGGCTGTCCATTATGTCGCGTTAAAGTTCATAACTTGCAGAATCAAAGAAAGTCTGCGATTTTTACATTAATTTTAATTTAGACTGTTTGAAATTCGCTAATGTTTAGGGTAACACTAGATGTTCACCCACCATTACGGCAGCTGGATTTATAAATCAATATAAATATTTGAAAATATTATTTAAAAACTCAAAAATTACTTTAAGCTGTACAATTTATTTACCTACGTCATTACAAATTTTTTTTCTCTTTCCCGATTTTGAGTTATCCGAGTTTTGATTTAGGCGATTATATACAGCAGAGAAAAGAATCGTACAAAATGATTTCTTACAACTCATAATAGTAAACTATAACAATTTATTTCATAGAAAAATATATTAGTTTTACCTGAAAACATCAGCAAGGGGTTGCCTTCCAACAAATAAGTTACCTATGGTTAAGGATTTCCGTCACGCAAGTGGGTCGAGTTTTTGTAATGTTTCTGGTTTTATTGTTATGAAAATATATAGCATACAGTACTTAATTACATACATAAGTTTGTTACGAAATTTAAATATATGTTTATGTGATATTTTCACGTAATATAACTTATACTGCATGGATTAATAAGCTAATCATTTGTTATAATACATTCATGTTTAGTAATTGTTTTTTTTTTGTGAATATGATGCGGATATTTATTCTCTATCTGTTCTAAACAGAAATATAGCAACATTATAACTATAAAATGTTGTAGAAAAAAATTAATATTTTTAAATGATAGAATGTTAACGCGTGATATATTCTAAAGTAGCAACTATTTTACTTTCACAAAAAGGGTAATAGTGTCATTATATCAAAATACATAATATGTATTGCGTATATCGTAATAACGCTAATGCGTTATTATGATAACTATTGCTGATTAAAATCATCAGGCGTTTTGCATCGCGTATAAATTTTTGATGATGCGGAATATATCAGGTTATTATAAAAACAAGCCCTTATATAGAGTGAAATAGAGCTATGCTAATTAAACTGTCACGGAATCAATTTAAGCGCTGAGTGCTAGCAGGGCATCTACCTATTCAATAAACCAAGTAGAGCTGGATCTTTGAATATTGAAGACCCTGGCAATAAAACATTCAACAAATCGAAGTGATCGTTCCCGGGATAATTAGGTATTTCTCTCGAAACTGATTTTCAAGGGTATCTATTTTCGATGTGATTACAGATTGGTAAATAGAAAATAAGTCCGTTATCACTATAACCAACCAAAGAAATGTGAATACTGCAAATATTTTTTATAAATTAATTATTTATAGGTATAATTAGATGAAAAGCGCTTAATGCGCATTTTCTACTTTCATATTCCAACGCACAGTTTCAATCCTGCGACGGAATACAACGAACTGAATGTACCATCAAACGCGACGTCATGTGAACCGAGTTGGGTAATTACATTCAAAATTGATCAGAGCAACGTTCGCATCCATTACAGCTTGTCAAAAGTGCCGTTTTAGCAACGCTTTGTGTCACAGCTACGCTTTGTATGGAAGAAAAATCTTAACGCATTTCAAAACAAGATAAGAGTCGCGTCGCTACAAAACGCCAACGCCAATCGCCGCGTCTAAAAGTAGCTAGTCTAATAAGCCCAAACAACCCCACTCGTCTTAGTTATCTTATAAAATAGGCTCTGTTGGTACTTTCAAATACTGAATGGTATTTGAATAGTATTTAAAACGTTTGTCTGTGTGAATGATCAAAAATAAATTGTACAAAGTAATGTCGTCATTAGCAGTTTTAAGTCTCCGCGGTTGAATTACAAAACAATTAGAATAAGTGATTGCTCGTTCATTAATTTTATCAGTCGGTGCCATAAATATTCAGGGTTTAGCCGTATTATCCGGTGCCCTACTTGGTCGCTCACTTTTTCGCCCCCTTGCCATTAAACTCTGTTTAAGATTCAGCCTGAATTCTATCGGATTAAGCGACGCACTTAAGGTTTTTCCGATGTGTTAATGACTTCGTTAGCAAAGTCGTCCCTCACAATTGAATTTGCAATTTGCCGATACTTAATTAGGTAGCGTCTTTGATGATATAAACATAATATTCCTTGTAAGTTATTTTTGAATTAATAATTTTAGTTACAAATATCAATGGACGTATCTTATACATACTTAAATAAAAGTTCAAGTTGAATAATTTAGGTATAATTAACAAACGTGACTGAGGAGTAACTAAAATGTGAGGTAGGCGCTGGGTGACATGAGGGCGCTAAAAGCCAAAAAACTATGTCTTTTACCCCTGTTTCATAGAGTTGCGTTAGAAATAACGATTATTATTATCGTATTATTGAATCATAGTATGATGCTACAATAAATTACGTGAAGTGAAACCAAAGAATGAAATACAATCTTGTTTGTTATATTTATAAAATTGAATGAAGTACAATAGATAACGTCATTAAATCCTAGGTTAGGTTTAAACAATTATTCTCAGAATTCACGAAAACTCACTTACTTGAGAACATTTAATTATTTGTAAATATCACACTTTTTTTTTGTGAGAATATTGAACAAAAAACTCAGTTACATTGAAATAGCGACTCAATACAAAACGATGTGCAATCAAAAATATTAAAAAATAAAAGTAATAAATGGAAAATTGTCGCTAGTAAAAACTGTTTCCACTATATCAAATCACATTTACAACAGAGGAAAGTTTGTTTGGTCAGTTTTTTAGTTTTAAAATATTCCAGCACTATCGCAGGATTCATACATCGCTGACCATGCACTGACACAATGGCGGGATGAACAAAAACAGTGTTATTTCCCGCGGAAAAACTACGAAACTCCAACCTGAATAAAATTGTGTCGACTGTACATGTTTCGTTTTTAGGTAATGCTTGCTCTGTGAAAAATTTTAAAGCAAATTTCCATACGGAAAGTGGCTACTAAGGTGAATGATGGAGCACAAAATTCATTCATAGATTATGCATAATGTTCTGAATCGGATTTTTTACCTTGCTTGTTTGGTCCTCTGTGGTCGTATGTTTTCTAAAATTGAAAAACGGAATGCTCGTGAATCAAACGGGAACATTCATAACTTTTTTGTCAGTTGTTTGGAATGAATTCTAAAATATTTCTAAAAGGTCTGCAATCTGAAATCACTATCTATAAAAAATATTGTCCTTACGCTTATTAAAGGTTCGACTATTTTCTGTAATTTATAAAATACTATTAGGGTGTAAAGAAGTCACCACACTTATCAACGACCTAGTACGCGTGCTACGTGACTCAATGTAAGCGAGTCACGTAGCACGAGCTAAAAGTCAACCGAACGACATCTTTTTCGTTTATATTGCATGGACATAAAGCTTATTCTGGTTGTTTCAATACCGCGTTGCAAAGTGTGGTCACTCCCCTGTTCTTCAGAGAAAAAGCCAAATTCACCTGCACGTGCTCCTAAACGATTAGCGAAAGCGACTAGCGAAAGAGGGAGATGTTTATCGCTTAGGTAATTAAGAGCAACGAATAAGGAAGTTTTGTTTCAGAAGTGGAGGTAAATTATAAAAGCTCCATATATATACTGAACTGAAAGACGAATAACAAACAGTTGATAGAACAATTAGATATAATCCGTTTCACTATACATGGCATAAGATATCCAGTGAAATTCAATGATAGTGTTTGAATTTGTTTCTCTTACTTTATTATTGTAACATAATATTGTGTGCTTTTTCATAATAAAGTGATTAGCGATTCATGTTTATTTTTTAACAAGTTCTATTTTAAATCAGGATGATTGTGGAGCTTTTGTGCCAATTGCATTGGAAAGAAAATAAATAAACTTATAGCCATATTTATTGGCTTTATTTTTATGTAAAACGTAAAGCACTAAATAGTGGAGGAACAGGCAGCATCCTGTTTCTAAACAGCTCTGCGTTTCAAGAAAATTAACACATCCAAGACATTGGACACTTCAGACTTGTTTTTTGTCAATGACGTCTAATAAAATAAGCAAATACGCATTTAGAACGTTTTTGAAATATTCGTTATTAATATTATATTTTTGTAACACGAATTCATAAAAAAATATACGTTTCTTTTGCAGTTCATTCCAAGAATATCTCACGTGTTCTGAGCAAACAGTGCAGAGGTCGTGCGGAGATGAGGCAGCGCTCTTTACCAGCGCTTTCCTCAAGAGGATGGCGTCCAATATTATAAAGGTTTGTATTTAATATTATTTAAAAGAATTAATGTCGGTTTAATATATATTTAATAAAGCCCCGCATAGGCTGTTTTGTCAAATAAGAAGCGTTAAATCCATACAATAAAGGCCATAAACTTAGTTTGACGAATGATCTATTTGAGTGTGGTTAAACTGGCCCTTATAGTCAGTTTAAAAGAATGTCCTGAAAGTTCCAGGTAGTTTGTCTGTTGGATAAATTGACAACTTATCTGGCAGACATGCATATAATTCTAATCTATAAATAGTTAAATAAGTATACTTATTTTGAATATTAAAAGATTTTTGTAAATTGTTCGTTCATACCTGTGCAAACATAATAATGTTTTAATATTTTGACTGCCGTGAAATTAATCGAATATATTTCATTTCATGAATACTATGTTTTCATTACCATACGAACATTAATTTGTACATTTCAAGTAATTATAGTCCATTATATTGGTTAATTATTGTTTTTTATTGCAGAACTTTTGCCTCGAATACCGGGGGCAGGAGTGCGGTTTGAGCGGGAAAGCTACGTACAACAACTACAGTTTACTATTGATCAGTGTTGCCATCATTGCAAATTTATCAGCGTATGTATCAACGTAAACATAGACAATAAAATAAAATGGACTTATAGTGTAGCCTGTGCAAAACTTCTAAGGGTGCTAGAAGTTTGTTGTGCGATACCGAGCACTGTAAATAATGAAAGTGGAGTGCCACAGTTCCTTCTGCAATGAGAATATTTATTATTAGATAATCTCGGATTTATGATCGTTGCAAACCAGAGAGATTTCAGAGTATATAGAATGCGATGTTTAAAAAATAAACTTTTTTAAACAGATTTTATACTCGGCTAAACTTCAAGTAAAAACTTTTAAGTGTTACGTTGTGATACTTGATGTACAGTCGACTTTGCATATCAAAAAAACATTTGTATATTATTTAGAATTTCACATTATAGGGCTTTTATTTTATTTCACATACACAACATTCTTAATTTTTAGACTAAATATAGTAGTTTAGTTTATTTTCAACCCAAAAAATGGTACAATTTGTCAAAGTGTGTTTGTGTAATCTATAAGTTTCATCAAATGATTGAACTTGAAAACAATTTAAGTCTGGTTTAGCAAGATTAAGGTTTGTTCCAAAGTCTCTAAGCTTTCGTTTCCAATTAGACCGATAAAATGCTTATTAATAGAATTATACAAAGAAATATTTAGCGCCTGTTTCACCACTGGCGGATAAGCCTATCCGTCTAATAAATTTATCAGATAACTAGCTTATACCCGCAGCATTGCACGGGTGGTCAAAGGAGTCAATATTTTTTTCCGTAGGAAACTTATAATCTCGTAAGATGAAAAGTAACTTAAGTCACTTTCCAGACTTTAAACTATTCCTAATTATTATGCCAATTCATTGGGCTACTTCAGACGTTAAAGTAAGACAAACAAACACACATAACATAGATTTTTTATATTAGTATGAGAAGAAATTGTTGGGAAATCGTCATAAAAACTAAACTATTTTCAACTATTTAATTTAAATGTTAAATTATTGAATTTAAAAATAATAATATTAAATTTTGTTGTTTCCTTTTTGCCGTTTTTATAATGTAGACGTAAAATCTAGTCTTATTTTTATTAGTGATAATACGAAATTTCATTCATTGGGCGTAAATACTTTTTAATATCAAATGAGATATGATTTTCTTTTGGTCCTTTATAAACATAAGCTTCTTCCTGGTTATAATAATAATGGCTATTTGGTGGATTACTTAATTTAAATATTGTTTTATATTATAATAAAATTACAAAAAGTACAGATTACAGAAAAAATATTTTCGTCGTGTTTTTATTTTTTGATGTTACGAGAGATTTAATTCGTGTGTGTTTAAAAAAAACACATTATTGCTTTTCTTATTCGCATTGTTCGCAATTTGTTATATTCATCAATGAAGAATATCACTTCTTTATATTAGAATCTTCACAAACTTAAAAACGAAACTAATATTAAAAAAACTGTGTTTGTGGCAGGCAGGACCTGAAACTCTTTAAAAAAATAAAACCCAAAATAGTTACCATACATAAAATTATTTTGTTTTCTAATAAAGCATTAATTTATGTCTTTTGTTGATATTCTTCATTATTAAATCTTCTTCAGGAAACATGTTTCTGTGATGTGTTGTAGCACGGGACGCGTTCTCGTCACACCAAACCGCTCAAATACAAGTTGTAATGTAACTTACATGAGTATACATAGAACACATTTTAGAAATATGGTTCTACGGGTTCTACCTTTAGTGCGAAAAGATATAATATAATATGGATGTCAGTCCTCTATGCTCAGAACATCCTGTGATAGATAAATTAAATAAAATGAATATATGTATTAATGTGTTTATCTATTTGTTAGGTTGAAATTGATGTTGAATTAGGTTGCGTATTAATTTTAATTTCTTAAGTAAGTAAATTTAGTTACTGTTTTAGAAAATGTTTTTAATGTAAATATGAATGAATTAAATTAAATAAATAGTAAGATATTTTTTAAATATTTAACTTAATGTAAAAGCAAGAATTTTTGTGTCATTCCATCATTCAGTAAGATATTTTATAATGTCATAGAATATTTAGAAATCGTTTTACATATAACAACATCATATTATAATAGTACTTTAATAATTCACTAAGTATTCATATTATTACATTCAGTCAAAGTTATTTTTTAGTTCATATTTATTAAGAAAAAAACATTCGTTTTTGTAGTAGAGACACCGAAATGATTTTCGAAACTATCAAAATATCGCATGGATATTCCATGAGAGATTTATGATTATGACTCGTGCAAAATAAATCTATTCGATAAGCTATAATTAATAGTTTTAAATACAATGAGCTATTTATTTTCCTTATAAATCCCGAAAATTATCGCTGCGTCTGCAAATACCAACATACATTTATATAAAACATGTCATGCGACTGCGCGACGATGAAAACTCTGAAAAAATCATTACGTAAAGAAAATACTTAGAATACTTACAGCTAGTTTCTGAAACGCATTTTTAAAGTTAATGACAGATTATTATTATAGCTGTCTATCAAACTAAAGAAAAAAGATAGTTTAGAATTAAAACGCTCAGTTTTTCTGCTCAAGTTTCAGAAATCGTCTGTTAAAGTATCTTTTAAGACTAATCCAATACTAAATATAGAAGTTTTTTTCATAGTCAAAATCTAAAATACTTTCTGTTCGCGGGCACTTAGACACGTCATTTACAATGAAATTGTTACATTTTGTTCTGTTTTAAATATTAAATAAATAAGCAACACTATTAAACTACCACCATTTCGGAAACAGTAAAATGACCACCGGAAAAAGAAATGGCGTATACTTAAATTAGTTTGTCAGTTGTACACGTCGTTTTCAAATGGATTTCGGTGAAGGATAATTTCAAAGAATACTTATACTCGCTTTTTATTGTATACCACTAAACATAACCGAGTGACTTCGTGTCTAAGCTACTATTTAAATATTAACGGATTGCAAGTGTACAGCTCAGTCAGTTCCAATATTCTAGAGGTTCCAGTAAGTTATTTAGAACACTGTGGATTTTAGTACAATATAGTATCTTATATTTTTATACTTATTAGCTATTCTCGTCCCGCTGCTGGCCGAAAGCCCCCCTTTACGCTTGCAATGAAACTTGTCATATGCCAATTTGGAAAGCTATATTTTCTCTTATACATACTATAAATAGATCTTTTTCTACCTCCTCCAGATGTAACTTGCGCCATATTTATAAACATGGCAATACCATCAGTTTTAAAAAAATATATCTATTTGTCGCGACAAGTGTCGTTTATATTATCATCATTATCTCAGCCTGTTCTGCTCACTGTTGAGCATAGACTCCTCCTTTTGTACAACAACCTTCTCGGTCCTGTGCAATTCTCATCCACGTAAGATCCGAAATTTTAACCACATCGTACTGCCATTTTCCTATTGGTCGACTGACACAGTTTTGGGGCACTATTCGGTCAATGTCAAGATCACTCTGACCCAATACAAGATGTAAATTATAATCGAATAAGACAGGTTGTCAACTTGCACTTTGTTAGGCCACCCCACTTTGGATGTGTTTTTTTTAAATGAATTCTACTAGGATGAGAACATATTTTGTATGCAAACTGGTTCGTATTAAAGTTTCGGGAGGCAACGGTAGTATTCGGGGTAATGTTAACGTATGACTAGAATTTGTAAGGAAACGCATTCAGTGTGGCCGGTATTGTGACGTTTATTACATAGGGCTTGTTTCAGTTCTGTCACCTTTCCATTCTTTTACTAAAATTAGTGTTTGAAATTGATATGTAATTTATAATATTATAATGTAAATTCTAATTGTTTTCTTGGTACGTTGTCATTAAAATTATAATTCTACATATCACTATCTTAATTATGATTAGAATGTGTTAAAATGCTTGGCATGTTTTATTGTTATTTTTGATAATGTAAATTTAAAAAGGCGCTGGATGCAGGTCGCATTGGAGGCGTTTGGGGGAAGCCTATGTCCAGCAGTGGACTTCTTGTGGCTGAGATGATGATGATAATGAAATTTAAAAAAATATGATTTTTTATGAGATGAAAGTAGAATTTTTAATATAATTTATTTTAATGTTGTAGGTATTCTAATATTTTTTTGTTGGTACATATTTTGTAAAATGTTATCCAAAGGGCATTATCAAAAATAATCAGTAACATTTTCATTTGTAAATATATTGTAAAATTAGAATATATAGTTACTATCTAGAAATGAATTAAATTTATAGTCAATCCGTATCCAATAGATAAATTTTAAGATTATAAAGACATAGTCTTTTAGAGATTCAGTTGAAAATAAAGAAAATTGTGTATTATTATTGGAGATTTTTTATTTTATTTTCCATGTCGTTTATTCCCGTTTCAATGCTTCCTAATAGAGATTTTGGTTGAATTTCGAATGAACGAGAGGACGAGTTTTTATATCAATTGGTATTACTTATTATTGTAAATAATAATTGTGTATTTCGTTCTCCGATGCCACTAAACAGTAATATAATAGAATATTATTTTAGAAAATCATGCTACTATTTTAGTCCAATTTCCCATATAAATAAAAGGTTTTGTGTGATAAAGATTATTGCAAAACACTAGTCTTCAAGTTGTCTGTGTGTTCCTGTATGTTTTGCAAATAAAGTATGTTTTATGTATCTATCTAAAATCAAATTAAATCAAAATATTTTTTTATTCAAATAGGCATATTACAAGCACTTTCGAATCGTCACTTTTTTTTCCCTACCACCAGTTCAGATGGCAGATTTGTGCTAAGAAGAACCGGCAAGAAACTTAGCACTTGCTCTTTTAAAATGGTAATGACATAAGTTACAATTACGATAAATAAAAGTAAACATTGAAACAAGAATAAAAAAATAAAATAAAACTGCAAAAATTTTTTCTTTTTAAATAATAAAGAAAAATTAATAGAAAAAAAGGCGTATCAATATACTGGTATACATATATACATTTTAAGGTGTAAAAAAAGGGGTAAACTGTGTGTTTATAACATATTTAAATACTAGCGAAACCCGCGCAATTTCGTTTGCGTGTATCCCGCTTTCCCGTGGGAATTTTGGAATGTATGATACTTTAAAACCTTCCCCTTGAATCACTTTATCAATTAAAAAAAACCGCATCAAAATCCGTTGCGTAGTTTTAAAGATTTAAGCATACAAAGGGACGTAGGGACATAGGGACAGAAAAAGCGACTTTGTTTTATACTATGTAGTGATGCGCAATATATTAAGTACCTAGCAGTAGGTAGACTTGAGTTTAGTGTCTGTGCTGAATTGATGATTCCAGCTATTCTTATCATTTAAATAATCTTCAATTCTATAATAAGCCTTTTTGCTGAATGATTGTTTAATGAAGGATTTAAACCTTTTTTCTGGCAAATTCAGCACGTTTTCAGGCAGTTTATTATAAAATCGAATACCACTTGCAACAAAAGATTTTGAGGTCTTGGCGAGCCGGTGTCTAGGTAGAATCAATTTATGTTTATTTCTAAGATTTACATCAGAGTCATCACTAAACTTTACAAATGTGTTTATATTTCTACGTACATACATTATATTTTCATAAATATATTGACATGCAACGGTCAAAACATTGATTTCTTTAAAAACTTCCCGTAATGATTCTCTGGAACCCATATTATTATAAATGGAGCGGATAGCTCTTTTTTGTAAAATAAATATTGCCTCAATATCGGCTGCTTTACCCCACAGCAATATGCCATACGACATGATACTATGAAAGTAACTAAAATATACTAGACGCGCTGTCGGTACATCAGTCATTTGCCTAATTCTCCTGACTGCGTATGCAGCAGAACTTAGTCTGCTTGCAAGTTTTTTTTATGTGGGGGGGCCATTTCAAGCCTGAATCCAAGGTAATACCAAGAAATATAGTTTCATTGACAAAATCTAATTTATTATCATTGAGCATGAGAAAAGAAAAGCAAGTTAAAATACTAAATATTCATATATAATTATTTAGGTATAATTATTTTTGTAGCTCGCAGGTCTCTAATGTAAGTAAATGTAATTTGTATAATTTAACTAAAATATAAAGAATTTATAAAAACGATCAAATATTTACACATTTTGTACAATTCTATTTACATTTTAATGTTAGAGAGAGTCAATTGACTTTGGTTATTCCAAGTTAATTTCTCGAAGTTCCTGTGGATTAAGTAACAGCAAAAACTTTTCTATTTACAGCTAAAGGTTGGAAACGGCCAAAAACTCTGTTCATTGTAAGTGATAGCGCTTAATAGACTCTTAATGTACTTCAGCGTGTAATTTAGATAACACTAACGAGGCATATTCCCAAGTCAGCGCCCTGCCTGTGCTGCTTTTTTGTAATTATAGAAGACTGCAGGGTTACCTGTGCCATCCAGTTGTTTCAGCTCCCACGGGAACGAGAAATTTCTGTGCTCAGCTCACTTACATCAGTAAACGATGTTCTCAAATTTTTTCATATCTTTAAACGGACTTGTTTTTGTGCTCCTACGTTTACTATGTTTATCATTTGTTCGGTGAAAATGGGTAATGCACAACGTTACTAAATATGTGTGTATTTGTGTACGGGACTTTATAATTAGTGATTTTTTATAAACAAAGAAGTTGATAGTTCAACATCTTCCTACGCACATTCCCTTTAAGATTCCTTGTGTACTGTGGGTGGGCATCTGCTATTTCTATATAAAATAAATTGCTTACATATCCTAATGCGATACCCCTAAGAACCAACAAAAGGACCTTTGACAAAACGTACAACGTTGCACAAAACTGAAAGTCGGACGGGTCCCCCAAAAGTTTCTTTAGAATTTCTACCCGTAAAAAACTAGAAGTTCCCTCTGTACGCTTCGCTACCTATTCGTATGGCTAGGCTATTGTTGCTGACCTTACCGAGTTCGGAGTTTTTCAACTTTTTTTGTAAATTGAAAAGGGTATTATGGATGTTCGTCAACCTTTTTCGGAAATGAAGTATTGATGATTTTAAACCTAATTATTGTTAATATTATAAGCTCAAAGTAGTTGTAATGGTAGTTGTACCTTGTAAACTAGAAGGTGAAGAGATTAGAATGTTCTATGTTGAACAGTAATGTTACTGTTCAATTCTTCTTTCAGATTATTTATTTTTCTTTCCTTAAAGTTAAAAGCCAATATTCAGCTACCTAATTTGCATAATTAACAAAGTGTTAAGTTAAGAGTTAAAGGGTTAAAGTGTCGATTAAAACATAACATCACTTTAATCACTTGAAATAATATAAACAAAAAAAAGGGCGAGTTGCACTAAAAAACTAAAAACTTGAACATCAACGTTTACTTGCGTCTTACGCTTTTACGATCAGGCTACGGATCTGACGCGAGTTTAACATTTTTAATCCATCAAAAAAAAAGTGCCAAGCGCCACTAAACAAGTTTTGACTTCAAAAATATTCACTAGTCTCGTACCTTATCTATTCATGCACCTAAAAGTAGGGACAGTATTTTGTGAGTAACTGATGACATGCAAACGCTATTTGTCCTATTTCTGCATGTTTAAAAATATTTTATATGTGAAGTGCTTGCTTAAAATATCAGAAAATTTCATTCTATTCTTGGAAAAGCTATGCACATTTGCAATCTCGGTGATATCCTCCACTTAACCGCACTTGCTCGACGTCGGATTCAACAGATATAATAAGTGCTATTAACTTTTTATTTTTCTTTTACAAATGTCGGTTTGTATATAGGTTGACTCAAATATAGCTACGGTAGTCACTATAATGTGGTGGTAGGCTTGCCAACTTAGTATAAAAAATTCAGCCGATTAAAATTTTGAAATGTTTTAGATAACCTATATGTCGGATAAAGATAAGACCTAGTCTAACTAGAACGAATGTAAAGATTGTTTGAGGGTCGTTAACTTGAGTACGAGTACCTTGGTAGCTATTGCAAACGTCCATAGGCTATAGGTACATATAGTGACCAATTACCATCAGACGAGCTTAGAGCGTAGGCTTGATTGTCACTGTCGTGGTATTAAAAGAATATAAAAGCTTAACATATTATGCGTAGGTTATATAAAGTATTTTTTTTTATAGTATTAGTTTATAGTAAATTTTACTGTGAACATAAACATCCATATCCAATTTATGAATCGAAATAAAATTATATAGTACGTAGGTAAAGTATTTCTTTTATACAGTAACGAATGATTAAAATATTAACTTTATTTTCAACAAGGAAGCCACAGTTGCAGGAGTGAAAACGCCCACTTAGCTTCACTTACTGCTTTGAATTAATCGGATAAAGTGGGGCGGGCAACCGAAACTTTTTCTTGGGCGACTTTTTCGGTTAGAAATGGCTCATTTCGTAGGAAACGGTGAAAGAAGCCCTTTGTCACACAGCTGATGCCTCAATTCTCTTTCCGCTAGCATGAATTGTTCATCGTAAATACCTACTTAGATAATAATTTTAATACTATAAGTATCCAAAGATTCCAAAGGGTGTACTCGATTCTACTAACAAATGACTATGCATTCAAAATTCTTAATAGAACAATGAGCGATGTTTATTTCCAATGGTTGTTTTGTTCATTTATTAGTAATGGAAGACCTCTGACTCTGACACTGTCCATCAGCACAATGACTTCATTTCCAATTACTCCAGTAGTTACCTACTTTCAAAAAGTAAACTAAGTTCCGCCATGCACCATATTAAAACTTTCGCTTTAATAAAAATTTCTTTAGTCCTTTTTTTTTCTTTACAGTAATAAAAATTCAACTTTTATGATCCGTTCAATTCATTAGTCTGGCTTGAAATCTAGACGTAATTAAAACATCGAACTAAAAATCCGATTTTAATACCCTCCCCAGCTCACAAGCTAGCCGATCACTTCCTCTGAGAAATCAGGCAGTATTAATGAAAGCCGCTTATTCTCTATCCGATTTCAATCGTAACGAAGCCTCGGGCCTAGTTTAAAACTTTTCCGAACACGTGATTTTTTTCAATGGAATATTTAACATAATTACCAGTAAAAAAGTATGTGTAGTATTTTTTAAATATTTCTTTGAAAATAAAGCTGCAAAATTATTACTTACCTACATTGTTTACAGATCTAACATTTCTATCGCCTGTGGCTCCGTTTGGGGGGTTTTTCTATACCGAAAAATAAAAACCGAATAATAATCTAATCTATTGTGTACACACTCGTAAACACGCCAAAATTCAACAAATTCATGAACTCTTTTTTTTTAATAACCAACAAACATTCAAACGTCCACTTAAGTACTTCTTAAAACAATTACATTATGTTCTCTTCAAATGATAATCGCTAAAACGCTACATTTATAATATTTAGAAGTATTAAATTATGACATCACACACAACTGCATGGTTCACTAAAATAAAGTCCTAACTTGATTTTCAACTTGTAAAACTTCTGCAGTATTACGAAGTGCTGAAAGTTAGCATTTTATTTTAAATGCATCAAAATTCTATGTCCGAACCGAGTCAGAGGGATGCTGATTATATAAACAAGTCAAATATGAGCGCAAACATTTTATGTTTGTCTTCCAATGTGGTAAAGCATAACTTGATATTAGAATTCACTATGAATATTGAAACATTGAATTGAATTTCTGTTACAAGTTAAGGCCGTAAAAAAACCTATGCGTACTAATAAATTCAATAGCTTCTGCTTCTAAAATGTCCTCAGAATGCTACCATCGCACATTGAACTATTATTAGTAAGTAAGTACTTAATTATATCTCACAGCCATCGAATCTGTTATTTATTTATGAAAGTTGATTATTGTGGTCTTTAGAAATTCTGTTCAACCGTTTGAACTATATAATTTTATTTGTATTGTATTATGTACTAGAGAAACCCGCGCAACTTCGTGTGCGTTTATCCTGCTTTCCCGTGGGAATTTCATATCGGTTGCCTACATCATACACCACACTTTTCAGAACACACCCAAAAAATTGTCATATGTTAGAATTTTAGCTGTTTTTCCGATATCACAAACAGAATAAATAGACGACATTATGATTGAATATTCACAATTTATAAATTACATGACAGATGATACACTTCACTTCACGGATGTGTCAAAATGAAATGTAATTGAAATCAAAATAACTAAGGAGTATGAGTATTGATATCAACTCGAAGAAAATTACCTACAAAATACATTTTTTTCAAGAATTTCAATAAAATAAGAATCACATCTTCCATCAATTCTCTTAAACAATTTTTATGCAAAATTTTAAGTAGATTGGACCAAGGAATCAAGTTGTCCCATAGTAACTTTACCCCCCTTTTTTACCCCCTTAGAGTTCGAATTACGAAAAATCCTTTCTTATCGGACGCCTACGTCTTATAATAGTTCCACCTGCCAAGTTTCAGATTTTTAAGATGAGCGGTTTAGGCTGTGCGTTGATTCTCAGTCAGTCAGTCAGTCAGTCAGTCAGGACAAAGCATTTTATATATATAGATAATTTTGTTATTTATATATGTTTATTTGAGTTTTTTTAATCCAGGATTTTTCTAATTGTACCGTGTATTTTCGTGAATTTTCTTAGAGTGAAAGCCGTTAGATCACGAACGTTCGAATGAACTATTAGTAAACTATTTTCCGACACGTGCCAGTGTAGGCGTGATGGACTCTATGTTGTTTCATGTATTTTTGCCTACTCGGAAACTTTTTACTTCAACAAAAAATCGAAATGTTAATGAAATGTATTCGTAAAAAGGGAGATGATCCAAAAAACCAGGCCTCAAAAAAAAAATATCTCAGATTTTAGAGGATATTTATAAATGAATAGTATTTCACACATAACTAACACTTTTTGCTCATAAAGTTTTGTCGGCGTGTCGTATTAAAATCTATTTTATCGACTAAATTACTTATATTCTTAGTGATTTTTGAGAAATCGCAATCCCGTTCAAGATTATCACAAAACCATAGGGGTAAAGATATATAAATAAACACAAACATCGTAATAAAAGTAATCAATTTTTATTTATATATGTAATTTATATTTAAGTTTTAATTTTTTGCGCGCCGGGGCATATATGGGAATTGTATCATCTCCTTTACCATAATATAACTAAAATGAGTTAAGAAAAACCGCCGAAGTCTGATACCAATTTTAACAACAATGGGTTCGTACTTACACAAAACCATTTTTTCCTTGGGAACCATTTTTTATTAAAATTATTTATTTTACTAGTTCATTACGGCGGAAATCTAAATAAACATTCTGTGAAATGAAGATTAGATTAGGTAGGTAGTAGGTATAGGTACAGTTCGCTGACAGGAAGACCTCAAATAAAATGAGTAGGTTCCAAAAAAAAGATCAGTAGGTATGCTTAAAAACTCATTAGCCATTGCTAACTATTTTTTAATTCAAGGTTTAGTACTAATTCAACCTTTAGTACTAGAAATAGAAGTTATATTACAAGTAGTGCTATTTTAGATTGTTGATAGGGCTTTCAAACTTTGCATTCATTTGCAAAAGTTACTTGTTTGTAGTTTTGCGGGTTATTTCAATAAAGGCGCGTTCTCTATAAGTGATTAATGTTTTCTGAAAGGGCGGCCATGTTGCTTCCGAAAACAGTACATGGTAATTTGATTGGTTCCTGGTAATGTTGTATTGGAACACTGGCTAACCTAAACTTTTTTAAATGTGGTACGAAAATTACACTTCCAACTAAAGGACTACGGAAATCTTTGTTTTGTGGAAGTCCTTTTAGTATGAAGAAAGTGATTACCATGTTATATTATTCAAACATGTAACTTCTAGCATTTGTATTTTTCCAACAATATTTTTATTTATTTATTTATTGTCATCACTGTTGTGACTCGGCTTGTACAGAAGACATAATGGTTATGGAGTCTCGTTGCGATATTTTTTTAGTCAACATTTAAGAAATAATTTCGTTTAAAAACAACTTTTTAAGAAAATGTTATTTGTGTCTACACAAACCTTATTTAAGACAATCTAAAAAGTTTTTTATTTTATTTGTTTATCTAACTGATAATAACATATGTTTGAATTTGCGATGTAGAAGAAATAAGTGACGAAATAGAAGAACTAATTTTAGATATGTTTATAATAACTTTCAATCTATCAAGTTAATTGTTTAGATGTGTATAGGAGATTGGAGTTTAATACCAAACTCGGTGCAAGAAATTTACATTAAAACTTCGATCCACCTACGTGTTCCCTTTGGGTATGCTGTTAATCAGTTTAACACTACCCTTCCCGTTCATATGTGTAATATTGAGAATGTATTATCATTTGCAACAGAATATTACACCATTTACACCTACTTAGCCCACATACATTATGAATTAACAGCTTTCTATGAGATTATAACAAAAGTATTAGCCAGGTGTTCATTGAGGTAATATAAATTGGTAATGCAAATATTCTTGTAAAGTTATAACCTGTAAAATGTGTTATAAATTATGATATACTTACCTAAAGCACAGCCACGCTTGTAAACAAAATATTGATGCGAATTCCCGCACCATTCGAGGTGGCGTGCTTGGTAGAGGCCAGTGACGCCTTGAAAATGGCCTACCCAACCAAAAACTTACCGGAAAACCCAAATTCACAACGGAGCTAGGATAAGATTAGTTGTGAAGAAATTCAAAATTTGTAACTTTTGAATAACAGTATGTGTGTATGTAAATTTAAGTCTGTAGGTACTAGGTACTATATAAACTGAACATTAAAAGTATTAAAATTTAGAATATTTCTAACAATCGCCGAACAAACATTATTTCAGGGATAAAATAACCTACGGGTAAAATCGATTGGGTGAGTTTCCAAGTTTATTAAATAGGGTATTTTTAGGAATAGACATTGTTAATCTTTGAAAGCGATGTCTGTAGGCTACAATCTTAAAATGAATGGAAAAGGCATCACCCTGTGCTCCCAATCCAATCAATTACCGTGGATACTAGTTTTAAGCCCCGACGGGAAAAATCGTATAGGATATGTGAACGGAGAACATACAGACTGGCTGTATGATTCTCTATGTATTCTAAGTGTAATCCTCTAAGGTATAAACAGCATCCTTCCAGCCAGAAATATGCATTATGTAGTTTGCTTTAAGTTTCGTGTTGCAGAGGAATTAATTTATCCTTCATAAATATACTCAATATGCTTATATAAATTCGTTTTGATTACTAAGATGGTTTTATTTTTTTTGGACATCAATGCTTGTCGCCGTTGTCCTGATTGAGTACTATTTATTATTATGTGCTGGTAGTACAAAGCATTGAGAATGTGTGGTGATTTGCTGACAAATAAATAATTATACCTATGTAATATCATATCATAATAGCCCATAATCATCCCACTGCAGGGATACGAGTCTCTCTTCAATCGAAGGTGATTAGAGCGTACTCTGCCACGCTGCTCTAATGCGGATTGGCTGAGGCCGGTGTTTTCAAGCCCCCGAAGGCCACTTACTTGACTTAACGACTGTCATCTTTCGACAATAGCCGGGACCGACGGCCTCCGAAGCACGGAGAAGCTCGAGATAACGAAACCCATCCAAACGCTGGCTAGGGTCGACGTCGCTTAACTTGAGTGTTTCTTATTAGAGTGCGACACACAACGACGTAATCGAGCTCCTCCTCTATGTAATATGTTGTAATATTTTGTAAAAATGGTATTGATAAAGCAAAGCAAAGATAAAACGAAATTCAACAACCCAAAGCTTTTTCAAAAAATAATTTTTAAAATAAACCTAATTATTTATCTATAGGTTCACCTTAAACTTTGTGACAATGAATCGATATTTATCTATCCGACGTACGACTACTAACCCCAGAATTAATGGGAAAGCTTTTACAGGGAGCCTTCCCGTCTAATCAATTACATAGACATGGACTCGAACTCTACTTTCTTTGTGCTTTAAATTGGGAGATGTTTGTAATTTATTGCCGTGAAACTTGCGGATATTTTCACAAATAATATTAAAATCATTTAGAGGCCTTATTATTACTGCTTTAAGCAATAAGGCCGCCTTGTCGCTAATACACTAGTCTGTAAGCTATTTTGTGTTCTCCGTATTATGTTTGTTTGTATTGTAATGTTTGTAGTCTGTGTGTTGCAAATAAAAGCATATTCTATCTATCTATTACTTAAAACACTCAACGATAAACTTAAAGTTTTGATTCCTAATTATTACTGATTATATTTAATTTTAAAAACATTTTAAAAATATATTTATCTTAGTCCAACCGTTGGGCTAAGGTTGGACCACTTCTTTTACTATCGACTGCAACGCTCCAATATTTTTCAAAATGATATTTAAAAACAAGCTATGTAGATTGACGTTTCCTGAAAACTAGAAACCTGTCGAATATCGTTCATATTAACGTTTTCTAGATGATGTTTAGTAAGTGTGACAGTCAATAAACTTGGACAAAAAGGAAAATACCTACTTCTTTTTAAAAAAATCACGATAATTATTCAAAAAGTTAATTACCGCGCAATAATCATCATACTTCATACTAATATTATAAATGAGAAAGTGAGTTTGTTTGTTTGTTTGTTATTCCTTCACGGCTTGGTTAATCAGCCGATCATTATGAAAATTTGTATATATATTATCAGGGGTACAGAGCCCAACATAGGCTACTTTTTATCCCGTGAAAGTATGTCATTCCAATGGGAAAATATTCTTAATACTATGGAGGGCGCTGTATCGGCCAACAGATGGCGCCACAAGTCGCACTATGGGTTGTTTTGTTGCCAAACGAGATCTATGTCATAAAATTAACGCGAGGGAAGCCGCGGGGAAAGGCTAGTTTCATTACAATACAATGTATTCTATCAGAGCAGTGCCTCGGAGCATAATGAACTTGTAACAACTCCGCTGAAAGGATTCGAAAACTCTCTAAAGTTACTAAACTGATATTATAATTTACTGTTGTGCCCCTTTGTGATGAAAGAAGCTTGATATCGGAAGATTTTACTTTGTTGCCTCTAACTTTATTATTGATGATATTAACTTCCTTTTTATTATGATAGAATTCGAGTAAAAATAATAGTATTAAGCTGTAATTACCAGTACAATCGTAAAATACAAATTCTTACGAAAGCCGTTGTATACTTGTGTTTGTTTAACTTCCTACGAAAATTATTTTTATTCTTTGCATAGGATAATCATACTAATATTGTAAATAAGAATGTGAGTTTGATTGTTTGTTATTCCTTCACGGCTTGACTAAGCAGCCCAATGAGCTTATACAAGCTGCCGATCATTATGAGAATTTGTAAACATCTCAGAACACAGAAAGAAGAGAAATGTAATAAGACAGTTTTTGTACCGGAACCGATGTCGCCACTTACACACACAGTTACATTTTAACACATTCATAGAATAATCTCCGACAGTCACACTCACACAAATCGTAAGCCCGCGATTTGCAGTTCGATTACGAACACAGATGTAAGAAGTGTATTATAGTGACGGGCACCTAATGAAAAAGGGCGACAAGCATTATCGATAACTACCTCTCGATATTTTACAATAAGAATTTATTACGGACTACAACCACAGAATACTACAGAAGGTTGGCTTCAAACAACCGTCCAGAATAGGTATACGCATACAAAGAACGGCGATGTGTGCGTGAGCTCTCACCGACGAGGTCTCGTACGCTCCGACCGCGGTAAGAACTGGTTTGAACCGGCTCAGTTTCCGTATTAACGCCAGGGACGCCGCCGGCCGCTCGCGCGCCGAGCCGCACGTTCTGTGACTTTATTATAGATTATTTTTGAATATTGTTGTAAGTACCTACTACCTTACTATCACAGCTACTACCTATTTTTAATAAGTAGTATTGTATACTTACCTAAATTACATAGAACCAAATGTTTAAACAATGTTAATAATGTTTATTACAAATGTTTGTATTATAAACCAGAAATAATAAGGAATTAAAAAGAAACAATAAAATTAAATATTTTCGGGTCACTCATTTATAGACAGGCCCGGTAGTCGAGTGGCTAGCAATGGTCACTTTATCCCAAGGGCCGCGGGTTCAAATCCTGCGCAAGGCAAACATTTGTTTGCATAAACATGTCTGTTTGCCTTGATCTGGGTGATTTCTATGTATAATTTATTTACAAAAAAGTATAGTTTCAGCAATTTAGTATGGGACTAGCTGGCGTTGTGTGATTCGTCCAAGAATATTTATTTATTGACATTTCATAATGCTGACCGTTTAATTGATAGCATTATGAAACATGTTTTATTAAGCACTGGCGCGTTCCGTCTTCGCACGGGTACTTAACAAAATTTAAAATTTTAACACAAACACACTCCATTCACAAACAATCAATCAAAATCTTTCCTCTTTATAATAGTAGTATAGATGAGGACAGATTTAATTTGTTATAAAAAAAAAGATAAAGTTTTTAATTAAAATAATTTTTATAATTCCTTTATGTTTAAAAAAAAAGAATATTTTGAATGGTTCTACATTGTAAATTTGATTATTAAATAAAACATTTCATTATAAACGTTGTTTTTATTTTTATATTGAATTTAATACCGTGCCAAAGGTGTCAACCCTATGAGAGTAGGTATAAATTTTTCATTTAGTCGGGAGTCAACCCTCTGTATTACTCTGTGCTACAACTATGAACTATAATACCTATTTAATTTTAAATAATTAAAAAAGAAAAAAAAATTACCAAAGTTTTTAGTTTTTATTTATTTTATTTTTGGAAAATACTAATTTTTATACAACCAATTAAAAGAAAGAACTTTAAAAAAATTAGTACATAATAACAAGCGATTTTTTTTAAACTAATCAAATGAGTTTTTACGTGAGCTACTTTCCCCTTGAGTTTGATCCAATACTTATGGGACTAGGACACCCTGTACAAGGAATGCACTGTAGTAAAAGTTTCAAATTATTATACTTTCAAAAATTAGAAATACAAAATTATCGATACTAAAATATTCTACTTTTGGCAGCACTACATGGCTTGTGCGACGGCCATTATCACTTTGACAGATCGCGGAAGCTACAAGCGGCGGTACCACGATATTTTCACAACATTGTAATTATCGTTACGTTTGCATTCCATTGTACGTGCATACCGCAAAACATTAAAAAACGCGTATCCAAAACAAGCAATGGACAATATTTTTAACGGAAGTATCGACTATGCCGTATATTGTTTAATGATTTCTATGCCTCAAAAATATTTCGTTAATTTGTCATTTATATAGAAAAATATTAAATAAATGACTTACCTATGATAAGTAACACCACTATTACTTGAATTTACCGTATCACTGCGATTTTTGCACGTAATTAAAGCACAAGCCGGCATTTTTGTTGACATTCACGGACGTGTGTTCGCGGAAGCGTTGTTTTGTGAATGACTTAGTTCCTGCACATTTGTGCAGAAAATGGCGTCATGTGCCCCGCCCACAAACCATATCTCTTGTATTGTGATATCTGTGGTAAACATATTGTCAGAGGTACAGAGCCCAACATAGGCTAATTTTTACGCGAGCAAAGCCACGGGTAACAGCTAGTAAAATTATAAGGATAAAAATGTACATAAATGTAAGTGGTGGTATTTGTCTAATTTAAGGTCTTTGCATTTTGGACTCTACTTCTCATTATGCACAATGTCGAGAGTGTGTCATTGTGCATAACAGTTGGTCCACGAGGAATACGTGGTCTCGTCGACACTTATTGTACGAACGTTACTGGAAAAATATGATGGAAACTTGGCAGAAACTTTCATGCAACTCATATGATACTCGAACCGTAAGCAAGTTGACACGTGGACGGTGGGCTTAATTTCGTCAATTTTATACAAATCCATTGCTTTTAATTGGAAAGCTTGAGTAGGCTTTTTATTTATTCTACTTTATAAATCATTAATCGATAAAACCGTGAATAAAACTTTTCCTTTCATGTAACTAGTAATTTGGGAATCGAAGTGTATCGCTGACATTTCCTCAATAATTTGAAAATCAAAGCATAGCACTCTAATGGTTGTAGACCATCCTCCAACCCTGATTTTTTGTGGGCTTTTCGAGGAGCTCGATGGCGTCGCTGTGTGTCGCAATCTAATATGAACACGCAAGTCAAGCAACGTCGACCCTAGCCAGTGTTTGGATGGGTTTCGTAATCTTCAGCTTCTCCGTGCTTCGGAAGGCACGTTAATCCGTCGGTCCCGGCAGTTGACGATAGATGACATTCGTTAAACCAAGTCGGTGGCTTTCGGGCGGCTTAAAAACACCGGCCTCTGCCAATCCGCATTGGAGCAGCGTGGCAGAGTACGGTCTAGTCTCCTTTGATTGAAGAGAGACTCGTAACCCTGCAGTGGGATGATTATGGGTTGATATGATCATAATGATGATTTCTTCATCTAAATATACTACGCTGCGCAGCCAGGGAAGTAGAGATAAAAAGAGATTGGAAGGAAGTTGAACTGCCGCATAATCTTTCTCACGGAACGAAACGCATTATTATTTCACACCGATATTCTGTGAGCGGTACTTTTCTGATTGAGCTAGCCAATTGCCATCAATGGCATTACCTACATGAAAAAAAATCACCTCCCATTACATAAAAAAAAAATAGAGAAGTTATGATTTGTATTAAAAATGAGGTTTGAACGATGGTCTACACAGCTTACAGACATAAAATGTATTCAGTATTTAGTAACTCAAATTGTATAGTGGATATCAAAGTAGAGCATTTCTTTTGTGACTCACAAATTATATATGAAAACTGTAATTACGGGACTGTGAAATTTTAATTTGATTATTTTAAAATGTAAAAACTTGTTATTTACATTGAATTGCTCAAAACCATTTTTGAAGTGAATGACATATTCATCTGTCGCTGTACAAACTAAAGAGAGATATAGCTTGAGACTTAATGTGGAATTAAAAATTAATATGTGTTTTAGAAACTAGCTGTTAGTGTCTAAATTTATCTTCAGGCTTCATTCAGACGAGCTGCAGCTTTGCTCGCAGCAAAGTGCTGCCTGTTGACGCAGCAAATGCGTATATCGACGCGGCTAGCAGCCATCGTCGACGCTCTCGCCGACGACGAGAGACGCGAAGTTAAAGCTATAGCTGCGGCTATGACGCATGCAGGTGGATGGTCGACAACAAAGTGTAGTTCGTGGACCATTATGCCGGTAGAAGGCCAAAAACTAATATAAGTCATAGGTTAACCTTTAAGAGAGGTAGGGTATAGCGGATAATCCGCTCAAATAGGAGCAGCCTGTCTGGGGAAGGACCTCCACCCTACAGAAGATCGTAGCCAAATAGCATTGGTCTCGGCCATGTTGTGTTCCTAGTAAGTAAGGTCTCCAAAGCTCTACTTGGGTGGGTATTGCAAGCTACTATAGACTACGGTGATGCTTACCATCAGGCGGGCCGTATGCTCGTTTGCCACCGTTGTGGCATAAGAAAAGTTTGTAGTTTAGAGTAGTCTGCATAACCTAGGTGATTTTTCATATCTAAGTACTTGAAATAACACCTCATATAGCCACAAAATAACACAATAAATAATGAGTAAGGTCTCCAGAGCTCCACTACTTTGGCAACGCGTGAGTGATACCTCCGGTATTGCTTACGTCTATAGGCTACGGTGACGGCTTACCATCAGGCCGACCGTATGCTTGTTTGCCACCTGTGTGGTATTAAAAAAAAAAAACAATATTTTGGAATATAATCTTAAAGACTTCCGCAGTACCAAAGACGCAGTTACCACGAACAGCAGTTTAACTTTTTAGTTAACAAGTTTTGTCATCTCGCGGTCTCTGACAGGTATAAACCCTTTTGTCACGACAAGCGGAACTCTGCAACACCAACTAATTATAGTTCAAGACGTAAATGTTGTAACATCTAAATATTTTTATTATGCTTTTTAAATTAATTTGTGTAATTGTAAATAAAAGTGAATTGTTAAACCTTAATTACTTTTTTGTGGAAGATTGAAAAGTTGGTTTCACTTTCGCTGTAATACATACATTCTTACTAAATCAATATACAAATAACTAAATCTTTCTGTAGATGTTTTGATGCTAGATTTTGATTGATGATTGCCGTTTGATTAGGTGAGATTTTTCAAATGTTTATTTAACTATTAGTCAACAGCGCTTTAATGTCTGTATACTTTTATGTTTATCTGTTTGATACAGTGATAACACTGAACTAACTAACACTGAACCACTCAAAATAGACAAATTTTGAAAGAAAAAAAAATAATACAAAAATAATTGTCTAGTACTGTAAAAACCGCCCCGCGTAGAATTAGCCCACAGCTGGGAAGTTAACTCATTTCCTTGAAAAACTCCTTTGGTTGCGTGCACTGTGTCGTCACGTCCGCATTTTCCGGCAACTTTCGGAATATTAGCCAACATTTCCTCTATGTAATTAGATTTGCAAATATTTTTGTTTGCCCCGTTGCTCACCCTTAATATATCTTTTATGCCTGTCTTGCTGACCCGCGTTACGTGTTCTCTTTTCTACATAATATGTTGTTTTGCTAGTTTTTTTACCATCATTTTATTTAAGTGATTACTTATAATGTTTATATGCTATGATAGCTGATAAGAGAAGGGCGTGTCTATATAGGAATCCTGCGTTTTTGTGTAAGGTTAAGGTTACATTCATTGACAACAAAGTTATAGCCAGAACACACTTGTGTTCTATCGAAAGATAATTTACTCGATTTTGCATGAATGAAAAAGACAATGGTGGTTGGCGAGCTACACGTGACGTGAGTGTCTGACATTGAAAAAAAATATTTTATAGTTTGATAGAAAATCGTACGTTCGACGCGTTAGTGCCTCCATAGACGGACTGCTTGGGCTGTCGAGACCAACTACACGACACGGGGCGGTCGTGTTGCGGTTAGATAGAGTACGTACTGCTTTAAGCAGTCAGTGAATTCTTAATTGGTACCGCAAATGAACAGCTTGAGCTGTCCCAGCCTATAGTTAATGTCAATGTATTCCAATAGAGCATGGAATGAGTTTTAACAGAGAATAAAATAAGTATTTTGACTTAAACTTTACACAATACAAAAATCAATAAAATTCTACAAGAGGCCAACTGCTCTCTGACCTTTGAAACAATTTAACCGGATATATTGAAAGGTACAAACATTTTGAAAATGTATATTAGTGAATAAGAGTTTGTCAAAATGACTATCGTGTTTTAAAAATTGTAATTTGTCTTTTTTTTTTGTCAAGCAACAAGATAGTATACCATACTTAGACCACAGTTTTAAATTAAGTTTAGTTTGACCTAATAATAAGGTATTTTAAAAATAATGTATCACTGTTTATGTATACAAAATGTTGGAGAAATGTCGAGTTGCGTCAACACTGGTCGCTCGTTCATTGGAAACCATTCATCTAAATTATTCATGACTCAGTGAATATTAAATGTAACTGGGCTCTTTGCAAACGGGCGCTTTTGTGTTTTTTATAAGCAAACAATTATGTGTGGGGTTTCATAAAGTTACGTACTTTAACTCTGTAGGGATTTAAGAGCGGCATTCATTGCAAACGTCCATTGCTGCGGAAAAACTGTGAGCGAGCTAACACTCTTTTGCTGTGAGCATGTCAGCTTAACAAATTTAGTCCTAAGAGAGCACTATATTAGTATAGTGCTCTCTTAGGACTAAATTTGTTGTTATAGTGATACAGCGAGTTGCATAAAACATTTTAAATGAAATGAAATCGTTTATTTCAGAAATTAGACCTTCACGGGCACTTTTTATTGCAACTTCTTGTTTAAATAAAGAAAATAAACTACGTTATAAACTACCACCATTTCGGACACAAGCAAAATGGCCACCGGTAAAAAGAAAAGTTAATGACACATAATAAAAGGAGTTAATATATTCTTCTAATTGGTAAAATACATAATTAAATACATAATGACACATTAGTTTCAAGTCCTCTTTTTAGGTTTCCGTAGTAATAATGGAACCTAGTTTCGCCATGTTTGTTTATCCGTTTGGCCACAGTATAGCTTGAAGCTAACCAATTTGGCATGGAACATAAATATATTTTATGTCATACAGTAGAAAAACAAGCAAGCGGGCCACCTGATGGAAAGCGGTCACCGCCGCCCATGGACATCAGTAACACCAGGGGCGCTACCAATGCGTTGTCCACCAAGGAAGTTGGAGGAAAGAAAGGAGGAACGGAAGGGAAAGAAGGAGGGGGAAAGAAGGGATAGGGAAGGAGTTGGGCTTCCGGAACTCTCACTCACCGAACGAAACGCATTGCTGCTTCACGTCGATATTCTGTGAGAGGGTGGTACTTCTAGCTAGCCCATTTCGTAATAATTGCTCTACCACTCCAAAGCATATCCATATTTAAGCAAACAGAGTAATAGAACAAGATATTGAAATAATTTTACACGTAAAGTGAGGATAAGAATCCGCCTAAATCTTAACACTTTCATGTTGAAAATGGTATTCAATTTAATCTTTCTATTTTCTTTAACAAAACACGAACAGTTATATTGTTACCGATTTCGTTCCACATATATTCTTTGTATGCAAAATTATTATGTCAGGGAAATAAGCTCGAGTCACGTGTAATATTCTCAGTGCTTTTATATAAAATGCACATGGCCGCCATATCTACGCATATCCTGTTATAAAATACGATAAGAACATAAAATAACAAGCGATGCGGGCGCAACTGGAAAATTAAATTAAAACGAAAATTTCATAAGTAAATTGTGGCACCGCCGTATATTTTCATATTGAAATCATTCATTATTGCATTTTTATTTATGCTTTCGACAATGTATTACAATTATCGGATATTCAAGTTTTTGAATACGCGTATATAAAATTACTTTTAACAAAAAAATCGATTTATCATTGATGCAGAATTGTGGCTTAATTCAATTTTATGTGGTGAAATTTATGTATTTCAAATAGCTGTTATTTAAATGTAAAACGAAAAAACTATGGTCGAAGAGGGACTTTGTTCATCCTATCCTAACCAACTAATATTATAAAGGCGAAAGTCTGTGAGGATGTATGTATAGATGTTTGTTACTCTTTCACGCAAAAACTACTGACCGGATTTTAATGAAATTTGGTACACGGGTAGACTATAACCTGGAATAACACATAGGGTACTTTTATCCCGAAATTCACACGGGAACGGGAATAATAGGACTGCTGTGTATAAATAAGTTCACGCAAACTACACTGGGCGTCAAAAATAAGTAGTACAGTTTTAAAATTGCAATATCTCCTAAACTACAGAAGCTATCCTTTGAAAAAAAAAAGTTAAAAGACAATTTCATTTCATTTAATAAAAACTTCATGCATAATATCTTCTTTTAAAGATAGATTTTTATGTCAAAACTCTAACTTCTATAGTTTTGAGAGTAATTTCAATTTTAAAACTGTACTTCATAAAATTGTGATATCTCAAAATGTTATAAAAAAAATAAAAGGTATTTCCTTCGCTCGTGTTATATATAGGTGACAGATAACTGATAGATAAGTGACAATTACATGGGACCTGTTAATTCTCATGGGAATAGGTGAAGTTCTGAGTATAGTGATAGCGTCTCGAACTTCTTCTATGGAGCATTGTATATGTAAGAAGTAATTGTGTTAGTATAAATATCACATTCTTTATAAACCATACAAGTATTCCATTAGTAGCTAATGCTCAACTAAGTAAATAACAAATATAATTTAGTACATAATATTTGTTGGAACAACATTAAGTGCTTTTACCGTTACTACCTATGTTCTTCCTACTCGTGTATCTCTACATAGTTTAAAATGAAATCGTTTTCACTGTCTGTCTGTCCCTAAGTATGCTGATCTTTATGAAATGAAATGAAATCGTTTATTTCAGAAATTAGACCTTCACAGGCACTTTTTTTTGTCATTCACAATTTGTATATATGTATAAAGAAAATAAACTACGTTATATACTACCACCATTTCTGACACAAGCAAAATGGCCACCGGTAAAAGAAATGGCGAAAGAAACCCGGTTACGGCCTTTTTTGTCATTTAGCAATTTTTTTTAAAAAGTACGCAACGGATTTATGTGCGGTTTTTTAATAGACAGAAGTGATTCTAGAGAGACTTTTATGTAATTCCCACGGGAAAGCGGGATACACGCAAACGAAGTTGCACGGGTTTCGCTAGTGAAGTATATTGTGAAAAATCACTTTTTTCAGAATTAAATTTTTCTCTTTGCGTTCCATCGTTGCAGAATTGGGACACGGGCGTAATAATTGATTGGATTATACCTTTCATCGGGCAAGCTTGGTACGTGATCCCTGTACATGATTGTTGGATACGATTTTATTTACTAACTGTGACAATAAAACGCGTTATCTACGTCATACAAATTCATCAGTCGCGAACCCGCTTTGTCATGAATAAAATATATTTTAGTTGAAAGTTTTCAATTCGCTGAGGGCGCGATTTTCCATTTAATCGGTGGAGGTTCTTTAAAGTGTTATCAGTTTCCAATAGCAGCTGATTATATCTATCTGCTGGTTGAAAATGTTGAGTAATACTCTGTAATACTAGTAAATGGTTTCCCGATGAATCTTTGAAAGTTTTAATGTAAGATTGGACCTATGGTTTCGGTTGAAGTAATTGAAATTATTTTTGTGCTGTTTAAACCATACATAATTTCGTCTTGTCCGTTATCGTTTGAAAAAATACGATTAAATATGAAAATTTTCATGAATATTTTATCGATGGAGTTCCATTTTATTTTATCTTTTCTTCTTTTCTTTTTCTTAATTAATGTCTTTTCTGTCGTGTCTTAACGACACAGACAATTTCGCCAATGTCTTGTATTTGAAATGAACACTTTGTAACAAAAAAGCACACTTTAAAAAGGCAACGTGGTACGGTGAGGATCCGAGTTCGCCATCTTGACGACCTTCGTTGACAAGGCGGCGATCTCGAATCTTATTTTATCTTTGAGACCTTTGAAACTATAACTTTGAATTTCATTTTTTTTTTCATTTGGCAGCACAGGTTTACGAGGAAGATAGAGCACCTTAGAAGCCGAGAAAATTAAATGTATGCGAAGCCGAAGCACAGGCTACCGACTTATTATTATTTCTTGAACACGTTATTACTATTCTGTTAATTTTTTAAAAGAGCAGTACACAAGGAAGTATTATATTTAGAAATAATCATGTGATTTCCTTTGACTCGATTTCTTTTGCACATCAAGCCCATGAAGCAACCCGAAAGTCAATTTAGCTGTCTTAGAACAACGTCACTGTGAAAAGGGTAAAACAATCGTAAAAATAGTAAATGTTGCTCACATTACTGTGGGCACACCACGGTTCTGATGCGGGTAGACGTGTGGACCTGATCGTAAGCTACCCATAGAAAGGTACTCCTAACGATTTAGTTGTCGCTTAAGTTCTAACACCATGTCCTTAGTAATATCGAAGATAATCACTTAATATTTGATTTCTACAAATATTTACTTATTACTTTACTTTACTTTATTTTATTTTACTTAGTTTTAAGTTTGTTATTGCAATTGTTTGCTGATCTGAATAGAGATTGTCATCCATCCAATTTCTTTCTGATTAAATTCGTTGGTAAGTTCAAGATAACTGTAGTTTCTCTTCTCCCCCGGAACGTCAATAAGCTTCTTTGCTTATTGTCTGTCCGAGTCTTGAATCTGAGGTCGTCGTTGTTGATCCTGGGTCTACAGAAGACACAATGACACAACGGTGGGAATGTATGGTGGGCTTGTCCCGATTCAGTATAATAATATGGTGCCAATATAAGTAATTAATTTTCAAAATGACTTGACTACTGATATTATGAACGCTAAAGCAATCTCATTGTATTAAGAGTAAAAAAGAATTCAATAAAATATCATTACTAAATAAGAGGGTAATCATTACATGTTATTTCGTTTTCTTGTTAAAGGATAATGAACTTTATATATGAAGATTTCGGTTCTTTTTTCCGTAAATTATGTAAATAAACACAATTTCTTACTAAGTAAACAGAGATGTTGCGTAGAAAATAATCATAAGAAGTAAGTAATTCGATATACAACATAAGAAAATTATGTGTACTTGGTAGATTGAAGATCAGGTAATGGAATGAACTTTAGCTCTGTTGCTAGAGGGCGTAGCGTGGCCGGGTAGAGGCGCAGAGGGTCAGATTTCCCCTTTATTAATTAAAAAAATGATAAAGCAAGTATTAATTAAATCAGTTTTGTCACTGTCATTCTTGAAGAAAAGTAATTTGCGCGAAAGTGACAAAACAAGCTTGCAGATCTCTCACATACCGAACGAAACGCAACTGCTTACGCTGATATTCTATGAGAGGGTGATACTTCATTGTCGAGCTAGACTACTACTATTTCATAAATACTACTCCAAATGTTAAATCTTGTGCGAGTTTCGAGCGTGCTGCCCTTGGGATAAGCCACTGCTAGCCATTCGGCCACGGAGTCCGTTAAATTAATTGCCAGTTTCTGAAACGCATTTTAAAAGTTAATGACACATTAAATTATAAAGAAGAAAAAAGAGATAGCTTGAGACTTAATGTGGAAATAAATTTAAAACAAGAACAAAAACTGACTGTAAGTTGAATCCAATTATCGAAAGTTGAAACTATTTGTGAAATATTAAATAATAATGGATTGTACTTACTCCTTGCAATCGCATTGTAACAATGTTTCCGAACGATCGCACGTGTTGCATTCTAGAGAGGCTTTCTTATTGAACGACATTGTAAGGGGGTTGCAGACGGTCATAATCGGCTTGAACAGAATGAAACTGCTGGTTGCAACTATTACCTGGCGAATAGTGGCGGGGGTTTGGTATAAGACATGAGATATTATATGAGTTCTATGACAATATAATTTTTAACGGCCAGTGCAGTGCGTCTTAACTTAAATTGTAAATTGAGAAAAAAACCGCTAAGGTGGAAAACAAGAATACGGTCCGCCTGATGGTAAGCGGTCACTGTAACCCATGAACACCAGGAGTATCACTACTAAGTTTATATATGGTGTATATCTATGTCCAGTTGTGGACTTCATGTGACAGAGATGTTGATGAATTTGACTGCCGCCGGAAAACCGTGCGCGGATTCTCATTACCTATACGCCTTTTAAAATTTCCTTTTATAGTCCTCAGTTACGTCGCAAAAGAGACCTTTGAACTTATAAATATGTAAATTCTTTCTCCAAGGTTCAATAGTTTTGAGGAGTTTTTCATTTTTAGCTAGCCTCGAATAGAAGATTTTATAGGAATTTCTTAGTTCGGACGAGCGACGGTTGTTGCATTATAGCTAACTTAGTTATAGTTAAAATTCAAATTGAGCAACTTTCACCAAAGTTAAAGTTCAAAATTAACTTTCCATATTTGATTATTGTAAGTTAAGGAAAGTTCGGAAAAAAAACTCATGAGAAATATACCTTGTTACAGAATTATCGGTATTACAATCCCACTTCTTCGGTTTACACTTTTACGTAGGTACTTAATTACATGCAAGTACGTTCGTTAGGCGTCAAAAATGAAAATGAAATGGATTAGCTTTAAAAAAAGCCCCGCAGATTTCTCATCCAATATTTCGCTGATATCGCGTGACTTAGTACATACTTTCACAGCTTAGGGAACGTAAGATATATTTTCCAAATAGCACGTGATCAAAAACGCAGACTTCGCCATATCAATTGAATTTTTATTTATAAATCACTGGATATTGTCTGCTCAAAAGTTAATTACATAACATTGTACTCTTGTTTTTGTAAGCCTCGGTGAATACGTGTGATGATCACTAGTTCACTTCCCCTAATAGTCACCATTAATTGTAATACTTAAGAACATTCCTAATTATGGATAAGCTAATTTCTGGAATTATTTGTTAATGATTTTTTTTGTAAATACAGGTTGAATTTTTGATCAGTATCAAAATATATTTTTCTGTTTTGAAAATCATGATATACCTACCTACGTTTTTTTTTCTTATATCACTTGGTACCTACTAAAATATAAAGTTACAGCATCACAAAGTTATCTAAATTCGTAGAAACCGCGCGCGCAATCCTGGAAAATATTTTTATTTTGAAAATTAGACCTAAATTTTTTACTAAATAGGGTGATCTTTTTTCTAATGATACCATGCATAGAAAAAAATATTTAATAAATAAATGGTGACTAAATTTTCACCCTGTGCATTCAATGTGTACAAACTATTTTACACTTTCATTATAATAATATGTACTTATAGATAAAAGTAATAAATTTTCTTATTCGTCGAGTTTTTGTCTCTAAATGAAAATGTAGCTAATTCAAATGTCCGCTGTGTGACTTTCAATATAAGAAACAGTACGGTCAGAGCCCCAAGTGTCTGATTATACTTGTTAATATACGTACGTAAGTATTTTTAGTACGTCATAAATAAAGTGCACTAAATTATTCAGCTTTTTAGATTATTAAGAGATCGGCAGCAGCTGGGGCTTCCGTCCCTTACATTCGTCCGCTTCATAAACGCGTAACGGGCGAAGGATTTTGCTAGTGCAATGTCATACTGTTCGGATATATCGCAGGTGAAAATTGCTTACTCAAAACTCAAAACACACAAGTATAGTGAGGGTAGATAGATAGATGAGAAACAAACTTGCACTAGTATTTGGATGGATTTTAAAAATTTCGAGTTTCGTGCATCAAACGGCAGATTGACGGATTTCAGTCCTGAGAGTTGTCGATATGTCAGTTTTTGGGCACAGTCAGCGACTCGTCAGACACAAAACACTGACACTCGCTGTTCTTTGACATCAATTGCGGAAATTATGATCCTATATCTTCGATAAATAAGCTATCCCAAACTAAAAGAATTTTTCAATACGAACCAGTAGTGCATGAGATTAGAGCGTTCAACTAAATAAACAAACTCTTCAGTTTAAAATATTAGTATTGATAAATTTCACTTTGTTTCTATATTATAAAGAGTCATTACCCGTATATTTGTATAACGGACGAATTGTTTGTTTCTATCAAATTGGAATAAATATATATTTCCGATATTAGAAAGCCGAAAGATATTTTAATTAGAAATGCTTTGTTGCCACTGAGCCGTGGCCGGGGTGGTTGATTCGATTATAAAGCGTCGCCGGGAACATAATAATAACGACGTTGGCCACAAAGCCTTCGGAGTCAACAGATAAATTGACATGTCTAAACGTTCAATAATATTAACAATAGACCTTGCTTACAAACCTATTCCAAACACCAAAAGCAGCAGCATAAAAATAATAATAATAATTTAATATTAAAATATTATAGGTATAAGTTGGGAAGGCTTTTTCCCAACAGTGTGGAACATGGATTTTACTGTTATATGTTTGGCTATTAAAAAAGACTAGATACCCGTAGCTTCACCCGTGTATTGTTATTCGAACAATTTGTGTGTTCTTGTTTTCCTCTTATCATAGTTCCTTTCGACGTGAAGAAGGACAACAAATTCATTTTCTCATCTACTTATAACGTTAATGGATTACAATTACGAAAATGATACAATTGAATTTGCTATTTTGTATGAATTGGAATAACGTAAGAATTTTGTCCGAAAGCGAGTTTTAACCAAATAAAGATTGGCGCTAGCTAAAAATAATTATGAGATTTCCAATTCCAATTAACATAATGCAGGCAATAAAAATGTTGAAGTTCAGTGTGAGTATCGATCGAATAAATTACCATTAAACAATGAAAATTAATAATTATAAAGGTACTACTTAACTATAACAAAATATGAGTTACAAATTTTATATGTATTTAAAAAAACGATAAAAAAATCTTGATGAATCCTATTGAATCAATTTCACGCTAGAAAAATTACAGACAGACAAACAGACCTTTAATTTGTAGCCCTTCTTATGGTAATCGGTTAAAATGAGCCATAAACAGTAAAAAGTCAAAAGGATCAGGATCGCTGCGCAATTGATAAGAAAAGGACTAAGGAAAGAATACTTTAAGTCTGTTTGTGTTAAGGATTGTAACTTAAACGAAGTGGGCTATTAATGTTGTTTTATGATGAAAGCTATAGCTATCTCCTTCGCGTTGTGGACTTGTGCTAATACAAGATAATCAAAACAAACTTCTATTTTCAGCAGTTTTCAGCGCAGTTTATGTTACGAAAGTTTGGTTCATTCTAGATTAACGAAACCCGCGCAACTTCATTTGCATATATCCCGCTTTCCCGTGGGAATTTTTGGAAAATCCTTGAGTGTATTTTACATAAAAACCTTTCTCTCGAATCACTCTATTCATTCTCTAGTCATTCAATGTTGTGAATTCGGTAAATTCATCTAAAACTTGTATCAACATAAAACAATTTAATATATATATCCTTGTTTGCCACCTTAGTGGTATAAAAAAATATATTTTAATACTAGCGACCCGTCCCAGCTTCGCACGGATTTTCTTAAGGAAACTTTTTTTGAAAACATAACAGCCTTTGTTACCCGGGGATAATGTACAGTCCCACCAATGTTTCTGCAAAAGTTCTGTCTTTCCTCAATTTATTTTTCGTCTTTTTCAATGTTTTTTTAATGAAATGAACAACTCCATTGTTCAGGTCTATTCAGTCGTAAAGCTTTCTGCATTTGTTAAGTGCAGTCGTAACAGTCATGTTGAAAATCAATCGGCTCCAATCCACTTCAATTAACTTGTCTTCGATTGTAAACAAGAGCCCACTCTTTGCATTTAGAATTGGAGGCTTCGACGGGCTACATTTTATTTGCTTCAAATAAGCAGAAACCCTGTTAAGGGCAATCGTGTCGTTTACGTTATTTTAAAATAATAAAAATAAATAAATAAATATGTAGGGACAATTCATACAGATTGAGCTAGCCCCAAAGTAAGTTCGAAACTTGTGTTATGGGATACTAACTCAACGATATTATATTTTATAACAAATACATATATAGATAAACATCCAAGACCCGAGGCCAATCAGAAAAAGTTCGTTTTTCATCATGACCCGACCGGGGACCGAACCCGGGACCTCCTCGGTGGCGGTCTGGCGTGGTAACCATTACGCCACGGAGGTCGTCATAAATGTATTGGGGTATTGGTCTTGTAGACAAAATGTGTGCATTGTGTTTTTTTTTACCGTAACTCTAGTTCTTATCGCAAGGCAATTTCTTCCAGGCAACCAGTAAGAAAAAAACCAATGATAAAGAAAAGGTAGGTGGCGCAGCAGAACTGAAAATTAATAGATATGCAAAACAAATATAAGAATATACAATATACATAAATATATACTTACAACTACATATATATATATACAAATACAAACGTGGGATATTGATATATTAGTTTATTATAAAGTAGTTAAGTGACTTATTTATGCTACCTTAGAGTGTGCTTTTTGGATTATTTAGAATGAGTAAATTGTCATGTTACTTATTATTGATTTTTTATTATTCCTATATATAGAAATTACAAATTTGAAAATGCCAGTAACTCTACTTTATTGGTTCATTTAAAAAAGATTTATCGGTGTGTTTTGGAACTCGTGAAGAATTTAATCAGATAGTATCAGGAAGTATTGAAAGGACTAGTTAGTAAAACACCTTTTTTTTTAAATAACTGACTTCAAATTTTCCTGGGATTCCATCATCATATCCTGACTTGGTGACAATGGGACCATAAGGGAAGCACCAGCTTTCAATTAAAAAAAGAATCATCAAAATCAGTTCACCCAGTCGAAGGTACTGAGGTAACAAACTTTAAAAAAATACAGACGAATTCAGAACCTCTTCTTTTTTTAGAAGTCGGTTAATAATAAATGCTAGATGTTTCTACCCCTTAATGGGTGGTAGAATGGGGTACAGGGGGAAGAACGTCAAGTAGGCTAATGAAGTATTTGGAACTCCCACTGAATCGTTGTGATTGGTGATGGAATACTAAACATGCCGATGAATACCAATCAAATGATTTTATTGTATTTTTAATCAGCAATGCATAATCATTTGTTGACATTCGCTTTCTATTGGAATGTTAGATGATATTTAGTTTGACGGTTTCTTGGAGAATATTTTGAGAAAGTTAACGCTTTTTGGGCTATTTGAATTTTCTATAAGTTACCATAATTTTTTATTTTAGGACACATACAGACAGTCGGTAGTTTTAAACAAGAATACACGATGTTTGTTTGTTTTAACAACGCGCGAGTGATACTCCCAGTTTTGCAAGCGTCCATAGGCTACATTGACCGCTTTCCATCAGGCGGGTCGTAAGCATGTTCGAGGGTAATTCCGGACCCAGAAAAGTCTTTTAGTATTAAAGATATGAGCCATTCTTTTTTTTTTGCAAACGGTAATGAGTAATTTACATAAATGGTAAAGAGGTTCACAAACGGTAAAGAGAAGAATTTCAAATGGTGAGTAGATAACAGAGAAAAATAAAAGAAATAATTAAAAATCAACGTTTATTAACTTCACACTTTCGCACTTAGCTGTCAATCAACGACAACTCGACATAATAACACAATTTAAAAGTTTCTAACATGTTAAGACTATAATTATTTTCTTTACCAAACTGACCCAATGTTAGTTTCTTAAACATTTAAATATAAAAAATATATACTTAGTTATTAATTTCTTTCATAAACACTAATAACAATCATAGTTTGAACTTTATAAAACACTGCATGTGATTTCACAAACAACAAAAAACAAATGCTTTAAATAATCAATCCTTGAGGGACACCGGCATTAAAAGCCTTTCGTTTAGACGAGCAGCCATCAATGACCACCCGAATAGATCAATCCCCCAAAAAGTCAGAAATCCACGCACAGAAATTAGAGGTCAGGCCGTAAAAAGGAAGCTTGCTAATAAGACTACCGTGCCATACCGTCAAATGCTTTGGAAATATCGAGGGAAACCGCAAGCTTCCAACCGCGGGCTTCTCCGAATTCCTCAATAGCCTCATTCCAGACGTGGGTGACGTACACTAGAAGATCCCCAGTGGACCGATTCTAGCGAAAGCCATATTGTCGGTCACTGAGGAGGTCATTCGATTCTAGGTACGCTAGGAGCCTGCGGTTCAAAAACACGTTCCATATTCTTACAGAGTATGGACGTGATCGAAATGGGCCTGTAGTTGGCAGGGTCGGCACGGCTGCCCTTTTTGGGCACGTTAGCGAGCTTCCAGGAACTCGGTTCTTTCCCAGACTTTAGACAGAGCCTAAAGAGGCGGGTCAATACAGGTGTCAATTCGGGTGCACATGTCCTCTGTACAATAGCGGATACCGTCTCGATCACTGGCCTTGTTCACGTCAAGATTGCGCAGCGTTTTGCGAACCTCAGCCTGGCGCAACCGGATTTCCGGCACCACCGTGCTGCCAGGTAAACTGGAGGTATCGTGCTACCAGCATCAAGACGTGAAGACTCCGCGAACAGAGACGCCAACAGGTTTGCTTTCTCTTCAGCGGTGTGAGCAAGTGATCCGTCAGGTTTCTGCAGTGGAGAGGGGGGCGGCAGAAGTTCGATTCGACCGCCTTCGCTAGATTCCAAAGCGCTTTACTTCCCGCTGGGAAAGAATCCAATTTGTTCCCTATTCGGCCAATATGATCAAATCGAGCCTTCTGTAAAACCATCTTGCAGGACTTGGCAGCCTTGTTAAAGGCCTTCTTCTTTTCGCGAACATCAGACGCCTTGTGCTGTCGAGCTGCAACCCAGTCCAGGTATGCCTGATGCTTATGCGCCTCGGCACGGCTGCACTCAGGCCCAAACCATGGGCGAGCTTTACTAGTAGATGGCACGTTGGAGAAGGAAATGAAGTATTCCATCCCTTGACGAAGCACATCAGTAACGGCATCTTCACAGACGCTGGGGTCACTAGATGAGAAGCAGACAGACTGCCAAGGGAAGGATGCATAGAAAGACCGCATCTCATCCCAGTCTGCTGATCTGTATCGCCATAACCGCCGCCGGTTGCCTTTCAGGCTGGGATCGGGCGGGTGGTAGGCTGATACCGATTTCATCAGACATTGATCAGAGCGCCCCAATGGCGAAGAAATTGTCACCGAGTACCTGTCTGGATCTGTTGTCAGCAAGAGGTCCACGCAATAGGCTGTATAGGAGTCCCCTACTACCTGCGGTCGGCCAGCGGTAAACCGTGCCTCGGATCCCGCTACCCTCCGCGACTAGTCACCCGATGCCGTACTCGTTGCACTTCATATTCGGAATGGTAAAAACTGGTAATTAGAAAAATGGTAATTAGAAATTCATAGTTTTATACATTTTGAACAATTTTCATGTCATTTACCATTTTGAAACAAGTAAATACTTAAAATAAGCCCTTTTATGAAGATGATAAGACCCTAAATGATTAAATATCACACGTCTACTTACCATTAAATACAAAAACTGTATGGAGAACTTTGACGAAACAAAAACCGTTCGGAGCACTAAATACCGATATTTCCGTAGAAAAAATACTCGCTCGCTACATGTCCTCCGTGCAACGGACGAGCGACGACTGAACTGTCCCGCACAGTTAAGGCGAACGCACAAGGCCAACTAGGAGCAAAAATATTAAGGCGACAATACTCTCGAACGGTAATGAGGGTGTAGCGCCGGAACATTTGTTGATTCACTTTTTTAACATTGTAAAATAGTCTTTTAAGTATTTATATTGTATTATAAACTAATAACAACATTCTATTTATGGAATTTATTGCTTATATTACGTTCTTCTTAGTACAAGTCGAGAAATAAAATATTTTGTGTTAAAATCTGGGGAGAGGGACAAGAATGGTAATGTGAATTTCGACACAAGATTGAATTCATATCAGATTGTATTGAATTTAACATTAATCTGATAACTGCTCCTGTTAGAACAGATACTGGTCCATCTCCATACTGGCCAAAAGTTAAAAAAATATGTAATGTAATAAGTTCTTTTTAACTGGAACAGCGATTTGCACATTTTCAAAGAAATACCCGTTTGCCACCTTAGTGATAAAAAAAAAGAAGGTTTATTTGTTAAGGATGTAAATAAAAGAAGAGTAGTGGAAGAAAAGAGCTCTAATATAATGGAAAATAAAAGTGCACATAAGTTACAGAGCGAAGATCGATAGAATGAACCAGACAAGAATAATCAAAAAATATGAAAGCTATAAAAAAAAATATTGTCAAAAAATATTTACTTAAAGCCTGATATGACTTGTTCTTAATAATATTATTGTAAAAAATATATTTAAAAATTCTATTTTAGAGTATGGAAGGAAAGGCTATAATTAACTTTTAAATCAGTCCTATAGTGGTAGAATTAGACAGACATTCTCCGTTGTCAGAGGTAAACCGCAAACTAAATTGCGGATTGGTGTGCATATGATATGCGGTACTGAGATAGTCTGTTGCGTTTATAATTAATTTCAAACTCTACTATTTATAATTGGATAGTATCATCCTTACTAATATTATAAATGAGACAGTGTGTTTGTTTGTTTGGTTGTTATTCCTTCACGGCTTGACTAAGCAGCCGATCATTATGAAAATTTGCATACATATTGTTAGGGATACAGAGCCCAACATACTTTTTATCCTTAATTAAAGTCCTTTCTTTTTATCCTTTTTTAAAGTATGTCGTTCCAATGGGAAAATAATGTTTCTATTATAGAGGGCGCTGTATCGGCCAACAGATGGCGCCACAAGTCGCGCTATGGGTTGTTTTGTTGTCAAACGATATTTATACAGTCATAAAATTAATGCGAGCGAAGCCGCGGGCAAAAGCTAGTATGATAATATTTTTGAGATTTATTAGGAGATCTTTTCAGTTTTTTTTAAATATTTTATTACGGTCTTCAAGAAAGTTATCATAAAATCGAATAATCTCTTGTAAATCGTAAACAAATTAATTTTTCTGTGTAAACAAATTAATAATATGAAGAGATAGTAAATAAATTGATTCTAATTTGATTGAAGGTAAGCAATCCCTTCGAAGAAAAGGTGCTCCCACAACGGTGTTGTAATAACGTTATTGAACAAACATTTAAACAGTTTGATTTCTGCTCCCATACTCAATGAACAGATTGAATGAATTTTTTTACTTCATGTTGGTCTTACTCACAATTTTTTGCATATGTTGAATAATAAAGCTTAATGACAATGGACTGGATTTTCTACCAAATAAAAAAAGTTGTAAGTTTTCAACAAAACGTAAAGACTCAAATAGAACTCATAAATAATGTTCAGTTTTCCAATAAAGTTTCATCTACAGAGCAATCGCAATACATATTGAAATGTCGCTCTGTAAGTATCTCATAAATTTGAAAGAATTTCACCCAGTAAGGGTGAAGACGGGCGCTGAGCCAATATCACAAAGACAATAAGACCTACTTCGTGTGACTCGTTGAAACTTATTGCGATCTTTCTAAACAAAAATCTAAGTCTTGAGCGCCTTTAGCGCCAATACACATAGCTGCAACTTAGCCATGAACGCAATATCGCAACCTCACTCTTTTATAATTTTTTAATTTGTCGAAGCATCGCACGGGTTCTTGTAATAATTCCTATTTTAAAAAATATAAGGATAGTGTAGATTCCGAACGGTGATATATGAAAATATGCCACAGACAAACGCCCTCGGACAACTGTCACTCACGTTCATAAATATCCTGTAGGTCTGTACGTTGCAATTATTTTTACCCTGGAAGTTTCATTGGATTATTACAATTCCTCATGAAAAAAATCTAGGCGACAGATTAAAAAAACATAATAATTCATTTTATGTTTTACTTTGGATTTTCACGAATTGTAAACTGTGTAACTGTTCTGTATGACAAATTTTCATAATTACCTACTTTTACCACAAATTTGAGTAACAATTGATATCATTTTTCACAATTAATATTAGTATACACACACAGTGATATTTTTAAGTAGCCGATGGATGACAAATTTCTAAATTGTTAGATTGCAAAAAAATATATTTAAAGTATTCTCGAGGTCGATTTTGATAAAAAATAAAACTTTGAAGAAAAGGTTTTTCAGCATTTTTTTTTTGAAACGGTACAGTCAGTCTGTTAATATATCATAAGTACTAATGATGATGATGATGATGTGATCCTTTAATCCCCCATCAGGGACATAGGGCTCGTAGAAGGTTTCTCCAGATGGATCGATCTTGAGCGGCAGCCTCCATATCGCTCCAGCAAAAACCAGCTGATGCAGCCTCTCTCTCAACTGAACGCCGCCAGGTGGAACGCGGTCGGCCGGGTTTTCTTTTTCCATCGACTTGCCACTTCAGACCTTGTTTGGAAATGCTGTTGTCAGGTCTGCGCAACGCATGCCCAATCCAACGCCATTTTCTTAAAAGTATCTCCTTGTTAATGGGTTTCTGGTCGGTTAACTCCCACAATCTTGCATTAATGATGGTCCGTGGCCAACTTATCCTCAGTATGAGTCGCAAACATTTATTAACGAGCCGGTATACCTCTATGCTTCAAAATTCTCCAAATACTCGACCACATCACTCGGTCGAACGCCTTCTCGAAGTCAATAAACAGAGTATAGAGCGGACTCCGCATTTCATTGCACTGTTCCAGAATCATGCGAAGGGTGTTGAGCTGGTCAGTGCAAGACCTCCCCGCTCTGAATCCACTTTGTTCATCCCTCAGGGTGCAGTCAACGGCATTCGTCAAGCGGTTCAGCAGAATCTTGCACTTAATTATAACGCCTTCTTTCCAGCTTTTAGGCACTTGTCCCGTCTCCCATATGGTTTTCATCAAGGGCAGAAGGACATCAGCTGTTACTTCGACGTACGTTTTGAGAGCCTACACAAGGATGCCATAATTCCCCGGTGTTTTCGCACTTTTGAGACTACGAATAGTCGTACAAATTTCCTCTCTCTCCGGTTCATCAATTCTGATATCCGCCATGGTCATATCATCAATAACGTCTTCGATTACATCCCGAGAGGCGCAAAAAACCTCACTGAAAAGCTTGTGCCATCTATGGAGTCTTTCCATCTATGGAGTTTTTCCTCGCTCTGTCTACGACTGGTCGTGTAGCTGGTGGTCGGCTACATAGCTCTCTTCCGGCACGATACAGCTCCTTCGTGTTGCCCAAACTAGCTGCAAGTTCGGCTCTACCGGCAATTTCTGCTGCTCTGGAACACTTAAGCGCGAGCACTACGTTTCACGTCGCTTTCGCATAGGAAATATTCAGTTCAGTACTACTAAAACCTATTCTCTGAATAAAAGTTTTGAATTTTTTTGAATATAAGCGAAAATAACTCAGTCTGGACACAGTCTGACTGTTGCTGTGGGCATTTTGTCGATTTTATCGCCTATATATACCGACGTAGATGAATTTTAGTGATAGTTTGAGGTCGTGGGAAGGATATACGATACTTTTTATTCTGAAAACCCGGAAAATCGGGTTTAATCAACAGTTATTTGTTAATTTTAACATTTAAAAAAAAAACAAATGTTATATTTTACGAAATCTATATTTTGTTAAATGAAATGTGATATTTTGTGAAATTATTAGTCTTTTTAAAACTTTTTGTAAATACATTGAAATAAAGTTTTAATATTTTTAAAATGATAATTTCTCATTCGTATTTTATCAAACAGCAGTAAATCTAATTGTAACGAGTAATGACAATACATTTATCAGCTATCACGGATTGCATTTCATTCAAAATTCATTGCGCTTATAAATGCTGTAACTCATTCGTACAGCGTGGCTCGCATAACTCTATGCTAATTCAAGGAACATGTTTTATCTCTTTGTTGATTAATGGATAACAATCATAATTAAACGTAATATATTTTTTATAAGTATCTTATCTATACTAATATTATAAAGAGGTAAAGTTTGTGTGTATATTTGTTAAATTGTAAGGGGTAATCTCGGGATCTACTGAACCGATTTTAAAAATTCTTTCACCAATAGAAAGCCACATTATTGCTGAGTATCATAGGTTATATAAAAAACCAAAAAATAAAAAGGCTTTTATGTGGTAGTCGGTTTTTCAAAGTAAATCGGAGAAAAAACGGTCGAATGAAAACGAACGCCTGTACTAAAAAAGGATTATTAACATTATGCCCAACGAAGTGGGCACGGGTCAGCTAGTAGTTAAATAAAGTTAAATCATACTTGCTTCACAATGTATTTAACGAACTAAATGTGTTATCGAGCTCTTTATACAACTAAATAAATCATTTGATTTCATAATTATGATAGTTTGAAGTGATTGTGTTTAGTTTCACAAGAAAGAAGTCAACTTTTTTTAATGACAAAGATAAAGGGTTATCTGATGGTAAGAAATCACCGCTGCCCATGGACATACCTGACTATAGGAATAGGTGGGCACTATGAACCGTTAAAAAAGAAAGAAGTAGGAAACAGGAAAAGGCAGCAGGACGGGTAATAGACTCCCAGCTATCCCACTCCCCGCTCCCAGATATCACTAATCTTACACAACGGCAAATCACCAAGTTATATCGTATGTGTGACAATTATCAGAGGGAATAATGTAAAAACACGAGCGATGGCAATTTGCACGTGCTAAACTAAAGCTATAATTCAGAGTTCGCCGATATTTATAGCTTAGTTGTGAAGCTTAACACGTCCGTATGTTTGGCGTAACGACGATAAATCCCAACAAATAAATGTCTGTTTTCAATGACTCTTCGAGTTTAACTCTTTTTCGCAGGATTTTTAGTTAATAATTAGGAAAGAGTTGCGGATTTGTAAAAACTATATTAAACATTAAACTAAAACAAAACTAAAATTAAGAATTAAAAAGACATGGTCCTTGTGGCACCGTGTCCAAAACGTTTGTAACCTTATCTCCCTGAATATCAATAGAAATGCGTTGAGCGACGTAGCTTTTAGTATTAAACTATAGGCAGACAATGCAATCTCAAAAAAACCTTATTAAAATATCCTAAATAACTTGCTAATGTTGGTATCAATTTGTTGAAAAAAAAGTCTAACTGAAATGAAGATAGAAGACGGTCGTTTGAAATTTATTCACGCTACGAAGAATCAAGTGAATAGAGGTAATTTATAAAGAATCGAAGGCAATACACATGATGTCCTTTTATCGTGCAGTTTACTTTGTATCCGTTGGGATTTAAGTAATGTAGAAAAAGGATTTAGCATAAATAGTGTTGGGGATAGGACAACATTGTTAAGTACGTATCGGTTTTTAGAAATAAACTTAGTAGGTACGGTAAAGCCCTGAAGTGAAGTCATGACAAAATGCTAATTCAAAGCCTACTGTTTAGAAGTTTCTCTCATAGAATATCTGCTGCGTCATAGCAAAGTGTCAAGGAAGCACCATGTTGATACTCCATATGTGGCAGGATTCTTGTTTAGGGTAGCCGAAGAAATTCCAATAATAATAAATATTATGTAGAACATGGTTCATTATATCACGAGTAAAATTTCCTTAGCCGGTCCCTTTCCATAGGCACTGTGAACAGCAGTATTCCTATAAAAAAGAAAGATTTCACCATCTTGATTATACAGTTAAGAACTTTTAATCCGTCAAGATTAAAGTTATGAGGATTGCCAAATACAAAATGGCTCAAAGAGCGGAGTCCCATTATTGTACGGTTAATGCAACTTGCAAGCGGATTCGGGGCGAATACGACGCCTAATCGCGCAAGTTTGAAGGGCCTCTAAAGAGAAGAGCCTGCCAATAAAGTAACAATACAGTCTTAACCCGTTTCGTTGAAGTTTGTAAGGAATACGAGGCTGTGGTTATGTAAGCAAAATAAGTACCCATCACTCAAATTTACCTTTTCATACAACTCCTAACTTGGATTATTACATAAATTTGCGTTTATTTATATCTTTTGTTCTATTTTGAGGATAAAAATTCAGTCTTCAGTTTTCTATTTGCACTGATATTTCAGTTTTCTAAATGAATATTTGTTACTCAATCACGCAAAAATTACTTTACGGATTTGGTTGAAATATGGCATGCAGTCTGCAGGACATGCAGATATTTTATAGCCTGGATGTATAGAAATTATTGTTAATTTCAAATTAATCGTCTCAGGTAAGGCTTCTTTTTCATTTCGAGGCTTTACGACTACAAAGATTGCTTTAGCAATAAGGCCGCCTTGTTGGGATTACACTAGTCTGGAAGTTGTTTATGTATACTGTGTCCTACTGATGTGAATCGTAAATTCTATCTATCTATCTACCATCTACCGACAACAGTCTGTAATGTTAGCAGACGTTCTGAACCACGATTGGAGAAACCAGTCCCAAATCATTTAAAATTAACGCTCGATTTATTTTCATTTGCTAATTATTAATTAGGTAAACTACTACACAGTCATTTAAATTCATCGGGCTGTTCGCGTCAATACACAATCAATTGCAAAATTAGTACTAACTACTATCTGTGAGTTTAATTTGAAACTGTTGCCATAATTTAGTTTAATTTACCGCCTGACGGTAAGCATCACCGTAGCCTATAGACGCTTGCAATACCGGGGGTATCAGGCGTTGCCAACCCTCCTGAAGTAGATAAACATTCGCTTCTTAAAAGTCTCTTGGATATGGTTGTTCGGAAAACGCTGGAGAAAGATTTAAGTATTTACAGATATATCGGGTAATGAAAATAATTTACCATGTCGTAAGTACCGGAATTGTTCTGAAGATGTCGAAGCAATCCTTGCTAAAAGCAGCGAGTTCGTGACATGGCTGTTAGGGTTAAAGAGAAGACACTTTACTATACATTTTTCCATAATAAAAAATATCTCATTTCCTTGTTACTGTATGAAACTCCCGCGTTTATTAGCCTCTGTAAGTTTCATTGCTGTTTACAATTAGTTCGCGGCTGTCGTATGAATAATTCATACATATGAAAGTCGTAAAAGATATCTCTCCTTGTTACAAGAACACCTAGAAATGTTATGAAACGGGGTTAGCATGAGATGACTGCTTTATTTTGATGTTTGTTTGTTCTTTTGTAGCTTATTTTATTATATTTCGTGAGTAAGTTGAGAAGTATAAACAGTGAAAAATGTAATCTTTCTGTTGAAATAGTAGGTTTTCATTTGAAATATTCCAAGTTTATTTTATGCCAGCGAGTTTGCTCGTGCAATACCGTCGTTGGTCACGTTTCTACAATGATTTCCAGAATAAAAACTATACTCATATTAAACAAGCAAATGTATTGATTCACGTGAAAAAGTGCATAACATCCTCTGTTTTTTAAAAGCTTTTATTTAACTTGACTTGTATGTATGTATGAATGTATGTAAGGGCGGAATCTTGGAACGAAAATTTGAACCACTTCCCGAAGACCGATTGAGCTGAAATTTTGCTTAAAACTGTAGATCAGATGACAATACAATATTATGATAACAAAATTACGATACAGCCGTTTGTGTTCCGTTTTTCGTACAAAACCGTTCCGACCAAAAACCTATAGGGTACTTCCGGTTGTCCTAGAATCATGAAATTTGGCAAGAAGCAAGATAATGTAGCACAAGTACAGGAATAAATCTGAAAATTGTAAATTTGTAGTTACTTCTTCTTCTTTAAACAACCAATATAATGTGATCCTACCCTTGGTACATTTTACATTGGTATATGGCTCTTTTTATACCGGTTTTGAATTAAAATGTATTTTAGCTACTACTAGCTTTTCCTCGCGGCTTCGCTCGTGTTAATTTTATGACATGGATCTCGTTTGACAACAAAACAATCCATAGCGCGACTTGTGGCGCCATCTGTTGGCCGATAGCATCCCATACAGCGCCCTCTATAGTAGAAAAAATACTTTCCCTTTGGATTGACATACTTTCACGGGTAAAAAGGTATGTTGGGCTCTGTACCCCTGACAATATATACACAAATTTTCATAATGATCAACTGATTAGTCAAGCCGTGAAGGAATAACAAACAAACTCACTTTCTCATTTATAATATTAGTATGATAGTATGACTAGTATGATTATGGGAAGGAACCCTCATGCGCGAGTTCTACTTGCCCTTGGTCGGTATTTTATTTTTGATGGGTACATACACCCGTTTAGTTTGTCGCAGGGTGACTGTAGTAAAATCAGGAAATTATATAGGTATTCTAATTGCTGGTGCTAGTTATAACAAATAAATTTATTAGACTAGTACCGCCTTTCGACAATAGATGGCACTGCGAAACCTGACCAGTGATAACTAAAAAGTAAAAAATAAATTAAAAGTAAAAAAAATATATTTAAAAACAAGCTTTTATTTAATTGCGCTAAAAAGAATAAAATAAACTTTTCTTTTAAAATTTTAACTATTAACTTATAACGTCATTACACAATTTATATGACATAAAAGCTTGTCGCGAGATTTAATTACTAACATTTACTCGTAGTACGAATAAATGTTAGTTCGATAATTATGTTTTCCTAAACAGGTAAATCTCGCGACAAGCTTTTATGTCATATAAATTGTGTAATGACGTTATAAGTTAATAGTTAAAATTTTAAAAGAAAAGTTTATTTTATTCTTTTTAGCGCAATTAAATAAAAGCTTGTTTTTAAATATATTTTTTTTACTTTTAATTTATTATTATGATGAAAAAACAAGACAAATTCATTTAGTAGCCTAGCATCTCGAGTGTCATAAATAAAACCAGCTTATTTATGATGGAATTTCCTTTGACAATTACCCGGTAGAGACACCACAGTACGTGCTGCCGAGAAATCTAAAATTTGCAGCTTTTGTACTAGAAAATTGTATATACGGTTATGTGGTATTTCACAAGAACCGCTATTCTTTATGGAATAAAATGTAGGCAGTAGTAGGAATTTAATTCATGTTATAAACTGTTTCAATGACACATTTTATTCAAAACTGTCCAAGCGTTTTGTGATTGAACGAGCATTTAAACTGCGGTATTTTGTTTGCGTGTATTTATACCGCTATCCCGTGGGAATAAAGAAAAAAAAAACACTTATATTTCGTCTATATCATAAAGGGAACTCTTCGCTTTTTCTACTTATTAATATTAGCTTATGACACCCACAATTAAAGGGGCTTTCTGTTTGTAAAAAAAATTAAAATCCGTTCATTACAACCAGAGTGTTAATCTCAGAAAACTACTGGTTGGTATTAAAAAAATATTGTGTTAGATGGCTCATTTATCGTAGAAGGTTCTGCTGTAATTGCATCTTGCTTCGCAGATGACAGACTAGGGATTAGTAGGATAATATGTATTGTTGTTGAAAACAGTATCTTAATAAGACAAAAAATAAGTTGAAAAGAGTTTTTTTGTAATCTAATGGATTTGTAATCTAAGAGTAATGAGATCTTGTAATGGCGGCTGTAACAAAGCAAAATTATTATTAAGGTACTCGTTATTTTCACAAGGAATTTACTTTCTCGCAGCTTTGATTTTGTGGGTTTATTCGAAGTATGTACCAAGTTTTGATTTCGCGAAATATACGACTCCGCGTCGTTTTGATAACGTTGGTTTTACGTTTTATTCATCAATTACTATTTAATAAATTTTAAAAAAGAATTGTGGAGTGGTAGAGCAATTATTATGAAATGGGCTAGCTCGACCGGGGAAGTACCACCCTCTCACAGAATATCGACGTAAAACAGCAATGCGTTTCGTTCGGTGAGTGAGAGATCCGGAAGCCCAACTCCTTCCCTATCCCCTCTTTTCCCCTCCTTCTTTCCCTTCCCTTCCTCCTTCCTTTCCTCCAACCTCCTTGGTGGACAACGCATTAGTAGCGCCCCTGGTGTTACTGATGTCCATAGGCGGCGGTGACCGCTTTCCATCATGTGGCCCGCTTGCTTGTTTGTCTAAAGTATGACATAAAAAATAAAATAAAAATAAAAGAAATGTATCAATTAATATCTTTTATTGAAATTAAAATTAAATTGCTTTTTGTAATGATTTTTTAACTCTATAAATAATGAAGACGAATTCTCAAGATGATTATTTTTCTATGGAGAGGCAAACTAGCACCTGATCAAAATTTTACGCGGCTCACATCCACGACACGCAATGACGCGATACAATATAGGAAAGGATTTGGGCTTCCAAATCTCCCAAACACCGTGAAATACAAAATACTGATACTCTGTGAAAAAGGGTACCTACATTTGTTATATCCAATTTCATGTATCTATGTATAAATACTCTCTAATAAAATAAGTACTTAAATAATAAATATACTGAATTTATAGACGAAGAATTTATAGACGAACATCATCGAACTGGCGGGTATTATATGTATGTTATTTTATTCTACTATGCATGCACATATTACTATTATTGACTTATTTATTGTTAGGTAAGCAAATAGTAACCATAGGTTATCCAATACTGTACTTATTCTCAGAGGAAAGCATCTTCTACAAAGTTATGATCGCATTGACAGCTAGTTCAAGTTTGCAAAACTGAGCTTAGATTAAATTATACCATTGTGTTATATACGGAACATGATCCTCTATTGAATATTTTGCAAGTGAGGTATTTTTTCAATTTTGGATTCATTATTTATTTATTAAATTACAATAAATTTGAAAACCGTTTTTTTTTACCTACATAATACTTTTACAACAATATTTTTCCAGTACTGTAGCATCAAACGTACCTAATATATTTATGTCTCAAATATTGAAATCCGGTTACTTTGTAAGTAATTTGAGCTTAGAGAAAATATAAGAATGCTCTAAGTCTGAGTACCACTACTTTTTTCGTTGTTGAACAACACGGCGGCGCTTGCTAGTAGAGTGTATTTACAGTAGACACTAGCGAAACCCGTGCAACTTCGTTTGCGCTTTCCCGTGGGAATCGGAATGTATTATACAAATATACTTTCTTCTTGTTTAATTATCCCTCATACTATACATTAAGCGCATAAATCCATGGCGTAGGTAAGCATACTAAGAAAGATTTAAGCATACTAGGGAGGGACAGACATACATTGGCCTATGTCCAGCAGTGGACTTCTTGTGGCTGAGTTGGCAAACAAGCATACGGCCCGCCTGATGGTAAGCATCACCGTACCAACAAGCATCCCTCATCATCATGATGATGATGACCTCATCATCATCACAGACAGACAGACAGACACCGCGACTACATTTTATAGTATGTAAAGACTCTATTAGAAAAAAAAACAAAATAAACAAGTAATTCATCACGACTGAATGAGAAGCTGATATGTCAAGGTGTGGTTTAGTTATAAATTAGTCCAAATTGAGATGGATACCAGTGCGAGGTGACATAATTCAATTAAATTGCAACCCATTTGTTAGTTCACTGAGTGGTCTTGTGAGTTATGCGTCGCCTACCGTCCCGTTTCGAATGTTGGATGCATTCCTGATTATCTACATACCTGTCTAATTATACTTAGTAGAATTCAGTCATCTATTTTTCTAATTCACTGTTTGAAGTAATAACAAGAGCCGCAGTGACAGATTTCTATTTGATGACAGATTAGGATGCAATCACCACTGTCAATGGACGCACACGATTATAAGAATCTTGGATGCATTGCTCACCTATGAAAGAGTGGAAATATAAGGAAAGGGGAAGGAAGCCAAGCAGACCATTGATGGAAAGTGGTAAAATAAATAAATATAAATAAAATCATTTATTTTGCAAGTAGAATTACAGGAAATACTTTTGTACTTCAATAGACATAATTGGTAGGCCTTCCTGTAGCGGATTATGCATCGGTCGTGCCCCTGATGTTGCTGGAAATTAGGAGAACAAATTGATCTTCGTGCATTTGTCACTCGCCGAAATTAAAGCATTACTGCTTCACGCCGATATACTGTCAAAAGAGTGGTACTTCCCCGCAAGCAAGCTCATTTCATAAATGTTCTACACTCTACTATAAAACATTAATAATTTAAAGAGTGCGTTACGAGACTTGCATTTATGTCCGTTATAGTTTTAAAGCATAGTGCGGCTCTGAAACTTCGCCTTGTTAAATATTTATAATAACTGATGTAGCAAAACAGACTGCATGCTTACAACGAAACTTGGACGTTAAATGAAAAATAGACAGTGTGTTTAGTTCGCAACTCGGCAAAGTTTACGACAAACAACGATCCTCGATAAACTATCCCTTGCATGTTTTCAGTTTGCACATAGTATGAACTGAATCGGTAAACAAACGAAGCGAATATTGAAGCGAATACCGTTAAATTGTTGAGGTATTAAATTGAGCAATTCTCTCGGAATTATATGGTTGGATTTATTCCATATTCCACTGCCAGTTGATGGTATTGTCTCACTGGTAGATGCGTTTGAGGTTGTATGAAGGGCAGAGAACTTCTAGTACAGTTATCATCATGAAACCTTCCAACATCGTCATCAAAACTGTCTTCCAAATTGCATTTTAAAAAAATTTCATTTTTATTTCATGGGGTGGATTACTAAGAGCCAGCTTCGTGGGTTTCTGATAAGATCCAGTATTTTTAAAGATATAAAAATCTACCTATTACCTGACAGATATTTGAAACTTACAAGGAACTGTGGAAGTCCCTAAAAGTTGTATAAAGAAGAAATTATTTTGATGTTACAAACAAAATAGTTGAATTTTTTGTTTTAACATAACTTGATTATGATAAATGCATACGACGGATTTGATATGAAATGTATATTTTTCTCAAAATATTACATTAAAAAATACTATGTATTATTAACAGTAGAGCAGCTATACGTACGTACATACAAAGCTAACCCACAAATTTATGCAAAGTGCAGATCTTTTCGGGTCTTTCCTTCATAACGAATTCGGATCACGGCTGCCCACCATTAATGGTTATCGCGACGTTAATCACAACACATTATGCCTCGTTAATTACATTATTCATGATTCGGACTTAAAACTGGGAGAGGATATTCAATTAAGTAAAAATTTGTTCCGCCTCGTTTATGATTATAATATAATTGCTTTTTCTTTCCGAAATTGTAGTAGTTTATAGAGTAGATTAATTACACCAAAAAATATCATTGTAATCTTTGACTCAAAGTCTGTAGACCTACTCTCTATATATAAAAAAAAAACAGGCATAGGACACCGTTAAAAGGAAGAAGAAGTCACTAGATAATCGCCTGATATTTTTTAATAATATAAAATAAGAGAGAGAAAGAGGAAGATGAAAGAGAGACAACACGATCCCTGTGTTAGCAGATGGAGATTAACTGAGGTTACTTTCTATCAAGTGACTGGACAGTTTAATATTCTGTATCATAAATATGTCAAAAAAATATGTCAAAATCAATGAAGGAAGTGGATTTATGTGGGTACAATACAACTGAAGTTTTGTTTAATGTCCGGGTAGGAGGCCGCGGTAAGCCGATTTCGGGTATTACCGTTTGTCGTTGCGAACGGCACGGGTTTAATTTCATTAGTTTTGATGTTTCTCTTTTATGTTATATTGTTGAGTAGTAAACAATGTTTTGTAAAGTCCATTTGTTTTAATATGAGCCCCGGAATGAAATTCATATAAATATTTACGTTCAGTCGTAGTAGCGAGCGGCTACAATTTTATGTATGTGCTATATTTTAGAAATTTCATTCTACCTCGACTTGTTTATTACGCAAACCGTTATCCGCGGCATGCCGCGGCTTCACTATTTTAGTAATAGAATTTAGTAATAAAACAAAAATAAATATTGTAATCGAACGAAATATAATTTGTCAAATATCTGTTGAATCCTATTACTATATCCCACTAATATTATAAAGGCGGATGTGTATGTTTGTTACTTCGTCACGCTCAAATGGGGCCAATTTTTATGATATTTGGTACGTACGCAGGTTTTTTTTTTTTTGATGGACCTATCAGCTTCGGGTGTACTGACACCCTATACTGAGACACCGGACTGTACGTAGCTGATACCTGATACTTTTTATACCGAAATTTAAACGATTTTCGTAGGATTTGGTCAAAAGTCTGATATAGATGGTGCTGGTGTGCATAAAATTAAATGCGGGTAACACCGCGGGCAGCAACTAGTAATACTCAAGTACAAAGTCTAAATTCTTTACATACCTTAATGATAATGCTCTCAGACGAAAAATTGTGATATTTATGAATAGTCTTCTATGGATTTACGGTGCCACAATAAAGGCGGACCGATAAATGATCGGATTGCCCGGTCGCGATTCCATTTCAAGGCTTTGCATTTAAATCAGGGCATCAGCCGGCTGCATTTTCCATATTTTTCAAAAATTTGCTCGCGATATGTACGGTAGAGGTGTCTCTTTTTGTTTTACAATTCATATAAGGTTTGTGCGATTTTTATTTTCTCTCATGTTCTTCTATGTGACATTACTTTGCAGACTTTCGCCAGATTACAAATGAAACTGTTAACATTTATCTTTCTTTATTTCATTTGGAAGGCAATGTCGATATGAGATGGATCCGGTAGTAGGTAGTTGAAGGGAAGAAGTGGGACGTTACAAACTCATAATAATAAATTATTTATGAACTTCTCTACCATTTTAATCTAACTACTTGTATATTATACGTTGATAAAGATGTACCTACAATAAAATGTAATTTAGACAATACCTACGCATACTTTTTTGTAATAATATTTTTGTTAGAATTTTGTACTGTCATTTTTCATGTATTCATTAAGCATTGTTTGTACATACAGATTGAAATGGATATTATTATTTAACTTTGGGTTTGGTTCACAAAACAAATTAATTTATGTTAGTGCTGACTGATTCTCGCGGTTTCACTCGCAACATACCATTGTTCCCGTTCCTGTTCCATGTTAATCCATGATTAATCCAATGTATTTAGCTACCACCTGTATACTAAAATTCTAACAAATCAAGCCGTTGTGCGAAACAGTAACAAACATCTACATCATAATGTGTAAGTTTGACACATTTATAACTTTAGTAGGATTATTTTGTGAAACGTTTACTGCTATTAAAATTGTACGTTGATATGAAATTATAGGACTTAAATTAACGAGCAGGCATTATTGGAAAATGTTCAATAATTTGGATTCTAAACTGTTGGCGTTATGTAGAATAGCCCACCACATATTTCTACGTAACGGGTTTTCTGTGTAACGAACAATGGTAAATTCAGATTGACATGAAGTAATTTGGACACTAATCCGCATAGTATAAAGTATGGATGCGTAGAGTCAGCTAATATTTTTTTTTATACCACAAAGTTGGAAAACAAGCATACGGCACGCCGCAATACCGGAGGTATCTCTCACGCGTTGCTAACCCCCCCAAGTGGAGCTCTGGAGACCTTACTCACCGTGGGAACACAACATGGCCGAGACCAATGATATTTGGATACGATCTTCTGTAAGGTGGAGGTCCTTTCCCAGACGGGCTGCTCCGATTTGAGCGGATTATCCGCTGTGCCCTACCTCTCTTCTTTATAATCCTCAACTTTCCCATCACCACATAGGCAAAGCACATCTCTGTGAATCTCTCTCCAAAATATACTCTTGCTAGAGCCCTGAATAGTAGCGTCTAAATCTTATTTCCCTCTACATTTTGGTAATTGCAGTGTATTGACGGCGACCACAAGGTGACGGTTTTGGTGCAAATAAACTGTGTGTAACTTAAAAAAAAATACGTGAGTAGTTACAACGAAACTCAAACAAAGAGTAGGGCTCTTAACAACGAGACCTTGAGGTCAGATTGTGATGTTTCAATATGCAATAATCATCATCAGCCTGCTTATAATACGCATATAGTCCTCACCTATGCTGTCTAACAAATGCGATTCTCTTCTTTCCACATCCATCCACCACCGGCCGATCTCTGACAATTTATCGAAGTGTATGAATCAATTCAATTCAAAATATTTTTATTAAAATAGGCCTAATAGCTCTTTCGAATGGCGCCCAGTTTTACCATGTGCGACTACCACTCAAAAACTTTCCTTTTCTATTCTTCTTATATACGAATATTACAACTTTTTTTAACTCTTGAATGTTAACAGAAATTACTGAGTCCACTAGGATAATAACACTTATAATTATAACATCCCAGCGAGGCACTTTTTTAATTCTCTCCGAGTAGAAACATGGCTTAATCGCACCTAATTAACTTCTGCACTTACAACCCGCTCTTTATCCAGACTGCAGCATACCGACTTGAGTAATAATGCATAGGATTTTGTGAATTAGCTTTATGACTTTAAATTAAACATGTTAGCTGAGCTGAAAATTATTTATCACTACAGTTTGGCGAAACGGTTGCTGGCTTGATACATTTCAACTTTCTATCATAATTATTTTAAAACGAACTCGCATGTAATATAGCAATTAAAGTGTGTTTTTCCATGTGTATTACAAATAAACAAAGGAATAACTATCTAACTCGCGTGTTAATGGCAGAAATAGTCAGAGAACGTTGACATAAAAAAGTAGAAGACAAAAGAAACAAATGAACGAACATCCCCTTCGAATGTGTAAATACTGTTTTTGGATTTCGGATTTCACCCACCCAAAGTGGACACTTTGCCATGGACAGTATCCTTTATGAAGTATGTATGTCCACGTTTTCATGGTCCACGTATAAGATGACATCACATACATTACGTATTATATCTTTTTTTATGACATACGGTAGACAAACGTGCAAGCGGTGCACCTGATGGAAAGTGGTCACTGAAAATTCTAATTCGATTATCACTCCCTCACATTTTAAAAATGTACTTTTCTTTCAAATGCAATAAAATCGAAATCGATCTAATATTTCTAGCTTAAAGTATTATGTCAAAAAACCTTTAAAACTTAAGTTTTAACCCCGCCGACTTTAAGCTGAGCGTTGATATAAGATAGTTTATCTCATTTCTAAAGCCACACAGAATTATAGTATCTAATATATTTGTACCTAAATGGTGACTGATAAATATTCTTGGAAAGGCAAACAGTTCATGAAAATTTGGGTTTATTTTACAAAAAGACTGTGAGTTTCGTTACCTTGTTGGCTAATTGGCTATTTTGCTTTATGGGTACACTACAACATTCCGAAATATTTTATATCGAATTTGAATATTCCGATAATAAAGATTCGAAATTCATATTTAATTTCATTAATAAATAAAATTACGATTAACTTAAAACACGAAATTTATATTAGTGGTTTTTAGGTTAGTCTTTTTCTTCCGATTTCCCTAAGAGTCCGATTTCATTAAGAGTGGACATCGAATTATCCAAATTGGAGATAAAATATTTCGAAGAGTTTTGTAGTGTACCCGTTTGGTTAATTATGTAGGTTGAGATTTCTCTAAAGTGCGTACGGTACGACACGTGCTTTACGTACAGTGCTGTGCGAGCAAATATTATGTTCAACTTTAAATAAACCTTTTTTGAATGATTATTCCAATTGTATTTTAAAATAACTTCAATAGATCTCTGTCAATTACTTGAGCAAGCATTTGAAGATTTCGAGACTGCCATTCGTTATCGTTTTGATGTGATTTCGATTCGATCATAATTCGTTTACTTGATTCCGAATTTGCCTAAGTTTTGAGGTCAGGTTATATTCAGAAATTTGTTTTTCACCGTCTAAAAACATGAAAGGTATACTTACGCAGCTTTTATTATCATGAAGTATTTTTGAGATAACCTTCCTATTAATATAAAAAAAAGCGTAGGAGTCTGATCTTTCCACACCCCTAATATTTTTAAAAGACCTATCTACATACCGAAACTATAAAGGTTGATTCACACATATCAGTGAACGCATGCTCTCAGATGCGTTCATAGAGAATGTATGAACTAATATTTTGCACTGTGCCGGTACTGTATCGGAACTGTGGCTTCACTGATATGTGTGAATCAACCTTAAGGGTTCCTTATTTACTACGGAACCCTAAAAAGTTGACACATTTGCTTGTGATTTGGTAAATTGGGCAATCGAAATAATTTAGTTTTTATTCTGGAAATCGCCCGGCATGACAACAACGGGATTAAGCGAGTTAAATCGTAATATTAAACGATTTATGACCCAACGACAGTTAGGTAAGACCTTATTTAAATGTGCAGTCTCTATTTGTACACTACTAATAGCCTCCTTTACCATCATAAACCCCAGTCGTTAAAATACATCTAAGAATTTAATCTCATTTAAGCATCCTTTAGATTTTTTAAAGTATTCATGAAAACTTCTTTCATTCAGTAAATTAGACTGAGTAGTTGAAACTTCTATAAAGAGGAAGGCAAATTATGAATGTAAATAAAAGCTTAATATCTCATTTATTAAAGGTGAATGGAAAGGTTTCATGAATATAAAAATACATTCAAATTAATATTTTCTTCATTCACTTGGCCCATTTTTAAGGGACCGTTTTTTACAAATACCTTTATAATCTGTACGTTGGCTTCATTCGTATTCATCGTGGACGATCGGTGGAAATAAGTGCTTTTTTATTTTTTAAGTAAGTATTCAGATCCATTATGCATACTTATAACTTTAAAACTAGGTTTTTTGTAGATTTCGTTTGATGTGTACCTACTTAATTCTGTTTAATTTCTTATTAGACTTAGAATAAATGGTTGAATTTCACTGAGGTTTCTTATACGAATTTGCTAAAATTCTACAGATTCTATAATAATATAAGTTTTAAGGCTAATTCAAGCTAGTTTTCTTAAATAGTTTTTGTGTAGGTGTCTCGAATTAATCTTTTTAGAAATTAGAAAAGCGACAGTCTCATGTGTAATTTTCATTTCATTTATTTATTTGCTTACCACATGGTTACAATAAGATCTTACAATGAGACAATAAGATCTTTTCCTTTCGAAATTTTGATAAAATTCGAATCAAAATTAAATACCGTACGTGTATTTAACTGACCTTTAAAATTAAATCCAGAAAGTTTCTGCAATCCGCAGTAATAGCGTGACCAGCTATTCTCGAAAACATCTTTCCGACTGACGAGACTCTCCATATTGTCATGATATCCTTCGTTATTTACGGTCATGTGATACCCTAAACCTAAACACAATTTAAATATAAAACTATCACATGAAATAAAAAGAAGGAGGCTTATGCCATGGGACTTTAATGGCTCATAAAAAATACGAGTAACGCAACGCAGTAGACCTCTCAGTTTCAAGCGATATTCAATAATCTACAAAAGATATTATATCTAAGAAACATTAAGGTCGGATGTTTGGTAACTATATTTTATCGCTAAGTTCGTTCATGGACAATATCTCTGGCTCTATTTTATTATAGGGACGTCAGCAAAAGCAGGACCCAAGTTTTTGCAAGTATGAAAATTTTGTACAATAAATCGATGTTGGACAAGATTGTGATTACTTTATGAACTTTATATCAAAGTTTCTTGTAAACTGTTATAGGCGCATAGCGAATTGATTTGTGGTTGTTGATTAAACTAATTCCTCTTACCTTCATAAAGAAATCTTCAAGAAAAATGTATTTAATAACGCGATTACGCTGTATAATAAAATACCCAATAATTTACAAATGTTAAATGGCACTATATTTAAGGAAAAATTAAGTGACTGGTTATTGAAAAATTGTTTTTACAGCATTAAAGAATTCATAGAACACTGTAAGAAAAAATATCCATACTAACATTTGCACGTCTGCTTGCAGGCTGAATACATTCACCAATGCATCACTAACACCCCATGTAATTTTTTTTTTGTGTATTCTGGCAAATAAATGATTTGATTTGATTGAATGTAATATTACATTTACTTTAATTAGGTATTTATCTATTACTTTAATCAATAAATTAGTTCGCTTAGATTTCTGTCCGTTCTGACCGTTCTGTTCCGTCCGTCAGGAATAGATAGAGTAATCTAAGAGGATGGTTTGTATATGTCATATATCTATGGGTTTTACGAAATTTCCAACGGGAAAGTGCACACGCAAACGAAGTTACGCATCTTTTTGTTATAAGTATACTATAATAATGTAGACAGGATGTGACAGAATGTGATTTTTCACTGTAAGCTGACTGAGTATTTAACATTCGTGGAAGTAATAAACGCCAAGCATGCTACCAGCGTGTGTTTGTTTTCCACCTTTCTGCCACAAAATATTAATCAGCCTAATGAGTTGTAACAGCAATTAATATAGGAGATGAATGATTAACGAGAACGCTATAAGAACAAATATATAATTTTCGCCCAAGTTATGATGTGCCTACATAGTCGTTAAACTGGGGAGTTCTACCTACCTACTTACCCGAATATCAAATGGAAGGTTTCGCACCCATTCGCCTCGAATTTTCGTCCCCGTTGCCTTTTGCAATCCATTGGGACTTGTTAGCAAGCGGTCAGCGTTGAGTGAGAGTCTTTTCTCCTGAACTTAGGTACTTGGTGGCGTACAGATTACGATTTCTGCCACCTTTCCAGACAGTGGGACTATGATTCTTGCGCTGGGGAGAAAATACATTTTTAATTAGTACAACCATATAATAAAAAATATTTACTGGAATGTGTTAGTTTAGTCACGTTTACTATCCAAAATTATCGCTTGCAACAACGGCGTAAAAATGTCTATGAAGAAATGTGTGAAGTAAAGGCACATTTTTTCGTAGACACTTTTTACGCAGTAACGCAGTCTCTGTCGAAAATTTTCGATGGTTAATAAAAAAATACGTGTGGCACTCGGGGACTGCCGCGGTAAAGCTATTGCATAGCATTGCTATGCAATTATAATTTATTAAAATTAAAATTGTTAAATATAACACTGGTTAATAGAGTCCGCTATGAGGGATGAGCGATAAACTATGCAATAGCTTAATAAAAATTACGATTGAACTTTATTTTTGCTATAACGTGTCGGAACAAATACGTTGAAAAGGTACCAGACCAAATGAAGCACCTGAGCGTTGAAATGTGGACGGTATTAAATGTTTTGGCAGTCAGTAGATCCTCCTTTGTTTTGAAAGTTTCGCCTTATTGTTTGAAAGAGGCCTCTTTCACGACAGATGAATTCGCTCCATTCGCTTTCACGAATACGATTTTTCACGGTTTGATCTGTGAATACAATAAATGTTAAGAGGATTTACGTTAATATTAATATTAACATTTCGTATACGGCTGCATTGTAAGCTGGGATCTACTCTGTATATTAATTATGAAACGGGCGTTTGTTGTACATACACATTTTGTGTACTTTTATTTTTTATCATTCAACCATTTTGTTTTAATGTAGGTTAATGACTGTAGATGAACATTTATTGGTAAATGCTTCACATCAATAACGAAATCAATTAGTTCAATTAACATTTTTGAACATTTCTGACCACCTAGGTAGGTGGTCAGAAAACACGTGCAAAAAAGCTGCTAGGCTTTATATTTTGCGCAGTGTCTTAGTTAAAGAAGATTATTTCGTTTTTATTTCCTTATTTTTTATTACATTATTATGAAACGGGCTTTGTTGTACAAATTTTGTATACTTTTATTAAACTACGTTCCATTAATTCAAATTTAGTGTTAATATTCACAAAACAACAATGAAAATTACAAGAACGTCAGTGGTAATTCCTTAAACTCGAGTCTATTCTATCTAAATCAAAAATTAACTAACATTGGCAAGGCCACAAGCTTTGTTTTAGTCTACCAGATGAGCTGGCATGTAATTAAATAATTTTGAGTACAAAAAGCCTGCTGAAAATCCCCTGAATAAGTAAAGCTATGAACGGACTCCGTCATATACCTGTGTCGGAAATATTTTGTATGAAATGTTGAGTATTATCTTGATTAGTTGTTTATAATGTTAAAGAATTTTGTAATATATGGCGTTTTAGCTTTTTACATTCTGGTTTTGTTTCCTTTTATATAAAAAAAAAGTTACAGCTTTCTAGCATTAAGCTACAATTACACTTGGACTAGACTATTTACCAACCACCCCTAACGTAGCTATCTCTTAACTTTTATTAAGTTAAAAATTCAAAAATCCATAATATTTATTCAGAGATCCTCTCAAACACTTTCTCTCGTCAAAGATTACAATACAATACAGTAATAAATTATTTACGTAATTTCGGAAAGAAAAGCAGAAGTATGTAGGTACTACTATCTTGAGCTATTTGGTGAAAGAAAATGGACGTAAGAAATCTCTAATACAAATTTTATTTCATTAATACTAGTAGACGCGGATATTTAGCGTGTAATCTCGTTGTTTCTGTTCCCTAATCCCAATTTCCCAGTTCCCAATTTAGAAAAAAACTGCATTGTCATACAGTTTTGTTATACAATTTGGTTGTTCTTTTGAACAAAAATCTTGTTGTGTGATTCATATATCCAACAGTAGATACAACTAGCGGAGATTCTCCTCTATTTTTGTCTCTACATTTCGAATTTCGTTTTGATTTATTCAGGGATGCATGGCATGATGGAACCCGGGCTCAGGTGGCCCCTGACTAAGCATCGACGTCCGTAGAAAACAAACATCACTTATTACAAACTCCCCACAATCGTGAAGGTATGAAAGGAGTTAGAACTAGCATATATCGAATATTTGCACTGTGATATGATCAATAATTATTCGCCAATGTTGGAAAAATTACGAAAAGCAATACTTACAATTATATTTTGATGTGAGGTACCTAATTCCTCTTTGAAGATTTGATTAATATTTTTCCAGACCTATTTTAATAACATTAAGATATTAAAAGTAAGCATTAATTTTAAAATTTTCAATGCTCTTTTAAAATAAAATATGGGTATTTACCATTCAACAAGTCAAAAATAGAGACAACACATATAAACAATGAACACTCTATAAAGTAGCATATAAAAAGAAGAAACCATAATTGTTACGGATATTTTTTGCGAAATACAGCGTTCTGTTACAAATACTCGTAAGTACAACCTACTATGTAGTTCTACTAAGTTTATTTTAACTCTATGTTAGCTACAGTCCCGCGGCGAATACCTAAACTTAACTATTGACTTGAGCCTACTACTATTGAACTTTGGCTCAACTTGCTTTAGTTTTGCTTACAAGTACGTAACTGCCAGTAAGTTTATATTTAACTAGCGAAACCCGCGCCACTTCGTTTGCGTATATCTCGCTTTCCCGTGGGAATTTTGAAAAATCCTTTCTTAGTGCTCCCCTACGTTATAAAAGGAACCGCTGTGCAAAATTTCAAGTTTCTAACCCTTATAGTTTAGGCCCTACGATGATAGTCAGTTAGTCAGTCAGTCAGTCAGCTTCTCCTTTTATATAGGTATATAGATTAGATATACTGAGACATGAATTCTCAATTGAATAATCTTTTTTTGTGTAGGTAAGTATATGGAAAAGCTATTGGCATAATACAAAATAATATTTTTGAACTTAGTCTACCACAACACCATCGATCTCTGTATCTCTAATGAACTCAAGATATGGTGAAGCATTGACGACTTATAGGAAAAACTGTGTCCTGAAATTCATCAGCGAAATTAGCTGGAATAAATCTTAATCTTCCTTAATTAATGGCGTTTCTGTCGTGTCTTAACGACATAGACAATTTCGCCAATGTCGAGTAAGTACACTTCCGGACACTTGAATCGAGCCACCCAGCAGTTTCAACTTTGATTGCTGGTAACTTAACAAAAGTATATGATCAACGAAAAAGTTTTTATGCAATTTGGAAGCTGGTACACTTTACATTAATAAGGTATACTTAATTCCAAATTTAAATTTCAATAACTTGATAAAATTACAATTTTAAGTGAAACTTGTCCTGTATAACCTTTCTCAAAGACAAGACTCGGGTTGAATTTTTGAAAAAAAAAGGAATTATTGGAAAAAAAAAATATTCAGTAACTTGTATTGCCTCCGAGAGCGTTTATGATTGCAGTCATGCGATTTGGCATGGAGTTAATCAACGTCATTATGAAGTGTTGTGGAATGTTCTCCCATTCCTCCTCGATGGCAACTCTCAGCTCTTAAAAAATTTGTGGTGCTGGTTGGTGAGCTCGAACACGCCTCTTTAATTCGTCCCATAGACGTTCGATGGGATTCATATCAGGGCTCCTTGCTGGCCATTCCATTGTCGTGATTCCAACATCATGAAGATATGCCCTGACGATTCCTGCAGTGTGCGCTCTTGCATTATCATGCATAAAGATGAAGCCTTGGCCTACAAATCCAGCATATGGCATCACATGAGTCTCTAGGCATTGGTTAATGTATCGACGGGCATTTAGTGTTGGTAGACTTGGTCCTGTCACAACCTCTAGCCCAGTTTTACCATCGGCAGATATTCCTCCCCAGACTATCCACGAGCTCCCGCCATAACTCACTCTCTCTTCAATACAACACTGAACAAAGCGCTCTCCCCGCCTTCGGTAGACCTTCCTCCTTCCATCATTACCATAAAGCATAATCTTAGTCTCATCAGTAAAGAGTACCTTGCTCCATTGGCGTTGAGTCCAATGCAAATGTTCGCGTGCAAACTGTAAGCGCGCCATTCGGTGAGCTCTTGTCAGTTTCGGCCCGTTGGCTGGCTTATGTGGGCTCAGACCACGTTCTTTAAGTCTTTGTCTAATTGTTCGCGCGGAAACAGCCACTCCATGAAAGTCTCGAAGCTGTTCTTGGATCTGTACAGAGGTGAGGTGACGATTTCGTAAACTGGTTGTCGCGATAAATCGATCCTGTCTTTCTGAAGTTACCCGAAATCGCGGTCTTCCTGGACGGCGCACGTATACACCAGTGTCGAGGTATCGATGGTTTACCCTTTGCACAGCAGAACGGCTTAAAGCAAGCTGTGATGCTACATCGCGCTGACTTCGGCCCGACTGTAGAAGCGCCACAGCTTGCGCGGCTAGAAGAGGCGGTGTATCCATAATTTTAACGTTTAAATGGCTCAAATTAAAAAAACAACAATTTTACAATGTCTTAATTTCAAAACAATTACGGTGAATTCAAAATTATGGAGTTAAATAAAAAAATTATGTTAATTTAGATCAACTTTTCTATTCAAAAGAATGCACTAATTTGGATTTTGTTACGTTTTTCCATTTGATAAATTCAAAATTGGAACAACAGCACTTCAAAATCATTATGAATATACCAGCATCGAAAACTGCATAAAAATTTTTTGATTAACTTAAGAATATTTTTATGTTCTATGTCATTACACATAAAAATGTAGGGTGGCTCGATTCATGTGTCCGGAAGTGTATTATAAATGAACACTTTTTAACCAAAAAGCACAGCAAAGATCCGAGGTCGCCATCTTGACGACCTTCGTTGACAAGGCGGCGATCTCGAATCAGCTGGAATAAGAGGAACATTTTTTATTTATTTAGTGTCATAGCACAGTGTTACTAGTGTCTATACACGTGACTTGACTAACCACGTGCCAAATCATATTTTCTCTACCACATGTATTTATTTATATACTTACAATAATGAGTGAACTTGAGTGAATGTAAAAATAAGTTAATGAATAAAGATTTTATTTGTTTATAATATCTGACTTACGTGCGACCAATGAGATTTTATATATTTTATGACAAGAGAAGTAACGTCATACAAAGCATTCGTAAAAAGCCGCAACCACTTTAGAGTGTTAAAGACGTAGCTTTGAAACCGATATATATTCCGAGCATATGCCAAAGTAAAATATGTATGTCTCTTTTTTTTCTAGAGTCAAACTAATTATGTCAAAATGAGACAAAAGCATTACTCCCAGAAAAATGGTCAGAGTTGCCAGCTCATGAATAATTTTCCCATTGAATGAATGTTGAGTCTTTTTTTTTTTAAAAAAAGTTTTTATACCATATTATTGTTTCTTAGGTGACAGAAGAATTAAAGATAGGAAGAAATAAATATATAGATGCGTAAATATTGGTACATACATATTATATTTCAAGAATGAATCATGGCGGAATGGAGAAGTTTGGAAGATGAATCTAACCGATGCAGACCTACTACTATTATCTATTCTGTGCTACTACTAACTTTTAGCAGAGATTTTTTTTTGTTTTCTTCACCCATTCTGGGTAGGCAAAGGGAACTATGCCCATACAGCCAAGTCTTCAGTAGATTTTTTTTATTGTTAAGAAATGAAAATGAAATTTAAATAAAATAAAATAATAAATTTAAATAATTTGAATAAAATACAACATAAAACAAAAAAAACTATTGTACTCAATCGAACATTTGATAATTGCAGAAACAATTTAAATTAAACACCGTTACCACAATGAAAAAGATGAAATTGTTACTTCACTGTCATAGTAATAATATCATTATGTCAAATGTCAGTTAAAAGCCATATCAAAAAGAGGAAAATGATTTGTTTTTTCTTGTCTTGACGTGCGTAGCACTAGCGATTGATTTTAGTATCAATCAATTCTAAGTAAATAATTAATTCTAGTTTGAGCCTGGTTGTAGGTTTACTTCTACTGTGTTACTAATAATGATACATAAAGGCGTATGAGTTCGTCATTGACTAAACTCCTAACATTTGGGAAACTTAAAATCGTTTTTACTGGCAACACTGTTGGCAAAAACAATGCGTAATATATTAATTTCGATTTTAATACTATTTTGGTATAATTTTAACATAATTAAGCATTCTTATTTGTGAAAAGTGATACCACTTGCTTTGTTATTAGTTTGGGATCACGACATACATGTTTTAACAGTGCATTTAACCATTTTTGTGATATTATTGTGAGATACGCATTCACTGAACGTCAAACTACGACTAAGTCGGAAGAAATTCAACTAAGGCTGTGGCCTCAGTCGACGTGGCAGCGGGTATGTGTCAAACATTACGAATCTATAGTAAATAACAGATCACTGCGTGCGACGATCACTTGCAATGTGATTTTTGCCCTATAACACATTATGATCCATTCGAGAAATTACGGTATTTTATAAAATAATTACAAAATCAATACTACAATGGTTATTTATAAAGAAAGACAAATTTATCATATTTATTCAATTGGATGGGCTCGAAGGAACTTGTCTATTTTTGTCACAAAGCGAAGGCATAGTTTTTTATTTTGAAGTTAGTCAGAAAGCTTTAAAAATATTAATATTTTATGAGATAATTTTACAAGTAGTTTCCAGACGAATAATAAACCAGTTCTTCGGCGAGTTATCTCTGAATAGTATAAAAATGGATATTTTTTAATAAGATAGGATATTATTATGAAGATATTGCGAAAGTTGATGAAATTGTTGAACTTGACAAACAGAATACACTGTTAAAGTTGAACCATTTCATTCAAATAGAATTTTTGAAATGAAAACTTCTTTAGCGGCACATGGCACTTTTTTTAGATTGGGTAAAAAATGTTAAAGTCGCGTTCAGATCCGTAGATTGATCGAAAAAGCGTATGATTCTCTAACCATTCCAAAATATTCAAAAATGCACAACGTTGATGTTTAAGTTTTCACTTCTGCCGGCACTCCCGGGGTGCAACCCGTCCTTTTTAGGGTTTCGTACCTCAAAAGGAAATAAACAGAACCCTTATAACACTTTGTTGTCCGTCTGTCTGTCTGTCAAAACCATTTTCTCGGGAATGCGTGGAGGTATCAAGTTGAAATTTTAACCGTATAGTCAGGAAGATACAGCGGTTTATTCAGCAAAAAACGCTTCTTACAACATTTTGAAGTAAATCAAAACGGGTCTACTATAAAATGAAATTTCGAACATTCGGATTGACGTTTCGTTCAATTCTAGCCAGTTTTGAACCTTATTCTAACTAATAATGTCTTTTTTGACAGGAGTATGTGTTTCGTTGTTTCGGATGGACACTTTCATAGTAGGCTCGCTTGTTTTTACTTTTCAATGACTTGACGTTTGATGTGTCAAATTATGACAGTAAAAATGTCTTATTAAGTTCATCCTTTTCTCATTACCATTCTTGAAAAAATATATTTAATGCTACAAATTGATATAGTGCCTTGTGCATTTGTATATGTTACCGTTAGAATGCAGAATACGTTAATGTGTCCATTAACTAGGTAATCTACAGATTTTCTGATACGGTCCGTTATAGTATAAAATTTTAAATAAAACGCTCATAGGTATTTGCACTTTACCTTGTATAGTTTACGTAGACGAATTCTATTGCGGAAGACAAGTGACACTTTTGAAATCATTTTTAAAATAATTACGCTAGGTCGACAAAGCCCCGCCTCCTATTTCTGGGTGTGGGGTCACAAGGTAAACCTTACGAACCTACTTTTTTGGTGTGTTTTTAAGGTTCCGTACATCAAAAGGAAAACACCATAAAAATCTTAAAAAATAAGGGATCTATTTTCGGGAAAAGCTCGGATTAAACTGCACGAGTCGATTCCTGCATTATTTATTTACTATTGTTTGACTTGATGCCTGCCTATACGGCCACTGTCTACCGTCGATCTGCTCGTCACCGGTCGGTGGGGAAACCAACCTCACACGCCAGAACCAAAATGGTCGCGTACTGCTCGGTTTCAGAGGAGTTTCCTCCCGCGAACGCTGAAGCTATGGAATGAGATCCCCGTCGAGGTCTTTTCTTTAGATTATAATAAGGGGTTCTTCAAAATTTTTACAGGGTCGGCAATGCGCGAGTGATACTCCCGGTGTTGCAATCGTTCATAGGCTACGGTGACCGCTTACCATCAGGCGGGCCGTAAGCTTGATTGCCACCATAGTGGTAGCGCTAGGCGAGTCCGAGTCGCACTTGTCCGAATTTATTTTTATACAAATAGGCCTACATATTAACTTTTGAATTGCCACTTTTTCCTACCAGTTCAATGTTTATGTTAAGCAACAATAACCCCAGTATTTAATTGAGTTGGAATCGTTTAAAAATTTCTAGTTCATCCGATTTTTATTTGATTGAGGCTTGAAAACATTGATCCCTGCCCTTGCTAGTCGCTGTAGAGCAGCAACGCAGAGATTCTTTAAACTTCTAAAGATAGAAAGGAAATAATTTATTCATAAACGTATTATGGTTAGCGCCTGGCTGGCTCACTGGCTGGAAATTTTGTATTGTTTTAGTATTCTGTTTATAGTGTGTGATTTTGGTCGGTGCTGTGAATTGTAACGTTCTAAAACATACCTTCATCTACATACTAGTAACCAACCACATTATTATATTTTACAGTACACAATGTTGATGTTGATCAACATGAAAAGGCTTGTAGTGGGCTGTTTTGTTTTAGAAGTAAATTTACCTTTTGCGAAATGAAATAATTTTCTAAATGCGACGGTCAGGAATTAGGCTGCCTCAGCAACGAAGGATTTTTTAAAATAAATGCATGTTTTTTTTAACGACGCCATCTAGGACATCATTGAAACTTTTTCGATTGAAAAGAAATTCTTATACCAGCAGCTGAAGAAGCAATAGTGGGACGTCAGCTATGAAGATATTTATTAAAACATACCACCTAAAAAAGAAAACCTGCTATACTACATTATGTATATACTACATTATGTTTTAAAATATTAATCAAAAATTCTCTAGAGTCCTTTTATAACGTCAAATTGATTTTACTGTGCAAATACGTTTTTGATTGTCATCAATTAACAACGCATTGTGTCGACAAAACTGTTTGTTAAATCGCTTTGATTTAATATGCAATTATTTGGAAATCAATTGAGCTAGACTCCTTTGTACTATTTGTAATGATTATAAAATAAAACACCTTATCATTTTGGAATTATTGCGTTCGAAATGACGTTTCAAGAGTTCCTTATTACCACTATTTCTCCAAAGCCGGTTGTCCTGTGTTTTCAAACCGCCCGAAGGCCACCGATTTGTCTCAACGACTGTCATCCATTGACAGCAGCAGGGACGAAGCCGAAATGTCTGAAGCAAGGAATAACTTAGGTACCTATACTTTTATTTTGAAAATTACCCTGAGAGTAACAACTAGACAGAGCTATTATCCTTTGTTATTATAGTTATTTATCATGTGATGACGTAGATCCACATGAAAATAGGATGGAAAAAAACCTCATTTCACATGAAATCTTTACTCCTTCTAACAGAGCAATTAGCATTTTAATAACCTTCTTTTTAGTCTACGAGCGATGGTTGTGCATTTTTCATTATAAAGGATACTCAATTTGCATAATCATGTTTCCATTAAAACGGACACTTTTTGAGATGTCATTTCGTTACTTCATACAATGAGTGTTTTGATAAATGGCTGTGTAATGCAGAGAAGTTGAATAGAGTTGGCGCCCTAAAATTAGGTACTAAGGCCCTTTGCATGTTATGCGAGTTTTCGGCCGCGCGCTGTTTTTCAAGTTAGGATGGCCTATTTCGAGACATATAACTTGAAGAGCAAATCCTAAAATATATTAGGGAAGAGATGCATGGCTAAAGCTTTGGTATTAACCTGTACTGTTTTTAGACCGATGTCCGAGTTTATAAACCCTTTTTTGGGAGGAGACTCTTCTTTACTATAATATGTATATAACTATTAATTATAAAAAAAATACATAAAATAAAACTTTTTTTAATATCAATTTTTTACTATAATTGAAATTATTTTAATTAAACATTAAAAGAAAATTACACAATGTTTCCTTTACGTAATTTTTTTTATATTTTTTGGAATGTTTCTCCATCATTAGTATTAGTCAATAAATCAGTGCATATAACTCGTTAGTACGAAAAATGCCTAATTTTTATTTAAATAAACGGTTCTCCCTTTTTAAACATCTGCACTCTCTGATTTCATTTTTTTTGTATCAGATATTCGGCCACACTCTCCGAAGAGACCAGAACCACATACCGAGGCAAGCCTTCGACTGGAATCCCCAAGGAAAGCGTAAACGTGATCGCCCAAAATAGACTTGACGGCAGCGGACTGTCCTGCAGAAGCGAAGTCAAAAGGGAAGACTTGGAGCGAAATAAAGCGCGAAGCTCAAGATCGTTCGGGATGGCGACGCACTGTGGGCGCCCTCTGCCCCGACTAGGGGACTTAGGATTTTAAGTCAAGTAATTCAAGTATGAGATATTCCCTATTTCTTCTGACTACTTGTGATAGTTGTGATGAAGTTGATACATTCCGTACACGATTAAAAGGTGGCGATAAAAGCTCCATCAAAACCATGTTTAGATAGAGACACCTGTTCTCAAAGTTTAATGAGCTTTCGTAGTTTATTTTTTCTGGAACAAAGGTGCCCGTGGGAAATCATTAACTCGTTGGTTTTAATTACAGTCAAAAATATTAAAATATAATTTCCCAAGGCAAATATAATTTTACTTAAAATTTTGACGAAAGCTTGTAAAATATTTGCTTAAAATCGGCTAATCATTTCATGAATTACTTATATAGAGGCGATCAGGTGCAAATTCTGAAAAAGTATTTTCTTTTTTGCTGTTTTTGTGACAAAGAATTTAATAAGATGCGACTTTGCGACGGACACTTATTATTATTTTTAATGATTTAATATTGTGGTGGTAAAGTTTTTTCAGACTGTTATATGTACTTGTAAGAGGTAATTTGACATATCCGTCTTATATGTATAATATTATAAAAGAAATTTAGTGCCAGTTCTGCTTATTACATGAAATCTGCTATCGAACTTTCAACATTTTAAAAACTTTTCAAGATTTCATTTCTGAACTAGTTGGTTCATATTACACATATTATAATTATAGAAGTTACGTTATAGCTATATGTAAGAAATGTTATTTTTAATAACATTCACTATTTGAACAACATGAGAAACCTTTTTGCAACTTAAATAAGAGGCACCCTGAGATCTGCAGAAGCATAGTTTAAACTGCAGTTTCTTCACTAAATACACAAACAAATCTCGTAATATTATAAATGTAAAGTTTAGACGTTTGCTTCTCTATCACATAAAACGACTTAATGCGTTTATAAGATACTAGCTTTTCCCCGCGTTAATTATATTATAACAAAACAACCCATAGCGCGACTTGTGGCGCCATCTGTTGGCCGATACAGCGCCCTCTATAGTAGAAAAATTATTTTCCCATTGGAACGACATACTTTCACGGGATAAAAAGTAGCCTGTGTTGAGTTCTATACCCCTAACAATTATGTATGCAAATTTTCATAATGATCGGCTGCTTAGTCAAGCCGTGAAGGAATAACTAACAAACAAACAAACTCACTTTCTCATTTATCATATTAGAAGATATTTGGCTGTTACTTAGAACCTGGATTGACATAGAAATAAGGATTCTTTATTTTAGTAAACCTGATTAAAAATATATTCGTGAATGCGCGATGATGCTTTCACATATGTAATATCGGTACATACTGTAATCAATGTTTTAAAAATATTTTGTAATCATCCCATTTAATCTTATTCAATGGACAATATGATACAATTGGCGCTTTCGGCTGTTCGTACCTTTCGGGTACCTATTCTAAGATTGTATTTACTTGCCATGAAAATTGAAATGACTTGAAAAGATTGGTTTGAACAGTAATGCCACCTTTATTTTATTGATTTAACGCAATATATTCTATTTATCATTCTCTCGTGTCCTGTAGTTTGAATTCATAGTCGTACAAGAAGCTTGCAATAAAAGGCGAGTGTGGCCACGCGAAACTAATACCAATAGCTCCTCCCTTCGCGCACATAAACAAGTGAAAAAGTCATTCCGCACTGCAGTGTCGCTGCATTAACGAAGTATTCGCATAAATAAGAAAATTGCACTCATACATAATTCGCATTTATACCTCAAGTTGGTAGAACGTTGGAGGCAGAAGTTTGGTAATAATAAAACGGTGTAAATCTCGCAGTTTTCTCTCGACGTTCCTTAAATTGATATTTTCAGTAAAGAATTCCGTTGGAACGGTTAGCAAACGAATTTAGTATCATTTCACTGAAGGTTATTTATTGTAGAGTTCCCGATGGCCATAGACGTTTTACCTCTGAACAACTCGGAAATTAGATGAATATTATTTTGCCCGAGAAGAGAAATAGTATTTAACTTTGACACGGGCATGTCTGTCTATTTATTTCATCCGATTTTGATAATATTTTTGGTATGAAAGGTAATGTATTGAGAGTAGCTACGATCTAAGATCATATGTTCAGTAGCTTATGATTATTATCTCTTTTGTTAATAATATCGTGCTTTTGAAACCATGATCGTTCGATGATTCAAATGTTATTTTGTGTAAACTTTGAAGGACAATGCCAGGGTCTGGACAAGTACTGCCCAGAAATGAAAGTACTTTCTGTGAGTACCTTGCGTTAAAATATATTAACAAAAATTAAAAAAAAAACGGTCCTGAAGAAAAAAAAAAGGTTTTTTGTTTTTGTTTTTTGGGTGCTGTAAATATTTTCTAATTACTTATTCTTATGTTTTCACTCAACAAAAAATTTGAATTTGAAGCCCTGTAAAATTCTGTATTATCTCACCCTTTTAGAAATTTTGTTAATACGTTCTCATTTTCTCTCTACTCTGTCTCGCAAATGACGTATCTTACATGTAGCTATATTAACATTATGATGAAAATGTTTATATGTTACCGGAAATGTGTGTAATTCGGAAATATATACAATTTCTAGTTGTAAATGTGTTGTTGTAAATGACGTGCGTGTTATTATCAAGGTGGCTTCGCTCCCTTCGGTCACTCGGCTTTTGATGGTCACAAGTAGTGATGGGCAGGAGAACATTTCCGTTCCGAGAACTTTCTTGGAACGAGAACATTCTGAAACATTCTCTTGAACGGAGAATTTAAGAGAATTTACGGAAATTTAAGAGAATCTAAACCAAGTATGTAGACTTTTTAATTTTGACATAAAAGTAGATGACTATGCATGTAATTTCAGTAGCTATGAATGCCATAGTGAAGATACATGTCAGGTAGGTAGTTAAATTGACGTTACAATTGATTTTCTATATATATAAAATTCAGAGTCCTGTCTGACTGACTGACTTAACTATATATCAACGCACAGCCCAGACCGCTGGGTCTAGAGATTCAAAATTTGGAGTGTAGGTTCCTTACAACGTCTAGGGGTGTACTAAGAAATAATTTTTCAAAATTCCCACGGGAAAGCGAGATATACGCAAACGAAATTGCAAGGGTTTTACTGATCCGCTGGGTCTAGTGATTCCAAATTTGGAATATTGGTTCCTTACAACATCTAGGGATGTACCAAGAAAGGATTTTTCAAAATTCCCACGGGAATGCGAGATATACGCAAACGAAGTTTCGAGGGTATATCAACGCACAGCCCAAACCGCTGGGTCCAGAGGTTCCAAATTTGGAACGTAGGTTCCTTACGACATCTAGGAGTGTACCAAGAAAGGATTTTTTTAAATTCCTAAGGGAAAGCGAGAACGCAAATGAAGTTGCAACGGTTTTACTGATCCGCTGGGTCTATTGATTCCAAATTTGGAATGTAGGTTCCTTACGACATCTAGGGGTGTACTGAGACATGATTTTTCGAAATTCCCACGGGAAAGCGAGATATACACAAACGAAGTTGCGAGGATACGTTAACGCACAGCCCAAACCGCTGGGTCTAGAGTACTCTAGAGATTCCAAATTTGGAATGTAGGTTCCTTACGACGTCTAGGGGTGTATTGAGAAATGATTTTTCAAAATTCCCACGGGAAAGCGAGATATACGCAAACGAAGTTACAATGGTTTTACTAATCCGCTAGGAATTTTGAAAAATCCTTTTCCCGTGGGAATTTTGAAAAATCCTTTCTCAGTACACCCCTAGACGTCATATGAAACCTACATTCCAAATTTGCAATCTCTAGAGAAATGAAAATGAGAAATGATTTTTCAAAATTCCCACGGGAAAGCGAGATATACGCAAACGAAGTTGCGAGGGTATGTCAACGCACAGCCCAAACCGCTGGGTCTAGAGATTCCAAATTTGGGTTCCTTACGACGTCTAGGGGTGTACTGAGAAATGATTTTTCAAAATTCCCACGGGAAAGCGAGATATACGCAAACGAAATTGCAAGGGTTTTACCGATCCGCTGGGTCTATTGATTCCAAATTTGGAATATAGGTTCCTTACGACATCTAGGGGTGTACGAAGAAAGGATTTTTCAAAATTTCTACGGGAAAGCGAGATATACGCAAACTAAGTTGCGAGGGTATATCAACGCACAGCCCAAACCGCTGGGTCTAGAGTACTCTAGAGATTGCAAATTTGGAATGTAGGTTTCATATGACGTCTAGGGGTGTACTGAAAAAGGATTTTTCAAAATTCCTACGGGAAAAGGATTTTTCAAAATTCCTAGCGGATCAGTAAAACCATTGCAACTTCGTTTGCGTATATCTCGCTTTCCCGTGGGAATTTCGTAAAATCATGTCTCAGTACACCCCTAGATGTCGTAAGGAACCTACATTCCAAATTTGGAATCAATAGACCCAGCGGATCAGTAAAACCGTTGCAACTTCATTTGCGTTCTCGCTTTCCCTTAGGAATTTTAAAAAATCCTTTCTTGGTACACTCCTAGATGTAGTAAGGAACCTACGTTCCAAATTTGGAATCTCTAGAGTACTCTAGACCCAGCGGTTTGGGCTGTGCGTTAACATATCCTCGCAACTTCGTTTGCGTATATCTCGCTTTCCCGTGGGAATTTCGAAAAATCATGTCTCAGTACACCCCTAGATGTCGTCAGGAACCAACATTCCAAATTTGGAATCAATAGACCCAGCGGATCAGTAAAACCGTTGCAACTTCATTTGCGCTCTCGCTTTCCCTTAGGAATTTTAAAAAATCCTATCTTGGTACACTCCTAGATGTCGTAAGGAACCTACGTTCCAAATTTAGAATCTCTGGACCCAGCGGTTTGGGCTGTGCGTTGATATACCCTCGCAACTTCGTTTGCGTATATCTCGCATTCCCGTGGGAATTTTGAAAAATCCTTTCTTGGTACATCCCTAGATGTTGTAAGGAACCAATATTCCAAATTTGGAATCACTAGACCCAGCGGATCAGTAAAACCCTTGCAATTTCGTTTGCGTATATCTCGCTTTCCCGTGGGAATTTAGAAAATTTATTTCTTAGTACACCCCTAGACGTTGTAAGGAACCTAAACTCCAAATTTTGAATCTCTAGACCCAGTGGTCTGGGCTGTGCGTTGATATATAGTTAAGTCAGTCAGTCAGACAGGACTCTGAATTTTATATATATAGAAAATCAATTGTAACGTCAATTTAACTACCTACCTGACATGTATCTTCACTATGACATTCATAGCTACTGAAATTACATGCATAGTCATCTATTTTTATGTCAAAATTAAAAAGTCTACATACTTGGTTTAGATTCTCTTAAATTTCCGTAAATTCTCTCCTTTCCGAGAACGTTTCCTCAATGTTTCCACTAAGAGAACATTTCCGGAAATCGCCCATCACTAGTCACAAGCTAACCCTAACCTTACCCAGTGTATCAGAAATATCTGTAATATAAAATAATTGAAACACGTTGTTCATCAGACAAAGGCTCTCTTTATAATAACACATTTCCTAGGAATTGTATGCATTTCCGGATTATATATATCTCCAGTAACATATATACTGACACAACTTAAATGCGACAAGATAAACGCATTTAGTTCTCCGTCTTTCGTCTACGCAGGTATATCAAAATGTTTTAACAAGTACCTACTTGAGCCTCTAATGTTAATGTATTTTCTCAATGTATATCTTGCTATTTTATCGACAAGTAACTTATATTTTCAGGTCTATAATACAACTCATAACAATTCATAAGAGTCACACTCACTGTACGGTTGCCCTCAGGTTTCATACATACGCACAGTTTAGCGCGCAGTGCGATTTTTATATGTACCTAGTATGTAACGAGAAACTAAAATTTTATGTAAGATCCTAAAATATTAATAAATAAAGAAGAGCTACGATTTAATTAAAACATGTTTTGTCGCTGTCAATCTAGAAAAGAATTTAACGAAGTACGAAAGTTACACAATATTTAAAATATAACTAGAGTACGTGCCTGTGAAAGCCTACTCTAATTAAAAAACAATTTCGTTTTCAGTTTATGATATTTCGTAATGCACATAATGCAAGCTCTGTCTTTTTTAATGCGTGGAAAATTTTGTACTAACTCAAAATCATTGAGTATATCCTTAACTATACATTATTTTCTATTTCCATGAAAGTAACTCGATAGTTTAAATCTAAATGAGAATTTTTAAAAACACAAAATCGTCGTCGACTTGTATCATTGATCACAGGAAGCTCGGATATAGTTCCTGACCTAGAATTTGCATATCCTCTGCATAAATAGCCGGAGTTTCAGTGTACGAAACTTTAGTTGATTTGATAAACTGCTCTGAGATATGGATAGTAGTTATCTGTAGCCATCTGTATAATCTGATAAGCTGTGAATAACACTCCTGGTCAAAGCTAAATTTGTTGCTGAAGTGATACTTTAGACAAAGTTGTTAACTATCTAAAGTACCTAGCTTATGCTTGCTGACGAGAAAGACTGTGGATGTTTGCGTTATGAAAAGAACTGAATAATATTAGATACTGTCAGCAATTAATGTCAGCTGGTGTCAGCGTTTTCAGAACTTCGGACGGTCCAGTGACCGTCCGTACTATTGTCCATAGATGATAGCTGTTAATAACAATTAACCCTTCGCTGGGAAAGCAAAAGATTTTTAAATGCATCCAAATTTAATGGTTTGGGTGTCCGCGAGCCATTCTAGACCTATAACAGGAAGAAAGGGGAAAATTAGACAAGAAGCGCACTGCTTCAACTAACTACAAAATACATTTATGAGATAATATGGAACTCGATTTCAGGAAATAATTTCCTTTGCTTTATTCCCCAAATTCTATAGAGAATTTACTTTCTGATCATATCCAGCGGCCAACAATTTGATTTGTTAGTTCCTTTCTTGTTTTCGTCTAAGCATTCGTGTTGGCTCGGTCATTTGCAATCACTTTGCAATACACATCGTTTGCGCATTTTTATCGCCGTGTCGGTAGTTGCTAGTGGGATTATTTTGATGCTAAACAATGGATAACACGAGGTAAATATTGACGCTTTTTACTACAAGGAACCCTTATAGTTTCGCCATGTCCGTCTGTCTGTCCTTCCGCGATCTAGCGCTTAGACGCTTAATGCTAGAAAGCTATAATTTTGTTGTATACACATATTATCAATGCTAACAAAGTGTTTGAACAAAGTTTTAAGAAATATATTTTTTGGGGTGCCTCCCCTACATGTAAAGTGTAAATTACATTTTTTTTCATGAGGGTGTGGGAAGTTATTTTTCGATACAATGATCCGTTTCGGAATTAGTTACATTTATCGTGTCAATTTTCGTTTTGCACGGTGGTCCCCCCCCCCTATATCCGAAAGTCTTGTGTTAAGAAATTTGAAAAAAATCATAGTAGGTAGTAGTTATATGCTGAATCATCAATGAAAACTATTACGGTTAAGTAGGCTCTACTAGTTACCGAGTAATAGTCATCGATCTATATGTAGTATGGTAATAGCCGATGAACTTATAAAATAAAATTTCTTTAAAGAAACTTACAAATGTCATAGAAATAATAAATAAATATTATAACAGAAATTCTCGGAAGTGACTCGTTCTAGGGGATGTATAAAATTGAGCTTCTTTTTACTTACAAAAACTGTATTCGAAAGAACCCAAAACATAATAATACTAACGAGAAAAGAAAAAAAATGTGACGAATCGAAAATGCCTATTTGAATAAAAATAATTTGATTTGATAAATACTGTTTAAAATTAATAAATTGCAATGAAATAGACATAAAATGCATAATTTACCATCCCAGCCTTAGCTGTGCTGTTACTGTACCATGAGCAATTTGGATTTAATAACATAACAGGTAACTTGGACATCCACAAAATGCCATAACGGTCTATCTATCATAATATAGTTTGCCAAACACTTTTAAAACCATAATGTCCCCGTAGCGTGGTTTGTACATTTTCAAGTCTGTATTCAACGTGCACTCGTGTCGAATCTTGTGGGTCGTGTAAAAACGTTAACTCTGTCTGTAACATTGTTAGTATCAGTTAGTTTCTTTCGTTATCTCGAGTTCAACAGACAATCCAAGGTTCTATTCTTTCCTGTTACTGTTATCGAATTAGAAACTACACCCTCTGTTAAAATGTACACGTTTCATTTGTACAAATTAACCACATCAATACATCGACATAAGTAAAGACAAGCTGTCTGGTACTGAGATTTTGCGGGATTGCGATGGTGCACATGCACACCACCACCCTTCAGTCAGTTGCGAGCGAGCGACAGAAGCAGTGGTGTCCAATTGTAAATTTCTATTTAACAGATCGTCTTTTGTTTTTTTAACAGATCGTTTATTGTCAATTGGACACCACTACTTCTGTCGCTCGCTCAACTGACTGAAGGGTGGTGGTGTGCATGTGCACCATCGCAATGCCGCAAAATTTCAGTACCGGACAGCCTTTACTTTTATGTTGATGCATCAATACAGAAATTTTTCGATTGTACGTGTGTGTGTCTTCCCTCTTCCATCCTAGGTGAACAACGCATCCAAGATTCTTGTAGTCGTGGATGTCTGTGGGCAGCGTAGCGTAGCAGCAGCTAGCTAGCACGTTATAGTTTGTCCTTCTCTGTCATAAAAAAAACAATCACCAAATTTAAAACCAATTTTGTTCTAGAAAACAAACTATACTAAAGCAGACAGGTAAATTTAAAATAGAAAATCTGTTTCATCATAATTTATAAAGTTAAAGTGAAGTAGCTAAAATAAAAAATACACTTTACATTATCAATTCCGTGGATGGGAATAAGAAAACCTGAGGGAATAAAGGGACAAAATTAACGGAACGTAAAATTAACGCTGTCAATATGAACATGGTATAATTTGTGTAATTAATCGTTATGCAGATTATCAATGGAGATATTTGAACCAAATTATGTTACTGTAGGTACTTTTAATATAATAATATTATTTATGTTAAAGCCACAATATGTGAGTGAAAAAATAATAAATTATTGTGAAAAGCACATTAGTGGTTGTAATTGCCTTTTTGGGGACATTAAATTGAAATATAGAAAGAATTAAATCACAACGGAGGTTTCTGAAACTGGCCAATTTTAGAATATTTGCTGAATGATTTTAGTCACTTTGCCGCCAACTCGAAGTAGCTTATTTCTCTTTTTCGCTGATAGAAAACCCACATTACTGACAGGAGTTATTTTTTTGTATCTGCCAAGAAAAGTATTTGTATAATACTCTAACCATTTATATTGTAACCTTTTCGAATTGGTTATTATTTTATAGAACACAAGATGATTTAATGAACATATTCTCGAGTTGTAAGCAAACCCTCATTATTTTAGCTGTATCATATTACGTAGATGTTATCTTTTGTGAATATATTACAATCTATTTTCAAGGAACGTGATAAGTTTGGAATCTTATTCGTTTTTAGTAAAAATCATCACTTAAATCTTGTTTGTTTTTTTTTTAGAAAATATAAAATTAAGTTAAACTTAGTGGCTTATTAAAAAATGTAATAATTAAATAAAGGATCCTTTGCCCTTTCTTTTCCTATCAATAGTTCAGACGGTAGATTTCTAGTGCTTGCAGTAAGAATAAACGGTAAAAACTGTTTTTACTTATTAAGTATTCTTAAATTATTACATTTTTGAATAAGCCCCCAAGTTTAATTTAATTTTAAATTTTTTAGAAAAAAAAGGCAAAGGCTTTAGTCGTTTAACCCTGTCTAACTAAAAGTTTCCACACGTACTGACGCCCCAAGTGACCTTAATCACAAAGTGCTGAAATGTATCCTTGTGTATTTCAAGAAATAGTACATTGAAGATAGTGTCTTTGAGCAATTGTGTTGCTTCGTAACACTGACTCAGAATTTCTCCTTCATATTATCAGGATTTGTAGTAATTATTATTATTTCGAATATTACATGTAATTTATGACACAAATTCTATATTATTCGCAATTATGCTAGTAGTAGTAACCGTGCGTCCGCGTCGTCAACAGAAATCGCTTCCAAGTGCTCAGTCAGCACCACAAAATATTACCTTCATTATTATTTTTAGGTCCTGTGGTGTCTTCTTATATAGATAGATAAATGGAGGAGTCCTAAATAAAAGGCTTTCATAAAAAAAGATCAAGCATCTCTGATCTAAAAGTTTTTATAAAAATCTCAATGAAAACAAAAAGCATTCAGTAAGCCGTTGATCCAATGACCAAGCACAACTTACGGTACGTTTAATTAGCACAAACACTTCGTATAAATCCTAGACTCATAATTTATATTCGCCTGCATTGTTTTCGGTTTAAATATTACGCTCCTCTTATTCCCAGACAGCACAAAGCTCGGATGGTGAAAATAATTTAATTTTGCTACAGAATAGATATTGTTTCTATTTGAGGAAGTATTGTTATTGAACCCGCCGTGAAGTGTTCTAGTTAGGTCATAAAGAAAGTAATTTCCTCCCTTGTAACCTAGGGATAGTTTTTCCATAGTTATAAATTGTATGTTCAAATTGTATTTAGATCTCTGTATGGTTTTGTGTTTATGTGTACAGTTTGGTAACACTATAAGTAGGGATGATTAATCAATCGAAACTATAGGGTTGCTGTATCTTGACCTTTTTGGAAAAAAAAAATGCTTGAGTTACACCAGTGTGTTGTGTCTCTACTGATGGATATCTTTTCATATATTTAGTATGGCTAGAATTATATTATGTTGTAAGAAGTCCAAAGAACTCATAGTAGGTACTCTTATTTGAACGATATTGTATGGTGTCAAAAGATGGGGAAAGCAGTAGATATGAAAGTAAATTTTATAGTAGGAAATTTCAAAGTATGGTAAAAATAATCTCACTTTAAGCTGTACTTATGGTAGGGTGTATAAAATTTTGTCATCGTGGCATTTTTTTTTGCGTGATTGTGTAGGCACATAGTAGACCCCAATGTATTATGTATTGTAATGTGACCATACATTTTAAATGTGTCTGTATTTTTTATTCAAGTATCCGCCTACACTCTCTCATGCTTCAGTATTATCTTAAGTGACTCCAACTTTTGTGTTAAGGATTTTCAAGAGCTTATAAGTTTACTGGAAGGATTATGGAAAAAAAATTTATACAATTTTATTTAACATTTCTCCTTACGAAGACGACGGCGACGCGACCTCAAGACTAGATTCGATGGTGAATTGAATACCGCATGAATATAGGTTTAGTAATTTCTGAGTTTATCGCGAACAGATAGACTCCGCGGAAGATTTTGTTTTATATTGTAAGGATAAGGATTATGTTTATGATCTCTTCTAGAAAATACAAAGATATATCATAAATTATGTAGATAAAAGTTTATTTATTCAGTTTAAATAGTATTGTACAATAAATTGTTTTAGTTATTATTATACTTGTGTTAATTAAGTATCCAGAGGTACGGGCACTGAAAGGTTTGAAATTCTGAACTAAGGCGTATCTAGCAAGTAAATAGTTTGATGTTAATTACTTTCTTTGTCTACAGACTACATTGTTGTGTACTGGCCTTGTCACCTATTAAGTTCTATTTTCTGAGCACTTAAAAGTTGTCGGCAGATCAATTAAGGAAATTTATACTTGATTTAAGAAATTCCTAAAAGAATAGGAATTTTCTATTGTGTCGAGAAGGCTAAATGAGCAAGGAACCGTTTGGGGGAGGCCTATATCCAGCAGTGGACTTCTTGTAGCTGAGATCATGATGACGAAATGAGCAAGAGCAATTTCTTTGACCATTGATTTCAAATGTTAATAAATTGAGATTTTTTAAAGAATAGGTTGTCAAACGAGGATGCGTGTCACCAATGGTGATAAAACGGTAGTAATAGCAATTCGTCGAGTATGACCATTACAATAACAATAGCAAACGGAAAAAAATATGATTAAAATTTTATATATATGGAGAACTGAGTATTTTCGCAAATTAACGAGATATCTATATTTTAATTAACAATAAAATGCATTCGAGACAAAGGCTGCATTATCCTACATATGACATAATAATATTATTGGACAATTTGGAAATAACCATTTTCTGACTCCACAATTGATATTCTCCACGTTCATTAAATTGCTTGTGCTCATTTTTGCATTAACAAGTTAGCAACGAGAAAAGAAAATGTCGATTTGAAATTGAAACTATGAATTTTAACCCTTTTGAAAAAATTTCAATGTCTTGGAAATAACCTTCTTTGAACATTCATTTTAATTAAAAAAAATCTATCGGATATATAACCATTTTTGACGCAGTCTGAAAAGCACAGATGATGTTAATCAACACAGACTACAAATAAAAAAAAATAAAACGAAAATTTATAGAATGTGGAAATAACCCTTTTTTAGACATTCCTTATATTGTTAGTTATTTTAGTTAGTTTCAAATTTAAATGATAACATAATACATATCTGCTTAGAAATAAAACAATCCTATTAGTAAATTTTTATTTTTTGAAATGAATTATTCGAATGGAAATATAAAATTACTATGTCAATATATATCCATGTATAAAATAACTAATGTTCCATAATAAAATAAATTGAGATATTTTCTGGAGTGGTAAAGCATTGTGTTTCCAAAGACGTGTGTCCTTAAGGCCTTGCCTGGTTCGGGTAACTACGTGTTCTTTTCCATTCTTCTTTATCAGTCTATCACTACGACTCTTTCTCTTTCTTAGCATGTCTTTCACACAATTAATGCCTATAGGGACTATTGGGCCAGGAATGTTGTAAGGTGGTCTTTTTAATTAAGAATATGACGAAGCACAACGCTGTTAACTTTTAATTTTGACTTGAGGTTAATTACACAAAAAAAATATTAGTCAAATAGTAACATTATTATTGTACTGAATTTATTATTTTAATTACTGCCTTCGTCGGTTTCACAATAATTCCTTATCATGCACAGTAATGTTTTGATTAGTTTAGCATCTAAGAAATAATGGTTATAATATAACACGTTCCTGTAGATGAGCACGACGTATTTATGGATGCAATATTTGGCTGTAATTAGATGTTATATCCCAGACTCACCTAGCATCTGAGCTCTACCGTCGTGAGTCACTAATTAGGAATCCTTGCTTTGTTTGTTTCGCTTCCAGTTTCCAGAAATGGTGGATATATAATGAACATCTCAAATTAATAATAAGAATAATACATTTTATTTGTTCATAAGGTACTTTGATCTCAGAAGAATTAAATTCTTATCTTATAAAACGAAACACTTTAGAGCAAGTTACCAAAACCTTATAAATACAGTCAGATAGATACCTAAAAGGAATAAAATAACAGCGCCTCTGAATGGAGAACATTTTTCCTCGTTAATATTTTAACTTCAACAAAAGACTTCACAGGAAGAAAATCTCATAAAAGATACAAAGAGATGGGCCACATAATATTAACTGTAGACTTCCAGCGTCACATAACGCAGCAGTTAACCTCTCGAATGAATACAATGTTTTCTCATAAAACATCTTAACTCCCAGCTAATAACACTAGGGGATTGTCTCATTCCGTTTCTGTCCGCGCCATTTTCAACCTTAAAGCCTTAACAACTCTATAGTTTCGCAAATATATAATCCGGCGTGTCTTTGTTTGCGTTCACCTCTGTATGTACAATTCGCAGTCCTGCTTAACCCATTAAATTTAATGACACAACGCCTGGCATTGCCAGGGATTTAAAGTATTTATTCGAACGCTAAAATGCTGCCAGTTTGTAAGTTGTTAAAATATTCGTGCACTTTGCATGCTTTATAGAATCCACTATGCGAAAAGTGAATAAGGTTGGGCGATGCATCACACTCACGCTGCATCAAGATACTCGAGAGTAAGTCCAAGTCAAAAAGAAATATAAATATGTCGTATAGTAGTTATTATGTAATATTTTGCTTCAACTTGTAACAATTTTACTTTTTAGAAAGATAGGTCAAAACTTTATTAATACTGGAAATTCTATTACAATAATCTCATTTAGGTCATCAAAATATCTAAGTACCTATGTTATAAAAATAAATATAGATAGATAAATAGATAGAATAAGCTTTATTTGCAACACACAAACAATTGATACAGTAAATTGTAGAAGTTACAAACTAGTGTAGATGCAACAAGGCGGCCTTATTGCTCAAAGTAATCTTTTCAAGAACCTTAGAGTAACGAATTTCTGTGTGGAGTGGGCGAACAAATATACTGCTTGAGAGAACAGAGATTTTACACAGTGGTTCATTTAAGGACAAGAAATAAGGCGGTGATTTTCCGAATTTCTACAAGAAGATTTCTTTGTTGCTGCACGCAAACAAAGTTACGCGGTGTCTCTAGGGATTACCTAAATAAAATTAAAAGGTGTCTTTAAATACATAAGAATTTTGGATTTATTGTTGGCCAGTTCCTATTGAGAAAATGCTGATTTTATTTTAACAAATCTTTTAATATTATAAAAAAAATCGAATCTTTGGTTTGACCGTTATTAATTCTGTGTCTTAGATTCGAAGTGAATTTAAAAATTTAACATAATTTAAACGGAGCTTATTTCTATTTTTTTTCTACCAGTCAGTGGCTGACACTAGACAAATACAATTACAAATGAATACAATTTGGAGCTTCCATTCATCATATCAACCCATAATCATCCCACTGCTGGGATACGGGTCTCCCTTCAATCGAAGGTGATTAGAGCGTACTCTGCCACGCTGCCTTAATGCGGATTGGCAGAGGTCGGTGTTTTCAAACCGCCCTAAGGCCACCGACTTGGCTTAACGACTGTCATCCATCGACAACAGCTGGGACCGACATCTTAACGTGCCCTCTGAAGCATGGAGAAGCTCGAGATAACGAAACCCATCCAAACGCTGGCTAGGGTCGCCGTCGCTTAACTTGCGTGTTCATATTAGAGTGCGACACACAGCGACGCCATCCAGCTTCCATTAGCTTTTGATAATTTAGTTCTGCAGCCTCGTGAAATATCAGTACATATTATGTGAAAATTTGTAGAACATTACAAAAGTGAGCTACAATTTCAATTTCAACTTAATCCATGAACTGACTAACTTTATAAGCCAGGCAATGCTTCGAACGGCAATAAAATTGTTTCGCGTAGTTCATAATTACTTAACATAAAATTGTGTATTCGACGGTGGATATTCCTATAATAGGAAGAGAAACAAGATAAATAAGGTTGAAATCAATTTGGAGTGGTAGTGCACGAATGAAATGGTCTGGCTCGATCGTGGAAGTACCACCCTTTCACAGAATATCGGCATAAATTCGAAGTATTTTAAAAAGGCGTAGGATGTTATTCGATAGAAATGTTCTGTGTGAAAAAAACAATAAAAAAATTAAGCTATTCTGAAATCTAAATATAGTTAAGTATTTGGATTACGGGGTTTGTTTTTCAATGAAGGCTGGAAGCAAAAGTCCATCCGCCATATTGTTTTATTTTTATTTCCTATAAATATGGATATAACTGATCTATAGATAAACTTAAATGGTTTTATTTTAACTAAACTATTAAGTTTTCGATATAACTGATAACAAACTGGTAAATATAGTCAAGAGGGCGGGTAGAGTACGGATAATGAGTTATTCCAGTTTATTAGCCATTAGTAGTGTATCGAATTTTGTCTAAAAGAGTTAACATCCACTGATCCATACAATACGCTTTGATAATAATAGTAGGATTATAGTAGGTACGCCAAAATTCGGGCTCAGAGTTTATAAAACATTTGAAAATCATTTAATTTTGTCGTTATGCACTGAGTCACTGAGTAATAAATAATTGTTAAAATCAGTCTATTGGTACAAAAGAGATGAAAGAAAAGTCAATTTATAACAGGATAGGTACTAGTCAATTTACATTTACATTTACAGTTCTGCAGTCAGCAGAAACGCTCACCGAATCAAACTAAGTAAATAACTCTGTAGTTGATCAAATCACTCGACCCCATTCTGTCTGCTGCATTTTCTGAAAGCCGAATGGTCGAAACTTTGGAAAAAATGTTACAACAGTACCAGTGCCGGATTGGGATAGAAGTTCATCAGAAGTTATATGACTAGAAAAGGTGTCTGATGGGTGATTTCGTTTCAGAAGTCAAGAGAGCAAGGGCACAGCGAATAATCCGCTCAAATCGGAGTAGCCCGTTTGGGGAAGGACCTCCACCTTACAGAAGATCGTAGCCAAATAGCATTGGTCTCGGCCATGTTGTATTCCGCAGCCGGAGCAATACTTCGCACTCCGCCTAATTTATTTCTGAGTAAATTCGTTGAAAGTTCCAAGACAGGTGTAGTTTCTCCAACGGGACGTCAATATGCTTCATTACTTTGTCAATCTGAGGTTCGTCCATTGTTGATCCTGGATCTACAGGAGACACAACGCTAGGAATGTGTGGCGGGCCTGTCCCGAAGTCAGACCGGGATCTGTAGCAAATTCTGCCAATGGTAATTTAGTTTGCTTTAAACTATTACGGTGAGATGCACAAAAACAAAACTATTATAATTGTAAAGTCCACTTTAAATTATAGTAGTCACTGTCAAAATAAAGAAGAAAAAATAGATAACTTGAGAAAATGTCAAACAACCTGAGACTCAAAATGTGTTTTTGCAAGTGGCTTCATTTGCAACCACTTGATTTTGAAAGCTACTGATGTTTTAAATGAGACGTGGTTATAGTGGTGGTATTTTAGGTTCCTCTTAATCATCAAGCATCTATCGAAAAGTAGCATTTGTCACTCTTGTATAATATATTCTTATTGCCTAATCCGGACCTGAACAATACAAAAGTACGATGTGGGAAATTAACCGTTTGCAGCAAAACTGTGAAACGCTATTTTATAGCGGTCTGTCAACCAACTAATTGTTTTGCTGTTCGCTGTTTCCAACTCTTTCTATGAGTATGTTATACAATTAGGTTACGTGGTCGACTGAAATTTATTGTACTTGCTAGCGCCCGGTTGTACCGGCGCAATTTCGTTATACCTCGGAAATACCAGAATTTATTAGGATTAATATTATTAATTTTTTTTACACCAAGTTTCTTCTTTCTTAATCTGATATATTTAGCCGAATTGTAATTGCATATATGAACTACCTCATATGTACCAATAGACAGAGTATTAGCTTCTGCAGCCTTGGTAGGTTTGATCCTGTGTTATTACAGTGTTCATCCCCTGATTTATGAATTTTGTTATAAATTATAAAAGCTTTCTTTTTCATTATATTGCAATTTCTTAATTAAATACGTCAAAGCAAACAATTTTATTAAGTACATAGTACGTCATCCTACAGCATGTAAGTAAGCCATGCATGCAGTCGGATGCACTAGGTAACTAAAAACTTGGGACTATATATTATGTATAAATAAATAAAAAATGATTTGCTCTCTGGGTAACTCCCTTAGTCGAAAGTAGTGCTGGTGCATCGATCAGATGGATTAGTAGTTAGGAAAAACACGATTGGTTTAAAGCTACCGAAGCGGAATTAAAAGAAGCGAGCTCCCTCTGCCGTCCGGATAAAGAGTTTACCGACTGTGGATTAACTAAAACACATGAGACGAAATCAGCTTGGAAACTGTAGCAGCGGAACTCTTTTAATTATTCCAGTCTGCCTTATAACCGGGCGCAAAGTCTGAAGTGTTAATGAAATCTGATACCTGATGAACACGGTAAATTTTCCGAGATTATTTAATTAGCCGCTTATACGTATTTCAAACGTAAGTAGTATAAAATGTCTGTGCATTAGGTATATTATTCTGCTTGCTTTGCTAACACTTGAATTAAATAATAAAATTCTAATCATGTATAATTTCAATTTAAAATCAATGGTAAATCCTATTCTTGAAACTTTATACTTACTAACTATTTAATTACAGTACAATCCGATTTCATTCCGATTAGGTAATTCACACTGGTCCGGTTAAGAACCGGTCGTTTTTTTTTAAAGTCTCTATCATTCCGCATTGGTTTAATATTATAGAAGCCATATGTGGCCTTTTGCATTATGTTAATGAAAACATTCAGTCTATGTTTAGAACAATTATAATGATTAATCTATTGTAATCACTATCATTTGAACAGTGAACTAACTTCTAATTTCATTTTGATTAATTGTATAAGTAAGTAAGTTTTTATTCATTATCAGATTCTGAAGGAAGTACACAAAGCAAAAAGTTTACCTTCTTCTACTTCGTCGATTCTTCATGACTAAGAGTCGTGTCTCTCATGCCCCGACTTCTGGACCAATACCATCCAGGCTTACCGGCAATGAGCCTGCTTGATGGCCACTGGAATGCTGGATATCCTTCTGTCTGGTGACCATGACCTAAAAAAGTTTAGCAACTCCGTATATAAGGTCCTAATTTATTAATGAACTTCCTTTTATCACATGACTATATAGGTCACCTATGATCGTTTAAGCAAGGAAATAATGGTCTAGTATTTAGTAAAAAAAAAATTGACTGTATCGTAATAGTTAGAGTTAGAAAAATTTGCTAAGGTACTACATAAATTCATCCATATTCAACCATTTTGATATGTGAGACGCGTTGACACGCCCTTCGCACCGCACCCCTAAACCTTTTTTTTTCTACTGACGGATGGCTGCTACAAGCGAGGCGCATTTTACCGAGTATTTCAAAATTTCATGCATTTTTTCTGAATACTAGTTTAAACGATCATATGTAACCTATATATACATGTGTTAAAAGGAAGTTCATTAATAAATTAGGACCTTATATAAGTATTTGATAGTTACATACATACCTACTGCTGTAATTAAAAGTACAAAGTTTTCATAGTTACAAAACAACTTCCATTACTAATTTCATTGGAGTTGAACGATACATCAGCGGTAAGCCTTCGCTACGGCTACGGACAGACAGACGAGCATTTCGATATTTATTGCCGTTAACTGCTGTAAAAATGTTACCCGCAAACATTAGTAAGACTAAGTGTTTGTACGAGGGACGAATAATGTAATGACTCGTTATGTTTTCTTATATATATAACTACAGATACAGATATTATAATCCAACAGTACTCGATACATAGTCAAATGGCATTGGTCTCGGCCATGTTGTGTTATGGTGAGTAAGGTCCCCAGACACTCCACTCTTTACAGGGTCGGCAACGCACGAGTGATGCCCCTGGAGCTTACCATCAGGCAGGCCGTATGCTGGTTTGCCACTTTCGTGGTATAAAAAACATATTACATCACCAATCAATAAAAACAGTCGAGAAATGGGATTCTCTTAAAATCATTTTGGTTTTAAAAACAAGAGATCTTTAACACTGGAAGTATCCTACAGGGTAGGTTAACAGTAGGAAACAGCGCATATTATAAACAAAATATGTACTTGATTTAACTTTGTTGTTTATGCACCATTACTTATACCGTGTGAGAAAAACACGTTACTTACTACAATTCAATGAAAACCTATGATTTAGGGCGCACAAATGCAGTTTTAGACAGAAAATAAATACCTTTATGTAAGTGCTTACGAAGTTTTTGAATGAAGTGATGGAGTCTATGGATGAGAAAACATAAGCTAGCCAGCCATCGAATGTTAAAGAAACAAAACTGCCATAATTCACCCCTAAAGTATGGGATCCGCTTTCTTCCTGTAAAGGAAAAATATAGTGTGTCCCATTAAAGACTAAACGAGGCATTTTCAGAAATTCTAGGCTAACATTCTTGTATGTATAGAATGATGGAAGTTTCGCGTATAACAACATAATAAACACAAACAAAAAAGTTGTAGTCGTAAAACAACATGAAAGTATGTTTTGCACGCTCCAAAATAAAACTTTTGCCCGGTTTTATCTGTGTTGGGAAGTGACAAGGTGCGTTTACTGGAATTATTGCTTACCTTGTACACCCAATTTAGTCGTGAGCTCTTCCGAATGCGAGAAAGTTATTAAAAAAGAAAATCTGAAATGTAAAGTTAAGAATATGTTGCTTTCTTTTGTTTGCTTTTGGCAACTCTGCTTTTTGATGTTCAAGAGAGTTATGTTTTTGTTGGTACTGTATTAAAATAGGCATTTATTTATATTAATTTTAAAATTGCTCATTTAAGTAAACCTTGTAAAAATTGTTCTGAATAAAATTAATTCTTTAAATCGAAAAACTGATGATAAAGCTGACGTCACGTAGCGTGCGTACTCCTAATAGAGCGTATTTGTATGACAATCACCCGCTCACTAAAACATCACAGCCTTATGTTGCCGAAAATTAGTATAAAGTTCTTATAAGAACTAAGAACTTTAAACACGAATATTAAACAAAATATTTAAAATAATCTTCAATGGCACTTATGAACTTAGTTCTTTTTAATTATCCGTTAAAACACTCGACAGTTTCATATACTCAAATAAAAAGTATACGTGTCTCATCAAAAACTGACATTTGTACCTGATCTTATCTGAATAACGGCTTTGAAAGATATCTCTCGTTTAGATAATAAAAAAATGAGAAATTATGAAACACTAACAAAATATGTATAATATTGTAAGTATAAATAGAATACACATGTTTATTTTAACATAAATGTAAAGAATTGTACGGATAAACAAGTAAATGTTGTAAAAATACTTGTTGTAATAAACGTCGAACGATTATACAAACCTTTCCTTTTACCAAATCTATATTTTTATCGAGATGTTATTTTTTCACAAGAATGATATGTAAAAAAGGAAATGTTAAATAATTATGGATAGTAAGTAAGCAAATTGTGACATTGCCTATTGATTTTATTTATAACGAAACAAATATTAAGTACTATTGCAATATGAGAATTTAATGAAGGAACATTTATATTATAATTATCGAGTATTATCCTAACTACGCACTTATTTTTGTCATTGTCTAAAAAAATATACAACCTACACGCATTTTAATTAATGTATAATAGTATGTTACTTTGACAATTATAAACGCATTTAAATAGTATCACATAGTATTACATTTTCTATTATGAAATTGTGAAGTTATAATTGTATTAAGGTTATTGAAAAATCCGCTACTAGCCAACAACAAAATTGACGCTCTACCGTGAATATACTCTCTGTTTCTGCTTAGTTTATGAAAACGACTTCAGCCGTAGACAGCTGAAAATATTTGAATGAAGTTCATGAATTTTTCGGGACCTTTAGTTACTGAGCCGAACCTAAATGTAGGTTCTAAATATATATTCGTTTCCCACCATTTGTTATGTGTGTTTATCCTTATTCCCAAATAAAAGTATATCACTAAAATTTACTGTTGCGGTCCGTATCTCCTCAAGTATGAAATTCAGTTTCCGCTCACTGCCAAATCACCCAAAACTTAGAAAAACTTTATAAGGGCGAACCCTTACACGTCACTTTTAGCCCTTTTTCTGTAGCACCTGACAATAGTCGTAAATTTTCTGTGAGTGAATAAATTGGGTGCTATGAAAATGTAAATTGTTATTTCTAATACTTCTTTGAGTTTTCTTAAAAATAAGTTTTAATTTGTTGTTCGTTAACAATTTTGATTGAAGCGTCTGTCTGCTTTATTTATCTGACCGACAAGACGTCTTTAGGATTCAACCAAGTTTATTTACTGTAATTAGATTGATTTTCTGTAAGTGAAAACTAGTGACACGCTGCTCAGCAAAACAAGTTTTAATCTGAATTTTTTTGACAGTGGTGTAACTGAATTGACTTCTGTGACCCAATATTTCGAGTTCAACGGCAGGACAAATTGTGGTTGTGGAATTATTGAATTGAAGTCTGGGATAGGCAGTGTACCTACGTCACAATTCGGCAACTACGCTGTAACTTATCCGAATTTTTGGAACGGCGCGGTGGCGCCAGCGTTTTTTTATATGTGTATGGAGAACGAATAATGCTAAACCAAGACCCAGGCCAGTCAGAAAAAGTTAGTTATTCATCATGGCCCGAACGTAATTCGAACCTGGCACCTCCTCGGTGGCGGTCCGGCATGGTAACCATTACGCCACGGAGGTTGTCATAATAACTAGGGCTTTGAAAAATAAAATCACTATAGCTCTTTCTGGACAACTGTACGATCCAGTTAGTTGCTACGGGAAATCTTTGCGGATATCGCAAAGATTTACCGTAGCAACTAACTGGATCTTTGGTAAGACAAGTACTAACTTTCAAAAAAAAAGAATAAAACTATTTATAAAATGATTTAAACTTCATAATTTGTTCATCAAAAGTTTTTTTACGAATGGACTCAATTGTCGTTGAATCAACGCCAGCACAATTCACAAACTTGGAAATATTATATCACGTAGGAAAACATCGGATATTTCTTGAATGTCACGTAATTTCTATTGAAAAAGGGCGCTGGTAATGACTTGAGGCCATCGTAGGCGTTAAGGGTCAAAAAATCCATACTAAAATACTTTTGTTGGAAAAAGTTTGTTATCTATATTTATGTGAATGCTGTTTTTCCTGTTATTTTGTCACCTTGAGAAACATTGCTCTCCTCTTGGAGCGATTAAGTAGGCAAAAAGTATTACAGTTTTTTTTAATACTTTCAACTAAAAAATATTTAAATCTTGATTGTTGTTTTTAAAAGAGACTATTAATTTTGGAGTTCCTATGTGATTCGTAAATAAAGAATTTTCAGTATCAAGTTATATTATTTGCACTGTACACATTTCACAAGTTTACCAAGGACTTGTGTTGTTAAATTGATGTTTGTGAAAGAACCCTATTTTCACAATTTAGCAAATACTAAGTATCAGTATAGTTTTATATTGTGAGACATCTTCTTTTCTTATGCTCCCCCGCAATTTGTTGTCAATTGCGGGTTACTTGACGTCAGTGTTTTTTGACCACCTGACGGTAATTGATTAGGACGATGATATGGATTCTGAAATCGTTTACCAACAATCGATTGATCCATGAATCATTTATCCAAATTATGTTTTACCCACGAACGTTTCCTCGTTAATCCTCCAAGTTAAGTCAAGTTAAGTCGTTTCCAAGTTAATCCTACCAAGTCTCAATGCATAATTTTAGGTAGCCAGGCCTTTATTTCGAGGTTAGATAATTTTCGAATCCCGTCGGTTATATTTGATGGTATCTGCATTCCTTTTCAAAATTCGGTAAAAAAAGCCTCGGATTAATTATGGACTCCACATTATCTTGGAAAGATCAGGTGGCCGAGGTAAGTAGGAGGATGTTCGCTACATCTGCATCACTTCGGCGACTCAGAAACTTCTTACCAACTGCCACCAAGGTTGCTCTTGCACAATCCCTTCTTCTCCCTATCCTTGATTATGCTGACACATCGTACCCGGACCTTAACGTAGATTTGCTCAATAAATTAGATCGGTTGCAGAACTTCTGCATTAGGTTCATTTATGGTCTACGCAAATACGATCATGTATCTGAATACCGGACAAAATTGAAGTGGCTTTCCATTCGCCAACGTAGGGACATGCACATCCTTTCCTTTCTTTACACCATACTTTTCAATCCATGTACTCCCTCCTATCTTAAAGAATTCTTCATCTTTTCCTCTTCATCCCATAGCCTGTCACTGCGCTCCACTGATAATCTCACACTCCTAATACCCGTTCATTCCTCTAAATCCTTCGACCAATCCTTTTCTATCCAGGCTATAAGACTATGGAACAATTTACCGGTAGCCATCAGAACTGCAAAATCCATTGAGGTATTTAAACGACAGTTGAAAAATCACTTCTTAGCACTTCGTTTTTAATTCATTTCTTTGCCTTCAAGTACAACGACATTTTTATTTATTTTATTATTAGGTATGTATGTATGTATATTACAGTATAATTTATATTTATGGTAGGTTGAATATGAATATTTATATAATATACACTGGGCGTCAAAAATAAGTAGTACAGTTTTAAAATTGCAATATCTCCTAAACTGCAGAAGCTAGACCTTTGAAATAAAAAAAAGTTAAAAGACAATTTAATTTCATTTAATAAAAACTTCATGCATAATATCATTTTTTAAAGATTGACTGAAAAAAAACTTATTAAATAAAAACACTATTTTTTTAAACTGTTGGCTTGTACTTTTGTTTTTTATTGTTTTCTTTATTGCTGATAAATCAATTGCAATTCAAAAGCAAATGTGTCTTCAGCGAGTAAACTTTACTAATCATGCCTCTTTCACCAGAAGAATGTGCAAGAATCATAACTTTTCTCGAAGTAGGCATCAGTATGCGTCGTACTGCAAGAACGGTGGGTGTAACTCTAAGAACGATCCAGCAAGTAAAGCGAAGATACGAAGAGACTGGAAACCATCTAAGGAGACCAAGTAATGGCAGACCCAGGTGCACTAGTACCCGAGAAGACCGCTTAATTGTCTCTACTGTGTTAAGAAATCGTCACCTTAATGCAGTTGAGGTCCAGCAACAGCTTCTTCAGACCCGAAGAGACTACGTTAGTGAGAGTACAGTGAGGAGAAGACTTGCTGAAGCCAACCTGAAGTCGTACAGGCCAGCAAATGGCCCCAAACTTGAGACAGGGCATCGAGTAGTAAGACTACGCTACGCGCGTCAACACGTACAATGGGGCGAAGAAGAATGGACAAGAGTTTTGTTCACAGATGAGTCTCGGTTTTCTTTATTCACTTCCGATGGAAGGCGGAGAGTATACAGGCGACCTGGTGAGCGATACATTCAAGGTTGCATCTCGGAAAGAGTTCAATGCGGCGGGGGCTCTGTACACGTATGGGCTGGCATCTCTTCAGAGGGTCGCACAGAGCTAGTGGTCATAGAAAATGGCACTCTGACTGGTGAAAGATATGCATTAGAGATCCTTAACGAGTATGCAGGGCCATATTTAGCAAATATGGGTGATGGAGCTATACTAATGCATGATAACGCCCGGCCACACACCGCTCATCTCGTACAAGAGTACATTCAGGAGGTTGGCATCAGCTTGATGGCTTGGCCATCAAGAAGCCCAGATCTTAACCCGATTGAACACGCTTGGGATGAGCTTGGGAGGATAGTCAGAAGACTCAGACCACCCCCCGCCACCCTCAGGGCTCTAAAACAGGCCCTGATAGAAGAATGGGTGAATATTCCCCAAAACCGCCTCCGAAACTTAGTGTTCAGCATGCCAAACCGGCTCCAAGCTGTCATCAGAGCCCGAGGCGGCAACACAAGTTACTAAAGTGGGAACAAGGCCCAAAACGTAAAAATTAAGTTCTTGATAGTTCCTTCAAAATGGTTAGCTTTTAGTTTTTTCCTAATTTTCAGTGTAAAACTTTACTAATGCTAAATAAAGTATTATTTTTAGAAAACTTTGTTAAATTTGCTATAAAATGACTTTTATTTCAAAACTCTAACTTCTATAGTTTAAGAGTAATTGCAATTTTAAAACTGTACTACTTATTTTTGACGCCCAGTGTATTATTGTAAGTATAGTAATATAATATTTGATTGAAGTTATTTATTAATTTTTGTTTTAATATTTAGATGTCCTAGATACTTATCTATCATTTTCTTGTTTATTATTTATTTTCTTGTCTTGCTAGCCCTGCCCCACTCCATACAGAAATTCGTTACCTTAAGGTTGCCTTGAAAAGATTGCTTTTTAGCAATAAGGCCGCCTTGTTGCATTTACACTAGTTTATAAGATTGTTTTTGTACTTTTTCCTGTGTGTAATGCAAATAAAGAGTATTCTATCTATCTATCTATCTAACGTTTCGCCAACAAAACTTTACGTCAGTAAACGCTTAACCAACAAAATGTATGATGATGAATGAAGGTTAAACTGATAAACTTCTTCTTTCTTTTTCTCAGCCATTCTCTACCTATTTGGTGTAGGCCTCCTTCAGACTTCTCCATTTTTCTCGTTCTTGCGTTACCTGCATCCAATTTGACCCAGCAATCTTCTTAACGTCGTCTTTCCACCTTATTTGTGGTCGACATCTAGGGCATTTTCACCCCAACTGATAAACTAATCATTATTTTATTTTTATTTCTTTTGTATATAATATTCACTATCATGTTCATAAAATTAACCGAAGGATCATTATTATTTATTGACATTTGTTGACATGAAAAACTTATCAAGTGTGAATAAATAATAATCGTTTATTGACACTTAATAAGTTGAACGTAAACTTGTCTACAATTTCATGAGTCCATTGCAAGAATCTAGTCGGCAACTTAAAATTTTGCCTCATTTGTACGCAAATGGATGAAGTTTCTCGCAATACTATATCGAGGGTAGGAGAACTTGTGCTTTGTAATAATACCTCCGGGCCTCCTTAGAGATTATGTCTGTTAGTGCGTTCATTGCCGTACAACCTACATAGAACAAAGGGCATTTTCGAGCCACAACGGAAGCCTTTAGTAGTTAGCCCGTAACTAAAACACCCGAGGTATATTTATACGAGATTGTGCTAAGACAACCATGTTTGACCTTTCGACTACTGCTTTTACCAGAGGCTTTTTACAGTTATGAGGAGACAGAAAACTTAGAATAATGTTGGAGTTGGAGTGTTGGAATATTCTGCGTATTTAGCAATATGACCATGGAGTACTTGTATGTACTCCGTCTCCATGAATGTGACTAAACGTGATGTTATGAAGGCGTTTAGTTAAATTATTGTTATTTAAAAAAAGTTTTTAAACCACCTTGACACGTCACGTGTTTATTTTTTTATGTCGCTTTCGATTTTCCTAATAATATGAATTAGTATCATAACGGTGCATTTGTAACTCGCCTATGTAGCAACTCGTCTATTTATCAACTCGTAACTCTTGTAAGAAGTAAATCGCCTACATCGAGTATGCCGAATTTAAAAAAAAGTTAAATTGAAATTTATATATTTTTGTTGTCTCTATACAACAAAAATATTTTTTTAGTTATTAGCCAGTAGCAAAATACAACAAATTTAAGAAAAAAAAAATTGTTACTTATTATTTTTAAATCAATTCGTTATTTAAATAAAAGCATTGCCATAAAATTGCATGAATAAATGATTTTACTTCATTCATGTCAGTTTATTGCTAAATCTTCACTTCGCTTAACGTGATTAGGTTCCTAATTTACAAGAGGTTAATTACTTACTCGCGCGACGGTACCGGCTCCTACGTCTTGGCTGATTAACCTCTCAGTTAAATGTTAAACAGGGAATACATGTGATATACCTACTCGTAGGGTGTAAAAAATTATATGAATCATTACATAGTATAAAATGAAGTCGCTTTCTCTGTCTGTCTGTCCATAAGAATGAACTACGTCACGGTTTTTATGCGTTTTTTTTTTAAATAGATAGAGTGATTCAAGAGGAGGGTTCTTAAGTAGGTGTAAAACATTCCAAAATTCCCACAGGAAAGCACACTAAACTAAAATATAAATTACGGGTACACGCAAACTAAATTATAAATTACAATTTATAAATATTTTTATTTATGGCAACAATTTAATGTAGTCTAGTAATATACTTTTTTTTTTCAATCCGGAAACTTGAATGATGACTTATAAGAAAATAATTGTTAGATTAATGTGTTATATGCAAGTACACAACACACATAAGTAAATTATGCATTAACAAAACCCACTAATAAAATGATATAATTTACCAATTAAGTAAAAACTGTAGAACAAATAACAAATACAAGCTCGTCGGCTGTTAATTTTATGAAAAAGTTCTCAATGGAAAGCAAAATGTCCACAACTACAGTATTTATATAATGTTCTAGCAGTAAGAAATGAAATTAAGTTTAAAATGCGATAGGTACTGCAACTGGCTGTAAGTGTTACGGCTAAAGAAAGATATTAATACGAAATAGGATAGTAAATAAATAAATATTCTTGGACAAATCACACAACGCCATCTAGTTCCAAACTAATCAAAGCTTGTACTATGGATACTAGATTGCTAATAAATATACACAAATACTTTTTTTATTGTAAATAAATACTTGATATAGAAAACAAACAGACATGTTCATGCACACAACTGTTTGCCTTGCGCAGGATTCGAACCCGCGGCCCTTGGGACAAAGTGGCCATTGTTAGCGACTCGACCACCGGGCTTGTCATATGTCATAGTATCATCATCATCATCATCTCAGCCACAAGAAGTCCACTGCTGGACGTAGGCCTCCCCCAACCGTTTCCAGAGCTTAAGAATTAGTGTATAGTGAGTGTATAGAATAGTATAGTAATTAATAGGTAATATCTATTATTTACAGACACACAACTTGAAATAAATCTTCATCAACAGCCTCAGACAATCAGTTGTAAACTTATTATGCATATTTTTAGAGGATTTTATCATAATTATACGTGAGTCCAATGCATGTAAACTTAAACTTACATAGAGCCTTCTACGAAAATATTCGAAATTGTAAAAGGCTCTAAATAAAACGTAGAAATTATTACCACAGTTTAATCATAATTAAAATCAGTCACATATACAGTAAATAAATGAATTATACTTTTCTGTTATACACTTTACACTTATAACACTTTACACTTTAATATATATGAAAGTCTAAGCTAATGACAACTCGTTCAAAGTATAAACGACAACTGAACTCAATACAAAGAATGGAGCCTATTTATAATCTCTTAACAATCATTAGAGAGGGGTACTTCCGTCCAAATTTAACTAAAACGTTACAGACATTTAGAAAAATACTACCTATGCTTAGTAAATCGTAATATAATCTGATATGTGCCACATTAATTATTACTTTATTAAATATGCCTTAAATTTATATAATATAATTTTAAATTAATAAAAGTGACGTCAACATCCGGTGATGTTACAATTTACTAAAGAATATATTAGATCTGATCAATACATTGTTAATTTCATTATTAATTACTTATTTTATAATTATAATTTAAATATATACATGCTAGCAATAATTAATACATATTAAAAGTTAAATGTTAAAGTTGCAAGTGGCGCCACCATCCGGCGACAACTTCGGCCGTCCTGCTTACGCGTTCGTCCCCGGACAGCGTCCAAGTCTGGTGCATTTGCTGAGAACACAAACAAAAATAAATGTATTAATTGTTCTGTTTTAGTCAGTGACCAATAACTGGGGTACTCCTCGACACTCAATATAATGATATCCAGACTTTGGTAACTATTCCATCAGCGGCCAGTTACAGTTAGTACTTATAGCTTTCCCTAGGCGATGCCACAGATCCCTAGTTGCATATCGCTATATTTCCTAACTTTTGTAACAGATTTATTTTACAAGAACAAATGCTGTTACAAATGTGTAATATCTATTAACTGGATATTAATATATTGGTTCGAAGTAAATGCACTAGACACAGTCAACAACAAAAGCAAAATAAGCAGAGTATTATGAGCAACTTATATCTGAAACCAAGTCAATCATTAGTATTTATACCTGACAACATTACTGGCCATCATTCGTTCTCGTCTACCCAATCAGCCACTTTGATCCACGGCTTCATATTCTCGGCACATGTAGTTCCCTCGTACCGTTTGCTGGACCTTTCAGCGCCTCGCATATCCTTAATCTTGTACCGATCGTGACCTAAAACTTCAGTTATCTGAAAAGGTCCTTTAAACAAAGGTAATAGTTTAGTGCTTTGTCCATCGTTCGATTGACTAGGAATTCTCACTACGACTAAATCATTGACATCGTAAATCCGTGCAGGCTTTCGTTTGGCATCAAACAGCTGCTTCTGTTTGTCGGCGTTGACTTGAATTCGGTCGCTAATTTTATTCCTTAGTGATGTCACATCTATAGGTTCATCGTCATCATTTGTCAATTTATCCGAGTCTGTCAGTAGTCGATACCCAAAGAAAACTTCACTGGGAATAGCTGAAGTAGTCTTGTTAATGGTGCTGTTAATGCCTTTTTGGATATTTCCAATATGAATATCCCATTCATTGTTGTCAGTATTGGCACCCATGGTCCTTAGCGCATCAAGTATGGTGCGATTATAGCGTTCTACTTGACCATTTGACCGAGGCACAGCAGTTGCAATGACATGTCGTCGTATGTTTTTGTCTTGGCAGTATTTAATAAATAATTTTGAAGTAAATGAACTACCTGCATCGCAAATGATGCGTCTAGGATTACCGAAAACGTTAAATATTTTATCTAATTCGTTAATTACAAACTTAGTTTTTGTATTTTGAACTGCCGATATAAACACAAATTTTGTGAAAGAATCTACTGTAACTAGCAGATAAGTGTTTTTACGTGTAGTTTTAACAAATGGGCCAAGGTGGTCTATATGCAAAGTGTGAAAAGGTTTGGCATATTTAGGAATAGGAAATAGCATTCCTTCCTTTTTGCCATGGACATTTTTATAATAGATACAATTTAGACAATTTTTTATATACTTAGACACTACTTTTTTAATTTTTGGGAACCAATAATGCGACTTTATTCTTTCTATTGTTTTATCCACAGCAAAGTGGCCTAGGTCATCATGATTTGCTTTAATTATTTGCCAAACACAACTTTTTGGAACCAACCATCGCCTACCGTATTCAGTCCTACGATATACTTTGTTACCAAGTAATTCGTAATCATTAAATACTTTTTTACTAAGCTCGGCCTCACCTGATTCTAATAACTCTCTAATTGCGCAAATTTTTTGGATCTTGTAATTGTACCGATAACAACCAATCACCCTCTGTAATAGCCAAGACACTTTCAATGCATATGGGACTAGAATCATTAACAATAGGATTCCTACTCAAGGCGTCCACATGTTGCATCTGTGTACCTGGTCTATGTGCGATTTCAAAAGTAAATTCTTGTGTTAATAACACCCACCGACCTATCCTAGAATTAATTTCCTGTTTATTAATTGTATATTTAACAGCGTTACAATCGGTGTAGATTTTAAATAGGGAACCTAATAAATAGTGACGAAATTTTTGTAAGGCGACCACTATTGCCAAAAATTCCAGCTCAAACGAGTGGTATCGTTTTTCCTTATTAGAGGTCTGCCGGCTATAGAAATGTATTGGCTTTTCTCCCTCATTGGTCACTTGTGTTAAAATACAACCAACCCCATCTCGACTAGCATCAGTGTACAAAATAGTGGGCAATTTTGGATCAAAAATAGTTAATAAAGCATTATTTAGTAATTCCTTTTTTAATTTATTAAAAGCATCAATTTGTTTTAAATCCCAGATCCATTCCATGTCCTTTTTTAAGAGCTCTGTCAGCGGTTTTGCTATGAGTGCACAATTTTTTATAAATTTACGAAAATAATTAATAAGGCCTAGAAATTGCCTTACCTGATGCACATTTTTAGGCTCAGGGTAATTTTCTACAGCTTTTAATTTCTTTTTACCAGGACGAACACCGTCCTTGGAAATATGATATCCCAAAAAACTGACAGAGCTCTGAAAGAAGTGGCATTTATCCAGATTAATGGTTAATCCATTATTCTGTAAGACTTTTAATAGTTCATCTAAATGTTCAAGGTTCTCCTCTATTGTATTTGTAGCGATTAAAAGGTCATCCATATAGCAAATTACTTTATCAAAACGTAGTTTACCTAATACAGTATTCATAAGTTTTTGAAAAACGGATGGCGCATTGCAGAGACCAAAGGGCATTCTTTTAAATTCATAGTGGCCCTCAGGGGTCATAAATGCAGTTTTTGGTATAGACTCTTTAGAAACATTAATTTGGTGGTAGCCACTTTTCAGGTCTAGAGATGTATAACATTGAAAACCAGCTAATTTGTCTATAAGATCCTCGACACGAGGCATGGGATATTTTTCTTTTACTGTAATTTTATTAAGAGATCGGTAATCTACACACATGCGTTTTTCACCAGATGGCTTATTAACTAACAGCATTGGACTTGCGTAAGGGGAATTACTTTCTTGAATAATATCATTTTTTAAAAGGTCATCGATTATGTCTCGGGTTATTGCCTTTTCAGATTCTGACATTCGATATGGTCGATGACACACTGGTTTACTACTAGTTAACTCAATATCTAATTGAATACATGAAGTTTGTCCTAAAGTTTGTAAGTCAGTCGATACTACACGAGGGTATTTTTTAAACAGTTCATTTAACAGGGGAATGTGATTTGCTGAATCTAAATGGTATTTAGAGGAGTCTATTAAAGTGACCTGTTCTTTGTTTAATGTATGAAATGATAAGCTATTCCCTATCCGCGTATACATAATTCCCTTATCCTCCGTGAAATTTCTACCTATTAAGATCGGACAACCAGAGAGTTCGTTAAATATGTACAATATAATACCGAGTTCTGCCGTATCAACCTTGAGGTTTATTTTTATACCTTCAGTAACTTGAGCACAAGAATTAACTTTAAAGCCAGTCAATACAACAGGTGTTTCTAGTTGAAATGGTACAAGGTTTAAATTGCAAGCCAAATCATTCGTGATTAGAGAACAACTACTCCCCATATCAATGAAAGCGTGTTGCTTATATCCATTTATATAAACATCTTTAAAAAACTTGTCTTTTGATGTTGGGTCTACAATTAATTTAACCTCATCTTTTTTTTCTAGCTTAGCCGTTTTAGTTTTGAATCTACATGCAAGTTCCAGATGACCAAATTTATTGCAAGAATTACATTTTACGTTATCCTTTTGAGAGCAGTTTGGCTTTTTATGGCCTGATTCACCACACCGGAAACACGTAATATTTGCACTAGTTAATGGTATATTAGGAAAATCTGGTTTTTTATCTGCATTACTATGAGGAAAGCGAGTTTTATTCTGCAAATGGCTTTGTTTATGACTATGTTTTTGTTCAGGTTCTGTATGATATTTTCCATGCAAAAAGGAAGCTAAGTCATCGCAATAAGTAAAATTACCGGCATTTGCCGCTGTACTAATATTTTTATCTCCAATGGATCCAACAATAACAGAAATAATATCTTGATCAGAAAAAGCTAATCTTAATTTGTCAATTTTACTTTTTTGTTGAAAATAAAATTCGTATAAAGATTGGCCATCTATAGGTTTTGTTTGAATCAATTCCTTTAATAAATTATACATATTGCGTTTTATTTGAAATGTGTCTACCAATGTATTTCGCCAATCATTCCATTTATAAGTAGTCCAACGTGTCGTGTTTTTTTGAAAAGAGTCATACCACGTTTTAGCAGTATTACGCAATTTTTGTAACGCTTGGTATTGTAAAACACGATCAGACCAGTTAAAAGCTCGAGCATTTGCTTCTACAACATTAATCCACATTCGAATATCATCAACTAAAGGATCAAATTCAGGAATAACTGACGAGAGGATAATATTTTGGCTTACTGCGGGAGACGCACGCCTGGTGCGTCTCGATTTCCTGCGGCTGCATTCATCGGAGCTGCTAGAACTGGAGCTTGTCGAGGAGCTGGAGCTCGTAGAATACCGCCGTCGCCTACTGCGCTCCTTTCGCGTTCTTTTTCGACCTCGCGGCATTGGGCGTGTTTTTCGATATCCCACTTCTGATGTAAAAGGCTCTAAATAAAACGTAGAAATTATTACCACAGTTTAATCATAATTAAAATCAGTCACATATACAGTAAATAAATGAATTATACTTTTCTGTTATACACTTTACACTTATAACACTTTACACTTTAATATATATGAAAGTCTAAGCTAATGACAACTCGTTCAAAGTATAAACGACAACTGAACTCAATACAAAGAATGGAGCCTATTTATAATCTCTTAACAATCATTAGAGAGGGGTACTTCCGTCCAAATTTAACTAAAACGTTACAGACATTTAGAAAAATACTACCTATGCTTAGTAAATCGTAATATAATCTGATATGTGCCACATTAATTATTACTTTATTAAATATGCCTTAAATTTATATAATATAATTTTAAATTAATAAAAGTGACGTCAACATCCGGTGATGTTACAATTTACTAAAGAATATATTAGATCTGATCAATACATTGTTAATTTCATTATTAATTACTTATTTTATAATTATAATTTAAATATATACATGCTAGCAATAATTAATACATATTAAAAGTTAAATGTTAAAGTTGCAAGTGGCGCCACCATCGGGTAATTCACTGAGTGGCCCCACGACCAACTGGCCCAAGGGGGTCAGTTGCGGAAGTCTCTATTTGAATTGGCCGACTTGACCCAATTGGGCCAGTCGCGCAATATCATTTGGGACGTGGCTGACTGACCCCAAGGTGCCAACTAAAATAACTCTTTTTTGACTTAGTATGGTGGGACCAAGTACATTTTGTCGAAACTAAACAGTTATGCACAAAAGTGCTTACATTTAATTTGATTTTATTACTTGATCTTTTTTAAACAGTTTATTTTTAAGAGTAGTTATGTCATGTCATAAATCATTGAATTTTGTTAAACAATGACGTCGCTCGATAGCGATGTCATTGTGAGTATTCAAAGGATGCCGCTACGATTAGCGGCATCTTCTTTAAATAATCGGTCAGTGTCAAAGTGCATGCAAATTTCTAAGAATTCGCAATCGGTGGTCACAAAGGGTGGTCATAAACAGCAAACAAAAGAATGTCTACAGTTGGAACGGGAACGGGGGCTGTTGATTGGCCGATAATAATGCAATGGTTTTTGCATACATTTAAGGTGTTTTAAAATCATTGTAGTATGCTGTTTTGAGAGTGGTGTTGTGTGTCATCCTAATTTTTATTTGGTAAGTACCTATGCATCATATTTTTAACATTTCACGTCTTTATTTATATTTATATGCAATATACTTGTACTTAGTAAGTATAATATACAATTTATTACTAAATATACCTAATGTGTTGTTACGATTAAGTCATTTTAGTTTAGTAATTAATCAGTTTTAATTTTTTTATGTATTTAATAATATAATGTTTAATCGGAATAGCATCAATAGGAAACTATCAAATCATGTGCTGAAATTTGTCCCACATTTAAAAAATTCTCGGGTAATTTACCAAAGTATAGTTAGCAGAAGAAAAAGAAATATTTGAGATTTTGATGTTTTGATACATAACATCTAGAATTTTGAACAATAAAAATAACAGCTATTATACATGTGAAATCAATTTACTTTTGCCATAGTTTTATGCACATTTTTTTTATAAAAAGATTATTATTTTTTTTTTTTATTTTTTTTTTTATTTATTTATACGTTACATTTAGTTAAACAAAATGAATATCAGCGCAACAAAAACAATTTTGTTTTACTGTACGCTGTATTATAAAAATATTGAATTTAATGTGGGTACAACATGCAATGCACCTTACAATAAAATTAAATACGTAAAAAGTCACCTAAACAAGATATTACTGTTAGACAGAGATGCCATACTGCGGATTACAGTAGTGCAAGCGAGACACTCGTCACATACACTACACAGGTTGCTCCAGAAAGTATTTTTTAAGATAATTCTCTGTTGTTTTAAAACTAGTCGATTTTTTTTCGTACCCAAAGGGTACCGTAAAAACGGGACCCTATTGCAAAGACTCAGAAGTCCGTCTGTCTGTCACCAGGATATTTATATCTTATGAACCGTGATAGCTTGACAGTTGAAATTTTTCACAAATTTTCATTTTTCTATTGCCGCTATAACAACAAATACTAAAAACAGAAATAATATTTAAGGGGAGCTCCCATACTACAAATGTGGTTTCTTTTGCTGTTTTTTGCTCGATATTAATTGTTGTATCGGTAATGGTACCGAACCCTTCGTGCGCGAGTCCAACTCGCACTTGGCATGTTTTTTTTTTGTTTTGTACAGTCAACAAAGGAGTTGACCCTTCACGCAATATTTAGAAATTTTTAATCATATATACAGGGGGGGGGGGGGGGGGGGGGGGTTCAGTCAATTCCTTACATTTTAATTTTTTTATTATCTTTAAAATGATCCGGTATTCTCTGGGTTGCATAATTAAGGAGCTGTTTTATTGAAATGATTTTTTTTGTAGTGTGTACATGTTGTAATCATGTAATTGGACGATAAATAGGTAAAAAGCAATTTTTTTAATACAAAAAATATGAATATGAAGTAATGTATGAAATGTATGATAGTTTAATAATAGTATGAAATGGAACCGATATTAGAATAGTCGAAATTATATTTTGGGACAATGAAAGCAATATCGTTTGGGACAATCAGATTTTTTTTATGTGGGACAAAACTCTGCAAGACAGCCGAACTATAAATCAATTCTGGTTTAGTAATGTGGTATATATTTTTACATTTTGAATGTCATGAAAATTAAAGATTCTAGGTCAAATCGGTTGTGAAAAAATGAATTTTCGAGAATCTGAAATTTATCATATTTCTTTTTAGTGTTGCTGTTTACCTTACAAGATGTCTGACCAACTGCCCTCAACATCACGTGGTTCTGCAGTAATTGAATTTCAAAAAACACAGAGAGGAAACCATATGCTTTGTCGCAACGGTTATAATTATGTTTTGAAACGAAAAAATAAAGACACATCTGAAATATGGAGATGTGCCAAAAGAACGTCAATGAAATGTCATGCATTCATTAAAGTGGACCTATCTACGTTTACAACGTTGCAAGAATCTGTCCATAACCATGCTCCTAAAGAACCGGCGGAGATTGAAATAGACCCGCAGATGCATTTGTGCACAGAAAGAATAAAAAAGGACTTGAATAAGCCTGTTACACAAATTTTTGAAGAGTCAATAGATGTTTTGACAGATAAAGGGATACATTTATTAGCTCCGTTACCCCAATTTAAGAGTACGAAGACAAAATTTTACCAACAAAGAAATAAATCAGTAGGCGCCATTAAGATTAATTTCATGAAAGCTACAGATCTTGTAATTCCTCATAAATATGATGATTTTTTATTTGCTGATTATGTATATGAAAATAAGCGAATCATTATTTTCGCAAAAAGACAAATGCGACGTCATTTAAAAGAATCTGACCGTTTTTTTGTTGACGGCACTTTTAAAATTTGCCCGAAATATTTTCATCAACTATACACTATACACGCCGATTTAGGCAGTAATGAAGAATACGTAAACGTAGTCCCGGTGCTCTACGCCTTACTGCCAGACAGAAAACTTGTAACATATGAGATTTTATTTAGATTAATAAAAAGTCAAGTCCCAGAGTGGAAGCCTACACACATGTCCATGGACTTTGAGGTCACCGCAATCTTAGCATTGAAGAACATTTTTCCCGAAATTAAAATAATCGGGTGCTATTTTCAATACAGCCGGTGCTTGTGGCGCAAATCCAAGGAAATTGGACTGACCAAGTCAAAACTAGGCAGAATCCATATTAAGTTGTGTACGGCCCTATCACATTTGCCGCTACATTTAATAGATGATGGTTGGCTGTACATTATGGAAGAAAGTCCCAATACCCCAGCTGTCACAAAATTTAATGATTATTTTGTCCAGACGTGGCTACAGCATCCAGTGTTCTCAAATATATGGAACACCTTTAATGAAATTCACAGGACCAACAACATGGTAGAGTCATGGAACAATAGAATTAAAAAAAATATTCCGTTGAAACCAAATATAGCACAGCTCCTTAATGGATTAAAAAAAGACTCAAATTTTTATGATGCTAAAGTTAAATCTGACAATTTAAAAATTTATCGAAGGAAAGAAGAAAGTATTCAGACAAATAAAAGAATTAGGACCATTTTACAAGAGCTTCTGGCTAACCAAATAACAATTGGTCATTGTTTAGAAAAATTAAAATAAATAAGTAAATATGTTTAATTATGACGTTATAAGCCAACTTTATATGATTGAAAATATCATTTTTATGTTTTAAAATTATGATTCTGTGATTATTTATTATTGGCCAGTGAAAATATTTGCATTCTTGATGTGATTTTAACTTTTAATATTATTTAGTTTTAATGAGTAAGGATAATCAACCATCAATCTGTGATTCAAAGTGCCATTTTTATATTTCTTAAGTAATTTTTAGTTATAAGTTAAAATTGTGATTAAATATTAATCTCGTTTTACATATTTTTAACACTTTTCTTAAAGACATTAACTTGTTTTTATTTATTAGTGTAAATGCAACATTATACGTTTAATTATGACGTGGCTATAATCCAACTTTATATGATTACAAAAATATAATTTAAATGTTTTCAAAATTATGATTCTATGATTTATTTATTATTAGCCATTATATTATTATATTAGTGAAAATATTTGCATTCTTACTGTGATTTTAACTTTTAATATTATTTAGTTTTAATGAATAAGGGTAATCTACCACCAATCTGTGATTCAAAGTGACATTTTTATATTTCCTAAGTAATTTTTAGTTATAAGTTAAAATTGTAATTAAGCATTAATCTCGTTTTAACATATATTTTTTTATACTTTTCGTAGTGACATTCAACTTGTTTTATTTAGGAATGTAAATACATAAGCTAGTTCTAATTTCTCTCAATTATAATTTACATTCACATAGTTTTCTTAAATTTAGACTTATATAAATATGAATGAAAATTGTATATCTAGTAACTGTAGGTACATAATTTATATTTTATTTGCTGCACTTTCTAAACATTTATATCCAATTTGTGTTTTTATTTGTATAAGTTAAAATTGTAACAAAATGATTTATCTAGATTATGTACTTCCGTCGCAAACATTTTATTAAAATTTTTATAGTTTTGATTTCTTTGTTTATACCTTAAAATTGTACGTAGGTTATTTAATTATATTAATATTTTGTACCAACAATTTGTTTAATTTCAATAACCTACTTTTCTACCCGACTGTACAAAAGACCCACTATTCGATACAAAACAAAATCGTCGTCCCAGTCGTTAGTTAGGGTACCATGGGGTCAGTCGGCCACGTCCGGAAAATTGTTACTCGACTGACCCCCTTGGGCCAGTTCTTCGTGGGCCACTCAGTGAATACCCCCACCATCCGGCGACAACAAAATATGAATCATACAATGACGACCTCCGTGGCGTAATGGTTACTACGCCAGACAGCCACTCAGGAGGTCCCGGGTTCGATCCCCGGTCGGGTCATGTTGAAAAACGAACTTTTTCTGATTGGCCTCGGGTCTTGGATGTTTATCTATATATGTATTTGTTATAAAATATAATATCGTTGAGTTAGTATCCCATAACACAAGTTTCGAACTTACTTTGGGGCTAGCTCAATCTGTATAAATAAAATTGTCCCTATATAAAAATATATAAAAAATGATACATCAGATGTTATATTGTAAAACAATAAGTATTAAATTAGTTGGATTCTTCGATCAAGGTTTAATTAGTTAGGAAAAAAGATTATCTCCATTATTGTCTAAGTACCATTTATAATTACAGGGCTTGTTTGGCCACTTGTCTGAAATATATCGATATCCTCTTTACTATAACCCTACATGGGATTTCACTTGATATATTAATGGGCCGTGCTAACCACGTAACGTCATTAAGTGGTGTCGAGTCGAGAGTGGGCCTCGTACTGTAACGTTTCGGACTGTAGTATATAGTTGATAGTCGAACATCAGTATGTTCGACTATCAACTACATAATTGTGCATGTAGTTTTATGTACTGATCAGTTATAAACAAATCTACTATTAATATTATAAATGAGAAAGTGAGTTTGTTTGTTTGTTATTCCTTCACGGCTTGACTAAGCAGCCGATCAATATGAAAATTTGCATACATATTGTTAGGTGTACAGAGCCCAACATAGGCTACTTTTTATCCCGTGAAAGTATGTCGTTCCAATGGGTAAATAATTTTTCTACTATAGAGAGCGCTGTATCGGCCAACAGATGGCGCCACAAGTCGCGCTATGGGTTGTTTTGTTGTCAAACGAGATCTATGCCATAAAATTAACGCGAGGGAAGCCGCGGGGAAAAGCTAGTATACTATAATGAGGAAAGATTTTGTTTTTTGTGTGTGTGTATGTTGTAATGAATAAACTTTAAAACTTCTGGGCCGATTTCAATTTTTTTTTATTTGAATGTCCTGGATGTACTCTTTGATTTGACGGTAATTACTGAAAATCAGCGTTTTCAGTTTGTAGTCTTAACAATCTTTAACGCTGTGTTGCCTTTTTGCGTCACTGCGATGGTACAACAATGTTCTGTTGTTAATGTAAACGTGTATTTGTATGTTTGTGCCTCAGTTATGCAAATTTAAGTTACTATACTGTAATACCAAATACTATAGAAGACTAATACCCACAGCTCTTGACGTTTCTCATACAATGACTTGGCAACCTCCGTTCACCTCATGCCGCTAGGGGCGTTAGAACATTTTGCATATAAAACGCACAGTTCACCTCATGCCGCTAGGGGCGCTATAACATTTTGCATACAAAAGTTTTGAAATCGTTCACCTCATGCCGCCCTCATGCCGTAGGGGCGCTAGTGTCGCGTCTTGCCCGAATTCTTCCGAAGCTGTGCGTATTACTCGTCTATAGTATTTGGTAATACTACTAAAATCAACTGCCTACCTCATGTATTATCGTGAACAAGGTGAAAATAACTTACCATAAGTATAATAATAGAAACTCTTATTTATACAAGAATAAAGTTCATTATTGAATAAAGACCCGTCACCATCCAATAGAACTTTGGTGTTGATAACAAAATTATTTATTTATTGTAAACTTTCTTAGAGTGCTTTTTGGTTTCCTTTTATTGTTGATTTATTTTCACTGTTCGTGTTTTTGGTAGATTTAATGGTGAAATAGATAGTAATGGCTATTTTATACGAAATGCCGCGAGTTCGAATCCCACAGAAGACAAATTACTCGTACTCGTATGAACTTGCCAAGTACTAAATTCTAAGCAAATCTATCAAGCCGTATTTAATTTGCCTAAAAAAGTATCAATTTTTTATTATTTTTTATTATTTTTTTTATTTTTTTATCTGCCATCGGCTACTTAGCCATAATCAGATTTTATGTGTTGATGTTATCATTTTTCGAGGGGTATCTCAACAGATACTCTCCCCACTCATTAAAAGAGTCCACCGTCAAATCAATGCCTCTGATCCAGTTGCAATATTTGCCATCGTTTCAGCCTAGTGGTTAAAAAGTAACAAATAAGTATTCATTCATTCATTTTTACATACTATGTACATTTGAGTATTTTGCCTCGGGTTATTACTATTCTATGGTATTTGCATTTGCTTACTTACAGATAAGTGCAATGTCTTTATGACTTAATAGTATTTATTATATGTATAATATTATTAATTTAAAACAGCATAAAATATAACCCATTGTGATGTGTATTAGAATACCTAGATTTTATATAAGTACTGTATTTTTTTTAAATTATCGTTTGAATAAATTTTCAATTCTTCTTGTATTCTTGGAATTACTAAGGTATTATATGAAATTCCAGCGAAACGGTCTCATTAAACGTTAGGATTCGATATTTCTATCTAATAAATTATTATATATATAGAGTTTCAAAGCATACAACACTTTAATTTAATATCTGTATGTTTTCAAAGCGCTTACGGCTATGAGTTCTTGGATGACATCAAATGAAAATGTTAAAATATTACTTTATCGAGAAGATTATGTTGATACTTGCAGCCTTAGAATTCGGTTTTGATGTTTACAAATTAAATAAGTATACAAAATGGTATCATATTCATCATCAAAAATCAAGTAAGTACCTATCTCATATTAATTTAATGATAAGCAAAATGGTACTTAATCCAAAAAAAACAGGCTCTGGTTTCGGCGCAAAAAATAAATACTATATACCTAAATACTATTCGAAACTATCACTACCTATCTCTAACACTTTTTTTGCTCATAAAGGTTTGAAGGCGTTCATATTAAAATCTTCGGAGCTACCGTGAAAGCAGAGTAATATGAATTTGTCCATCCAAAACAATGAAAAACGTAGTCCTGTCAAAAAAGATATCACAAGTGGGTTTTATATATGGGATTTGGATCACCTCTTATAACAAAATTTTTAAGAAGCCGCGACTTCGTCCGCGTTCCGGACCCGTTCCCGTGGGAATTTCGGAACAAGCTATGGCCTATGTCACTCCTTGATTTTTAAAGAATTTTTGAAATCGGTCTTGTAGTTTCGGAGCCTATTCAATGCAAACAAACAATCAAAATCTTCCCTCTTTATAATATGAGTATAGATATAGATTTAAGTATTTACCATCAAGTACCTAATACTTGATAGCAAAATGTAATTTTATAGTATTTTGTTGACGATTCATACAAAGTATATGTTAAGTCGGCGCGTGAGAATAAATCAACAGCAGTATATTACATCACAAATCACGGGAGCATAAGGGAGTAACATGCAAATTAGTTCCCGCGCTATATCCGAGAGATTCTTTCTGATCCACTCAAGCGATTAACTTACTTCGTACATAATCGAAAAAATGAAAGCTTCAAGCCTTTTTCATACTTTTTTATATCTGGTCCAATTCTTCACAAATGTTTTGTACTCACCATTCGTTCTGGTTTCCATCGAAATAGCTATCTACAAATTAAAAAAATACTTTGCACAATTTTATGAAAATGAGTAATTGTCCTAGCTACATAACTACAATAAAATAATTTACCGAGAAAAACCAAACAATAATAAATTGTTAACCGAATAGGTAAAATTAATTTATTTGATACGAATTTAAATTGAAATTGTTTAAATTCAAAACTGAAGTGAAAATCCAATTAAAATATTATAGAGTAATGAATTATTATAGAGGCAAGCTTTTGCCCAATATTGTGAGTATTGTGACAGTAGAAGTAGGTCTAGTCTAACAGTATAGTCAAGTAGGTAATTTACTTATTATTACATACTTATATAGTTATATATAAACGGAATATGTCTACGTAATAACTGGTATAAACTTAACATAAGTAGTTATAGGTATTTACTTACATAAACAAAAAGAATAATATAGTCATATAAGGATTTTCCGGCATTCCCACGGGAAAGAGGAATACAACGAAACAAAGGGGAAACAAAGTTGCGCGGTTTTCGTTGTTTATAAAAAGAAATGCTTAGTACAAAAAATGAGGTTTGGACGATAGTCTAAAAGGACATACTGTCAATGACAAACATTCGAGATGCTACATGGCTACATTGGACGTTTTTATGGTCCCGATGTGACTTTTGGCTTCTTATCGCGTCTCTCAGACGTGTAAGTTTCCAACTATGTTTTATAGACAGTCAGAATTTCTTACCCAAACCACAGAATAAGTAATAGTGCCCAAACGGTATGTTTAGAATAGCGCTGAGAGATAGTGTACCTATTTTGAAAGAATTATAACAATAAGTATAATCGCTATCAATCTGCTATCACCATTTTTTCGCAATTTTTTTAAAGATTGACGAAGTTGTTGAAGAGACTTGAGCAGTTGCCTTTAACAGGAAGAAAGATGGAAACAATGAGAAAAGGAATAGACGAGTTGGGCTTTCGGATCTCTCACTTACAGAACCGGAAACGCACTGCTGCATCGCGATGATATTTTATAAGAGGATGGTAGGTAATTAATTTCTATGAGAGAATGGGAATTTACAGTGGAGTGGTAGAGCACTTACTCAAAATTCAAAATAAAAATTTCTCTAAATTTCTATAATAGAAATCTAAACTTATTATAAAATAAGCAAGCCAAACCGCACAACTTCGTTTGCGTGTATTCCGCTATCCCGTGGGAATATTTTGTATGTATTTATAGACATAAACCTTTAATCACTCTATCTACTTATTTTAAAAACCGCATTAAAATCCGTGGTGTAGTTAAGAAGATTTAATCATACATAGGGAGGGAGAGACAGGCAGACAGAGGTAAGTGACTTCATTTTATACTACCTATTTAAAGATACACAGATCATTAAAACCCTTTAAGCTAATGTCTTAACAAATATACAAATTAACTGTCATACGATAGTTATATTATATGCATGAGTAAACAACATAAACGCCAGATAGGATGGAAGGGTCAGCGGGCAACATCGAGCATGTATCCCGGCAAACTGGGAACTAATTTCACTAATCCGATTACAACTATTATCGGTACATCCACTAAATTGTTACCCGCGGTCGGGTGATCTGCTAAATTGAAGTAAGGTAAGTTCGCCGGATTGGCTTTGAAAAGAATGAGCGTTTTGATTATGCGATATTACAATAAACATTTGAGACATGTATTCCATAAAAACAATAGGTATTATTTAAGGTTTTATACAATCCATAGAAAATAAAGTTTTATAATGAGAAACTGTTGTCAGTCATGTTGATAAGGACAGAAGTCTTTTCATCGCCCGGTGAGTTACAGAAATCTTAATTTATGAATGTAAAAGTGAGTAAGGTCTGGTGGGGTAAGAGCACATGAGTAAATAAACTGACGGAACAGAGACTTCACTCCATACAATAGCACGCGCCGAGGACACGCACACAAGCATGTGTACGTGACGAGCGCTTTGAGGACACGCAATACACGCGCCTAATGCTTGTGTGCGTGTCCTCGGCGCGCGAGGTTGTATGGAAGTGAAGCCTCTGTCCGTCAGTTTATTTACTCATGTGGTAAGAGTAGGCTTGCCATCTTTTTGAGGGACGAATAAAGTATGTTTTTATTTTGGCAGTACAAAAATAAAGTCAACTCATTACTTTTAGCACTTTTTCGTCTTGTGGCCAATAACAGACGTAACAGTAATCAGTCAGAGTTTTAATAAAAATAGAGTATTTTAGCGTACCTACTTTATTGTTGTCGTAAATTATAAAGTACCTACACCTCCACGAAATAGAGCACAATATTCTATTATATGGTACGGGCAACCCTAGGTAAGAGTGACTTATTTTAATTTTATTTATTAGGTCGGACTTTATGCAAAAATTGTTTTATCTAGAGATAAGTTTCTCCTCCGCCTACCCGCTTAGTTATAATAGTATACCTAAGTAGGTACCCATATTTTTATTTTTTTATTGTTTTCATGACGATGTTGTGCAAGCTGGTAAAGCGCTAATGGGATACGCTTCACCAGCAACATAGGTTTTACGTGGGCGAGGTGTCAACCCGCCGCACAACCCCCGAAATGCTGGAGGACCACACCCGTCGTTGGTCAGCGAGTCCATCGGACTTAGCCGGTTAGTGTAGCTAGGCTGTACTACCGACCATTCCCCTATCCGCCACCTTGGGGACGCTCCCCTACGCTGTGAGGGCCAGCGCGGGGGAGGTACCCATATTTAATGATGATGATACTAAAGTTATAATTAACTCGTGAATAAATAGACATTATAAATGCTTGTTTGCCTATATTATATTACTAATAAGTTAGGCCTAAACACAAAAGTTTATAATAGTAGCGCGTACGCGTCCGTCTCTCTAAACCTCATATCATAACACCATACATTGTGTTGTCAATCTGAGACAAGGGTAATATAAATTGAATAAGCCGTTATCTATTATGTTGTTGAGTAATCTTATTGTAACCGATCACTGTCACTCTTTCAGTCCTTAACAAAGCTTAGGTTAGGTATTTTATGTTTCTCAAAACTTAACCTTACCTAAAGGGCGAATTTGCCGTAAACCATCTTTACTCAGATACGCACGAACACGCGAGTTGGCTAGTTCACAAGCATTGCGCGAATTCACGGCCTTATTTGCGCCCTTTGCGAATAACTTCTTGGAGTGTGGTATGTTGTGTAGCCTGTCTTGTCCTTTGTCTACATCATAATAATATAGTCAATAGGATCGGAATAAACTGAATTTTTTTGCAGAGGTTCACATAATTAGATATTATTATGGCAGTGGTGTCCAGTCACCAGTCCAAGTCCAATTGACAATTTTAATATAGCAGATCGTTTTTTGTCTTTTCGCTCGCAACTGACTCAATAGGTAGGTACTCAATATATTTATTGCATCAAAGTTACAAGTTATCAGACCGAAGGATGGTGGTGTGCATGTGCACCATCGCAATGCCGCAAAATCTCAGTACCGGACAGCTCGTACTATAATGTCGATGGTTGTATAAGGTCTCTGAGTCAATGGAGTCAAGACACCTCGAAGAAACAGCAAAAATTTCGCCGACCACCAACGCTATCCCAGCACTCAGTAGGCAGGCGCCAAAAATCCTTTTCTATTTTTAAATTTTGCCGCCCGTCTAAATTCTAACTTGGCAACATCGAGTACCTACGTATGTTTGGCAACACAGAAACTTGGCAATGACAACCTAGTTTTATTTTTAAACCTGGAAATATATTTCCGTCTGTTATTACTTCTTTTACAATTGACAAAGTTTAGTGTTAATTATAAAATAAGGGCATTATAACTATACCAATAATTGTGAATAACAAATCTATGTAAGAAAACAAAATAAATAAGTTCTTCCGGTAAGATAAAGGTTGAATGAACCATGTGTGACCAGTGGAAAGAACTCACGGAACAAAAACACAGTCAATGTCAGTGTGACGTTGAATTTTTCGATGCTGCTGTTGATGTATTGGTGTTTGTCAGAATTGTCAGTCAGTCATGTCATTTTCAGTATTTATAAAAGTACTCTAGCTGTGCATGTCATGTCATAAAATAAATGCATCAAGTGCAAGCGAAGCAATTTGTTTGATTTTTGGGAAATAAAAGAAAATTATAATAGGCTTGATTAAAGTAAAATGATCTAAAATTAGTTTTAATTAAATAAGTGTAATATAGTTACAGCAAAATGTGCGATAGCGACGACGGTGGTGACCACGGTCGTCCTACAATGGATTTGACCGGATTTTTGTTTGGAAATATTGATGAAAGTGGTCAATTGGAAGATGATGGATTGCTCGATAGCGATTCCAAGAAGATGCTTTCATCTCTTACTCGTTTAGGACTTGGATCGATGCTCTCCGAAGTATTGGATGAAGAGGACATGCAGAAAGAGGATGAAGAGAAAGGTTTGTTATGTTACTTTCCTATTGTACCAGATCTAACAATAAATAGATAAACTGAGAAATGTAATAGGCTCATAGTGAATTAAATGTACTTGTGTTCATGTTCTTAACAAAATAATAATGGTATTATACTATCTTACGAGCAGCAAATGGGTATACATTTTTACGAGCAGAGAGTTGCTTTAGAGGCCTGGACAATATGTACGGACAAACAGATTTGTTTATTCTGATATAGCCATCAGTCATGTTCTAGTCTGAGATGCGACTGACTGATGTGTGAGTAAAGTCAGCTACTATTTTGAACCAATAGCAATCTATTGGTTCAACGCTCTCAAGTGTATTCGTAATAGGCTTGTGTCAACTAACAATGAAATCAATGGATGAATGTTTCTAGACGTAAATTGTAATATTTAAACAGGGAAAACCGAAATAATTCCACATAAAAATTAATGATTATTGTTATTTTTACAAATTAAAATCAAATAAATACCCCCCCTGGCTCCTCCGCTGTGAACGCCAGTCAGAACGTATTACGTCACATAGTGGTTGACCGGAACACGTATGAATAATTTATTCGGAGTTTTTATACTTGTATTTATACACTGGGGCACTATACAGTTTTTAAAATACGAGATTTCCATTTTTATTTCAACAAAACAAACTTTTGCCGTAAGTGAACACAATCGTTTGCCACTATGTGACGTCATTCACGACGCCATGACACTTTCTTGTGTTTTTACGCCAGATTAAAAATATTTTCTTAAAACTTAAAATATGTGTTTTAAATATAATTTTTATCATGAAATATTATTTTTTTGGGGTAATACAGGTACTAAACTAACGAAATAAGCCATTTTTGAAATTTACGACACAGGCCTATTGCTCTAGAGAATTCCTTAGTAGAAAAAAGGAAATTTTTACATACCTACTTGTGATATTTTTTTTTTTACAGATTACACACAAAAAAGTCCTTCTGCTGTTGATTTCTTTGACATTGATGATGTTGCAGATGAAATTAAAGTAAGGAATGTAGTACTTTTTACTATATAAAATTTCTTGTATGTGGGGTTGCATTTCATCGCTTATACAACAATACCACACAAGTAAAATTTTACTTGTTTTCAGAAGAGACAAATACTGATTATTAAACAAAAATGACTGACGCGGTATTATTGTATAAGCGTCAATTTATGTTATTTCATAGATTATTTATTTATATTTTTTTTATATAATTTATGTGGAATTTGTGTTGGGAATGTGCATTTTGTGTAAGAAGGGTATTGTTATGGTAATGATAATGTGTTAAAATTTGTTTTCCTATATAAAATGGTAGTGCACAAAAACAGCACAGTAGATCTTAATTCAAGTAAATAGTTCACTTTTGTTTTGTCACTAATAGTTACGTTTTTGATGGTGATTTGCACATTAAGTTAATGAAACATTAAATCTTACACTGTCATTGGTTAATGTCAATTGGTTAATGTTTTTGTCAAAATTACTTAATATTTGCATGCCTGCATGCAGGCTGAATACGATCATTAATATAGTAATATAAGATCTTCTACTAAAAAACTAAAAAATCTTTTATTTGCAAATAAAAGATGATTTGAGTTGATTTGTTTATTGTTGTTGATTTGTTGTTGTTGTTTTAATTGTTTGATTTGTTGATTTAATTAAAAGAAAAAATTGATAGTGTGAGACATAATGTTTAAATAACGTTCAAATGTTTATATGCAACATGCTAGTTAAAGTAATTATTAATTTTATTGACCACTATACATAGTTTATAGAATAAGCTGACTTAAAAGTCTGCAGACTGCACACATGAGGTGAATTTAATACTGTCCCATGTAAATTCTTTGGGGTCACATGGATGTGAATTGTGTAAAATATATGTATTCACAAAGATCGGTTTGGAGAGCAATGTTTTTGATTGTATTTAAAATGGAGTTTTGGAATGTATACTTCAGTTTTTTTATTATAGTTCTTGATACTTACTCATTAAGTAATTGTATTGTATTATAAATTGACTCTGCAGTCTGTTCTTTATGAACGTAAAATCTATGTTATGTAAAACACTGTAATTGGGAGTTGTCTTAACTTTGTAAATTTTTGTATACAGTAAGTGTCACAAAAACTTTTTAAACTTAATTCCATAATTAGTTATATAATAGAGTCTGGAAATCGAATCGTGTCACTCAAAAACAGCAACAAATTCAAAAAATCTTGAGATGGTAACACTTTATTTGAAATGACTAATGAAAAATCTTAAATTGGCAACCCTCTGAAAACAAGTTGAAACCACTCTTGATACTTGAATTTTCTTATAAATGGTGTAAAGAAAAAGAACTCTAGGGTAGATAACCTAAATCAAATATCATTGCTTCCGCAGTGATCAAAGAACATAGAATTTCTATTACAAACTTAGTTTGCTTTACATTGCTGCGGCATTTTACGGTTTTTTAATGTTACCATTATCAACATTGCTTTACATTGCTGCTGCCACGATTCATTGGCCGGGCTCTATAATGTAATTAAATTTAAAATATTTTTGCTTACTTTATATGTTCTAACAAATGTATGTGTTAACATAGGAGGTAGATGTAACTAACCAAGATGTGCACAGCGACGTAGACGTTAAGGAGGAGGTGAAGGAAACAGCACAGAGCACAACACAGAGTACTGTAGAGAGTGTGAAGTTAGAGGTAGAACCGTTGAGCGATTGTCCACAGAAAGAAGAGGAAGATGACAATGTTTTTGAGAGAAATACACAGCCTGGTAATGAAGATGGATATGAAGGAGATATGGAGGGAGATGGGGGACTGATGCCACCGCCATCTACAATTCCGTAAGTTTACATTATTAAGGTACTCCACCTGTAATATATCATTTCAGAAGGTAGAATAGGAAATATGCATAAAATTTAAATTAGTCTCAATTTTTTTTAATCATTTTACAAGTTTTATAGATTTTTTTTATTGGTTTGCACGGTTCAAATTTATTATGTTTTCAATAGCACTTTGAAAAATAATTTGACAATTTTCAAGCCTATTTATATATTTTTCTATGTAATAAAGAATGACTAATTTAAGAAATGAAAAAAAATTGTGCATATTCAGTGAAGGAAGAGAACTGAGCATTACAATTAGGAGATCTGTAATGTAATGTAAAATAGATATAATACATTGAAAAATACTTTTTTTTATTGCAAAATATATTTTTTATTTGTTTTGAAATCCGCAGCTCATCAAAAACAGAGAAACCTAAAAGACTGGAAACTCCATTAGCAGCTATGCTGCCTTCGAAATATGCTAATATTGATGTCACAGAATTATTTCCCGATTTTAGACCAGAAAAGGTAAGACTGTTATCTTTTTGGTATAATATTCAAATTATGGTTGCATTTGTTTCAAATTCAAAATTAGAAATAACACCAGCTATTCCGATTTATCATAAATTCATAATCATTAAATCGAGTACAAATCTTTTATTTTCCTAGCACCAGTTCAGACTCAGTGTTCTAACATAAGCCACATAGAAACGAACTTCTGACGCCGCAGAAACTTAAACCTTTGACTTGTTGTTTGTGTTCTAAGCACACGTACAACACAAAACTACAATCTGTAATAATGTTTTTATCTAACCATAAATGTGTGAAATCGATATCACTCATACAAAATAGAAATTGAGAATTTCTTTTTATGTTACAAAGTTTACGAACAAGCATACGGCCCGCCTGATGGTAAGCATCACCGTAGCCTATAGACGCTTGCAATACCGGGGGTATCAATTACGCGTTGCCAGCCCTCCCAACCCCTCCAAGTGGAGAACTCCGGAGACCTTACTCACCGTAGGAACACAACATGGCCGAGACCAATGCTATTTGGCTACGATCTTCTGTAAGGTGGAGATCCTTCCCCAGACGGGCTGCTCCGATTTGAGCGGATTATGCGTTAGAAACATGAGATTTGAACAAATTTTGATACGACAATGACAATGTCACTGAAGTGTTGGCAACTTTGAAAGTAAAATAAATGTTACAGGTCCTACTGTTTTCCCGTCTATTCGGTCCCGGGAAATTGTCGAGCCTGCCTCAAATATGGCGCGGCGTGAAGAAACGTAGGCGTCGCAGGCGCAGCGGGAGCACCGGAAGTGATACGCCTGCTATGCCATCCGATACACCGGATGCACAGTATGCTAGTGACGACGAAGATAAGTTCCTCAAGTGAGTTAACAATTTTATTTTACCCAGAATTTATTTTTCTTTTTTGTGAGTTAACAATTTGTTTTTTTATTCCCGATTTTTTTTCTTTTTTTATGACGTTTTAACAAGCAAGCGGGCCACCTGACGGAAATTGTGACTGCCGCCTAAATCCATAATACCAGAGATGCTACCATGCCTGCAACACGGTAGAGGAGGGTTAAGGAAAAGGGAAAGGAGTTGGGCTTCCGGATTTCTCACTTCTAACGACACATTGCTGCGTGACGCCGATATTCTGTGAGAGGGTAGTACTTTCCCGGTTGACCTAGCTCATTTTACTAAACTTTCAGACCCATGGAAGAAAATCAACATCATAATTCAGATTCTTATCATCACGGTGGAGGCGACAAATCTCAAAGGCCGACTCCTGCGCACTGGCGTTTCGGCCCAGCGCAAGTTTGGTACGATATGCTGAACGTGCCTGACACCGGTGACGGCTTCGACTATGGATTTAAACTAAAGGTATGAGGTTTAATATCTAGTATGTGACAAAGACGTAGATAAATATTAAAAACCTTTCTTCAACTCTATATTTTAGAGACTAAAGAGAATGGACAATTTTTTACTAACATATTAAATTTCATTTATTAGACAGGCCTGGTGGTCGAGTGGCTAGTAATGGTCACTTTATCCCGAAGGCCGCGGGTTCGAGTCTTGCGCCAGACAAAGATTTGTGCGCCATGTCTGTTTGCCTTGGTCTTGGTGTTTTCTATGTATTTCTCAGCAATCTAGTACCCATAGTAGTGTTGCTTAGTTTGGAACTAGATGGCGCTGTGTCCTTCCAAGAATATTATTATTATTTCAACTGCAAATTATTTATTTATTAAATTTCGCAGCCACCGTCACCTGAACGGGAAGAAAAGAAAGAGGAACAAGAGGAAACTGAAGAGAACAGTGACAAAGGTGACAGCTTGGACAGTGGTTTCCCTGATGACTCGTTTCTGATGGTATCCCAACTCCAGTGGGAAGATGACGTCATATGGGATGGTAGCGAGATTAAACATAAAGTACTGGCTCGTCTCAATAGTAAAAGCAATGCTGCTGGCTGGGTACCGACTTCTGTTAGCCGGACTGCTCAACAGTTCTCACACCCAAGGCCGCAGCCACCTACACCGTTACAGACTAAACAGACCACGTAAGTTTGTCTAGTAATCCCACTATCCCACTATTCTTCATCGCTTATTGTCAATCTGAGGTCGCCGTTGTTGATTCTGGCTACACAGGAGATACTTCGGTAGGAATGTGGTGGCCTTGTCCTGACTATTTCACTAATTTGGCGACCTCCGTGGCGTAATGTTTACCACGCCAGACCGCCACCCAGGAGGTCCCGGGTTCGATCCCCGGTCGGGTCATGATGAAAAAACGAACTTTTTCTGATTGGCCTCGGGTCTTGGATGTTTATCTATATATGTATTTGTTATAAAATATAATATCGTTGAGTGAGTATCCCATAACACAAGTTTCAAACTTACCTTGGGGCTAGCTCAATCTGTATGAATTGTCCCTATATATTTATTTATAAAAAATAAAAAATAATAAAGGCGAAAGTTTGTGAGTATGTTCGTCACGCTCCAATAACTGGGCCAATTTTTATGATATTTGGTAGTTGATACCTTTTATGGACACTTAGGGTACCTTTTATCCCGAAAAATACGCGATTCCCGTAGGATTTGGTCAAAAGTCTGATAATCAATGGCGCTTTGTAAGTAGATGGCGCTGTTGTGCATAAAATTAAACGCAGGTGACACTTCGGGTAGCCGCTTGTAAATGATAATTCCTTTAAAATTTCAGTGCAACTGCGGCATCTTCATCGAATGCCGCTGGTGGCACAGCAGGTGGTGATGGCGAAGACAATACATGGTACAGTATTTTCCCTGTTGAAAACGAAGAACTGGTGTATGGAACATGGGAGGATGACGTGATATGGGACGCTGAGAACATGAATAAGATACCCAAACCTAAAATACTGACCTTGGATCCTAATGACGAGAATATTATATTGGGTATACCGGATGATGTTGATCCGTCGAAGATTACAAGAGGTTTGATGTTTTTATTTTTTATTTTATCTCATCGTTAGCGTTCTCAAACGACCGGTCGTTCCGTTACGATTGTCAATAACGTCAAATTGTAATACAAAATTGACGTTTGATGTCAAATTGTAATAATAATTTAAAATTTCACGGCAAAATGGACACTTGTGGTTCGAGTTGCTTGAGAACGATAATAGAAATCTATTCTATCTATTGTTGGGCATTTACCATGTCTACGCGTCTGCCTTCTATCATGGACATTAGTTTAGTTTCTTCTATCGAGGACACTAAACCTATTATGAATGTAAGTGACATGATAGACGACAGATGACCGACATCTAAAAACTGGAAACCTAAAAATATTTTTTTTCTAATAAAATTAAAATTTGCAGAACGAGGTCCAGCGCCCAAAGTAAAGATACCTCATCCTCACGTGAAGAAATCAAAGATCTTGCTCGGCAAAGCTGGTGTCATCAATGTACTGCAAGAAGACGCACCGCCACCTCCGCCGAAATCACCAGACAGAGATCCACTGAATATATCTAATGATGTGTAAGTTTAACATCAGAGGGTCTCATTTTCGTAACAAAAATAGTTAAAATCTCGTGTCACATCTCACTCATACAAAATAGGAATTGAACCGGATAGTGCGTGAATTTGAGATGAGATTGAAACTGTCTTTGTTACGAGAATAGATATATAATAGCTGATTGTCTTGATTTGGATGTTTTCTACATTTTTTTATACCACAAAGGTAGCAAACAAGCTTACGGTCCGCCCGATGTTTTCTACATTATGTTATGTCTTTATTTATTTTGTAATATATTTTTCAAAAAAGTACTTTCATAAAAGTATAAATATCAAACCTTTCGGCCGCCATGGCACTGGCGATAAATATTCATAAAAGTATAATAGTAGTACACAATTTTCAGATTTTTAATATTTACAATATTTTAATGAGCAGCTTAAAGTCTTTGGCTTACGTCAGTACCGTCTGCGCGCCTCTCGCCCTGTGTGGGTGATAACTGAAAATCAGTGTTTTGCTCTCCGAGCAATCGACACACTGAGCTATTACCCAATTTTTGTTGCCGTCATGTTACAGTTGTTTATGTTTGTTTTGTATTTTTTGTTGAGATTTATGTATTCTTTCATTTTATGTAATGTGTGCTTTAGCTGATGCAAATAAAAAATTATCTATCTAGTAGTAGTAGCGGACTGCTCCGGCTTCGCGCTGGTTTTACTAAGGATTCCGAATTTAAAAAAAAAAAAAATAGCCTTTGTTACCCGGGGGTAATGTACCTTCGTAACGGTGAAAGAATTTTTGAAATCGGTCCAGTAGTTTTTGAGTTTATTTGTTACAAACATACATACAACTCAAAAATACAAATCTTTCCTCTTTATAATATTAGTATAGATTAATATTACCCATCTAACCAGAAAGAAAAACACAGAATATGCCTTTTTATATTATGTACTAGCTTTTTTGCCCGCGACTTCGTCCGCGTGAAGTTCCGGACCCGTTCCCGTGGGAACCACATTGAATTTCGGGAAAAGCTACAGCCTATGTCACTCCCTGATAATGTAGCTTTCCACTGGTGAAAGAATTTTTGAAATCGGTTCAGTAGTTTCGGAGCCTATTCAATGCAAACAAACCAACAAACAATCAAATCTTTCCCCTTTATAATATTAGTATAGATAAATAATTCAAATATTACTCGGTTCTTATTACAGTTACTATCAAGCAAAATCTCAAAATCCTCGGTTAAAAGTCGGTGGAGGTCAACTCATTCAACACAGTACTCCAGTGGTTGAACTTAGGGCTCCGTTCATACAAACACATATGGGACCTGCCAGACTTCGTGCATTCCACCGACCTGCTCTTAGGAAGATGTCGTACGGACCGCTGGCTGCACCGGGACCGCACCCAGTACAACCGCTGTTGAAGCATATTAAGAAGAAGGCTAAGGTAGTATTAGGTTTTGATTTAGGTAGTATTAGGTATTGTAAGTTAGACGTGCGGGTCAGTACTGCACATGCCACCCTTATAATTTGTGAATTCTATAAACAATTATTTCATAGGTTATAAATTTCGGGAATGTCCTAAATATTAATATACTTTGTTGAGATTATGTTGTTGCCTACGTATACAAAAATCTTGAAGTAAGAGAAAGGTTTATACTAAATTTGAACCGCACTTTTGTAATTAGTAATTTTAAATTATTTATATTTTTGTATGTTTTTAGAAATGATCAAATTAGGTCTTATTTTTAATTTGTTTCCTATCAGTGAGGGCCTTTAAATGTCTCTGTTTTGAGTTATTTCTAAAATCATGTATAAAAAATGTAAATATTTTGTAGCAACGTGAAGCGGAACGCTTAGCATCGGGCGGCGGCGACGTGTTCTTCATGCGCACCCCCGAAGACCTGAGCGGCCGCGACGGCGAGATCGTGCTGGTGGAGTTCTGCGAGGAGCATCCGCCGCTTATCAGCCAAGTGGGGATGTGTTCCAAGATCAAGAACTACTATAAACGGACTGCCACTAAGGTATGTAGTTACTTTATAGTTGAACCATAAGGTTAGATATGTATCTATTTATTATCAAAATATTTAAATTTTTAAGCGAGAAACGGAAGCAGGTATATAACTATTATTGTACATGTACACTATTATTATTCGTGAGATTCCTACATTATGGTTTAATTTCATTTTATGTTAAAATGGATAACTTGATTTTCTTCCGGCACTTCTTTTCAAAGGCCCATTCACGGAAGTGTTAGTAGGATGAACCATACCATAGGTAGACATAACATAACATAGGTGCTAATTCTGTTGTACATTTAACTAGACTAAACTAATTTTAACAGGACCAAAGGTGTTGTTGTCGTTCCTTGGTTTACAATTAGTAACAACACTTCTAGTTCTGTCAAAGTCTAGTTAAATGTACGTATGTACAACAGAATTAGCACCATTGACGCGCAAAAGTATTTTCTTTAAATCTATTTGCAAAATATATATTTTTTTACAAACATTTCAGCATCGTCTTCAAATATAGGAAATAATGTACTTTGTTTATTTTAGTTACTTATTTAGTTTTAAAATAAAATTTAGGGTTAAAATAGACAAACCTTAAGTATTTTTTATCGTAACACATCTTTTTCTTTTTCGTTAACTGATCCAGTCGTGTTTTTTAAAAATCTTTAATCGATCAAACCCATTTTTCTTTTAGGACAATGGGCCCAAGGCGCTGAAGTATGGTGAAGTGGCATACGCACATACCTCGCCTTTCCTCGGTATATTAATGCCTGGCGCGACGCAGCCTGTTGTTGAAAACAATATGTACAGAGCACCAATTTATGAACACACTTTACAACATTCAGATTTCCTCATTATAAGAACTAGGTGAGCTCTTTATAATTTTCAACCATAGATAAAAGAAACTAATAGTGAATAGGCAATGTAGGCATGATCTGTCTGATCATAACATTGACGAATCTGTACGTCTCATTTGAAAACTGTCACAGATTTCGCGTGCTTATTTAAAAAATACACTCAATAAAAAGATTCGGTTCTTTTGAGGGCGTGGTTTTTTGACGTGTAACTTGCAGAGATGGTTAGCATACAATTTGTAGCAAACTGCATTTCTACCGGGGAGTAAAACTCCTAGTTCCCAGTTCTGTGTCTGCAACCATGAAGTAGCTGATATGTTTGCGGCGCTTAGTTAGAAACCTATTCATACATATTGTTCGTGTAATATTAAATGAATTTATTTCAGACAATCGTATTACGTTCGTGAAGTCGACGCATTATTTGTTGCCGGTCAGGAATGTCCTCTATACGAAGTTCCAGGGCCTAATTCGAAGAGGGCAAATAACTTTGTTAGAGATTTTTTGCAGGTAACTTTTAATTTTTCATCTTCATACCATTAGTGGTCGAACTCAAATCAGCATAGAATTAGCGAGTCTATTCTTGTAATGCGCGACAAAACTTGGTTTTCGCTCTGGTGCGACAGTGCTTGGTGACATTGCATCGCGAGTCAATCGCGAACGTTCCACAAACGACGCCCGTCCCTTTCTCATGTATGACAAATAAGCACGGTAGACAAGGACGCCGATCATCTTTAATACTTCTCACTCTATTCAGCACCGTTGCGTACCACACATTCCGTTGGCGTAATACATCATCGCGTTGTCGCTACAGTGTATTGCCATAGCATAACAAAAACAGATTCAATCTCGTTTCAAATTCAATCGTTGTCTCACTCATACATAAGTAGGAATTAAGCGTGACAGCCGGTGAGTTTGAAACGAGATTGAATCAGTTTTTCTTACGAAAATAAGGGGCCAGGTTGCACTTCCGATTTAATTTTAATATAATGATCCTATATTACAAGGCGACCTTTCATAAAGCAATCTTTTAAGGCAACCTTTTACGGACATTTTTAAATGTGTAGTGGGCATTAAATACCAAGTTATGTTTACAATTAACTCTGCATTTTTACAGGTTTACATATACAGGCTGTTCTGGAAATCTAGAGACAATCCGCGTCGTATCAAAATGGATGATATCAAGAGGGCTTTCCCCTCTCATTCTGAAAGTTCGATCAGAAAGCGTCTGAAACTGTGCGCAGATTTCAAGAGGACGGGTCTTGATTCCAACTGGTATGTACCCATTGTTGAGAATAGGCAAAAATATGGTTTGGACAAGGTTTTAAAGTAGTAGTTTTTATAGAATGACGGAGAGAATTAGGTAGAATGGTGTAATGGCTTAGCGAACGAATGTGTATATGTGTGCGCATGTACAGACGACATTGGCCTATGTAGTAGAAATAGGTAATTATTGCACGCGCGTTGTATGGAGTGTCCGGGATGTGCTATTACTTTGACCCTACTCACAAAAGCACAAGAAATGTTAATACTTCAAACTGTATACATTATAAAAATTTAATTAATCTTTATTTAATCAAGGTGGGTAATAAAGCCAGACTTCCGTCTACCATCTGAAGAGGAGATTCGTGCTATGGTTTCTCCCGAGCAATGCTGCTCGTACTTTAGTATGGCCGCTGCGGAACAGAGGTTAAAGGACGCGGGGTATGGTGAAAAGTTTATATTCACTCCACAAGAGGATGACGATGAAGAGTTGCAACTGAAGATGGACGATGAGGTCAGTTATGACAAGGAAATAAGGTAGTTTGTTAAAGTGTTTGAACTGTAGATTAGTATTTAGGGAATTTAGATGAGTATTTCTAGTTCTAGTAGTAGATGTGAAAGAGATGGAAGAAGTAAGGATAACAATTTTTTCAAGGACAAACGAAAAAGTAACACAACTACGAATCAAATAAAAATAAGTGTCATAGAAACATTAAGAATGGATTCGTTTATATTTATTGTAAACCCACTAAGACTATATTAAACCTGTATCAGATATACCGCACAGATAAGATAATAAATAAAATATTTCAGGTAAAAGTGGCACCATGGAATACAACCCGTGCCTACATCCAAGCGATGCGAGGCAAATGTTTACTTCAGTTATCTGGTCCGGCGGACCCGACTGGGTGTGGGGAAGGTTTCTCATACGTCCGCATACCAAACAAACCGACACAGCAACCAAATGAGGAACAACAGCCGAAGAGAACGGTCACGGGCACTGACGCTGATTTGAGAAGGCTTAGCTTGAATAACGCCAAGGCATTGTTAAGGAAGTTTGACGTGCCAGAAGAAGAGGTAACTATTTTATTAAACACGGTTCCATTCGTCGATTATCGTATGCACTGAGTAATAAGTGTCAGTTCGAACTTCGAATTGTTCGTTTACGTTAACGCGACTCGAGCTAGCCTTGTTGGCAACTATAATAAAATATATTGATGACACAGTGTCATTCCTCTTACGTGATGGAAAATTGTGACGATTCATAGAGCTATTTGAATAAAAATATTTGATTTTGTTGTGTTTGTTTTTAGATTAAGAAATTGTCGAGATGGGAAGTTATAGACGTGGTGCGAACATTGTCGACAGCCAAAGCAAAGGCTGGTGAAGAGGGCATGACCAAGTTTTCCAGAGGCAACAGATTCTCTATTGCTGAACATCAAGAAAGGTAATTTATATGTTTAAAAGATGATAACCTCACACCTCACATCACGCATTGAGCCACGTATTGAGCCACAGACGAGACGGCGTTCACATCTTTTTTTAAAACTTAAAATAGGTTTGCGTTTGACCAAAGCCTGCCTGATGGTAAGCATCGCTGTGGTCTACGATGTGACACGCTCACCTAGAAAAAATCTATTTACTCGAGATTTGAAGACCCCGATTGTATTTCTCAGGAAACATCGATTCCGGTAGAGAGTTCCAAAGATCTTTTGTTATTATATTACTTATTCTATGTATCCCGTTTAGCAGATATCTTACCGAAATTCAGCGAATGCTATGTGCACACACAGCGGAAATAAGGGCTACTCCTTAGACCCTTACACCGTATCGTCATGTATGCTAAATATTTAACATACATATTTTTGAGTTTCTATTATGTTTTTATCATAGGTTTGTGTTTTTTTAATTTTTTTATGTATGCTACTAATTCTTCAGATATAAAGAAGAATGTCAGCGCATCTTCGACCTTCAGAATCGCGTGCTGACGAGCACTGAAGTTCTAAGTACAGACGAAGCTGAAAGTTCTGTCAGCGAGGAGTCAGATTTAGAAGAGATGGGCAAAAACATTGAAAATATGCTAGCCAATAAGAAAACTACTGAACAGGTACAATAAGTTAATATTTATTTATAAAAATCCGGACTCACAGATCAATGATCACCCCAAAAAGCCTAGATTCAATTATCTAAAATTGTTTTTGATCCAAAATATGAGCTAAAACTTTGCACAGTGGTGTCTTTTATGTTGTAATCAATTCACTCACACAAAAAATACACTCAAAAATAAAACAAAAAGAAATAGTTCGGTTTACGCTAGTTATGTATTTAAGAAATATTTATTTAATCGTATTTTGTACGTAAATTAAAAAATATATTCTAGCTATCACTGGAAAGAGAAGAAGCTGAAAGGGCCGAGTTGAGAAAAATGATTTTAGGGCAGTCCGAAAAGAAGCCACAGATCAACCAAACTGATCAACAACAAAGTTCTAGTCAAGGTAAGTTCTTATTTCTCCCATGACCATAATGTAATACTAAAGAGAAATAGAAGGGGAAGGCCAGAAAAAATTAAGGTGTCCGCTCCGTCCTGCTCGGCCCGCGAAATTCAAATTTTCTTATGTTTTTAACAAATTGCAGCTTCAGACGTTACTAAAATCACTTGTTTACATCTATTTAAGTAAGTGACTTTAATGCCTATAATGGCTTACACATTGGAAGTTGTTTGTTGACCTTGAAGTTATTTTCGTACCCACTTCGTAACAATAAGCTCATATATTCTGTAACAACAGGTCGTGTACTACGCATCGTGCGTACATTCCGCAATGCGTCCGGCCAACGGTACACTCGTGTGGAACTCGTGCGCAAGGCCGCCGTCATAGAAGCGTACACTAAAATCCGATCGACCAAAGACGATGCTTTTATAAGACAATTTGCCACTATGGACGAATCACAGAAGGAGGAAATGAAAAGAGAAAAAAGAAGAATTCAGGTAGGAATGATTGAATCATAATGTCCTTGTGGTAGTGACATTCATGAAATGTTAATGTAGAACTTTATTCCCTATGGAAATAATGCGAAATTTTGCGTTATCAAACACTAAAATGAAATAACACAGCCAACAGACAAAGTCAATTTCAAGTAAGATTTTATATCTCATAGAATAAGAATGGTATAGGTTTCTAAAGGTGTTTATTTTTTATTATTAGTTTTATGTTTTCTTATTTGTTCACTCGCTTAACTTAATTTATTTTGTTTTCAAGTATAATCACTTTTATGTCTACAATTAATTTTACTTACGAAGATTTAAAATTAGCCATTAATTTCTATATTTTTGTATGTGATGCTGTTAATCTTCTTTATTATATTTTTTTTTACAATTACACCACGAACGAATACTTATGTAAATAGGTACTAAAATACTTTTTATAATTTTTCACCAGGAACAACTTAGGCGTATTAAGAGAAATCAAGAAAAAGAAAGACTGGCTGGCAACGTCACTGTCCCTTCATTCCCCAGCGACAGTAAGTTTTCATATACAAACATGAATTTATTTAATTTTGTTACGCTCGACGTTATTGTCAAAAATAAAATATTTTGTACTGGGGGGCAATTCACGTAACAAAAACCGATTCTATTTCGATTCAAACACACTCGAATTGAAATAGAATCGATTTTTGTTACGAGTATAGGGGGGTCTGCTTACCATCAGGCGGGCCGTATGCTTATTTGCTACCTTAGTAATATAAAAAAAAACTATGGTCTTACCATCCCATAATCGTTCTACTGCAGGGATATGAGACCCATATCTCTTCAATCGAAGGGAATTACAGCGTACTCTCCCACGCTGCTCTAATGCGGAATGGCAGAGGCCAGTGTTTTCAACCCGACTTGCTTCGCTCAAATCGGAGCAGCCCGTCTAGGGAAGGACCTCCACCTTACAGAAGATCGTTGCCAAATAGCATTGGTCTCGGCCATGTTGTGCTCCTACGGCGAGTAAGGTCTCCAGAGCTCCACTTGGGGGGGTTGGGAGGGTTGGCAACGCGTGAGTGATATCCCCGGTATTGCAAACGTCTATCGGCTATGGTGACTGCTTACCATCAGGCCGACCGTATGCTTGTTTGCCACCTTTGTGGTATATAAAAAAAAACTTGGCTTAATGGTTCTTATCCATCGCCAACACCTGAGATCGACGGTTTAACGTGTCTTCCGATGATTTTGTACTATATTGCCTTGCATTAAGATTTTTTTAAATTGACAGGTAATACGTCATCTTTAGACCTGGGCCCTCCACCAACGGGCATGATACCGCTGAGCCAGATCAAACCAGATCCCGATATGCACACACCTTCACGTCGTCGCACTAAACTGAAGCCGGATTTGAAACTCAAGGTGGACCTAATATATTTTTGTTGATTAACCGTTCCCGGATTATTCCGCAAATATACAGTTTTGTATGATTTTTACAGTTATTTAACAAATAGGATTACAATCCGCGCCATTGGAGAAGAGACCTGATGAGTAGGTATATGATTTGATTTGCGAGGTAGATAATTTCTAGTAAAATTGTATAGGAGTCTCGTCTACTGCGCAAACCACGTATTGACGTCACATCTCATCTCTCGTGGAATGGATTGTACAAAAAAAATTGCAATCATTAGCAAATGGTAGCAGTGCCATCTATATCAGACTTTTGATGTGTTAATCCAAGGTATCAGCTACTCATATCTTTTTGACGTCGTGCAGTGCGGTGCGTGCGGGCAAGTGGGGCACATGCGCACGAACAAGGCGTGTCCGCTGTACACGGCGTCGATGGGCGGCGCGCCCGCGTCGCCGCCGGAGCTGGACGTGGAGGCGTTGCCGCAGGACCCCGACGACGACGAGCTGGGCTACGTCGAGGGCACCAAGCTCACGCTGCCCTCCAAGATTATCAAGGTCACAGCACTACCATCGACGTTAAAGTATAGGCAAGCTGTCCGGTACTGACATTTTGCGGCATTGGACACCACTGACTTCTGTCGCTCGCTTGCACTTTTATCCTTGCACTAGCCCCCCCGCCCCGGGTTTAGTAGGGATACCTAATTCTATTGAAATTAAAATATAGCCTATGTCACCCGCGGAGATAGAGTAGCTTTCAACGTTGAAAGAATTTTTAAAATTTGAGTTTTTTCGTTACAAACAAATACAAAATCTTTCCTATTAATATTAGAATAAATAATATGAAACAAAATTCTCCGCCGCGTCTGTTTATTTGTCTGTCTGTTCGCGATAAACTCAAAAACTACTAAACTGATTTTTATGCGATATTCATCAATGGATAGAATGAAGTTCTTGAGGAAAATTTGATTATATAATTTGTGTATTTTGTTTTAATTGCACGAAATGACGACATTTGTTTTGGAACTTCACGTTAATAAAGTCAATTGAAATAAAAATAAATAAAATAACAATTTATTTTGCAAGTAGATTTACAGAAAATATTTTTGCACTTGACTAATTAATAATATTTTTGCTACTATTTTTTTTATCATACAGCAATCAGCGGAAGACCTAAAGCGTCGCGGTAGAGGCAGCCGCGGCGAATACCGCGCGGCAGGACGCAACAAGCGGCGCGGCACTGCGAGCGAGTCCTGCGACTATCTGGTCAAGAGGCCGGCAGAAAGGCGCCGCACCGACCCCGTTGTCACATTATCCTCATTGTTGGAAGACGTTCTCAATCACATGCGTCATCTACCTGATGTACAACTCTTCCTATTCCCGGTTAACCCTAAGGTGAGGCATATTTTTATATAGGTAAACTAGCGGCCCGGCCCGGCTTCGCACGGGTTATAACTATCTGCCTGTGTTAAACAGTCGTATACTTACATATACATATAAATAAATATTTTAGTTTGTTTTTTAACATACTAAAATATTTCTTTATATACCGCATTGACAACTTCTGCGTCATTTCGTTGTAAAAACAAACATATATTTTTTTTTTGATGTTACACGTGACAGGGCAACATACAATTGTCCATGTGAAAAACATTGAGTAGTTAAGTCGATTCCAGCAACGAATACGGTCGTTACGTAAGCGGAGTTGTCTATCTTCGGGCGTTTCTGTCTCTTTGAGCGTTATGTCTATCATTGTCCAACGCTAAACGAACTGTGCGATCCACCGACGATTCTCGCGCTCTTTGGGAAACATGCCTTTCACAGTCCAACGATAAACGAACTGTGCGATCCACCGACGATTCTCGGGCTCTTTGGGAAACATGCCTTTCACAATCCAACGATAAACGAACTCTGCGATCCACCGACGATTCTCGTGCTCTTTGGGAAACATGACTGTCACGGTCCAACGATAAACGAACTGTGCGATCCACCGACGATTCTCGCGCTCTTTGGGAAACATGCCTTTCACGGTCCAACGATAAACGAACATCCCTCTCTTGATCATTTTCGTTGCTTCGACTCAAACGAATTCTTTTGGCAGAAGATGTACTGCGTCCTATATTAGACTTTCGTCGAGGCATGATTAAATTGTCATGAAATAGGTACTTTATTTGGCTAATTAAACTTAAATAATTGTTATAATCTGTCAATAAAAAAAACCTCAAAGATAACATAAATCAACACGAAACCATTAAAAAATGCGACAGATGTTAAAATAAGCCCAAACAAAGGACTAAATTGAAGCGAGTATGTAAGTGTCTATCCATATCTATCTATTTACAATCAATTGTATCAAAATTTTTAACACGAAACAAATAAAATGCACCCTTAATATTAACTTTAAATAATTCAAATTGTGAAGCATAAACAAATTAAAAGTATGTAAGTATCTATAATTTAAAAAAAACTCAAAGATAACATAAATCAACACGAAACCAATAAAAAATGCGACAGATGTTAAAATAAGCCCAAACAAAGGACTAAATTGAAGCGAGTATGTAAGTGTCTATCTATATCTATCTATTTACAATAAATTGTATCAAAAATTATAACACGAAACAAATAAAATATTAACTTTAAATAATTCAAATTGTGAAGCATAAACAAATTAAAAGTATGTAAGTATCTATAATTTTATTTTTAAACAGCGCCACCTAGCGTAATAGATTTAAAGTGCTTTAATTTTCGCGCGATATTTATAATTTAATGAAAACGTAACCATAGCGCGATGCTTTTGAATAGCGCCATCTAGCGTAGAATAGAAAGAACTTGAACTAATTTCGGCAAGCGCGTAAATTTTTTGCTATAACTTCTAAAGTATCTATTTAAATAATATGATGTAAAGATTATAATAATGTACATGAAATACTTAAGGTAACTAACGTAGTTAACTCGATAAGGATTAATATTGTATACGTCAAAATCGGTTTCCAATTCAAGTTCTTTCTATTCTACGCTAGATGGCGCTATTTCCGCATTATTACTCGGAAATCGCTTTTTATTTTATTGTAAGTTATCCGTATACGATAAATATATGCTATCGCGGACTTTTTTGGAGACCTAAATAAGAGGAATATCCTATAATTTTTGTTTTGTTATATCTCAAAGGGTTTAGCCAGCGTTTTCGTCGACAGCTCCCAAGCGGTTAATTTTTTCCGACACTCCCAACAATAATCTTTATATTTCAGCCAATTTACATAAAATCCTGACAAATTTTATACATAAACCTTCCTCATGAACCAGGCTATCCGTTGGTGAAAACCGCATCAAAATCCGTTGCGTAGTTTTAAAGATTTAAGCATACAAAGGGACAAAGGGACAAAGGGACAAAGGGACATAGGGACAGAAAAAGCGACTTTGTTTTATACTATGTAGTGATAAGGAAGGCTGACGTAGACGAAAGGAGGCTCATACCATTCCGATTCTGACGATGAGGAGTCTGATTAAATTATCGTATAAACTTTCGAGTGACTAGAGAGGGCTACTTTGTCCTGTCTGTGCATGAAAATATATGTTTATCTTGGTCTGGATGTTTTCTATGTAAGCATTTATGAACGTTTGTGATTATTCCAAGAATATTTATTTAATATTATTAGATGAATAGTCATTTTGTATTTTTGTGCTACTTTTTCCTTTTATTATCGACAGTCTGTTAGTTAATAACCATTCACGTTATCTTTCAACAGTTGGTAGCAGATTACTACCGCATCGTGTCACGGCCTATGGACCTGCAAACCATCAGGGACAACTTGAGGCAGAAACGTTACCACAGCAGGGAAGATTTCTTAGCCGATGTCAACCAAATCGTTGAGAATTCAAACTTGTATAATGGTAAATATCTACTGATAGTCTGATATTGTTGATGAAACTGTATGATCTGAACGCAATGTCTTGCGGCCAGTCATCATGCTAACATTTCTAAAATCGTCGTGACTCGTGGTTTCATGTCAAATTACGCTTGATTTGGTATTAAACCACTAACTGTCTACACGGTTTTAAATCGCTACATCAAACTAATGTTTCGTACCATGTGTACCGGACTTCCTTATTTTAGTTTTCCATAAAAACAAAACATATTTCATTGAGTTAACAACACCATGTAACACAGGCTTTCAGTGAACATAACATATTTTAAACCATTCGCTGATATACGTTTATTAATTACTAGCGAAACCCACGCAACATCGTTTGCGTATATCCCGCTTTCCCATGGGAATTTTTGCATGTAAAATACATATAAACCTTCCCATTGAATCACTCTATCCATTAAAAAAACCACATCAAAATCCGTTGCGTAATCTTAAAGATCTAAGCATACACAGGGGCAGACCACCGACCACACAGCCCAATAGACACCTAATGTTTGATATTCCGTATTGAATGCATTTCTGGCAACTAAATTAAAAGATCGACACGTCGATTGGTCGACACTGGTTGACGCGTGATGCGCGGACGCGTCGATTGGTCGACAGACGTCTATATCGGAACTATAAGTCAGATGTGTTGTCAGAACTTTTCGCCTGTTATTAGGCGTCTATTGGGCTTTGTGGTCGGTGGGGCAGACAGACAGCGAGAGGCGACTTCATTTTATGCTATGCAAAGAAGTGGTTAACGTTCTAGCTCGAATAACATTATTTACTACAGTTTTAAGAAAGCTTACTTTTCAATCTATTTTAAATTTATAATTTTTTAAAATCAGGTCGAACAAGCAGTCTGACTCTGGCAGCGCAAAGAATGCTGCAGCGCTGCGTAGAAAAATTAGCTGAAAAGGAAGAACAGATTATTAAATTGGAGAAGCAAATCAACCCATTGTTGGACGATAATGATCAGGTACAAAATGTTGTTTTTTTTATTATTATTAAGAGCCGCGCTCTTTTTTTTTGTAGCAGCCTCTAATTTTCTCTTTCCTGTGCCAGCTCCTTCACCTCTGTATAACACAAAATTGAGTTTGAGTTGAGTTTGAATTTACAGGGACAAATCACACTGATTGAGCTAGCCCCAAAGTAAGTTCGAAACTTGTGCTATGTGATACTAAATCAACGATACTATATTTTATAACAAATACATATACAGATAAACATCCAAGACCCGAGGCCAATCAAAAAAAGATAGTTTTTCATCATGACCCGACTGGGGATCGAACCTGGGACCTCCTGGGTGGCGGTACGGCGTGATAACCATTACACCGGAGGTCGTCAAATATTATAGAACAATAATTCAATTCAATTCAAAATATTTTTATTCAAATAGGCCTAATTGCTCTTTCGAATCGTCTCAATTTTTTCCTACCACCAGTTGAGACGGCAGATTTGTGCTAAGAGGAAACTGGCAAGAAACTTAGCACTTAAATAAAAAAATAAAATACGTATGATAGGTTTCACAAAATATTTTCAATAAGTAGACTTAATACCAAATAAGTTTCATAACAAAAAGTTACAAGCATAAAAAAGTAGGACCTCCAAATATAATAAAACTGTATTCTGCCTGTCTATCAAAATTTACAACAAGGTACCTAACTGTATCAAAGAAAACAGGAAAATTGATATGTTTAGAGCCTCATTTAAGAAATTCCTTGTCTCTAAAGCATACTACTCCATTGAAGAATATCTTAATGACCAAATTGTATAATTTCTATTTGTATAATTTTGTTTTAATATCATTATAAATTTTATATACAATACTTAATTAAATATTTAAATTTTAATACTAAAAATATGTAATATTTTTTAATGAATAATTTAATGACACTGTTGTATTTTGCACGCCAAATATCTTGGCAAAATATGTGAAACATTTATTTCTTTATTTTAACACCTTGTATCAACCATATTTTATGCAAATAAATATATTCTATTCTATTCTATAAAAACACTTTATGGCCTGTTTACCCCTTGTTAACAAGTTCCAGTTAGTATCTGTCCAATAAGGTTTTTTGTATCATTCACGACAAATTGAACCCTGTTTCAAAATGTCTATCCAATGACATTTTGAAACAGGGTCTTATTGTCTTTAAAGTAAACGACTGTACTCGGTCGGTAACATCTTGTCGTCAACATTTTAGTAATCGAGAGAAAAACAAATTATCCATCTAATAAATTAATGAATTACCATTAACACAAAAATTCTTAGAAATTTTTGAAATTTGGTATCATTGCAATGAATAAGTGAACTTTTTTGATATTTACACAAGTTTTCCTCAGGTCGCGTTATCATTCATATTAGACAATTTATTGACAACTAAATTGAAGATTATGCCTGAAGCGTGGCCGTTCTTGAAACCGGTCAACAAGAAACAAGTTAAGGATTATTACAGCGTCATCAAGAAGCCAATCGACATGGAGACCATGGGCAAAAAGATTCAAGGTATAAAAATGCTTCACTCATCAACGTATAGTCTAAATGTTAATGTTAATATACCATTACTAGCGATACCCGTGCAACTTCTTTTGATGTAGTTTTAGACAGTAGCGCCACCTACATTATAAAACGCCATTGACTATCAGACTTTTGACCAAATCCTACGGGATTCGCGTACTTTTTGGAAAAATAATAATTTAAACAACGCCATCTAGTATGTGACATCCTATTTTATTCTAAAATATTTCGTAACATATTATTACACTAGTGAAACCCGGGCAACTTCGTTTGCGTGTTTATTTATTTATGCACTGCAGCGCCATCTATGTCAGACGTTTGACCAAATCCTAAGGGAATCGCGTACTTTTCGCGATAAAAAGTACCCTATATGTTAATCCAAGGTATCGGCTACCTACATACCAAACATCAAAATTGGTCCAGCTATTTGCCCGTGAAGAAGTACCAAACATCCGCACGAACTTTCGCCTTTATAATATTAGTAGGATTACACTTACATTTGATGTTAATGTAGCAATTATTTTGTTACCCAGCCCACAAGTACCACAGTCGCGCCGAGTTCCTACGTGACATTCAACTATTGGTTGACAACTGTCGTGCTTACAACGGCCCTAACTCGCAGTTCACCAGGCAAGCTGAAGAGATACTGAAAGTCACACAAGAGGCTTTAGAACAGGTAAGATTTTTTTAATGTTATACGGCAGACAAACAGGCAATCTGGCCACCTGATGGAAAGTGGTCACCGCGCCTATGGACATCAGCATCTCTGACGAGACCTCTAATGTACCTCTTAAACAGTCCCATGTCATAAGTCCGAAGGGACTTCCTACTCCGACTATCTTCTTCTGATTAAATTTGTTGTGAGTTCCAAGACAGCTGTAGTTTTCTTCCCCGGGACGTCAATAAGCTTCATTGCTTATTGTCTATCTGAGGTCGCCGTTGTTGATCCTGGCTACACAGGGGACACAGTGGTTGGAATGTGTGGTGGGCTTGTCCCGAAGTCCGAAGGGAACACAGGCTTGGAGCTCAATCCACATCCGTATAGTGCGAGTACGATATTATACTAGTATCTAGCGAAACCCGTGCAACTTCGTTTGCGTGTATCCCGCTTTCCCGTGGGAATTTAGGAAAATCCTTGTATGTATCACAGGGCCAAACAGACAAACAGCGGGATTCAACTTCATTTTAATCTATGTAAAAAAGATTTTTAAACGGAAATTTTTTTAGCATGGAGAACATATGACCCAACTGGAAGCGAACATCGCACGAGTGCAACAGAAGATGTTAGAAGACGCGGAACATTCAGACTTGGAGCCCGAAGAACCGCCGCCGCCGCCTTCAGACGAGAAGAGGGGCCGCGGCAGACCTAGGAAACATAAACCGGCCACTGCCACTGTTACTAGCGATGGTAATATTCCATTACCCTTTCCATACCGTGCCATAATTTCTTTGTCGCTATTTGTATACTGTGGTCTGTATATCAGCCCCCCTACCATGAAACAAAATTCTGAAAATACAGACTGACGTTTCGTTGAAATCTAACCAGTTTTGAACCTTATTCTAACTAGTAATGTCTATTTTGACAGCAGTACGTGTTTCGTGGTTTCGGATGGACACTTTCATAGTTGGGGGGCAGGTCTCTTTTTATCTAAATTAAACTAGTTACGAAAGAGAGAGATTTTATGAAGACGTGTTTATACGCCCATTGTATCAGAAAAGGTTTTCAGTTAGACGTGATAACACGCCACATGAAAAGTGTTAAAATACGGTACAGATTTTAATGGTCGAACAGTAGGGATGGTACGCTAAAATGACCCAAGTAAAATATTTACTACAGCCCAGGCGTAATATTCTATTCCTATTATAATTATTTTACTAATTGTTTAAGTTATACAATAAGTGATTTAATATTTTACTATTATTTTATTTATGTCGTTTTCATCCTTGTCAATTAACATCAATCAATTAAAATATTAAAAGCAAACTATGCGCCATGACGTAGTTGTCGTTTAATATGCAGTTATGTATGTTTTCCACAAGTTTATACCTTTTTCCTATTGTATAAGGTTCAGTAATTTAGCCACATCGTCGTATAGGATGTTCAAAATATATTAGCCGTCGTCACAGATAAAATATAATATGCTATAGAAAATTGCAAAAACTATATTTTTTCATTTTCCATTTCTATTTCAGGTGCCCCACCACGTAAACGCGGTAGGCCTAAGAAAGATCAGAATAGCTTAGAAGAAGGTAAGTTATGTTCAATAACAATTATAAATTTATTATGCCTTGTATTGCGTTTCCAAACTTATGAGGAGGGAGCTGAGCAAAAGGGTGTAGGAAGATTTTTGTGAAAGTTATTAGTGGGACAGTTTAGGCTATTAATATTTAAAAAAATGTTAATTCTGCAGATCTTCAGTATTCTGACAGCGGTAGCTCGGAACTCGAAGAGGTGGCAGCCGAAGCGATGGTAATGCTGTCAGTACGACCAGGTATGTACGGTTTTCTCCCGATTTTTACTGCTGTGTAAGAGACCAAATTGGTTGTCGTAATTTTTACAGAAATTAACATTTTCATTTACCCTAAAATAATGTACTTAAACAAAAATAAATAAATCGGTGAGGTAATCCTTCTTATAAACATTGTGTTATTTCTTATTAATCATGTAGATATGTATAACTCAGCTGGAAAGCCTGACGGTACTGGTATCCGTGCGACAAAATTTTCAAAAGTAAATTCGGTGTAGTTATGACTGCATGTTGTGCACATTAGGACTCGTTCTAGAAACAAGAGTTTTTTTAAGAGAGGTAGGGCACAGCGGATAATCCGCTCGTCTGGGGAAGGACCTCCTTACAGAAGATCGTAGCCAAATAGCATTGGTCTCGGCCATGCTGTGTTCTTACGGTGAGTAAAACCTTAAACTTTCTACAGGGACGGCAACGCGTTAGTAATACCCCCGGTATTGCAAGTGTCCATAGGCTACGGAGATTGCTTACAATCAGGCGGGTCGTGTGCTTGTTTGCCACCTTAGTGGTATAAAAAAACAACATTTATTGTGCATGTTTCTTCATAAAGAACGTTTCAGAGGCTCTGAACTTTCGGGTAAACAAACAATGTTCATTCAAAAAAAAAAACCTTACCGCTCAGATTTTTCAATAATATGACGTGTACAAATAACTTAATCATTCATGCACATGAAAAACACAAATTTCACTAAAATAACCCATTTTTAAACACTTTACAATATTTTTCGAAATCTCGGAAACATGACCTCACAAAAAAAATGCCATGACGTTTATTTTGACATTTCACAGATCTGTATTGTCGTTGGATTTTAGTGATGCGACACATAAACGTAAATTCGAATTGAATGAATATCAGCGATTTGAACCTATATAAATTTAAATATTTCAAAAATGTGATTTGCTCACAGACATAACAGACAAAACATTCCATATCAAAAATCGTAACTTAAACGCACACTATTAAATGTCAATCACACAGACACAAATGGGTACTTTTGTACTGCTTGTTTGGCTGCTTTTGTACGAAGAGTTTTTAAAATGTATTACACAGCCACTTTACACCCATATTTTTGTCTATTTGATATTAGATTCACTAAATTTTAACTTTAAAAACGAAAACAAATCCGCCATCTTCCGTTTACTTTTAGTTACGTGTCCGGTTGTCCATTGTCTCGATTTTATATTATTATAAAATGACCAATAAATCGTATTGAAATATAAAATAAGTACTATCAGATAATACCATTCAAGCAACTCATGATGAATAGGTTCTCAATAAGTAGGTAGGTACAGTAATAGCGAAATAACCATCGCAGAAAAATAAATTAGATCGAATGCCTACCATATAGGGCTCTCACTGTGTTTGGTTCGATTCAAAACCGTTATAAAAAAAATTACGTTTATCTAATTTGATTTTCTTTCGATTCATTCATTCTTTCGATGCCCATCCCTATCAATTTTAAAAAAATACTTAAATTGTCTTTGGTTCCGTTTGTTTACCCGAAAATTCTTAGCCTCTGAAACGTACTTTAAGTGATTGCATTAGATACATAGAAATAATCTACCTGCACTGATCGGTACCAAATTGCACAGATATTGGTCTGTATTGGAAACCTGGGGGGCAATTCACGTAACAAAAACCGATTTTATTTCGATTCGAACACACTCGCCGTCCCGTTCAATTCCTATTGTGTATGAGTGAGACAGCGATTGAATTAGAATTGAAATAGAATCATTTTTGTTACTGTTACTTTATGTAACCTTTTTCCATGCGTCACCGATATTGAAAGTCGATGGTAATTATTTTACTATAATATCAGTTGTACAAAACTAAAGTCGTACTTAAATTTCAGAGGATGAAGCTCCACCTGCCGACGTTCCTTTCGACACTTCCGAGTTCCTGATCAAACGCGAAGTGCCCGACGAGCCGCCACCGCCATCCGATGACTTGGTTGATCTTGATCAGCACACTGACTTCGCGTTCCCACCTGTCGTTAAAGTATGTTTAATTATTTAATTTTGTTGTACTAAAACAATCATTTTAATGTTTGTGTCATACCTTGAGTTGGTACCGAAAACTTTCTCTTAATGTCTGTAATAATAAAAATATGTGTCTGGACTCTCTCATGTCACAAAGAGCTTACAAAGTTGTGGAGAACTGGAGGCGCAACTAGTTTTCTGAAGAAATTGTATGTAGATATGAAAAGATGTAGTTCTAGAAGTGACCGCTAGAAGCACTACATTTTTCATATACATTCTGTTGCTTGTGAAAGATTTCGATAAAAGATATCAACTCACGCCAGTTTTAAAGTTTGTAGAAGAACTAGATTTCTAATATAAAATTTTATATGTGCTATATATATTAAATTTTATATCAGAAATATAAAAATAAGTAAAAAAAGACTTCGCATATCATAATGTCATATGTTCGCATATTCAATCTTTATTTTTTCGTCCCCAGGAGGAGCCAATTGAACCAGACATGAATATGGATCCACCAATGATAGACGGTCCTGCGATAGAACCTACGCAGTTCAAAGAAGAACCGCCAGAAAACTGGCAGGTTAGTAAATTTATTTTGTTTTTGTCGTTAAAATTTCGTGTTTTAAAGTTGAAAATTACGTTTGTTAACATAAATTTATAGTAATATAGGTCACATCATGTGTAAGATATTTTAATTTGTTTAAAGTTTTATTTTTACGTTTCTCTATTTACAGAACAACGAAATAGTTTTATTTTATAAAAACACATTCATTTATACATGTTTTACTATACATCAATAAACTTATTTCCGTAGTGTTTCACATGTTTAGAAAAATCATAATATTGCTATCCCTTTTTTGCTGTTACATATATTCTATTTCACGAAGAGCGTTCGGCTATGAATGTTGTAAGGCGTACACATGCACGCTTTCAATGTGTGTGTGACCGATTTTACGGATGTAACGCACACATTAGCAATGTGCATGAACGCTCTGTAAATCTGTATCTATTGGTATTTTTTAACACACTGTTGTTTTGCAGCCCGATCCAGCGATACAAGATGACCTCCAAGTCACTGACAGCGAAGAGGAGGCGGAAGATGGTTTATGGTTCTAGACATAGGATAGGGAAACAGTCTAATAGGGTTATGACGTAAATATTTTAAGCAAAATAATTTTAATTATGGATAATTATATATTTTGTTATTATGAAATTAAATAAATTCATATCTAAGGACAAAATGTTTTTTATTTTTAAGATTCGTCATCTATTATCGTTGCCAACCGGTCGCTTTGCAAATGTTTGGGGAGGCCTATGTCCAGCAGTGGATTTAATAAAATTGCAATGCCCTTACATCATTTTTGAACTTTTAAAAGTAATGACAACACCTAATGTACCTATACCAAAAGAAGCAATGAAGACTATGAATACGTCATCTACAAAGAACCCAGCGATAAAATAAAACCACTTACATGGCACGCCAGGCCGAACCTGGGCTTCACTCATCCAACCGCTCTCCGTAAATTTTTTACGTCGATCCGTCTAGCTAAGAGATGGTCTGCAATGCCCCGTGAGTTGTCTCCGTTCCAGCATGGATTTCCCCAGCGCACTTCGTTGGGCCAACCTTTCGGGCTATGTCAACTGCTCTACACTCACCACTAAAATCAATATTACATTATTTTTGACAGCACAGTGGTGCTTTTGTAGTGACGTGACCCAAGTTTCGGTACCAGAGGGTACGGGTTAGATCCCCGCACGAGTTGTCTGGTACCACAGAGCACCCCCAACAGAGTACGCATTGCCCATTAATTGTTTGAAAACGACATCGCCACAAGTGCGGGTTGCGGGGAGAACGAACTGTGTTCTGATTGGGCAGGGCAAGGACACGTCATGTCGTAAATCATATTTGATTGGTGGGCGTGTCATCAATATTAGTAGTTGTACTGCATAAGCTTGGCAGAAGCACGCTGTGGTCTCTATTGGCGGTGCTCTGTGTCTGGTACCCATAACACAAGCAGGTTTCAAGCCTAGCTTACTTTGTGACCTGGCATAGTGTGAATTGTGTAGAATCCCACTAATATTATAAAGACGAAAGGTTGTGAGTATGTTTGTTAGTACTTCATCACGCTCAAATGGGTGGGCCAATTTTTATATTTGGTATGTAGGTAGCTGATACCTTTGATTAACACATAGGGTACCTTTTTATCCCGAAAAGTACGCGATTGCCGTAGGATTTGGTCAAAAGTATGATAATCAATGGTGCTTTATAAGGTAGCATAAAATATGTTTTGTATAGGTAAGTATAATAAAACGCGGGTAACACCGCGAGCAGCAGTTAGTTTATTATAATAATGAAACATGTATTTGCATACCCAGTAGGTAGGTACAATCACCTCCATAAATATGCAATCACCTTTTCGCTATAACATTGTGGACGTTCACTCAAATACCCGAGTTCACCAACTAATGTTTAGACCCTAATCGGCTGTTTAACCAAATTTTGCTGTTCACCGTGCACTAAACATTGATTAAGTGTCGTAACCGTCTGTTTAACTTAATTGACGGAATGGACGTAGTTTAAACGTCGGTTATTTGAGTGACGTGACCTGACGTGAATTGTATTTCACTATATCACTGAATTTATTGAGTGCACAGCCTAGATAACACCATCTAATCATTATGAACAAAGTCACAACAGTAGGATAGGCATATTCAAAGTATTTCAAACATAAAAACGATCAACAAACACGGATATAAAGTAACATGTAGGTAATATTTAGAAACTGGATGTGGCATCATGCATCATTGAGCTGTTATTATAATTTTAATACTTAATTCTGATATTTATGTAATGATAGTATCATATATTTGCATATATGTAAGTAAGTATTCATATTATTTTCGTAGTGATTTAAAATAAAAAATAAAACTAAAATACATTTTAGTTTTATTTATATTTTAAATATTTATTTATATTCGTTTATCCATATAAACTTAGTGCAGCGTAGACTTTTTATTTTCTACTAAATCTCGGTACTTTAAAACCCATCTCCATGAGTACGGATTTCTCGTCACTGGTAAAATTGTTAAAATTTATCTTCCATAACTGATACTTTTATATTACATATATATGTAATATGTTATTAAATTATATATTAAAAAAATTACTTCGACGTGAAAAATGTTGTAAAATAAAAACATCTGGCCACATCAAGTGAAACTAAATCTATGGGCCACATTTTGACTATTGACTGCTTGCTGACTGATTAGACTTTGACAATAGAAAAAGGATGTTTAATAAGAAAGACGTTCCCATTACGGACATGGCATTACCTTAACAGATTTTGAATTTTGTAGTATAATAACAAAACCATACCATTTATAGATGCCGTTCGGGTAAAGACAAAAGTATGAAGGTACACTGCCATCTTTACAAAGTAGTATTAAATTATTCATTCTTTTTCGGCTCATTCATTCAAAAACGTTTGGTTAGTTAACCGCTAGATAAAATTGAACGGTGAACATAAAAAAACGCGACTTGTTTAAACAACGATTAAAATGTAATAGAGCGATTACGTAATGTTTGATTATGTTGTAGTTGGCGAACTCGAGCCTTAAGTAATTGAAATGATATACGAAAGTACTAAAGTGATTATATATTTATGGAGGTGACTGTAGGTACATAATTTCGTTTCGAAATAGAATCCTTTTAGCACTATTTCGTTACAACTCATTCCAATTAGTGATTCCAGATATATTTACTGCACGTTCAAAATCGATTTTTTCATTGGCTCTGCAGAGATTTAAAATTAGATTTTGCGCTTGTACGTTCTGATATCTGATAGCGTTGGACAGCAAGTGTATCGATTTTATAGCACAAGTAGTGGAGGCCCGCGGTTTTAACAGCGAATCTAGTTGTGCGGTAGTTCTTATTCGTGCATTGGCCAAACCAAGCGAACAATAGCTGAGTTTTAGAAACACATAACAGCTGCAAAAAACCGTCAGACCAATAAATCAGCGATTGCAGAACATTAGGGTAATTCCGGGGGAGATGGCCCTAGTAACTTGAAGACTCTGCTGTGAAGGAATTATGACGAATAAAACAATAATTAATATTGAAAATTAAAATTTACTTATAATTATTATTTTGTAAATCAACGATTAATCACTTTAAACAATGAAAAAACACGTAATATTAAACTTTAAAAAAAAACTAGGACTGGCCGTCTCTCCCAGAGTGTCCGGGAGTGATGGCCATAGTGGCTGAGGGGAGATGGCCAGTACTTTTTTTGCCTTTCCCTTTGCGCTTGAGATCTTTTAACTCCTTTTTTTTTTATTACCGCAGTAAGAACACATGTCCTCAAACTCAGTACAATTTTCATGCACCCAGAACATGCAAATATTGCATTGTATCCAATCTTCAATTGTGTCCTATTATAATTATTTATTTCGTTTTTTGTACCGAAGGTTGATAACGGTCCCATAGGTCCCTTTGTGCAGTTATTTTGTTTTAATCTTCTTTCTAGTGTTTTTCTTGGAATATTATAGATAATAATAGAGGCCCTATAAATCTTCATTCCTCCATTTTGTACTTCTTCCATAGCATTTTTTAAATCTTCTTCACTCCAGGCACCTCGACCAGCTGCTGCTTTCCGTACATATTGGTTAGGCATCTGTAGAAAATAATGTAGATTAAATATAAATCCAAATTCAGATATAAAATTTTATGGCTATCTCTCCCGTCAATACTATGGCCATCTCTCCCGATTGTCCGGGTGAGATGGCCATAGTAGGTAAAAAACACAACTCCTAAAATTCAAAGGTAATTTTGACGTTAGAACACAGAGAATATTTTTACTTCATCGGGAAACCACGAAATGGGACATATCTTTCAAAACTTTTTTGTGAGCACTTAATATGTGAAACCCTTACCTTAAATCGAATGTGTCATTAAAAAATAAAGTCAAATTACTCACCTTTCCATTATTTTTTCGAACAAAAATTCACCGACACTTGTTGGCCGCGATCACGTGAACCGAACTAAACTGTAAGTAGCGCCACCTAGAAATAAATTCCTAAACTTTTTTCGATTGGCCATCTCTCCCGTACGGCCATCTCCCCCGGAATTACCCTAATTGATTTTAATATTGTGGGAACAATCTCAATGCTATTATACGGAATTTGATCCAAGAGTAAGCTGCTCGTTTATGTATACGCACTTTTATTCAATTTCCTACAAATCCATATCGCTGCGTCATGATTTATTCAACCGTACACATTGGAGTTTTGTCCCCATTGCCTTGTTAGGCCTACTTTTTAAATCCGTTTGCCTACATTCCATACAGCAGCAGTCCATTCTTAATGCGAGCTTTCGAGCGGACAAACCTCTGAATATAACATTGTACTTATTTCCATTCAAATTGGAAATAAAATTACATTAAACTGGAATAAACCTTTCAATGTATTATTTATTTACATCCATATTTTACATCCTTAATCGTATGTGTTATGAATACACAATTGGAGAATTGAATTTAGTTGAAAATTCAGGTGTTTTTAAAAATTTAGCTACTTTCATCAATTTGTATTAATTAGCTACTTTACACTACATACATTTTCAATGAATTTATGTGTACGTAACGAAACGACACAGAAAGTACGCGATCTTACGGCTAATATGGCTGTATTTTTTTATATTAAAATTAATCCCATCCCACCCAATGACTCTTTGTACTTGGTAGGTAGGGAACTTAGTAAGTTTTCTTTATTGCTATGAAATTTTACGTATAATAAGCATTGAAAATACCTAGGTAAGTATACCTAATATAAATTGGTAGAATATAATCTTCGGTTATATAGAACTTTTTAGGATATTAACCTTACTAAAAAGAAAACTAAATAACAGCGCGTCCTGTTTTCCTTCTATTTTCCCCTTTGTGGTGCGTTCTATTATGAAGGAACCCATATTTGGCGAACGTATTACCGCTCGGTCTCATATCTGGTCACAAAAGGACTTGACAAAATGTATAAGTAAGTAAGTCTATATAATGTTAATATAGAATTATAAAATAGGGAAACCATTGCGTGTTGATACTTTAACTTTGTTTTGTTGTTCAATTTATTTTCTGCTAATGAAACCCGCGCAACTTCGTTTGTGTGTGTATCGCTTTCCCGTGGGAATTTCGGAAAATTCTGTCGGATGCCTACATCATACAAAGAACCCATTCTCCCAAGTTTCAGGTCTCTACGATCAGCGGTTTGGACTGTGCGTTGATTCTCAGTCAGTCAGGAGTCAGGACAAAGGATTTTATTTATTTTCCATAAATCCACAAGTAAAACATTACAACCAATTTATTAATTTTTACATATTTCTTCCTTTACTGTAGATATATCAGTTCAGTTATTGTCATAAAATATTTCATATGATTTCTGATTGAACATAAAATACAAAAAACGAATTCAAAAAACTTCCATAGTTTTTATGAGGATTTCGATTTACCTGTTTTCCCTCTACATGACTCGACTAAACAACGTGTAAATATAAGGACTTTCTTAAATTCAGACTACTTTTTATGAGTAGGTACCTAACAATAATACATAGTTAATTAGGCTTCACCAATGAAAGAGAAATTTAATTCAAATTAAATGAATAATATCAAATAAATGAACAAAATTATCAAAAAATTAATGTTCCTGTGATAAAATTAGTCCTGATTTTTCTATTCAACGTTTAATTTCGTTAAATTCTTACGCATTTTTATTCGACTTTAGTCGCTCTGCTAATTTATATGGCTCAGTGTCTTCCTTGTATCTCTTTATTAACTGCCTTCATTTTTGCTTTAGGCGGTAACTAAGTGGAAATACCAATATCGGAGAGAACCGCCTGTTAACACAATTTATAATGGATTACTTTTTAAATTAGTCTTAAATCTACATCTAGAGTAGATAATATTTAGAGGAAAGATTTGTATTTTTATGTGTGTGTGTGTGTTTGTGTGTGTGTGTGTGTGTGTGTGTTTGTAAGAATCACAGATAATAATATCACAATACAAGAGATATGGTTTGTGGGCGGGGCACATGACGCCATTTTCTGCACAAATGTGCAGGAACTTGATTGTTCTAAGTCATTCACAAAACAACGCTTCCGCGAACACACGTCCGTGAATGTCAACAAAAATGCCGGTTTGTGCTTTAATTACGTGCAAAAATCGCAGTGATACGGTAAATTTAAGTAATAGTGGTGTTACTTATCATAGGTAAGTCATTTATTTAATATTTTTCTATATAAATGACAAATTAACGAAATATTTTTGAGGCATAGAAATCATTAAACAATATACGGCATAGTCGATACTTCCGTTAAAAATATTGTCCATTGCTTGTTTTGGATACGCGTTTTTTAATGTTTTGCGGTATGCACGTACAATGGAATGCAAACGTAACGATAATTACAATGTTGTGAAAATATCGTGGTACCGCCGGCGCCGCTTGTAGCTTCCGCGATCTGTCGGTCAAAGTGATAATGGCCGTCGCACAAGCCATGTAGTGCTGCCAAAAGTAGAATATTTTAGTATCGATAATTTTGTATTTCTAATTTTTGAAAGTATAATAATTTGAAACTTTTACTACAGTGCATTCCTTGTACAGGGTGTCCTAGTCCCATAAGTATTGGATCAAACTCAAGGGGAAAGTAGCTCACCTAAAAACTCATTTGATTAGTTTAAAAAAAATCGCTTGTTATTATGTACAATTTTTTTTAAAGTTCTTTCTTTTAATTGGTTGTAAAAAATTACTATTTTCCAAAAATAAAATAAATAAAAACTAAAAACTTTGGTAATTTTTTTTTCTTTTTTAATTATTTAAAATTAAATAGGTATTATAGTTCATAGTTGTAGTCCGTAATAAATTGTTATTGTAAAATATCGAGAGGTAGTTATCGATAATGCTTGTCGCCCTTTTTCATTAGGTGCCCGTCACTATAATACACTTCTTACATCTGTGTTCGTAATCGAACTGCAAATCACGGGCTTACGATTTGTGTGAGTGTGACTGTCGGAGATTATTCTATGAATGTGTTAAAATGTAACTGTGTGTGTAAGTGGCGACATCGGTTCCGGTACAAAAACTGTCTTATTACATTTCTCTTCTTTCTGTGTTCTGAGGTAAGAATAAACTCAAAAACTACTGGACCGATTTCAAAAATTCTTTCACCGTTGGGAAGGTTCATTACCCCCGCACCGGGTAACATAGGCTATATTATATTTAAATTAGGGATCCTTAGTAAAACAAATTTGTCCTGAACGACTGACCTAGTGACTGACTGACTGAGAATCAACGCACTACCTAAACCGCTGCTGATCGTAGAGACCTGAAACTGTAGGGTGTATTCTTTGATATTTTCCGAAATTCCCACGGGAAAGCAAGATATACGCAAGCCAAGTTGCGCGGGTTTTACAAGTAGATCTATAATTTGGTTGCTCTTTCCCAAAAATATCAAGTAATCAAACGATTTTTTATTGAACACCCTTTGTTGAGCAAGAGGTGCGTCTCACGTAAATGGTAGTCTTTTCTTAGCTTTGCTGCTTTGGGCCAATAATGTTTCTTTGGCCCTTTACTTACGCCATAATTCTCATACAATGCTGCTAGTCAACAGCCTCCTCTTACCTCTCCAATGCATTAAAACCTTATTTACCAGTCAACATAACATAAAAAGAAAAAAACAATTTCATTTAAAAAAATACGCCATTATACGCCAGAAGAAATAAAAACTACTTAATACTTTATGCGAAATATTCGCAAGAGAATGATAAAATAAATTAAAAGGAACATTTTTGGGACCGACATTGAGGAGAAAGGCTTCGCAAAAAGCTATTAGGTAGGCCCTTTTATTTAGGGTCTTTACCCTAAATGGCATATCGTTAGAGCACAGTGGTCATACAATCAGAAAGTCATTTACCACATACGATTTTGGGACGTATCCACTCCAAACTCAATGTGGGCATTTAACTGACGATAGAATAATAAATTTTATGAATTCTCCTTATACCTTCAACAAAATCTCAATAAGTATAAGAATCATAAGGAATAGGTAGGTACATAAAGGGTTTGTATTTAATTTTAGTCCACGGCAATTGTCAAAAATTTCTTCTTATTTATTATATAATTCACGTCATATACTCACATCACAAAAGCAGCCTTTGTATACACCCTACCCTAAAGTAAATATATGTATATCACCATCCCTCCAGGAGCCCGATTCTACTAACACAAATGCACCAATGGACTCTCAATGGTGTCTCAATCGTGTCTCGAAAGAATAAATAAGTGGAATAGTTTTTGACATTAGTTATGGACTTAAACAATAACATAATGTTTAACATATTGTTTAAGTCCATAACAAATGTCAAAAACTATTCCACTGATACACTATCGGCAAACTTTTGAGACACGATTGAGACACCATTGGTTGAGTCGATTGGTGCATTTGTGTTAGTAGAATCGGGCCCCTGATAGACAGTCAGGCATTCAGTCGGCTGATTCTAAATAACTTAAACAAGAGAATTAAAATGTCTGAGTGTGTACATTGTTATGTTTGTTCATCATAACAAAATAATCGCAGAAATATTAATTTATCCTCCTCAATTAGCAGGCGAGCTTTATTTAGGAATATAATCGAAATCATGTAGAATATTCTGAAATTTTTATACAGTAGTTGAAATTTTGCAATCGGTATTTACTCGATGAGCAATTTGTTATACTATATACGAATACCGTTTTATTTGTGTTTGGAGATAATTAAAAGCTTTGACTGTGAAAGTAATTTGTAATATCGATTTCAATGATCATTTAAATACACGGTTGCCTGGTTAGCATACCCATTTTTTAAAAACATGTGTATCAACCAAGAGTTTACCCTAGCCAGTGTATGAATGAGTTTCCTTAGCTTGAACTTCGGTTCCGGCTGTTGTCGACAGATGACAGTCGTTAAGCCAAGTCGGTGGCCTTTAGGCGGGTTAAATACACTGGCCTGCCATTCCCCATTGGAGCAGCGTGGCAGAGTACGCTCTCATCCCCTTCGATTGATAAGAGACCCGTACCCCGCAGTGGAATGATTAGGTATGGGTTGAAATGATGGTCAACCTAGAGTCCTAGATCATTCACATTATAATCTCCTAACTATCTTGGGTTAAATATTACGGTACTATCCACATTATGTAAAGACTCGTTCGCAGTGGTATCCCTAAAGATTAGTTTACTTTTTTCGGTATAAAAGGTACCCCTATTTCCTTTTCCGTACCGCTGACGTGTTTGCGAAACATAATGATCGTTTGAGGCCATAACTTTAAAAACATAATATAAATATGCATATCTCAGACTTGCTATAATTTCAATTGGTATTAAGAACGTATTTTTTAAATATATATAACACTTTTAGCATAATTATATTCATTATCCATAATTATAAAAATACATGCGTATTACAACTTTAAATCAGTAACTTTAATATTAATAATGTCAGATTGTATTGTTAATAAAGGCATTTTAATTTATGGAGTTAATAAATAAATAAATAAATAAATAAATATAAATCGTTGTGATTATTTAAATAAATGCTCTAACTAAGGAATATATATATTAAGGAATCCTATTAAAGGAAGTGTGAAAGAAATTCGTGTCATGTACAATGCAAGTTAAAATCTGTACATATTTTAATTATTTACAATAAAAAAATTCACTTCTGTAATGTATACGTAAAATGGTATAAAGTATATAATTTTAACACCCTTAATATATTTTATTATTTCTCATCCTCTTTCTTTACCCCTGCAAACTTATCTGAAAAAGATTTTAAAAAGAAAACATCAAAAATAAAATGTTTGCTAGCTCGTCTCCTATTTGCGGTCAAAGTACACAATTTAGCCGCTCGAGGCAGTTTCAATGTGGTTTCCCACTTCAACTAAATACAAGTCTAAAGTTATGTTGCCTGGTTGTCCACTCAATACAACGAGTCGACTCGTGTCTCGGTGCTAACTTTCCCCCCTTGACATTGCACGTACTGTTCGGGTAACAAACGATGTGGTTGCACTTAAGCGGTGTACTCTAAAGTTGATAGGGATTAAGGAGTGTACATAACGAAATTGTTGCTGTAAAAGTCACGATGCTATAAGATTATTATGTAATGTATGTTTGAAATAGGTTTCTTTCACCATTTTCTTTTCCTATTGGTCATTTTTGCTTTGTTTCCGAAATGGTGGTAGGTTATTTAGTAATAATATTAATTTTGTAATAACTACATAGTTGTACATACAACACAACATGACGAGAGGAGAACGTGCATGTGAAGGCCTACTCTGCCTAAAGATACTCTGCCGAAAGGCCTCTGAATAAAGATTTTCATTATCAATGGACTTTTAAAAGTAAATATACCATACAAGCTGTAGGTAACCATTAGCTTTTAGTTTTGCGCTACTCTTAGGTAGGTGAATGCTGTTCTGCTTCTAAGGTGATCAATGATCTTGATCCAAATTTACTGTGTAACGTGTTGGTCAATCTATCAATACCACACTTTAAACATTGATGTATGACTTTTTAAAATAAGAAATTATTAAAATTATCTTTCATTTTGACCGATAAACGAACACTGAAGTGACGGTTTAGACATTGGTGAAAACCAAATTCGCGCTAAGAATTTCCTAAAAGCTGTTAGGAGACTTTTAAATTGATGAAATATTCTCTTTTCTATTATTCGTGTATCCACACAATCACACAACAAAATATCCCTATCTCTACAAAAAAAAAAGATTTGCGCGTATATGCAAATTGTATGGGCAAAACACGTAAAAGTTTTGGTTTTTTTAGCTAACGATATAGCAACGAATTAATTTGGTGCGCGTTGCTAACGTTTCTTGCAAATCCCGATGTGCAAACTGCTTTATATTGTGGCCTAACATCAGCTTTATGTGTTTCCCTGGTAATTCTGTATTGTACTATTTTTGTGAACCTATTTTTGCTGTTACGTTTAGATATTAACAAATTCTATAGTTATTTATACAAACATTAACTTTTAAGTAAAGAGTAAAATTCACGTCGGATTTGTACAGTCAAGAGAGGTCAACCTTTACATATTGGATTTTGTACTATTCTTAAGTTCTATGTCATAAGAGCCAAAATTTTACTGCAAGTGTAAAGCCGACGTGCACCTGACTGTACTAAAATATTACTACACGCGCGTATTTTTACATGTTACATACTTCTTCTTTAAAAAGAGCCGCACTCTTGTCGGTGATGCAACCTCCATTTTTCTCTCTTATCTGCCATCTTCTTCACCTCTCTATAGACACGACTCCAGCCTTTTCATTTACTTGATCCATGTAAGTTCTTTTCGGCCTTCACCTTCCACTTCTTATCTTTCCTTCTAAGATGTTTCTGATAAACTCGTCGTTTCTTATTAAGATGTCCTACTAGTTTTCCTCTTCTAGCTTCTATTTCTTTCATCAGAGTTCTCTTTCCCGTACTCTCGGCAGCACTTCTTCATTAGTGATCTTTTCTGTCCACTTTATCCTCTCCATTCCTCTCCAACATCACATTTCAAATGCTTTCAATCTTTCTCTGTCTCTTTGTATCATAGTTCATGTCTCACATCCATAGAGGGCGATACTCCATATGAAAGTTTTTTTAAACGGTTTTCTAATGTTCTTGGCAATTTTCAATGTTAATATAAGTACTGTTTTTATTGTAAAATGTTTGTTTTGCTATTGTTTTTTAACATTTTACATTAGCAGATAAAATTGCGAACAGGTTGTTTTTTATGTCACACGACAGGCAAACAAGTAATCAGGCTACCTGATGAAAAGTGATTACCACCGCCTAAGACCCCACGCTACATACTTACATACTATAGCAAAATTTCCTCAAAGAAGGCGAATTTTGAAGTCAACACCTTAATACACTTAACATTACTCCAATCACTATGCATTTTAACTAATGTTTGATACACATTACACTATCAATCAAACCGTGAAACACAAATTAAATTCTTAATCGCGAGCTTAAATTGACGCTATCGAGTTGCCGCCAAAATCAGTCATTATCATTAAAACTTTTTATCTAAAACCATAAATACATTAAATCTATGCATGAAGGTTGTCTAAAGTTCGCAAATGACAGTCATTAATTGTACGGAAACTGGCCACGAGTATTCGGGGTTTGGGTTGGGAATTCAAGTTTAGTATCTAATAATGTGTTGCCCTCAAGCGTAGTTCACTTTTGGTGGCAATAGTTTGCAAACGGTTCAGTAATATGTTATAGAACTGTCCACAAAGAGACTATAATATTTGGCCAGGTTTGTGTGGGAGGCTCCCGAGTGAATTATTATGGACATAATAGTCTTGAGACTCTTGAGTGAATATGAAATGTTATTGTCCACCAAGCTGCCTATTTTAAAATCAATTTGGATTCTGTTCTGTGACATAGAGCCAGTTTCAGAAACGCATATTGTATAAGATCGCAGGAAATTACCCTGACGATCTACCTTAGTGTCCTCTCAGTGCCAGTTGCACAGACTCCTGCAACTGATCGTACTGACGGCTAAGGGTGTCTTCGCCACACCGAGAGGTACACCAGGTTCGGTGGTGATAAGAGTTTATTAATTATTTATCTTAATAGTTATACAAAAATATATATCTATGTGTGTAATAATATTTACAATCTATTTGTATGAGTGTAGTATGCAGCGCAGCAGGTGAGTTGGGCTAGATTTGAAGAATTGCTGCGTTGCATTCGTCATGTTCAGTTGGTAATTGAACACCATGTCATATTAATTTTAATTTCACATTAAGTCTCAAGGCCGCAAACTGCATGCCACTATTCTGTAACGGACAAATTATAGGTAATTACAATGCCTTGTCGAACAATTTGGGTTTAGAAAGGACATGTCCACTGCTTTAGCTTGTTTTCATCTTATTAAAACCATTACTGAGAAACTTAATAATAAAGTGCCTGTAACTGCTATCTTTCTAGACATGCCGCGTGCTTTTGATTACGTGTCACATGACATTCTTTTGGAAAAAGTCTACAGGTACGGATTACGTGGCACTGTACTTTCATGGCTTGAAAGTTATCTACGCCATCGCCATCAATGTGTAGAAATCACCAAGATATCAAAGGGTTACAAAAGGACGTACAGATCACAATACTGTCAAAATAATTACGGAGTACCTCAGGGAAGTATACTGGGGCCACTTTTGTTCTTGATTTATATCAATGATTTACCTGAAGTAACAGAACATAAATGCATTTTATTTGCCGACGATACTACACTTCTAATTGAAAAGAAATGCGGTATAGATTATGAAACAGATATCAATGACACTCTAAGAAAAGTAATTAAGTATTTAAATGATAATAATTTATTAATTAATATGTCGAAAACCAAAGTAGTCAATTTCAAAGCTAAAACAAATGATTTTAATGATTCAGACTTAAATATTAGATATGGTGACACAAAGCTTGAAAAGGTTGATTCTACTGTGTTTTTGGGTATAACTGTGGATAGGCTTTGTAACTGGAAAGCACACATAGATGTTCTTTGTCGCAAAATAGATAGGTTTGTTTATGCGTTGGGCAGAATACGAGACATAGCATCACCTCAAGCAGCTCTAATGGCGTATCACGAATACGTTGCTTCAAATTTAAGATATGGTTTGGTCTTGTGGGGCAATTCGACTGATGTTTCTAGAGTACTTTTATGTCAGAAAAAGTGTGTTCGGTCTATCTCTAAATGTGACTCGAGAGAAAGCTGTAAGCCGCTGTTTAAAAAACATCATATATTACCATTACCATGTCTTTACATTTATGAACTTTGTATTTTCGTAAAAAAAACACCGACTCCTATTTGTAAGACGTGGAGACCTTGTAACATCCAGAACTAGACATCAGAACAGGCTAGTTGTACCGCCTCAGAGATTGACATTATATTCTAGGAACGTATACTGCATGGCCATTAAAGTGTACAATCATTTACCAGAATATTTTAATGAAATGAGACTTACATTGTTTAAAAATAAATTGTATGCTTTTCTTTTGAATAAATGTTATTATGATCTATCAGAATATATGAATGAAAAATTTTAATGTTTTAAATTTAGAGTAATATAATATTGTATCGTAAATGTGATTTCATAATTGTATTTTTTTATTTTTTTCATGAATTTATTTTTGTATTTATTGAATTTATTTTATAATTGTATTATGATAATTAATGAATTATTATATTTGCACGCCCAAAATCGGGCAGAATAAGCGGACAATTTAATGTTAAATAATCTATAATGTACCTTATTTTACGCAAATAAACTTTATCTTATCTTATCTATCTCATGAAATTTGACACTTGTCTTTTTTTCATATTCCTACTTACATTTGGCAAAGATAGTACATACAATATTTTTATAAATATTTACTGAGCCGTAACAACATCAACATCAACCAGTATGCTAAAGTTTGAACACAACTCATATAATATATCCATTCAAATCCCGTACAGGTACGGAATTTATGAATAAAAATAACAGAAAAGCCGATAAAAACAGCGCTTCGTTAGAGCTTTACGTTTTGTAGATAATAAATTTATTTGCCAAATGCGCCCCTGTGTGTGACAGTCGTGCTCAGATGTACAATTTGGAACAGTTTACGATTAGTTGGCAGTTTGTGGTTTGTTATGCGAAATATGCAAGAATTTGCTAGAACATTATGACACAATTTAACCACAAAATCTTTCGTTCTTTTACATTAAAAAATACCTACACAAAGTACAGTACAATCATGTCGAGAATGGAACTGAACAGATAAGCTGCGAAAACTGACGCGTGTTGTAATACCTCTGCTATTTTCTTAAATGCATTTATTATTTTCATCGACCTTTAGGTCGATGATTATTTTAATTCAAGAATAGGGGAGTCTCTGATGTGTAGGTACGCCTGTTGTGTCGTGTGTGATGGCTGTGATGCTCGAAGGAAAATGTTTTTCGCTGGCGAATAACTTATATAACTTACGTTTAAAATAAATAAATAAAAATCGTAGGTATACAAACATCGTCTAAAGACGTGTAGAGGCGTGTACGCACGACCGAACACGAACATGGTGAACATCGAACACGAACACTTTGTTCGCACCACTAACGAACATCAATCAATTTGTTCGTCAAAAGTGTTCGTGTCGATCCAATTTGGTTGTTCTGTGTGGACGATGTTCTCAGCACGACCGAACAAGAACATTGTTAACACGAACATCGAACAAAAAGAGTAAGGCTTGGTAGCAGAGTAAGGCTTGGTAGCCTCTTTTGTTCGACACCATGTTCTTGTTTGGTCGTGAGTGGTTGCGCGCGAACACAAGTAGAACTATGTTTGTAGGTGTTCATGTTCGCTTTGCTAATTTACGTACACACGTGCGAACCACGTGTTCCGTGTTCGAAGTTCACATCCACCATGTTCTTGTTCGGTCGTTCGTACACGCCTATATTTTGTAGGATAAGTGAAATTTTTCGTACATCGACATTAAATTGTTTTTTTTCCGCGTTCTACTATTCGAATATTTTAAAATAATAATAAAAATATACTTAGGTAATGCGTTAGGCCCGGCGCCCATTATCGGCATCGGCAAGGAAAAGGATCCTTCGGCATCCTACATGCAAGCGCACACTATCGGCAATTATGCTTTGGCATGCTGCAACGTTCTTAGGGATGACGAGGCGTCCTTAAGGATGCCGCACCGTCCTGTAGCTTGCCGAAGCGTCTCAATATCGTATGACGCGACACGACACGCCCTGCAAATGTGTTTCTATAGGCTCGGCTCGTGTCGCGAACAAGTGGACGCTTTTTTTTAAATTTGTTTTTGCAGCGTGATAATGAGTTACTAGATAGTAGATTCCTGACAAATATACTTAAATACATTTTTTTTGTAAATAAATACCATTAAACATTAAAGAAAACACCCAGACAAAGGCAAACACTGCGAGCTTCTGTTCAGAAATGAAAGAAATAAACGTCTGGCGTTTATTTCGTTCATTTCTGAACAGAATCGCGCCCCGACACGACACGTAAGTGTGCACACCCACCGTCACGACAGAGCGCGATACGGTAGTGTGTTTCCGCCATAAGCAGAGTTTTTTTTTGGTTTTCTTCACACATTCTGGGTAGGCAAAGGGAACTATGCCCATACATACAGCCAAGTCTTCAGTAGATTTTTTTTATTGATATGAAATGAAAATGATATTTAATGAGATGAAATGAAATGAAACCTAACCTAACTCATTGAATCAAATCATTAAATCTGATAGCTTCTTTTTAGAAATATTTGCATGAATCATAAAAACTTCTATAATTTTTTTTTTGTAAAGTCTTCGGGATTGAGTTTTTCTTTTTAATAGACATTATTTTGACAGTTGGGAAAGAGAACGCACGAGTTCGGAAAAGGTAAAGAAAAAGCACGCGACGCGAGTATGTAATAGCCCACATCCCGAACGCTATACGTCCCTGCAATACGCCACTTTTTGAGCAACTATATTATAAAAACTATTTACAAAACAAAGTTTTTAAATTCGGAATCGAGGCGCGTTGACAAAATGAAAAAACCCTCCAAGAACGTGGTGCCCCAAAAAATTTTTTTTTCTAAATTTTGTTCTACCACTTTGTTAGCATCCAAATTACAGCTTTGTAGTATCAATCGTCTAGGCGTTAGATGGATAGACCATTCCTTGTAGTTTACTACGGAACCCTATAAAATGAATTTTGGCGCAAACTACTCGTAGTATAGCGTCAACTTGAACTCGTGATTAGAAATTGAATATCTGATTCTTGTTATTATTATATATATTATAGTGTAATGTGAAGCAAACATTGGTTAAAGTCATCGAAATAATATTACTACGTATAGAAATGACAGCGCCTTCAAATTTTGGCGCCGCGTTCGGCCGTGCGGGGCGCGCCCCTCCCTGGCCCCGCCCCCAACCGAGTCATAGAATATGACATTACTACGCAGGGGCGACACTTTGTTTATATTCTGCCTATTGGACATCTAACTGATTATTTTATTTTATTACAATATTTTAATTTTACTTAATAGAATAAACTTAATAGAAAATAGGTATAATATTAGCTTTATAGGTAGGAAGCTACATTACATTTTTGTTCTTAACTTAATATTAGTCAAAAATAAACTCAGATTAAATCAAAACTTTATAATGAAGCTATTTATATATTGAAGTATTTTGTCATATATGCAATAACTAGGAGACGGTCGCCTGCCAGACAAGAGGAGTTGTGTTGAATGGTAACGTATCTTTACTCCGAAACTTGTTTGCCCGAATTTCATTTGTTCGAAAATGGTTGGTCGAAATTTTAAATGCTGTTTCGTTTTCCATCTTTTTGTTTTCTAGAAACTATTTTTTTACTTAGTAACTTTATCCACATTTACGTATTTTTTACCTACTATATAAAAATATTTTGGAAATATAGTTTAAAAAATCAATCAATTGTTTTGGTTGGTTTTACTTAATTTTTTGTATACTTAGCGATGATAAGTCACGCCGCTATCTTTCTTCCTTACTGTTGAACGGTTTTTACACGTTTTTATCAAACATGACGGCATTTTTCAATGTTTTTTTTTGTCATAAGTCCGAGGACCGATTGCGATGAGCGTAGACAAGTGACTAAACGAGTTGATGTCTATTGGCCTCAACGTATGGGGACAAAAATTTTGTTCGCGGTGTCCGTTCTATACGTAGTAATATTATTTCGATGGTTAAAGTGCATTATCGTGTTAATAATAATAATAATAATATACAACATTTGAATTTGGAAGACAGAGTTCAATGCGCCGACATATTCTATTGTAATAAAGACAAACCTCACAAAATATAACGTGCAAACTAAATGAGTATACTTATGTTGTGATTCAACGATTTGTGTAACATAAATTTATCGCAATAGGGAGCCCCCAGGTGGTGTACATGGTGTTGTCAACATGAATTACTTAGCAACTAAGGAAAAGATGTGTTCAGAACCCTCCGACGATAATGTGTTGCCTTAGATGTGTTGCTGTTTGCTGTATTTTGGACACCTTTTTTCTGTAGTATTCGTTACCTACTTAACGATTTTTTTTTTAACTTTTTCCGTAGATGTTCATAGTTGTAGATAGAGTTCTTCAAGAGGAACGTTTATTTGTATAATACATACCAAAATTCCCACGGGAAAGCGGGATACACGCAAACAAAGTTGTGCTGGTTTCGCTAGTATACTTATGCCTTTGAGTTCACAAGAGGACTTCGTATTTGAAGTGTTACTATTAGAGAGCCACTGAAAAAGTTATTTGTATTATCCATATAAATTTCTTCGTCACTCATGTTGATAAGATAGACACTGCTAGCATTTGGGCCTTTCACCCCAGTTTTTTATATTTTTTCTCATAATTATGTTGTACGTTATTTGAAACAAACGAGCGATAGACTTTCGCTAATAAAACCTAGCCTATATCGTTATCTGCAGATAGATCTTATCCAAGTAGGTCGTTCACAGCAATCAAAAAATTCAAAATTCAAAATTCAAAACTTTTATTCAGAGAATAGGTTTTCACAAACACGTTCTCTTGTCAGAGTATACAGTAATAAATGATTTGTATAAATTAATCTACTCTATAAACTACTACCATTTCGGAAACAAAAGCAAAATGACCACTGGTAAAAAGAAATGGCGAAAGAAAACCAGTTACGGCCTTTTTTGTCATTTAAAAATATATCGTACTTTTCTTTTTTCTTTTCTTTTTTAACATAGAATTTAAAACTAGGTACATACATACAACATTACGTACGCGGAATGTCAATAAATAGTGCCATTAATTTGTCTCAACATAAAATTAAATCTAAAATATAAAATGCTAAATCGGTGTTAAAGATAGGAGCAGACCGCCCGCAAGGCAGCAACCGTTCTCGTGTATTTTCGAGTTGACGTGAGAGTCGGCCTTCCAGCCTCCATTACTGGGCTCACCATCACGATATTATGAACAATATTGTAGGGAACAACAGTAACCCGACCCCCAACGCCACCAGTTTGGACAATTTGCGAGCATGACATGCACGTACACATTAACATCCTTGTCATATATTAATTTATATTAAAATGTAAATAATAAGAAAAACACTATTAGAGTCCCTTGTTTTACAACAGAGCCGTAACAAGGGCTACCAGTCCAATTTATTTTCAACTAACCCATCATTAGGCTTACACCTAAGGTATAAAATATACTGCGATGCTTCAATATTAGTTGTATCAGTTTATACCCGGAGTTCCCTTTGTCTACCTTAGTTTCTTGTAGTTGTAAACTAGTCGAGCGAGACGGCAAATGGTTCATATTCTTACAACGACAAATTGTGTGGATTATTCGGGCATAAAAATATTGAAATATCTTCACTTGTTTAAAAAAAAAAAAATGTTGAATACTGTCATTAGTCCAAAAAAATTTATGATTTAAGTATCAATGCTTACGTTTATCTATGGTATCGGATCGCCCAATGCGATACCATAGACCATGCCCATGTTACATTGAGTTTTTAACGAAAAAATATAAGTATTTTATTTTCCAAAAAAGATTATATCTCTCTTGTTACCCTTGGTTCGTTTTATACTATACGCTTACAAATATCGTAGTGAACGTTTTATTTTATGTATTGATTACTTAAATAGCGAAAGGACAAGGGCCCACTCGATAGTGGCGTAAAATTCCTCGGATCTAACAATTCGGGATTTATGTCTTATCCCGAAAGTTTGTCCCACCATCCGATAAAAGGCGATGTACTGGAAACGATAAATTCAGTTCGTGTATGAAAATTTAGTTGAATTTATTGCGTGTTGGTGCTGGTTTGTTAGAGTTAAAGTTCGTGAATCTTTTGTGTTGTATGTCTAACTAAATACCGAATGAATAAATCGAAAATTAAAGTATGATACAATAATTATGTAGGTACACACAGCTCCTCCAAGGGTCCGATTCTACTAAACAAATGCACCAATGGACTCAAACGAAAAAATGGAATGTCGAACAATAAGTTAAACATTATGTTATTGTTTAAGTCCATTACAAATGTCAAAAACTATTCCACTAATACACTATCGACATTCTATTGAGACACGATTGAGACACCATTGAGAGTCCATGGGATGTGAAGTGATATTTTACGTAAAATATTATATTTTACGGTAAAATTGATGATTAAACGAACTTACCTGTACGTGAAGTTCTATCATAATTATACTAGCTGGTCAATTCTCATAATTAATTGCTTACTTACAGTATTATCGATTAGATAAACGGCAAATCACACGACTGTTCAGAGATAATCGAAAAAACTCGAGGACATCACTATTACATAGGCGTACGTTACACCCACATCCCTAGAAACGTCATTTTGTTTAAAGTACTCCTGACTCCGTAGACATAGAATACTATTCTGTCTACGCCCGACTCGGACAATGTGGGCTAAATACAGATTTGTGTATCCCATACACTTACGGGAGGGGTACTTGGGAGGGACCTAATTATGAGAATTGACCAGCTAGTATAATTATGATAGAACTTCACGTACAGGTAAGTTCGTTTAATCATCAATTATACAGCGCTGGTCAATTCTCATAATTAATTGCTTACTTACAGTAGATGTTTAGAGCATCTGGATTTTTTGCCCATTTTGTCCTTAATATTATAACCAGAACCCCAAATACCTATAGGTATGGTATGCACACCAGTTCTGAAGATGATTCTGTAGTAAACAGAAAATTATAATATTTATCTTCCCTTTGTATTTCTGCCTACCTATCCCAAAAAAGGGTTGGCATGAAAATATTTTTTTTTTTTTTTTTTAAATAAATATAGGTAGGTACGAACTCCAAATAGTTTGGAATAAATGTCCATTTTGGTTCACAGTTTCAGAAAAAACATCTGACTAATATTTGTTTCTCAGTAAGTGAACATATTATTATTTAAGTTCTCATGAGAAACAGATTTCTTAAACCATATTAATATTGATGACTAGATAGGTAAAACCAATACAGATATTACAGTCATATTATAGATCTCAATTAAACACCATGCAAATGCAGTGTAAAATTTATTTATTTATTTATTTATATTATTTTATATCCTTGACAGCATTACAGTTTCAAACCAATTCGCTCGTCAGGGACCATTTACAACATTATACATTATTATTTAACAATTTATATTATGTAATTATTTATCTATTATTACAACTAGATTCTAAGTAAACTACAGCCACTCTGTGAAACTCTGCAGGCGAACAAGAGAATAGATCTAATGAGCTGTACCTAGACAATAAATCATTGAGCAGGCGAAGCGCTCGAGGCACTGGGGCGTAGAATCCTATCTGTGTCCTGCAATAAGGTATGGCAAAAAGGCAGTGTGACCTAGACCTAAGGTAGTTGTCTGGAACATTAAACGCAATGAGCTCCAAAACTTCAGCATTATTTCTCACACCTCTCAGCAAGCCGAACACAACTTCAAGAAGCTGCACGTTACGTCTGACCTCAAGACTGTTGTATCCGACCATACCGAGCAGAAAAGCACTGGGATATATATTCGGGAAGCCAACGCGATAACCATATTGTTTAAAGTAAAGCCAGCGTATACTTTTCCTTTGCAACTTCTCTATCATGAGTGCGTATTTGTTCTCATAAGGATTCCATATTACAGCGTCACTTTCTAACTGACTACGTACAAGTGCATTGTAAAGCGTTTTGATGATTGTGACGCTGCTAAAATGCTGTGACTGCCGCAACACAAAACCCAAGGATCTAAAAGCACGTGTACTGATGTTAACAATATGGCCATGAAAGGACAGATCGCCACACATCTGTACTCCTAAATCCCTAGCGTTGCAGGATCTCGGTAGGATAGAACTGCCTAGACGGTAGTTGGCTCTTATTGGATTCCTTGCAAGCGTGAATGACATAATAAAACACTTGTCAACATTAAACAATAATTTGTTCTCCTCGCTCCAACATACAACATTGCATATGTCGTGCTGAAGCATTTCGCAGTCAGTATCTTGGTCTATTTTAGAAAATAATTTTAAATCGTCGGCGAATAGAAGACACCGGGCCGTGCTAACCGTGTCAGGCAAGTCATTTATGAATATTAAAAAAGCTAAAGGCCCAAAATTAGAACCCTGACCAACGCCTGAATTGGTGTAGAAGGAGTCAGATTCTTTGCCAGAGTAGGATACATACTGATGAAAATATATCTAAATGTTCTACTTTTAAAGTTCATGCCCATAGTTTTTCTCTAGAAAAGTGGACAACCTTTGATAAGAATTAACACACTAGATGAGTCAGTTCATAGTGAATTTAAAGTAAAAGGACAAGTTATTACAAAGTCCTACTGATTTTTACAGTACAAAAATCTCTTGCTTAGGTATTTATCTTTGAATATACCTATTTGTTTTAAATTTAAAAATCAATCAATGCAACTGGATGATCTTTCAAACCTGCATACACATTTCACTGAACTCCCCCCAATGTTTAAAGCAATTCAATGCAGGATTCGAAAGTCTAGTTTTAGTTATATGAAATGGAAATTTCAATAACCATTGTCCTTCCTTGTCTGGACAGGTTCAGTAATTTCTTACTGTACTTATATTGAATCAAAAAATATTAATTATAAAAGTACAAACTTAAAAAACACTATTTTCTGTTATACTGTCCGTTGATTAATTGTAAAACTTGCAACAAGCTTTAATCACATTATCTCATACCCTCAGCAACATAAGGGTTGAAGTGCTTCTTTGGGTGACAATGCTTATACAAGATAAGATCTTATACCAGCTAAGGTATAGCTGATAAATTAATTGTGTCAAATACTCGAAAGTCATTTGTTTATTTTAGAATAAACCACATTAGTTAAATTGTAGTTTTAAGAAATCAAAGTTCATCAATTTGTTTTGCGAACTGTACCATAGCTTAGTTCTGAAACATAAATTAAAAGTACATACATAAATATTATGCAATCAGAAAGCAACAGAATTGAGCAATTTTAATATTGTTCAATCATTAACAGTTTTATAAACTCAAGACTGGTCAGGATAATTCCAATCATGAATATATGTACTATATTAACTATAGTTTTAATGTAGTTAATTAATTCTATTTTTGTTTATTCACAGTACCAACATAATTACTGGATAAACCATGTTGACATAGAGAATATGATAGTAGGTATTTTAGTATCAACTATGTATAAATTCAACCATTTTTCAACAATAAATATATATTACTTAATAGAATAGGTTTATAGTAAGTGCATATATAAAATCACAGCAAATACTATTTATATTATTACACAAAAGGTTTAACACCAGTATCCTACAACCTGTCTTGAATATACACTGACGCTCATCATCACAAAATGATCAAAGTATATAGGTATCACCCTATGTTCCATAAGATTCATAGTATTTGTAACTACTTATAGGAATTTTACATATGTAAAATCTTTCTTATTAAAAAGAAACCATATTTATTACTTATACAAAGCAACAAGGGCCATTTCCATAACATAATTACTTGTATAGTATGTGTTTTTTCACACAATATATTAATTTTATTTAAAAAATAAATATTTTTATTCTGCAGAAAAAAATCTTTTTATGACAAGATGCCTTATCTTATCTAAATGTATTTCTCTGCCAAGTAGGAACTACCTAATTCATACAACTTGTTTGAAACTGTATCTTGCAAGTTTGGTTGAGTACCTAATAAAAAAGACAGATTCATTGTAATTTCATTACCTACTGACTTTCTGGTTGTGCTGTAGTACAAACATGTCGTTATGCTTTGTCATAGGTAGTCTTTCAGGCTAAGACCGCCAAGTGCAATAAGCGTATGTAAAACAGTTAAGTATACTGATCGCCAACACAGCTGGCTCGCGCAGTCCTAAAAAATAAAACGAAGTTCGAAACTAGCTCATACTTCAGTGCATAACAACAATCGGTTTTCCATTGTTTTGTAAACAGAGCCCAAATTTTGAGGCATACTTGACTCCTTCATTACTGCATGATTACACAACAATGCAATATATTTACTGTGTATTTACACATTATGGCTCCTTTAAACTTTGTTTACACTGAAAGGAAGAATTAATAACTTTTTTATTAATAATTATTTTTATTTATTCAAAAAACAAATCTTTCTCTGTCACTAATGTCACTGTCAATTTCGTGACGTTTTATTTAGACTTTTTTTTTTTTTCTTTCTTTGGCAACAACTGTCTTTGCTAACAGTTTTTGGCATAATAGTACTGCTGTCAAATGAAAAAATAATTTTAAATTATTTAGTATTGCCAGTACTAAATTAATATATTGATAAATAGCCAATGGCTATTAATTAGCCATTGAAAAAATATGAAGTCTCGATCGACTGATCGAAGTCTTGTTCAAACAAGCTGAAATTCGCAAAAGAATAATGCGTCAGACGGGAGTTATAGATATTGCCAAAAAACAAAAGGCTGACTTAAGTTGGCATTTTTCTCGTTGTGAAAACAGAAAAAACGTTATAAGCTTCTATAATTCTGAAAAAAGAAAAAACGTTATGTTTTACCAGTAAGAGTAATTATTTCAAGCACCATTTTTATAAATAATGCATAAAAGACAGAACAGTAGGTAACTGTCTCAAAAAACCTCCACTAAAGGCATGTAAACACATAATAATATATTTTTATGTACATTTTTAAAATAAATCTCCAACTATAACCATCACTTTCCTTGGTTAACATATGCCATTGTGTTTAATGCATTATGGTCTGGAATAAATTAATATTATTGTTTTTAACAATTTTGGCAGAGATGGTTCTTTTAAGAAACCATTCACATAACCAGGTAAACATTGTTCACCATTGTCATTAATGCATTGCTAGAAAAAATAAATTAATTTTGTGAAAGAAATGGTTCCTTCGGTTGAAGGGAAATCCGTATCCCTGCAGTGGGATGATTATGGGTTGATATATGATGTATGGTCTCATAAGGACAACTCGTATTCTGGAAATCAATCCATTATTTTCTGAAATAAATTATATTAATTCTGAAATTATATTCTTCACAAAATCACATGACTAAGGCCAACTTTGTTTTCCATTGCTTGCTTGGAAAAAGGATTTTCACGAAGGTAATGGTCCGAGAAAAGAAAATATTATTATAACCATACGCATCGCTAAGATACATTATTGTTAATAAATGCTAATATAATATTTGTGCCAGGAAAGAGGTATTCAGCACAAACAAAACCACATGGAGCTTAGTGCCTCCTGTCTGTGGATGGCTGCAATTTTTGGATAATAGATCCAGAGTAAAAAACCGGGAAGAAATAGCCCCAATTGTGCTATTCGCAATCCCTAAATCCAAGATTCTTATGAACAGGAAACATGATCTGACCCCAATGTGTCAGACGCTAATGTCCCAAAACCCATGATAAATAAGAACGGAACTAGTCCCGCAAACTAGACGCATCCTTTATATCTAGGATATAATTCGGAAAGAAATGATCCCTCAAATCATTCGCAGTTCCTTAATCTCGGATAAAAATATAATGGTTGGCATAATAAAAAATTCTCATGGCAGGTACACAAATTAATAAATAATTTCTTCTTTTCCAACTTTAAATTTGTGCCAAATACCTCTTATAAATTTTGTAAACTGTAAAGCAGCTGTAAAGACAGTCACTGCAAGAAATCCCATGTGTTACATAAAAGTGCGGCCAGTCTTTGTTTTTCTGTATTTAAAAAAAAAAATATGTATATGGAAAGGGTTTTCCAAACTATATTGGTCTACTTATAATGTATTCTTGTTGGTCCAGCAATGGCCATTTACCAAGGTCAAATAACTTCCAAATGTGTTAGTACCTAACACAATAATTGTGAAGTACAATAATTATTAATGTATTCATAATATTCATCTTAGACCAAATTGTTTTTGGTCAAACATCAAACAATTGTTTAGCTGAATGTGGTTTAAATACTAAGATCACTGATATTTGGAATGATGTTAGTCCATTGATGCATGGAACGTAGGTACCACTGAGCCACACACAATGCCTTGATTTGACATTATTTATAATAATATTATGCAAATGAATATGCAATGCATCACATCTTGGGAAAAGGATAACGATCATTACTTTTTCTAAAGGCAACAATCCCATAGAAAAAATTTGTTCATTACAAATTTAAAGGAACATTACGACAAATTATTAAAAAATTAATTGCAAAATGAACGGCCATTTTGTTTCCTTACCAGGTCGCCGGCCGAATTGTTAGGAAATCTAAATTATTAAGAGATTTTATTATTTTTTCTCTTTTTGAGAGTTCAACTTTAAAACAACTCACCATTTTGCTTTGAAATTATATAGATATTGGATATATATCAACCTACTTCATCGTAGCGGCGGCGCGGGCGGCGGCGCGTGAGTCTTGTTTTCGTCGAATTCCTCCATTACTCGATTTTTACACATTTTCTTTTTATCTCCTCTTCTTCTACATAATTTAAGACTTAATAATGTCTTAATATTAGAAAAAACTAATAAAATTGAATAAAATACATCTTTGCGTGTATTGCCGAATACACACGAAAAAAAGAATGACGTTTCTAGGGATGTGGGTGTAACGTACGCCTATGTAATAGTGATGTCCTCGAGTTTTTTCGATTATCTCTGAACAGTCGTGTGATTTGCCGTTTATCTAATCGATAATACTGTAAGTAAGCAATTAATTATGAGAATTGACCAGCGCTGTATAATACGGTAAGATTGGGTAAAAAACGAATTAAACTACTAGCTAAGAAAAGTTCCATTTGCTCAGTCGCCAGCCAATTAAACCTACTACGGAACGGCAACAGCGCAAAATATTATGGCAGACTGCACTTATTGGCTGGCACAGGCAAGCAGCAGGACCCGTGAGAATTGGCGCTATAGAGAAGAGGCCTATACCCAGCAGTGGGTTGATGTAGGCTGACTATGATGATGATGATGACTAATCGGCAACGTCGGCGCAACACGTACGCAACTAACGCTCGCGCGCGCGCCGTCACACCACCATTCACCAGTAGCCGGTAATTTTACCGTAATTTATATAAATTACCGTAAAATATAAGTATTTTACCAGCGTTTTCGGTAAAATTACGTAATTTTGCGTTTTAAAATTGTTTCCCAAAAAAAAAAAACAGTACCTAAGTAAATCTTAAACAATACAAAGTATCTCACACACTCATAGGACAAAGTTACTATTTTAATAATCTGTGGTATATTATATACTATTTCACGAAGAGCGTTAGGCTAATGAATTTTGTGTAACATGCACATGCACATGTAAATATGTGCGTGACCGATTTTGTGAGCGTTTCGAAGTTTACGCACACAGAAACAATGTGCATGTGAAAGTTACAACATAATAATATAGCCAAATGATCTTTATAAAATGAAATATCCGTACCTATAGGTGTTACTTACACAATTGAGAATAATATTATCCAAATACAAGTGCATTGTGTCGCAGCGGAGCAAATGTGCTTTTACTAATCTAACCAAATACAAACCGACTAATCTCCAAATCTTCATCGGCTTACAGTAGAACGGATATCAGCTGGCAGTAAAGTAGGCAGTGTCGGAAACATACGAAATTTATGTCCTTTTTCAGAGTCACCTACCTACATTGCCAATGATAGTACTTATAAAGTTCAGTATTTTCTTTGTTAGATACATAGAATATGCTTTGCAAAAAAATACAGACTAAAATACAGTGTAAACAGATAGCTTACAGACTTTTGCAGCAAGGCGGGGTCCTTATTGCTGACAGCAATCTTTTTAAGGCAACCTTCAAGTATAAAATTACGATACGGAATGAACAAGGTTAGCAATACAAGTTTATAACTTTTAAACTTCACAGTGTTTTAGAAAACCTGAGAAAATATTGACACCAAAAAATAAAATTTGAGTCTTTATGATGTTGAGGCGTGGAAGTCACAACACTATCATTGTTGAGGTCAGAATCCTCTGCTACAACGACGTGTGATGAATCCTCCTCGTTCTTCAAAAGATACTTTTCTTTAAACATTGTTTTAAATATCAATCTTTAGCCTAAATCAAAATCCCTTTGGCAGTCAATCAATGCTAAGTCCTTATTACGCTACTCAGCAAGGCCATCAGTCAAAGAAAGCCATCATTTATCCGGAAGCTATCCTCGACAACGTCGGTGACAGTTCCTAACTTATCTACTCGGCCCAAATGGTTTTTTAACTTTGACAACATGGCCTCTCTCATAGATTTAAATGTAAATAGACAAAACCTATGTCCTCTTTTGATGCTGTTTAGGCTGCGTATCGGCCTGAGATATTTCTGGTATATTAAGCCGGGTGGGTACTGACTGCTGTGACGTAACACGTAATGAAAGAATTTCCGGTACATATTTATAATGCTCTGGTTGTGCGCGTAGTGTGCACGGTTCGTGCTCACGTGCGCGTCCTCAGTCCTCACTAAGGGAATTTTGTTACATCACATCACATGTAATGTTACAGCAGCCTGTCCGGGCTATGATATCTAGTTTACTGTCTAGGAATCAATGGTAGGTATTATCGATATTAATCCTTATCTCCATCAATAGCATCACGTCATGTTATTGACGCGTTACTATTGTCTTTTTTATTTATAAAAAAGCAGCCGTAAGTCTTTTTCACCAACCAGCCATAATCAGCCTTAGCTTGGTATAAAAAGTTGAAATTCTGTTTACAAATTACATAATTAACATCTCAATTAAACGTTTTTATTTGTGTGTGTATCAATCAATATAATAAAGCGACTTTGTCTCTTCTCTTGCACCATAACCTAAAGACTGAGGACCACAGCTGTCGATACAAGACAAAAACTACTTAGGCTCGCCTGTTAGCCGAGCATTTTTATTTTTACTTGCGTTATCTAATTAGTTTTATATCTGTGACCTCTATTTTAACTTGGTCCGGATGACTTGCTTTTTGCCGACTTTCATATTGACTTTGTTTAGTTCAGTTTCTATATTCAGCGGTTTTCTTTGGGAAAATTGTTACTTTTTTTGTTATTTTAACCCATATGTGACCACTAGGTAAATAATGAGTAAGCGAGTGTATTAAAATGGACTAATGCACTATGGAGGAGCTCGATGGCGTCGCTGTGTGTCGCACTCTAATATGAACACGCAAGTTAAGCGACGTCGACCCTAGCCAGCGTTAGGATGGGTTTCGTTATCTCGAGCTTCTCCGTGCTTCGGAGGGCACGTTAAGCCGACGGTCCCGGCTGTTGTCGATGGATGACAGTCGTTAAGCCAAGTCGGTGGCTTTAGGGCGGTTTGAAAACACCGGCCTCTGCCAATCCGCATTGGAGCAGCGTGGCAGAGTACGCTCTGTTCACCTTCGATTGAAGGGAGACCCATATCCCAGCAGTGGGATAATTATGGGTTGATATAATATGAAATGATGATATGAATGCACTATGAAGAAGCTGGGTGTCAAAAGCGTAGAGTGACTTAATAATAATAATAAATTGACTATCTAAAATATACTCATAATATGTCAAGTTGTCTATTTATGGTAAGTATTAATTAGCCGAAATCTATGATATTACTAATATTACTATGATTATCTATAATATAATAAAAGTGTAAAAAAAGTTTGTCTGTACATTGAATATATTTCCAAAAAAATTGTTTAGGGCGATGAAGAATAAGCAATAGAACAAGAATTTCGTAAAATTTTGTTCGTCTGTTTGTATGTTTGTATGTATGTATGTTTGGATGTTTGTATGTATGTTTGTACACGCTAATCTCAGAAACGGCTGAACCGATTTGGATGCGGTTTTCACTAATATGTGGCTAATTGCTCAACTTAACATTTAGTGTATGTTTCTTTTCAAAATTCCCACGGGAATCAGAGATATACGCAAACGAAGTTGCGAAGGTATATCAACGCACAGCCCAAACCGCTGGGTCTGGAGATTCCAAATTTGGCATGTAGGTTACTTACGACGTCTAGGGATATACAAAGAAAGGATTTTTCAAAATTTCCACGGGAAAGCGAGATATACGCAAACGAAGTTGCAAGAGGACGCACAGACCAAACCGTTGGGTCTAGAGATGCCAAATTTGGCATGTAGGGTCCTTATATGGTCCGGACCGACCGGACCGGACCGGACCGGACCCGAACGGATCAGACCTGATCGGTCCGGAAGGAACCGCACCGTACCGAGTCCGTGCCGGACCGGACCGAACCGGATCGGACCGGTTTTTTTTTCTAAAGAAATATATGTTAATTGGTATGTAGGTATCTAATCAGGACCGGACCGACCGGACCGGAGCGGACCGACTGGACCTGATCGGACCGGACTATATATATATATATAAAATTCAAAGTCCTGACTGACTTAACTATACATATATCAACGCACAGCCCAAACCGGTGGGTCTAGAGATTCCAAACTTGGACTGTAGGTTCCTTACGACGGCGACGTCTAGGGGTGTACAAAGAAAGGATTTTTCGAAATTCCCACGGGAAACCGAGATATACGCAAACGAGGTTGCCTGGCTCTACCAAATTTGGTATGTAGGTTCCTTACGACGTCTAGGGATGTACTAAGAAAGGATTTTTCAAAATCCCACGGGAAAGCGAGATATGCGCAAACGTAGTTGCGAGAGGACGCACAGCCCAAACCGCTGGGTCTAGAGATGCCAAATTTGTCATGTAGGGTCCATATAAGGACCGGACCGGACCGGACCGGACCGGAACGGATCAGACCTGATCGGTCCGGAAGGAACCGCACCGTACCGGGCCGTGCCGGACCGGACCGGTATTTTTTTTCTGTAGAAAAATATGTTAATTGGCATGTAGGTTCCATATCAGGACCGGACCGACCGGACCGGCCCGGACTGACCGGACCGACCGGACCGGATGGAACCGTACCGTACCGGGCCGTGCAGGACCGGAATTTGTTTCTGAAGAAAAATATGCTAATTGTTACTAGGCCACGCGGGCGAAGCCGCGGGCAGAAGCTAGTATAACATAAATATGAGAAGAAGAATTAAGATTGAAATGAGATTCTGCCACTGGCTGTTAGTCTCTAAAAATTATATACGTTGTAATAAAATAATATTGTTAAACGGTTTTAATTAAGTATTTAACAATTTTATAATAAAACAGAATCGTTCAGTTGCCTTTTGATCTCATAAAAATACAAAGTACACAAATCTTCCCCCATTGCCTATCAACAATAAAAATACTTTGTTGTATCTGATCTGATACTTGCAAAAGTATCAATGTTCCCTATATGAAACTTACGTTGTTCGATCCTTAGGGCTTCGCTAACAGGTGTCATATTTCACAGTAACTTGGGGTCGATCCAATTTGGTAAATGAATTGGAAAATACTGATAGTTTTACTATGTTACAGCTGTTCCATATGAAAAGGGTTTTCGATAAGGATCACGTATTTACTTTAATTGATTTTTTTAATAACAACTAGAGTATTTCGTAGTGATGTTCAATATTACTCATCTAGCTATTATTTGAACTGGTAGTACCACCCTGTCACCACAACCACCCCGTGTGTGACAGAATATCGACATAAAAAAGCGGTGATATTACGCCGTTGAGTTTTGTACGATGCGTAACACCCGTCCAGCTTCCTGTTTTATTCCCCCTTCCTTTACATTTTATAGGTGGGCAACGCATCCGAGATCGTCCTAGACGTGGTTCCATGTCCTAGCGTTAGCTCTTTTGTCTTAAAAATGGGGAAAAATCTCCGTTATTCCCATACTAACACATGACAAAAAAGAGGACGTAAAGCGGAGGGGAATGTGTAGAGTGCTATAACTCTGTATAGCTACACTGCACATATTTGCAGAGACATAGCTTGTGTAAATGCGGGCAAATGAATAAATATAGTGGAGTATTTATTCATTTGCTTGCATTTGCTAAATTTGCGAGAGCTCAGTTATACACTGTTCTGTCACTGTCATTCTTAAGGCATTGAAATGAAGTGGGAAAGTGACAAAACAACCTGATAAGTTCGTTTACCGATGTAGTATTAATAAAATTGTATCCTTAAAATTAAGGTAGGTAATAAACAATGCATTAGCTTTTAGGTCGTTAACTTCAATTAGCTGACCTCGTTAATACCCTGTAACACCTGGCGTCATTATGTGCCTTAATAAAGGGTTATTAAATAAGAAACCACTCCTCTTTATTTCCTTTGTTAGGAGGTGGAAATATTCTTTTTTTTCCGCCAATGTCGAGTGGTTAAAGAGACACGTAAAATTTTGGAGATTGACCGGTGAAATATTATGTAGGTATCTATTGGCCGGTGAAATATTGAATTTCATCTTTTTATTTGAGTTTTTTTATCTACTTCATGCCCCACCTATAACAGACAAAACAAAACACAATGTTAGTAGGGGAAAATACAGACAGCTAGTTCAGGTCGGGGTTAGCAAAATTTTTAAAATTCTTATGGAAACGGGAAGTCGGGTTGCCTGGATAATGTTACGGGCGTCCGCTACTTTTTAATAAAGGTAGATTAGATAGTATCTTGAAGAAGACTCATTTAAAGTGAAAACGCGGTAAAATAAAATAGTTTTATGATACGATTATCTATGTTATTTTTTTATTTATTATATTTAATTAATATCCGTTTTTGTTATTTTATATATGAAAATATGGCAATCATCATTGTCATTATCATTTTAGCCACAAGAAGTCCACTGCTGGACAAAGGGCTACCTAGCCCAAACGCCTTCAGCATGATCGGTTGGTAGCGGTCTGCATACAACGGCTTCCTGCGATTTTCCTTAGGTCGTCCGACCACCTCGCGGGATGCCGTTTTCTCGAGGCATATGGTAAATATAATGTAAAAAAATTACATTATGTATGTATCCCACTAATATTATAAGAGCGAAAATTTGTTAGTTATGTTTGTTACTACTTCACGCTCAAATGGCTGAGCCAATTGTTATGATATTTGGTATGTAGGTAGCTGATACCTTGGATTAACACATAGGGTACTTTTTATTCGGAAATTACCGCTTCCCCGCTTTTAATTCGCGATTCCGTTGGATTTGATATAGATGGCGCTGCTGTACACCGCGGGCTGCAACTAGTTGCATTATGTATTATCATGGTTATCTTAAAAATAAATCTTGAAACTAGGTTAAATATTTATAACCAAAACCAAGATGCAGTGAATATAAAGTTTCTTTAAAAGCAGTTATAAATATACTGAGAAAAGCCGCAGGCAAATGGTTGGCATTTTATGAAACTTTAATTAACGTATACTCGTAGCCTCAGAACACAGAAAGAAGAGAAATGTAATAAGACAGTTTTTGTACCGGAACCGATGTCGCCACTTACACACACAGTTACATTTTAACACATTCATAGAATAATCTCCGACAGTCACACTCACACAAATCGTAAGCCCGTGATTTGCAGTTCGATTACAGAAGTAAGAAGTGTATTATAGTGACGGCACCTAACGAAAAAGGGCGACAAGCATTATCGATAACTTTACCTCTCGATATTTTACAATAACAATTATTACGCACTACAACTCAGTGCCTCCAGTTAAAAAGGGAATAACTCGATTTTATCAACTTTTCAGGAGAGCCAAAAAACCAAACTTTTGGAAATTCTCGTGGACTTATGTTTTAACCAGGAATTGAAATACACAATTTCGTAGACAATATTATGGACTTTGTGTATATGAAAAATGGTTTAAATTCACGCTCGTTTAATATATATTTTTACGTTTTTTTTCGAATTATGCCTTTGTTAACCATTATTTTATGGCATAACGTGTTTTAAGCGACTGTCTCTATGTCACTTAAAAGAAATAATACGAATTATGCCTTTGTTAACCATTATTTTATGGCATAACGTGTCTTAAGCGATTGTTTCTATGTCACTTAAAAGAAATAATACGAATTATATTTTTCTCTTTGTGTCGCAAAATAATGTAATTCAAAAGACATGCAGGTAAATTAAAGGCAAAGTTAAAGAATAAAAGTTTTATTGAAAAATAGCATACACAATGAAGTACAAAGAGTCGTAGTAATAATTAATTAATAACATTATGATACCCAATGATGAAGATTAGACAAAAAATAAATCAAATTTGTTCGTCTACTAGCTGCACCTAGAAAAAAATTCGATGTTTTAAAACTATTAACAGAAAACCAGGATCTACGCGAACGAAGAGCGTAAGTTATTACTTACATTACTAGGTTCTTCAAAAGCCTCAGTCGTAATATCATTATCATTATTTTGATCTTTCAGATACTGTTCTTTAATTCATTCATTAATTGGCTCGCTCTGTAAATATAACAGAAGACGTTGCTATTGAAAATAAACTGTTACAAGATAAATCTATACCTAATGTAATAAAGCAAAAGAGATTTTTTTTATATCTTTAAACGCGATAATCTCTGGAACTAGTCTGATTGGAAAAATATTTTTGTATGTTATAGCTAGGTTAACGAAACACAGTATAGGCTATTAAGAAGAAAAAAAGTAAAATACACAACTCGCCGATCAACAGAATTTTAAAATGGGTAAAGGTAGGTACTTACTAGTACAGGAGCAGTCTCGTTATGATTAACACTCATTATAATCGACATTTATAGTTTTTGAATATAGCTGAACCTAGAAAAATAAAAATAGAAGTTTCAAAACTAGTAACAGAAAAGCACGAAGTTAGTTATAATTACATCTCAAAACATTAAAAAGTCAAGTAGTACATACCCTGTCACCAATGTATTTAGATTTAGTTGTTGCCCTGAAAATCTCGTTCGTATACTCAGTTATGCCTAAATCTTGCGGAGTAATCAATTCTTCGCCCTATGAAAAACATAAAAATATTTTGTAATAATATGCGGTAACTTATACAGCTGAAAAAGTTAAAATCGACTTGTCAAAAAATGTCTACAACTGAATAACCTACAATAGATAGCTAAATATAGGTATACTTACTGTTACTAATTGCGTGATTTTTTACCACGATTTTAAAACACTAACGGCGACGGCTTAAAACAAATGAAGGCACAAAGTGTTTACAAATACCATCTAAGTGTCAGTGTGGTGTGAGTGAGAACAGTTTTCGCACTCTTTATATCATATTTCAAAATTATAACATTTTAGAGATTATTTTATCACAAAAACAATAAGAAAAACGTAAAATAGGCACAAAGAATATTATAATTATTTTTATAAATGTGGAACAGTTCATATTATAGTATTTACTTTTCAAAGGAATGATTTGACTCATTCCCACTAGCAGCAAGTCAAACCGATGCGAGAAGGTAACAAGTCGGAGAATACCTCATTATAGCACTTATTAAAACATGCATTAAAGGGAACAACTGCTTTTGTTTCTATAAATTTGAAATTTGATTCTGCGCCATGAAGGTACAAAATGTCGTAATGTCTATAATAACAAAGTTAACTAAAACAATGCCATTTTGAACTCAAACAAATACGAACCTATCATAATTATGTCTTTAGAGTCGAAAATTAAAATCCGGTAACTGTGTTTGTGTCATTTTAAAGCGTGAAATATGTCCTTAGTGTAATCTAAAAATTGGGTTAGGAATAAGTTAGAGATATGTCCTTTTGATATGTTATGTAACTCGACGAGCTGATTCCAACGGGCTAATAAAAACAAAAGGGCATAACTCGTCTTAGACCCCTTTTGACTGGAGGCACTGAACTATGAACGAGATATGGTTTGTGGGCGGGGCGCATGTCGCCATTTTTAACCGACTTCAAAAAAGGAGGAGGTTCTATGTTTCATTGTATTTTTTTTTTGTATGTCCGCCGATTACTCTGTCAATTCTTGACCGATTTTCAAAATTTTTTATTTATTTGAAAGTGCATACTCCCAGGTTGGTCCCATTGTCACCAAGTCAGGATCTGATGATGGGATCCCAGGCAAATCGAGGGCAACCCTCAGATTTTATAGGCACGTACAACGCGTTACTTATGTTTTCGTAAGCTATTCATGTTTTTACGTCTGGAAGTCATCATCCCATGTTGATGAGGTGATGATGGAAGGTACAACTCCTAAACGGATAGGAGTTAGAGGATGATTCTTTAAGTATTGTAGGTATGTATTAGATTAGACCATTTGATTTTTTTTCCATCATAACTTGTCACCAATCAGGATCTGATGATGGGATCCCAAGTAAATCGAGTGCACTCCTTAAATTTGATAGACACGTACAACGCGTTACTTATGTTTTCGTTAGCTATTCATGTATTTAAGTCTGGAGTAATTAATAGTATTATAATAGTAATTTTTAGTTTCAAACCAATTAAAAGATTATAATAGTAATTTTTAGTTTCAAACCAATTAAAAGAAAGAACTTAAAAAAATTCGTACATAATAATAAGCGATTTTTTTAAAACTAATCAAATGTAGTTGAGCTACTTTCCCCTTCAGTTTGATCCAATACTTATGGGACTGGGACACCCTGTACAAGGAATGCACTGTAGTAAAAGTTTCAAATTATTATACTTTCAAAAATTTGAAATACAAAATTATCGATACTAAAATATTCTACTTTTGGCAGCTCTACATGGCTTGTGCGACGGCCATTATTACTTTGACAGATCGCGGAAGCTACAAGCGGCGGTACCACGATATTTTCACAACATTGTAATTATCGTTACGTTTGCATTCCATTGTACGTGCATACCGCAAAACATTGAAAAGCGCGTATCCAAAACAAGCAATGGACAATATTTGTAACGGAAGTATCGACTATGCCGTATATTGTTTAATAATTTCTATGCCTCAAAAATATTTCGTTAATTTGTCATTTATATAGAAAAATATTAAATAAATAACTTACCTATGATAAGTAACACCACTATTACTTGAATTTACCGTATCACTGCGATTTTTGCACGTAATTAAAGCACAAGCCGGCATTTTTGTTGACATTCACGGACGTGTGTTCGCGGAAGCGTTGTTTTGTGAATGACTTAGAACAATCAAGTTCCTGCACATTTGTGCAGAAAATGGCGTCATGTGCCCCGCCCACAAACCATATCTCTTGTATTCTGATATCTGTGCTCGTAGCTAACTTCAGTTTTCGTTTTATGACTAACTAACTAACCGCTTGCTGCTGTTACCAGTCCCACGTGAATAAAATAAGACATTATGGAGAGTTAATTAGATTCTTGGTTTCGAGATAAAACGTTTTTAAATTAAGAAAGAGAATAGAATATACTGATACTGATATTAAAAAAGCTTATGATTGTTTTATATAGTTGTTAGGCAACGCACTATATAAAATTATCGAAAAATACGGTTTTTAATGTTTTGCCTATGACATATAAAATTTATATAAAATATATGTCATAGGCACATACCTAGAACATATAAAATCTCATTGCCTACAACAAAAAGAAGGATTTGGACATAGAGAAAGCTGTTAAGAGGAAACACAATGGCCGTTTTTTCATAAACGTAGTCCCATGTTTCCTCCCTGGATAATATCAGTAGAGCAATTTTATTTATCCAAAAAATCTTTGGCCACTATAATATTGGCATGTCCCTATGTTTTTCTTTACAAGAGAATAATATAATATTAAATACAAGAGAAAAAAAAGATAATAACAAAAAACAATGTCATATAAAAACAAAAAATTAAAAGTACAAAAATGTAAAGTTAAAAAAGTTCGTTTGGCCGTAAAAGTAAAAATTTTTAAGTTCATTTTATTTGTGAACATTTTCTCTGTGACTAGAGAAAATGTCTGTGCAGGGCATCGGTGAAGGGTTAATATCTAAATAATCGATTTCACTATATTTAGTTACTGTCAACGTATCCGATTGTTTGCACCGTACATAATGTGCACCTTAATAACTGATTAGAGTGGATAATATTTATAAAAATAGGCTAGCTCTACCGGGGAAGTGCCATTCTCTGACAGAATATTGACGTGAAACAGTTCCTAGTAGAAAACGCAAGAAGCGTCCCTGGCACGGAATACTACTAGTACTACGTATCCCTGGTTAAAAAATAAACAACCACGCAAGCGGATTTTCGTAATAAATACATAAATAGTTAAAGTAAATATCTTATTTTAATAAAAACATATTTTTCTTCTAATAAATTATTGTCAAAGCTATTATTGTTGAGTCTAGTCACAATAAATTATGTACGATGTCGCATAAAAACAGGGACATATAAAATAATAGAAAATACAATGGCGCAGGAAAAAGGGAAACATTTCAATAAATGATATGTGCTCCCAGATATCTTTGTACGGAATTAATAGACCGCGATATTCTTTGTTATATGGTTTCCTACGGGGCGGCGTAGCCAACTTTTAATTTATTTTCGTGAACGATTTACCATTTTGTCTCCAATGCCTACCCATTGTTGTCTTAGAAAAGCAAAACATTTTAAACTTGGAACACCTTTCGTTGCATCGTCGACGATTTCGCCCGACGTTTGTCGTCCTCATCGGGAAGGTCACCGACCTCTCCACAGTGACGTCAGAACGGGATGGTGAAACGTACCTGTGGATTTGAGAGAGTTGTAATTAATTAAATATACAAACAATTCAATAATATTGTGTTGTTTTCTGTAAAAACATATTTTTAATAAAATAATGAAAAAAAGTATCTATGAAGAGCTAGCTGACCGGCTTGGGCGGTGCGGCACCTGATGTATTGATTAAACACGCAAGTGCAGCATCGACACTTGCAGACAGAATTTCGATGGGTTTGACACTATTTGTACATGCTTTTTTTACATACACTTTTTGGTTTATATTTTTTTATATAAAAAATTGTTACAAAATTACCTACTCATCCAGATTCTGGGTGGCGGCCTCTTTCTTAACTTGCGTATTATTGTACTTTTTTTCATGTGTAATTAATTATAATGTAGAAAAACAGACACCACGATTTTTGTTAATTTTAATATAAGTTTTAATTTTGATCTAGGTTAATTTTTAATGTTTTAATTCCCGTTAGTTAAAAAAAAAATTGTAATATAATTTTGTTACGACCACAATGAAAGAAAATATAGGTACAAGAAAGTCGGGTAAAAAGAGTGGACAAATCCGTTACTTGGGTCATTTATGATTTACAAATTACAATGTTATGCTGTCATGTGTATTGAGATACATCGGTTTACTTCTTGTCATTGAGAGCTTATTGGGTTGGCTTCACAGTTGGCGGGCTTGTGTCGGCCCCGCCATACCGATCTCCCCTGTAACGTGGCCCACCCCTTATGCCTTTTTTTTATTTTTTTATTTTTATTTTTTTTTATTTTTTTTATTTTTTTATATGGACTAATCAGTTCGGGTGTACTGACACCCTTTACTGAGACACCGGACTGTTGCGGGAGCGTAGGGCTCTCACCGCCAAAAATTTACAGTGTCTGCCTAGGGGCGCCCCAGAGGGGGGCTCGAACCTCGGCCTATGGCGACACTGGGGGAAGGCGAACGGATTGGAGAGAAGCGGCCGGGCACGTGCCGGTACCGCGAAAACCGAGTCCCTACAGGGTGGCGCGACGCGCGGCCCCGCCGGCGGGGCCGATATGACGGACGTGTGTGTCTACTTTGTGTCGCGGAATCTAATTGTTTGTACGCCTCGATGGCGACTGTAATGGCGTCGTCCGGGTCGTTGAGGACGTGCCGCGGACGACGTTTGGACCTAATGGTGTCAGCCGGAGCGGGATAATCCCCTGCGGCTTTCACCAATGGATTGGGGTGATGGTCGAGAGAGTCGAAAAATCTGACTGAGCATTGCTTTAGGTGGTGCGAGATGGTCGGCACACCTAAGTCAATGTGGAGGTTTTTGTTCCGAATGAACCAAAGCCCACCGATGGCTTTGCGCAAAAACCTATTCTGGATGGTTTGCAGCCTGTGGATATGAGAGGGCGCGGCGTGGGCGAAAACTGGACTCGCGTAAGTCATTATCGGCCTAATGCACGTTGTGTAAATTCTCACCTTATTTCTAAGAGAGAGTTTACTACGCCCATTGAGCAGATAATATAGTCGGCCTAGCGCGAAAGCGGCGCGGTTGCGGACAATCTTAATATGATCGCGGAAGGTGAGTCCCCTATCGAGTGTGACGCCTAGGTAGCGGACTTTCCTTTCCCAAGGGATCGGTTGTCCGAACATTTCGACTCTGGAGGAGGGATTTGGGGTGCTACCTCTAGCGAAGAGGATAGCGGCGCTTTTTTGAGGATTGACTTCGATGCGCCATTTCCTAAACCAGTCGCCAAGAGTATTGGCGGCAGTTTGGAGTGAGTCTATAATTGGGGGAATACTACGGGCTGAACAGTAGATGGCAGTATCATCTGCGAAGAGAGCGGTATGGGTCGCTAGTGGACTGGGTCTGAATTCGGGGAAGTCGCTTGTGTAAAGCGTGTAAAGGAGAGGCGAGAGCACGGACCCTTGTGGTACTCCGGCTCTAATGGTGTGAGGGGGGGATAGTGCCCCATCCACCCTATAGCGGAAAGAGCGGTTCGACAAGTAGTCTTGAATGATGAGCACAAGACGATTTGGCGTATTGAGTTTGTAGAGCTTATAAATGAGCCCGTTGTGCCAAACTTTGTCGAACGCCTTTGCCACGTCAAAGAAGAGAGCGCCCGTTTTATGCGGGCGGGATCTGTTCGCTCTCCGGTCCAACACGTGTTCGACTATGCGATGCACTTGTTGGACACAAGAGTGTTTGGCTCTAAAACCAAACTGCGCGTTAGGCAAGAGATTGTTGGCAAGGGAAAAATCTTTGAGACGTGCGAGAACTATGCGCTCATAGATTTTTCCTATTGAACTAAGAAGACTGATAGGGCGATAGCTCGAGGGCTGATCCTTGGGGTTGCCGGGTTTTGGAATGCCGATGACGGTGGCTTCCTTCCAAGTTTGGGGGAAAATGCTATTTTTGAGGGCTGCGTTAAAGATAGCAGTCAGGAGTAGTATAAGATGGGCGGGAAAGAGCTTGATGACTCTGTTAGAAATCCCGTCAGGCCCCGGGGCCTTCCTATTATGTAGGTCTTTGATAAGGGACTCTACCTCATCAGGGGTTACCGGCTCTAACGGGGGGTCGGCATCTGTAAGTGGGCTCGCGAGTCTATTTGCTACCACAGTATCGACCTCGAGTAGGTGATCTGGATCAACGGGGAGTGTGCTAGGTGCACATTGTGCCTCAAGACTGGATGCTAAGCATTCAGCTTTTTCCTCGTCCTTGAAGGCGAGGGGGAGGGAGGGATCTGACTGTACTAACGGAGGGGTGGCAGCCACTGTATCTGCCTTAAGGGCTCTGGCAAGTTTCCAGAAGGCTTGGTGAGATGGGACCAAATTGGAGAGGGTCTCGTCCCACTGGTCGTTTCTAAGCTGTCTGATACGACGCTTAACCGCTGATTGAGCAGCGCGCATGCGGACGCGGTTAGGCTCAGTGGGAGCGGAGAAGTAGGCCCTTTGGGCTCGGTTTTTCTCTGTTAACAGAGCGCGCGCATCCGGCGGAAGTGTCCAGCGACGATGAGCGTTCACTGGGACACGCCGCGAGCAGTCGCTAACGACTTTCTGCACGTGCGCTGTTAACGAGTCAATAGCACCTACTGCATCGGGAATTGAGACAATTTCGTCTGGAATTGGATCTAACAAGGGGGACGAAATGGATTTGAGGCTTTCGCCTAACCTGACCCAGTCGGTCTTGATCATAGTGGGATCTGTGGCTGCCACATTGGGAATACTCACTCTGGGAGAGAGAGAAATGATGACAGGCCTATGGTCTGAGGTGAGTTCGGAGTGCACTTCTATTGAACTCAATCTAAGATTGATGTTCTTTAGGAGGGCTACGTCTAGGACGTCCGGACGATGATCAACATTGTCCGGGTAATGAGTAGGGGACATGGGTGCTACAATGTCGAAATTGAGACTCTCTGAGAGTCGCTCGAGCTGTCTACCACGTTGGTTTGTGGTTAGGCTACACCAGGCAGGGTGCTTGGCGTTTAGATCACCCGCTATGATAACAGACGGGCCAAGATCTAGAAGGTTTTGTATGTCACTATCGAGTAGTGATCTGGGGTTTGAGGAGTTGGAGTTAGTGGGAGCTAGATAAGCTGACACTAAAAATATGGATTGGTGACCTGTCATTCCTAATCTACAGACAGAGGCCTCAATGTGCACGAGATTGGGTGTATCCACAGGCGTGCAGTGTAATGTCGCTTTGTAGTAGATGAGAGTGCCACCGAGGGCAGAGACTGTGCGATCATTACGTATGATTTTATAATTCGCGATTTTGGGATCGCGAATTGATGGTTTAAGGAACGTCTCCTGGATGAGGAGGACGTCCAACTGATGGGTGTAGAGGAAGTCGGCTACCTCGGACGTCTGGGTGCGAAGCCCATTTGCGTTGAAGTAGCCGATTTTAAGGGAGGTCGGTTTGACTCTACTCGTATGGTGTAGGTCCATAATTATTTGTTAAAATTTTTGAGGGCAACGAACACGTCTGTGAATTGACAGACGGCCATTAGGAGAGCGTTGGGACTATTGGCGTGTTCATTGACCAACGCGGCCATGGCAAGAACCCTATCTATGTCTAGGGCGGCTGCGAGCTTGTAGAGCCCTTCGGTCCCGTTGGAAGGTGGCAGCGATGCCTTTACTGGGGGGGGGGGTGGAGGTGTTGCGACTTCCACCGCCGCGGGTGCAGGCGTGCCTGAGGGGCTGGCCTGTGGGGGTGTGACCTTGTTGGTCTTGTAGCGCCACGAGGGCGACAGATTGAGTGGTGGCACCGGTGCCTTAGCTGTTGCCGGGGCGGCCTCGGCAGTTTGGGACTGAGGAGGAGGAGGAGGAGGAGCGAGGACTCTGGATGAGGAGGGAGTAGGCCTCCGGCTCTTTCCTTTGGGCGCTTTTGAGCACCCTCTGTAATTAGCTGGGTGCCCCACCTCCCCGCAATTTACGCAGCTCGGAGGTTCCAAGCATAGCGCGCGGTCTTTGGGGCGTGGACACTCCGGTGTTGAGTGGGCCCCGAGGCATTTGACACACCTGGGTGTGTTGTGGCAATTTCGGGCGGAGTGCCCGTACAATTGGCATCTGTGGCATTGACCCACAGTGCTTTTATGATGAGGGGTCTCGACAACGACCCCGGACAAGCCACAGACCTTTTTAACGTTGAAAATGGCTTTGGCCTCTTTGAGATTGGTCCTGTCTAGAATGGCCAGGACCATGTTGAAGGGGGCGGAAGGCCCACGGTGCATGCGGTGCACTTCGAGGATGGGCAGTTTTTGAGCCCGAAGGTCCTCGAGTACGTCATTGCACTCGAGTTCTTTGGGGATTCCGCGGATGACCGCGCGAAGGCGCCGGTCCTCCTCTAGACTCCAAGTGTGAAAGGTGATCGACATTGCGTCGAGAAGGCGGGTGAGGTTACGGTAGTCCGTGATGGACTCCGTTTTTAGGCGGATACCCTCAGTGCGGGTTTCCGCTATGAAAAAGATGCCATTTGCATCACATCGGGCCTTGATGGCCATCCACCTATGGCGGTTCGTGATAACGACCGCCGGTGGGCGCTGGGAGCGCTTGGGAGGGGTGGGGAGAGAAGCTCCCTCGGCACCCTGTTCAGCCGCGGGGGGCGAAGCGGGCGAGTCGGAGAGAGGGGCGGCCGGATTTGATACGGCGGCTAATTTGGCGGCCTTGTTGGCAGCGCCCTTGTTGCGCCTTGTGCGCTTGCGGCCTGAGGCCACAATGAAATCGTCCGAGTCGGACGAGGGGGCGGAACTCGAATCCGAAGATTCGGAAATGACCTCCATCTCGTCATCGGAGATCGAGGAGGAGGGTGCGGTGGCGGAGGGCGCGGCGGCGGAAGTCGCTACTGCGGGGTGCACGGTGGTGGGGGGCGCAACGGTGGCGGAGGGCGCGGCGATGGAAGTCGCGGCGGCGGAGGGCTTGGTGGCCGAGGGCTTGGTGGCCTGAGGGGCCGGGCGGGGGGTGGCCAGGGGGGCCGAGGGGGCTGCGGCCTGAGGGGCCGAGGGTTTGGTGGCCTGAGGGGCCGGGCGGGCTGCGGCCTGAGGGGCCGGGGGGGGAGATTTTTTAATCTTGTCGAGCTCGGACTGCTCGTATGGGGACAGATCGTTCCATCGCCTTTCAATAAAGGCGATTAAAAGGTCTACACGCGGGTCGGTCGCCATGGCGACCGGCCTAGTAAGGGAAACCTACAGCTAAAACGAAATTATCGCAGTTCGTCGCGTCACGTTCCGCAAGGAAGAGCTGCGAAGAAACCTTGCGGCAGTCGTGCCTAATTTGGGAGCGCTCGGGGGGAGAACCCGAGGTGTGTAGTCCTAGTCCCCCGCGCCGGGTGAGGCGAGGGGGGTGCTTCTAGGGTGTGCCCTAAGCTTGTATGCCTCTGACCAATCTTAATGTGTCAGAGGGTCCCTAACTGCTTAAGGTTCGGAGGGTAGCTTCGAGCCGGAGCCCTAGGCGCCCAAGCCGTTCCCTAAGGATAGGAAGGAGGAAGGGGTGGGCGGGAGGGGGCGATAGCTAGTGTCGGTCAGGGGAGCCCCCTAGGCCGGTGGTTCTAGCCCCGTCCGGGTAACTGCTTCACCCTGAAGGGGATCGGCGAGTGCCCGGGTCGCACTCCTGGCTGTGCAAAGTTGGCACCGTGAGGTATCACACAGCCAGACCACGAAACTGTGGTTTTAATCGGCAAAAAACGCGCGAAAAACCGAAGAAACTCTAAAAATCACGATAATGCCTCCTTGTCTTAAAAAAGGCAAGGAGACACGTGTGTCGGAGCGGCGGTAGCGTAGCGCGGCGGCGGGGGGCGTGCGTAGCACGCGGGAGAAGCGTAGCGCGGAGGCACCGGGCACCGGACGTGTGACTCGGACGGCGTCGCGAGCACGAATGATGACCCCTTATGCCTCCCCGTCAGTACGCTTATATACTGCAGCTCCGCAAAAACTTCGATAGCGCGATTCAGCATTCAGGGCTATTACTTTTTGGGATATTTTTAATTTCACATCAAATAAATAATCACCCATCAATTTAATCTCATCATTTATATACGGAAGAGCGGTGTCTCCAAATACAAGCTTAAATTTAGCTTAAATGGAGACTCCGGCCACGATTAAACTGTTTATGCTATCGAATAAAGATTTTATATATTTTTTTACATCAAATAAATTATTTTACTACAAAAAAAAAACTAAATGTTTAACAAAACAACTACTACAGATATTTCGAAAATATATATTAACACAACCATAACTCTTTTCCTCTAATGCAAGACAAATTAATTCCTTTAGCTACAAAAATACTACAATCTCATCTCATCATAAATACTGCTGCACAGCCACTACCCTTACCTATTAATCTTCTTTACATATTATCCTAACTAATATTATATATGAGAAATTGAGTTTGTTTGTTTGTTTGCTTGTTATTCCTTCACGGCTTGACTAATCAGCCGATCATTATGAAAATTTACATATATTGTCAGGGGTACAGAGCCCAACATAGGCTACTTTTTATCCCGTAAAATTACGTCATGGGAAAATGTTTTTTCTACTATAGAGGGCGCTGTATCGGCCAACAGATGGCGCCACAAGTCAAGAAATGTTTATATATGTGTAATACATTCCGAAATTCTCACGGGAAAGCGCAAGAGAATTTCGGCGCAAGAGATATTCGTTTGTGTGTCGAAGTTACGCGAATTTCGCTAAAGTAAGTAGTTTGATAAAAATGTAATGTAATGGAATTGATGAAAAACAGAATTTGTACGTATAGAATATGTTACAAATATTATTTAATTTTACCTTTTTTTCGTGAAAGATGTTATGGTAACGTAGGTAATAAAAATATTGAAATATATAAAATTATGTTTTACATTCTCTATTCTGAGGTTTAGCAAGTAATTTTAGTTATATTGCTTCATGCTAGATGGCGATATGGTGTTTTGTGCAAAATAATTAACCAAACGTTTCGCTGGGTGCGCGACGGCAGCGCCAACTAGCGGATGAACTTTAGGCGGACTCTGAAGTGTCAAATGGCGAGTTGTCATTACGAATAGTAAAATAAACAAAGAAATATTTTCAATGAAACGTCGTATTTAAAATCGTTTATTGTAAAACTAAAAACATGTAAATGTATAGCGTCTATAGTAACGTTGGCCTTTTTTATTTGCCGTGTAAACTGGCACAATTCAACCAATTCTATGTAGTACACACGGACCTATTGCTGATTGTTTGTTAAACATGGCCAAATTAATAACACAAACTGGATTTGCAGCAGTAACACACGAAATCAATTTCCAACCCCAAACAACATCAAAAGGCAAACAATTAGTTTTTATTTTTTATTTATTTTTTTTGAGTATCACTCGCGCGTTGCCGACCCTGTAAAAATCTTTTAATGCCCCTTTTGAAGAACCATGTAATAAACTTTACGTATTTTACACCTAAAATCAACCTTTTTATGTCATCTAAATTTAATCTTATTTTCTAAACTATCTATAGGTACTATTATAAACAGGATAGATTTCTATTTATATATGTAACGAATAAACTCACAACTACTAGACCGATATGAAAAATTCTTTCAACGTTAGGAAGCTACATTATCCACGGGTAACATAGGCTATATATTTTTTTTTTAAATAGAGCCTTTCAAACCCATGCGAAGCAGGGACAGGGCGCTAGTCTATATATATAAAAATGAAACCCGTTTTCCGTTGTCACGACATAACATGAAAACGGCGTGACCGATTTGGCTGATTTTTTTTTTGTAGTTTTCTAATACTCTGTACAAGGTTCTTACGGAAAAAAATTAGGGGTAGGGTAGGGGTAGGGTAGGGGTAGGGTAGGGGTAGGGTAGGGGTAGGGTAGGGGTAGGGTAGGGGTAGGGTAGGGGTAGGGTAGGGGTAGGGTAGGGGTAGGGTAGGGGTAGGGTAGGGTAGGGGTAGGGTAGGGTAGGGGTAGGGTAGGGGTAGGGTAGGGTAGGGGTAGGGTAATGGTAGGGGTAGGGTAGGGTAGGGATACACGCAAACGAAGTTGCGCGGGTTTCGCTAGTAATCAATAAAATTAAATAAAATGTTATTCAAAGAGAAAAATATTTGTATGATTGTTACTGTTTAAGTAACTTATTTTAATAAATTATAGTCACTTAACATTCTCATACTACATGGATAATTAAACAATAAAAGTGTTATTTTATAGGTTAACTTACTTTTTCTTCTTGACGGCTGTTATCCATTTCATTCGTTTTTCTTGTTTCCAACGTGCTTGTGGAAATTTGTAGAATTTACAAGCACTGTTTACGCCAGTGTTTTTACAGTTATCAACACAGCAGGTATCGTGACCCATATTTCTTTATTTTTAACGAAATACAATAAACAACAACACTCCACTATGTATACGCAAGGATGACATCCGCCGCGAGTTCCTTTTTTAGCCACGGCGGGCGCTGCGATCGATTCGTCTGTCCCTACTCCCCGTTTTGCACCCAGCGAGAAGACGTGGGTTCGAATCTCACCTGTTGTGGCAAGGTGAAATTTTTCGTCCAAAAATATTTTTAAAATAAGAATTGGTTAATAATTAGAATAAGTTAGTTGCCTAACAACTATAAAAAATAATCTTAAGACTAACAAACAGTCATACAGTCCATCCAGTCCAGATACACTTCCACCATTCACTAGGGTTGTACTGTGTCACACCACTAGCGCCCTGACGAAAACAATCCGCGGAGTCGTAATTATTCAAATTGGTATTGAACCCCAAATTTGAATTGATACCAGTTAGCCTATAAATCTTCTTCTCATAATCATCAAACTGATTTTGTGGGTTCCAGTAACTTGGTGATGTTTGGTACCCATGGAAACCGAATTTAGTGAAGTTTGATGATTGATGTTGTAAGGAGTTGGGTCCATTGACGGTGACTGTAGCGGCGTTTTTTGAGAGTATACCTCTGAAAAAAAATAAAAATTGGCGTGTTACATTATTTTGAAGCAGCACCATGAACTTTAGATCGCGCTATGGTTTGTCGATCGGCGAAGTCGTTCGGTTATTACAAGTTAAACAAAAGTTTAAGGTTAAACAAAAGTTCGGTTATTAAAAGTTAAGTTAATCGAAGTCTATATTTTATGTTTTATTGTCATACAGTAGGCAAACGTAGTAAAGTATACCTATAGCCTAAGAACAATATTAACACAGCTTTAAAGAACTACTCAAACATAGAAAGAAACGAATAACATCACGCCCTTATTCTGTGAGAGAGTGGTGTTTCGCCCACGTATGTATGTATGTATAATGTTCATCTAGCTCCAAACTAGCAGATCCTAGGCAGACTCGGTAGCTTTACTAACTGAATTACACGCGGGCGAAGCTGCGGGTAAAAGCTAGTTATTTTATAGATACAAAACACCCAGACCAAGGCAAACAGACATTTTCATGCACAAAAATATTTGCCTTGCGCAAGATTCGAACCCGCGGCCCTCGAGATAAGACTATTCACCACTCTACCACCAAGTCTGTCATATATTCATGAAGATCCTAAATATGACAGTTAAGTTTTGCTCGTGCAGTTAATACTTTACCATACATATAGAGTGGATGTAAGCGGTCGGGCACGTACTAAATTCGTCTCGAGGGTTTCATTCTAAACTCCACGCATGCTGTGTCACCATAACCATAGAGGCACGCCTGTCTGTACACTCCCTAAGGAACAGCCAAAATGTTGGAAGTTTATCTTAGCTAAATGCTTATGAATTTAGATGGAAAATTGTAAAAGAATAAGTTTGTAAACCTACAAAAGGGTAACTTATTCTTTTGTCAACTGTGTTGAATAAAAAAATGTTTGGTATTACCACAGAATAGATAATAGTACTACGTAGTATTACTTCAACCGGATCAGTGCGGTATTTTTGCGGTGTCAGGTTTTGTTACAGTGTCTTTACTGAGCGCATATAATCAAATGATTTAATATTGGTTTAGTGTGAAAGCAGGTGGATCGTACTACGATCTTTTATAAGTATCCCTAAACGATTGTGTAAACGAGTCGTCGCCTTACATCATGTATTGCGCTGTCTCCCTTACTCAGTCGTTCTTGTTTTGTTTTAAGCGGTCAAAGGGCCCAGTACACGGAGACGGTATGTGCTTCAGATACCATTGATATTAACACGAGCTCGCGTCGACCAATCGGGAAGAAGCTTTAGTAGTTCAGTATAGTTTGTGGCATTGAATACGGTACAAAAGTCTTAACCAAGAAATAAATATATTTTAAAAGTACAGATAAGTATAATCAAAATACAATGGACGCCTTAATGCATATCTACTTATTTGTTCTAGGTAATCTGCGAGAAAAAGAACTAGCTCTACAGAGCAGATAGGTGGCGCAGTAGTTACTAAAATTGATAACAAAAAATACACATATGTCTTAAGAATTTGTTTCTGCATAATAGAACTTCGATTATGTTTACTTTCATGCATAATTCAGTACCTACACGATAGTAATAAAAAAACCTTTCAACAGACTATAATAAACAAGCGCCCTCAGAAACAGAAGACAGATGGTGATATGCCGACCGAGCCAGAGGAAGTTCGCTGGGCCGCTGCCAGCGAGCGCACGACACATGCGACAAGTTCCCCCAACTCTTTAAAATTAAAGCCCTGACGTGTAACACACAACAGGTTTAGTGGTTAGGAATTATTTACCACAGTGAAAATTTTCGAATTATTTTAACGTTTTAAAAAAAAATAAAGAAGTAGGTAGAAAGTATTGAGAATCATTTCCCTACTCATCGACGAACCTAGAACTTAATGTAGAAGCCTCGTACGACACGACTACCTACAGAAAGCACAGCTCATATTCATAAATAGCGTGTTACACGCGGAGAGAATAATCCTACTAATATCGTACTAATATTATAAAGGCGAAAGTTATGTGTATGTTTGTTACTTCTTCACGTTAAAATGGCTGGGTCAATATTTGGTATGTAGATAACTGATACCTTGGATTAACACAAAGGGTACTTTTATCCCGAAAAGTAAGCGATTCCCGTAGGATTTCATCAAAAGGCTGATATAGATGCCTACTGTGCATAAATAAATACACGCAAACAAAGTTGCATGGGATTCACTAGAATGAAATAAAGCCAATATTAATAGTATAGATAGATGGTGATAGTAGTCAAGTGAGTCTTTGCCGATCACCAGAACATATAGTTAACTGCCATGTCTAAAATAGGAAAATAAATAAATAATATTAGACAGGTATAATAGGCGTGGCCACGACCGGTGGACCTCTTGATAGTTTTTACTTTTTATATTCTATATTTGTATTTTGATAGTTTTTCCTTGTTTTTATCTTTGCTTGATTTGTCATTCTTCTATTTTTCGCCATTGATTTTATTGCTATACCAAAATACAGTCCATTATATTGCTTTCGTTGAAGCCTTTTATTTTCACTCAATAATAAGGCGGATATTAATTTACTCACTGTTCTAAGCAATCGCAATAACCAATTGGTAGTCTCAATCCCAGAGGAGAATGTATTATCATCTAAATAATGTCAAGGTTGGATGGTCATCTGAAATTCATTACCCCTTAGCATCTTTAACAAAAGCACATTGATATGAAGTAATCGAGAATCTCATAACTCTTGCCCTTGTAATGTATGCGTACATTAGGCCCAACTATCAGTATTCCGGCTCATTTAACGGTTCGAGTCGCCGCCCACCAATAAGAGTTATACGACGCTGTGAATATAGACCATTTAGTCTTATAGACGAGAAGCTGTTAAAAATCGAATTGTTTTTCATGTCTAATTAAAGAAAAGTATAGAAGAACAAGAATGCTACATCATCCGTATGTATTGCTTGCATGCAGGTCCGTGGTATTGTGCCCTTGCACTGATGGTTATGACATGCATATTGACCAAAAATGCAAATCACCGTCATCTCAACCACAAAAAGTCCACTGCTGGACACAACCCTCTCCAAACGTTACCAGTGAAAACGCATAATACTTCAGTAAAATTATAGATTGTCAAAATTATTGTTAAATTATAGGTAGTCAGTTTTGCTCGCGTTAAAACCATCGATGGCTTCGTTCTTGAGTGTCATTTATTTCCATTTCTTTTTTTATAAAAACTAAATTGGCAGTTCACGTCTATAGACCTAATGATCTATGTAACAAACACACAGTTTGTACTGTTACTGCTAGTAGAAGACGGTAGCGCGATGATTGTGCACTTTGGTATAGAAGCATGAAATTTCTACCATGGATAGAGTGTCCCACGGTGATCGTTTTAAGATGTGGAGGGAAGTCAGATTCTTCCTCTGTGAGTGGGGGGGAGGGGGGCAAAGGGGGTGAATTCCACGTCTTGATGATTATTTTTTTACTGATCCGTTAATGTTACTAGGGCTTGTATGGTGTCGTTTTCGTATAAACCGAATACAAGGAATTCATTTTTAACAATAAAAATGTATGGTCCCATACAAAAAAATTAAAAATACTGCCAAAAAGTAAAAAGTTTCGCTACGTTTTTTTTGTAAGCACGTTATTTTTACTTTCAAATCTTATTTATAATTATTATGATTTTAAAAAAATACTGTGTTATAGCTTATTTAATGTAGTTTACAAATATATATAATTGTAGTATACTTGTCATACAAAAACTATTTTAAAAAAAAGAAGAACGTGCAAATTCCAGAATATGCGCGCGGTGATTCGGTGAGATGTAGGTACGCGTAGCGACAAATTTTCATAATGTACTATGGTAATTTGTTATAAATATTTATAGCAATGCTACTAGCCTGTTACATGCGCGTTCTCTAGGGAATATGCTGATCTAGACAATGCGTCATTGCTATGTAATCCTATCGCCGTATTATTTTATTATAATTTTGTACTTCACTATTATTCCTAGCATCGGATTAGTCAGACATACTGTAACTTTACGATTTATTGTAATTCTTTTACTTTTTCTTAATTAAAGGGTTGAAATTATTTCGGTTTTTTTTGAGCCCTTCGACGCCAGCTTCTATAATTGGCGCAGTCGGTAGGATATTAAATTCAGTGCGCGTCGGGAACGGTCTCCAGCATCCAGAATCGTTGCTCTTGCCTCCCCATCGTATCGCCACTGGGTTGAGTTGCAATACCGGAATCTACGAGAAAGCTACGTCGGGGTATCCAGACTTCGATAACGCTCACAGCGGCCGAAATGTATATGTAAGTGCACCACTGTATTTTTCCGTAGTGTTGCTTCCTTAACTTCCTAAGACCTCTTTAGTTATATTAGTAACTCTATTATATACTAGTATTTTAGTAGCTCTATAGTTAGATTTATTTTCTGTAGGAATATTAATGTCAAGGATCAGTGTTTTGGATTCTAATAGAGACCTAGATTTGTCAAATAGTTCGCAAGACGAGATGGAGCAAGCGCAAATGCAGCATCCGCAAATGCAGCATCCTCAGATGCAGCATCCACCTCAGCCAGTAACTGTGCATGATCCTGATACCATATTCAAGGCCCTCCGCCTAGTTCCCGAGTTCGATGGGAACCCAAATATCCTTACCAGATTCATAAGAATATGTGATAGGTTAGTAGAAGGTTATCTTAGAGAAGGACCAGAGAATATATTAAATAATTTGTCACTGATTAACGGGATCCTGAATAAAGTAACAGGGCCAGCCGCTCGTACAATCAACTCGAATGGCATACCCGATAACTGGATCGGTATCAGATCAGTCTTAATTAATAACTTTTCGGATCAAAGGGACGAAACAGCCTTATATAATGATCTGTCGTTGCAATCGCAAGGTAACAGTACACCGCAAGAATTTTATGAGCGGTGCCAGACGATGTTCAGTACAATCATGACGTATGTCGCCCTGCACGAGACCATTGAAACGACCATTCAAGCTAAACGCGATTTATACAAAAAGCTAACTATGCAAGCTTTCATACGCGGGCTCAAAGAGCCTCTTGGGTCACGTATACGGTGCATGCGTCCGGAAAGTATTGAAAAGGCGCTAGAATACGTTCAGGAGGAGCTTAATATAATTTACTTGCAGCATAGGAACGACGCCTTACCTAAGACTTTACAGGGTCCCCCAACGCCGAAGATGACGCAGCAGCTTTCTACCCCTGCTTTCGCCCCTATAACTCATAAGCCATTTACTTTCAGTCCGTTTAATGCGCAATTTAACAGACCGGCTTTACCACCTCAATACCCTCAATATGGTAGACCGAATCCTCCGATGATGGCCCACCAACAGTTTAGGATGCCATCTCAGCCGCCATTTAGAATGCCCAGCCGCACGCAACAGATGTTCCGTGCTCCTCCACCTAATTACAACCCGCAGAGTAACGTATTTAAATTACCGAATAGGAACCCGAATTTTGGTAGCAACCAGCCCCAACAGCACGGGCCAGTTCCTATGAGCGGCATCACCCCTTATGTAGCAAGGCCATTACCCCTTGCAGGGCATGACTGGCATAGATCAGGCAACCCCCCGCCTTCCAACTACTTTAAAACCAGGGACGTCAATGTGAACGATTGTGTGACCTACACGGATTCATACTACCCTGATTGTTACCAATACGGGGATTACTATGATTACTCTAACGTGAACACCGACTACTATGACTACGAGACTAACCACGTACATGACTATTCAAGTGCAGAGGTAGAGCTATACCCGGTCCAGCCTTTGACCGAGCAGTCGCCAGTAGCTCCCGCTAATGATAGTGAGGATTTTCAGAAGGATATGATATCAAAAAAGTCAGGATAGAATTAAATATGCAAACACAGAGGCAGTTGCCATATATTCACATAGAGAATCCACCCTTAAACTTTCTAATAGATACAGGCGCGAACCAATCATTTATTAGTCCCGAAGCAGTTCAAAAATTTTACCCCCATTTTCCTCTGAACTATGAACCATTTGAGGTTACAAATGTACACGCAACTACCCGAAGCGACCATTCCATATTTGTACCGTGCTTTGATGAGTTTAACCATGTTAATGATGTAAAACTATTCGTATATCGTTTTCATGATCACTTTGACGGACTCATCGGGTTAGACCTACTGACTAACTGGGAAGCGAAAATCGATCTTAAAAACTTAACCTTAACCACTCAATTCGCAACCAACCCTATTAAGCTGTATAATGCACGCAACCTTAACCTATACGAGGACATAATTCCCGCTAAGTCATCAAAGCTAATTCGCATACCTATTGACGCCCCAGATGGTGATGTTATAGTTAATAATCAAGTCATGTGTAACTGTATCATTCATGAGTGTATAACCACTATCTCAAACAGCCGAGGTATGATAGAGATAGAAAACCCGACCGAAAATGATATAATATTCTCTATAGATAGACCAGCACAAGCTGAAGTCTTCAGTATAAACAGTAATCAGACCCAACAACTATCCACTCGCACTAGTGACGTTATAGAACGACTTCGGACCGACCACTTAAACCCAGAAGAGAAAGGTAATTTGATCCAACTCTGCTCTCGTTACGCCGACGTTTTCTATGTCGAAGATGAGCCCCTTACATTCACCAACCAAGTCAAGCATCGCATTAAAACCACTGATGAAGTTCCTGTGTACACCAAGACCTATCGTTATCCTTTCATACATAGACAGGAAGTACGTAATCAGATTTCAAAGATGCTTGAGCAGGGAATCATCCGACCTTCAGACTCCGCATGGAGTTCTCCAATCTGGGTAGTGCCCAAAAAGATAGATTCATCTGGCCAACGTAAATGGCGCATAGTTGTCGACTTCCGTAAGGTTAACGAGAAGACGTTCGATGACAAATACCCAATTCCAAACATCTCAGATGTCCTCGACAAATTAGGGAAGTGTCAGTACTTTAGTACTCTCGACCTAGCATCCGGATTTTATCAGGTAGAGATGCATCCGGATGATATCTCAAAGACAGCATTCAATGTCGAGCATGGACATTTTGAGTTTCTCAGAATGCCCATGGGCCTCAAAAATTCACCATCTACCTTCCAACGGGTTATGGACAATGTCCTCCGCGGTCTCCAAAATGAAATATGTCTCGTTTATTTGGATGACATAATCATCTTTAGTACCAGCCTCCAAGAACATATGGTCAATTTAGAGAAAGTGTTCCAAAGACTTCGCGAGTCCAACTTTAAAATACAGATGAACAAGTCTGAGTTTCTAAAGCTGGAAACCGCTTATCTCGGGCACGTAATCAGTACAGATGGTATTAAGCCTAACCCAGATAAGATTCATGCCATAGAAAATTATCCGTTGCCAAAAACCCCCAAACAAATTAAACAATTTCTAGGCCTTATTGGCTACTACAGGAAATTCATCCCTGACTTTGCCAAAATTACTAAGCCCCTTACAAGATGTTTAAAAAAGAATAGTAAGATAACCCTTGACCCTACCTACATCAACTGCTTCGAAAAATGTAAAAAACTGCTAACTAATGACCCCATACTACAGTACCCTGATTTTACCAGAGAGTTCGTGTTAACTACTGACGCATCCAATGTCGCCATTGGAGCCGTGTTATCTCAGGGCCCGATAGGTGCTGATAAACCCATCTCGTATGCGTCTCGCACCCTGAACGACAGTGAGATGAACTATAGCACGATCGAAAAGGAGCTTCTTGCTATAGTGTGGGCGACAAAGTACTTTAGGCCGTACCTCTTTGGACGCAAATTTAAGATAGTGACGGATCATAAACCACTTCAGTGGATTATGAATATAAAAGAACCCAACTCGCGCTTGACTAGATGGCGCTTAAAGTTGAGCGAATATAACTACACAGTCGTTTATAAGAAGGGTACCCACAACTCCAACGCTGATGCCCTTTCTAGAGTCGAATTACATAACTCTGAAACATCCCCTGCACCACCTAAAGACCCAGACTACGAACAAATGTTAGATGACTTACTTTCCATACTACCTAACCCTACAGAGAGACCACCTAGTGTAGCCAACTCATCTACTAATACTGTACACACTGACCAGGAAAACCCCATACTTGAGATACCTATAACTGACGAACCTCTAAATAAGTTTCATAAGCAGCTTATTCTAAATGTGGTGACAAACATTACCAGACGGCCAACGGTATCCAAACCGTTTGAGACGCATACTCGCACATCCGTACAACTTTGCGAATCTAACCTAGACTTAGACCTAGTTAATGCTATAAAAGAGTATGTGAATCCTAAGGTTAAAACAGGCCTTCTTATATCACCACCCCTCGCCATGTATACGATAATACCTATTTTGCAGGACAGGTTTAAATGTTCAGCCATGAACCTAGTATTGTCAAAACGAGAGATTGACAATGTCAAGGAGTATCTCAAACAACAGGACATAATTAAGCACTATCACGAGGGTAAAACCAACCACCATGGTATAAACGAGTGCTATCTCTCTTTGTCCCGTAACTATTATTGGCCCAAAATGAAGGAGCAAATAACAAAATTTATAAACGAATGTACCATATGCGGTCAAGCTAAATACGACCGTAACCCTATCAGACAAAAGTTTAATGTAGTGCCACCTGCGGCTAAGCCATTTGAGACAGTCCATATGGACTTGTTCACTGCTCAAGGCGAAAAGTATGTAACGTTCGTTGATGTATTTTCTAAATACGGTCAAGCATACCACCTACGTGATGGTACAGCCCTAAGTGTCATCCAGGCCCTACTTAACTTCAGTACACACCACGGCTTACCCTTTACTATCGTTACGGATCAAGGTACCGAATTCACAAACCAAATGTTTGCTGAATTTGTAAGATTACATAAGATAAATCACCATAAGACCCTAGCACATACTCCTAACGACAATGGCAATATCGAGCGATTTCATGGTACAATTTTAGAGCACCTGCGTATTCTCAAATTACAACAAAAGGACGAACCTGTTGTCAATCTCATGCCATATGCCATTATCGCATACAATAGCTCCGTGCACAGTTTTACAAAATGCAGACCTTACGACTTAATACATGGACACGTTGACCCTAGGGACCCCCTTGACTTTAATATGACAGAACATTTACTGCAACAGTACCTAGTAAATCACAGGGAACAAATGAAAAAAGTATACGAACTAGTACATGAGTCTTGTGTTGCTGATCGTACCGTTATGATAGAGAACAGGAACAAGACCCGCGAAAAAGAAATTGAATATCAACCTCAACAGCAGATATTTGTTAGCAATCCCGCAGCCTCTCGCCAAAAACTAGCCCCCCGTTACACACAAGATACCGTGTTAGCAGATCTACCTGTTCACATATACACCTCAAAGAAGCGTGGTCCTATAGCCAAATCACGATTAAAACGCCCTCCTAAAAATGTATTGTTACAGAATACTGCTGACAACAACAATCATGCTGGTAACAGCTCAGGAAATTAAACTGGAAACCCTGAGCGACGGACCTGGACTTCTTCCTTTTAAACTCGGTCCGATGAGACTAATCACTCATCACCACACCTTCTTGCAATACGTAGAGTTAACAGATATAGACACCCAACTAGCCTTAACTAAAGACCAATTGCAGGAGACGACGAACCGACTTAGAAACGACACTTATATGTTATACGAAACTCAAATTGATCACCTGAGAAGTAAATTAGATAAGGCATCGCACCGGTTAAAATCTCTCGAGCCCTCCCGAGCAAAACGCGGTTTAATAAACGGTTTGGGTTCTATTATTAAAGAAATAACAGGTAACCTTGATTATAACGACGCGATCCTATACAACGAGGCTATAACTAATCTTAAAAATAATCAAGATAAGTTAGCCACTGAGCTTAACAGTCATATTAGTCTTAGCCAAGAATGGATTGCTCACCATACGACTGTTATATCACAGATAGTTGATAACCAGGTCAAGATCAATGAAACCTTACAGTTACTCTTAAACGCAGATGCTTATAGAGAAAGTAGTTTAATTAAATATGCCAGGTTTGCTCAATTGCTTGACATCCTGAGTTATAATATAGAAAATCTTATAAGCGAACTAAATAGAATAGAGAATATTTTAGTATATACGCGTACATCGAATACCCATCATTCAATGTTAGATATAGGAATACTTAATACGATGTTAGAACGATTAGGGAACCTTTACGATAAAAAACAGCTACTTAAAATGGACCTTAGGGAATACTACAATATAATTACCCCTGGTTCATACTATGTTGGAAAGAGGATAGTTATATTATTCAAATTTCCTATAGTCTCTCCCGAAATCTATAACCTTTACAAACTTCCTATGGTACCTAATAAACATAATATGGTCCTTATACCTCCCTACCCTCTCATAGCAACTGACGGAAAAGCTCATGTGTACATAGCGGCTGAATGCCCGAAGATCAGCCACTGGTATCTCTGTGAGGAAAAGTTAAACCAACAGTTAAGACCTAACCCAGACTGCATACAGCGACTTATCTCCGAGCAAGCCATGGACGCATCCTGTAAGCTAACTGCAGTGTCTCTAGCGAAACCGACCATAGAAAAGTTAGACGATAGACACTACGCTATGATATTTCCCGAGCCGACAAAAGTTCAAGAAACATGTGGTCGAGATGAATACAGCATCCTGTCCGGCAGCTATCTGGCAACTATACCACGTAATTGCATAATGCGCACCAGCGAGTTCACTATAGCCAACATGGAAGATCAAGTACAAGGTCAACCCATCAAGATCCTTAACATACCCACCCTTCCGGAGATGACATCAACTGCGCAACCTCCGATTGAACTCAATCGAATTAGCCTTCAGGGACTTCAAGAGCTTCAAGATAAAATATACTCTCAGAAGCCAGTACATTTAAGCGAGATACATACAAAGTCCCTCTACCACACCACTCTGCCATTTTACATTGTGTTATGCATTATTATACTAACTATATGCATAATACTTTGCTGTAAGAGATGTCGATCTGCAAAAGAAACCAACAACGAGCTATCTCCTGACACAGAACCAGCGAAGAAGGAACATCAGTACGAGGATCCTGACACCTCTAAAGGACATAAGAAGATCCCAGCAACATTTTTGCTAAACTTCACAAAATAGTTGCTGCACTTATGGGGGAGGTGTTACATGCGCGTTCTCTAGGGAATATGCTGATCTAGACAATGCGTCATTGCTATGTAATCCTATCGCCGTATTATTTTATTATAATTTTGTACTTCACTATTATTCCTAGCATCGGATTAGTCAGACATACTGTAACTTTACGATTTATTGTAATTCTTTTACTTTTTCTTAATTAAAGGGTTGAAATTATTTCGGTTTTTTTTGAGCCCTTCGACGCCAGCTTCTATAATTAGCCATTATGCGACGTAGTTTTAATGTAATCAAATGTAAGAAATGCGTTTTTATTGCTTCCACAGAAAAAAACATTTAATAATTTTGACATTTTGAGAGCAGGTTACTAATAAAAAGTCAGAAATAAAAGTAACAATGATGTTTCTGAAATTGATTTTTTGAAAAAAAAGTTCACCTCCTCCCCCCAGGTGGGATTCGAACCCACGACCCCTCGATATTCGGCCGTGGGTTCGAATCCCACGTGGGGGGAGGAGGTGAAATTTTTCTTTCAAAAAATCAATTTTAGAAATATGAATGGCTAGTTGCCTAACAACTATAAAAAAAAAATCATAAAATGATGTTTAACCAGCAGTCACCAGTACAAAAGCAAAGTGCTGTACATTTGATTGCAGCTTTGTTACATTTGCATCTTCCAGTACACCCTTTTTTAACGCTGCACCTAATTAACTCAGCACATAAAGTTGCTACTTCAAGTAGCGTTGTCCAGACTGGCTGCCATTCGTTCGAATCTTTAATCCAACCCCAGTTAGATGGTTCAGGAATATCTTGAACTTTTGTTAAAGATTGCATCCAAATGTAAGCCTGATAAGAATCGCGTTTTATATATTGCTAGAGTGCCTTTTTTGTGGGGGGTATGTTCTCTATGACTCGGGATTTTTGGGTAAAGAGTTTTTTTTTCTGGCTTCATTTATAGTCAGCATTTCACTAATGCGGTCATACATTAAAACCACAAATCTGCAATGGGTCGTCGCTTATTTGTTGTGGCATTGTTGTCATTTCTTCAAAGGCGCTGTTTACTTCTGGAAAAGATCGCCATGTTTCCCATGCTGTTTTTTCCCTATAACAACAAAAGTGAACTCCGTATCACACCCTGTGAACGCATGAAAGACGGGAACGTACTCACATTGTGACAAACTCATTGACGCTACCAGGTCGTGTAGCGGAAATTTGAGCCAACACCAAATGCAACCTGTAGTTCAGATAAATATATCTTTCTGAAGAATGCCACAGCCAGTACTAATACATCTGTGTCTACGGTGCGTATTGTCACTCTGCTAAATCCTTTCTTTACTGCACCAGCTAAATGCAAAAACATTCGGGTGTCAGCTTCATCGTGAAAACATGGGGCTATGTCACGTATATCTGAGATATTGATAGAACAGAGAACTTCGATTCAATGTGTCGCGTATATTTCTTTTTCTCCTGCCTGTAAAGAACAAGTTGTTGTTAAAAACAATTCGGTCTTGTTCTCATTCACTGAAAGGAAACTCTTCCAGTTCTTAGGCATCGCATGCGTGGGAAGCCACTCTTTTCCTTGTGCCTTTTTCTCGTAAAGCAGCTTTAAAGCTCAACTCAAACAACTTGCGCCGATAGCTAGATAGATAGATGTTTTCACGATGAAGCTGACTGAATGTTTTTACATTTAGCTGATGCAGTAAAGAAATGATTTAGCAGAGTGACAATACGCACCGTCTGTAGACACAGATGTATTTGTACTGGCTGTGGCATTCTTCAGAAAGTTATATTTATCGGAACTATGGGTTGCATTTGGCGTTGCCTCCAGTTTCCGCAAGACCTGGTAGCGTCAATGAGTTTGTCACAATGTGAGTACGTTCCCGTCTTTCGTGCGTTCACAGGGTGTGATACGGAGTTCACTTTTGTTGTTATAGGGAAAAAACAGCATGGGAAACATGGCGATCTTTTCCAGAAGTAAACAGCGCCTTTGAAGAAATGACAACAATGCCACAACAAATACGCGACGACTCATTGGAGATTTGTGGTTTTAATGTATGACCGCATTAGTGAAATGCTGACTATAAATGAAGCCAGAAAAAAACCTCTTTACCCAAAAATCCCGAGCCATAGCGAACATACCCCCCCCACAAAAAAGGCACTCTAGCAATATATAAAACGCGCTTCCTATCAGGCTTACATTTGGATGCAATCTTTAACAAAAGTTCCAGATATTCCTGAACCATCTAACTGGGGTTGGATTAAAAATTCGAACGAATGGCAGCCAGTCTGGACAACACTATCCCCACTATCACTATGTTAATTACGTGCAGTGCAGCGTTAAAAAAGGGTGTACTGGAAGATGCAAATGTAACAAAGCTGCACTCAAATGTACAGCACTTTGCTTTTGTACTGGTGACTGCTGGTTAAACGTCATTTTACTTTTATTTCTGATGTTTTATTAGTAACCTTCTCTAAGTCAAAATTATTAAATGTTTTTCTCCGTGGAAGCAATAAAAACGCATTTCTTTCATTTGTTTACATTAAAAGTATGTCGCAAAATGGCTAGTAGCATTGCTATAAAATATTAATAACAAATGACTATAGTACATTATGAAAATTTGTCGCTACGCGTACATACATCTCACCGAATCACCGCGCGCATCTTCAGGAATTTGCACGTTATTCTTTTTTTTTTTAATAGTTTTTGTATGACAAGTATACTACAATTATATATATTTGTAAACTACATTAAATAAGCTTTATCACAGTATTTTTTAATATCATAATAATTAAGATTTGAAAGTAAAAATAACGTGCTAACAAAAAAAAAGTAGCGGCACTTTTCACTTTTTGGCAGTATTTTTAATTTTTTTGTATGGGACCATACATTTTTATTGTTAAAAATGAATTCCTTGTATTCGGTTTATATGAAAACGACACCATACAAGCCCTAGTAACATTAACGGATCAGTAAAAAAATAATCATCAAGACGTGGAATTCACCCCCTTTGCCCCCCTCCCCCCACTCACAGAGGAAGAATCTGACTTCCCTCCACATCTTAAAACGATCATTGTGAGACACTCTATCCATGGTAGAAATTTCATGCTTCTATACCAAAGTGCACAATAAGGCTCAAATATGGCGCTACCGTCTTCTACTATGCGTCCTGTAAATGCATAACATTTGCATAACTGCGCTGCAATGTTATCGCAAAAACCCTTAACTTAAGCATGTATTACTTCATTAAAACTTGAGCGGCTTTAATATGCAATTTTCTATAAATAAATAAAAAAAATACTTTTATAAAGATCTAAAATAAGTTCTTTTTCCTCGACGCCATTCCTTAATTCACTGCTACCAAAACCTGAGGGATAGGCGAATATATTAATGGAATGGATATACAAAGGTGTAAATATTATTAACATTAATACATAGTTAAAAATAATAATGCAATGACAAGTAAATCGTAGTTGATAAAAATCGACGTTTCTATCATTATTCAGTAGTTACCGACATTAAATGTGAAGGAAGCTCTTTTGTTCTTTCAAACTGTGTGTAAAGACGGCGCCAGGTATTTCAATACATTTCAAAGTTCGAGCAAAACTTTGTACTTCCATACGGTATCGCAAAGTTTTCAAACAACTGTTCATATGTTTTGAATCTGTGTCTGACGCTCACTTAACAGTAGTATCGGCGAATTAAGAATTCTAGATAGATTCGCTAGTTGTAGCACAATACTAAATAATAAAATCACAAAGGCAGAGATCTCGTTCGTAAGCATAAATCCTGTTTATCTGTAATCCATTTCCTTTGTTTTCACATGAAAAACAAAGAGAATAAATTACATATATTACTTGTAATGTAAAAATAAAATATGAGAAAGTATACATAACAAATTCATGTTAGTCTCAAGAGAACGAATCATACCGAAAGGAACGAACATTTATTAAATCACGCCGTATGTAAGTCGCGAAATGAGTGTTTTATTACGGACACACCGGTGGCCCCTAAACGAGCGTCTAGGGAACAAGTAAGAGAAATTAAAATGCCCTGAAATAATACAAGGTACGCATAACTACGCAGAGCAATTATTCGCTAATGGCTTGGCTACATAAGTGGGCTACTGCGAATATTAGTAGTGATAGTGTAGCCGGGCAGATCGTTGCAACGCATAGTATTGCTTACTCGGTCGAAATTTTACAATACTTGAGGGGAAAAGACGAGATGTACGTAAGACAAGGAACATTTTTGTTGTATGCTTCGATGAAACTCGGCTCGCTATAACGTGCGCTAGTTAATATTCAAATAATTGAAAAATATATGTCACTTTATATTAAATTCTCAGAACGATTTGTTTAAAAAACGCATATTTAATGACCCGATGCAATGTTATAGTCGTCGTAAAATGCCAAAATAATATTAACACTGCTCCCGTCTCTATATGAGTGTTTTCACAGCAACGCGAGAACACAATTTCACAATTCATTTCTCACATTGTACGGCCCCGAATTGTCACTTTAAATACGGCCCTGTTGTGAAAGTTAACAGCTTTGTACGGTGACTAACTAAATTATACGATATCTCTAGTCTCCGTGGTATTTCCCCACAAACACGACAACAAAGGACATAGGCTAGATGTACAAACAGCCAGATATATGCGACAGGTCCGCGTTTAAGTTATTTGACAATAACACAACAATTTCTGATTATAATGCTTTGATATTATTTGTGCCTTGTAAAAAAAAAGATTACAAGGTTAGTGGAAGATTCATGTAAAATATTCAATAATAGCCAATTACATTATGTAGGTCGTCATCTCTGTTCCTAACTTATTTCATAAAAATATAAAAGGAAAATATATTCCATTAAAGGTAATATTTTTCATTCCCTTCCATTTTCGGATAAATTAAAAAAATAGAGGAAGTTTTCATCAAGTCCTGTGTAAATTTAATTCCGTATATGAAAATGTACGTACGCGTAAGTCCCGGCAAAAACTCGTTTAAAATCAATACGGGCGATGTTTACACGTAGTCATAGCGAAACGAGCGAGATTGGATATCGGCCAATAGCGAGCTATATTTACCGAACGCCATGACAACAGGACGCACCTGTACCGCAAATATTTGGTCAATATTTTTCAACTTTTCACATAAACAGTTGTGAACAACCATGAATCAGGAAGCAAAGAAAGCGGTTAGCAATCTTTATGGAAGAGTCAACGTACCAACAGAAAAATCTCGAGTCAGCTTTTGTACCGACCTAGAAAAATCAGTTTTGATGAGCAACTTCGAAAGACGCGGCTGGAACCAAGTTGGACCGGACGACGAATGGAACTTATACTGGGCGTCCACGCAAACTTGCAGGAATCTATTCAGTGTAGAAAGTGGATATCGCATGAATGACAATCAAATTATTAATCATTTTCCCAATCATTACGAATTATCAAGAAAAGATTTATTAGTAAAAAATATCAAGAGATATCGTAAAGAGCTAGAAAGGGAAGGAAGCCCTTTGGCGGAAAAGGCAGAAGTTGTTCTACATGGTGGGCAAGTCGTCACTAGGTACGTGCATCTCGATTTCGTACCAGTCACATTCGTCCTCCCAGCTGACTACAACATGTTCGTAGAGGAATACCGCAAATCCCCACAAAGCACTTGGATTATGAAACCGTGTGGAAAATCACAAGGCACAGGAATTTTTCTTATAAACAAACTGTCAAAGCTTAAGAAATGGTCCCGGGAGGCGAAAACTCCTTTCCATCCTCAGTTGAGCAAAGAAAGCTACGTGATCTCCCGGTACATAAACAACCCTCTGCTAATAGGAGGCAAAAAGTTTGATCTTAGACTGTACGTGTTGGTAACTTCTTTTCGACCTCTGAAAGCTTATCTGTTCCAACTCGGCTTTTGTAGGTTTTGTACGGTGAAATACGATACAAGCGTCACGGAGTTGGACAACATGTATGTCCACCTAACGAATGTTAGTGTACAGAAACATGGGGGCGACTACAATAGTATACACGGTGGTAAAATGAGCGTTCAAAATTTACGGCTTTATTTAGAGGGAAGCAGAGGACGTGCTGTCACCGAAAAGTTATTTGCTGCCATGCAGTGGTTAATTGTTCATTCATTAAAGGCTGTGGCTTCAGTGATGGCGAATGACAGACATTGTTTTGAATGCTATGGATATGATATCATAATCGATAACCAATTAAAGCCTTGGTTGGTTGAAGTGAATGCATCACCGTCTCTCACGTCCACTACAGTTAATGATAGGATATTGAAGTATAAATTAATAGATAATATTTTGTCAGTTGTCCTGCCACCAGATGGTGTTCCAGATGTGAGATGGAATAAATTACCATCGCCTGATGCGTTAGGCAGTTTCGATTTGCTTATAGATGAAGAACTTTTAGACAAAGATGAAAATACTACCACGGGACGTTCGGGTAAGAACAGTAAAGCAGGAAGATAAAACTAACCCAAAAATCAGGTAATTTCTTATTTAATCCATAAAAATTAAAAAGTTTTCAAAATATAAAATCATTTACTGGCGCAATATTTTTATTAAGAAAACTTATATTTATAATTTTTATTTCATTTTTGTGATCAAATACAACATTATCATCGTATAAATGCAAAAATATCGTTTAAACATAGCAGCTTTTACGGAATTCAGGTCTCCAAAGTATTCACCTTAGCGAACATTTCCCGTGACTGAGATTAACACCAACATTCCCCAGTCCACATAGAAATGAAAAATAAATAGAAGAAGCGTACCTACCTAAGGTATTTTTTAATTTCGAAAATAGGCAATTGAGTAAGACGCATGAATAGTCTGAAGAGAAAGGTTAGTAAGAATGTTTCCGAAAATTGTTGATATGAAACTTCTGAAATTTATTATACTTATTTTAAGACAGCTCCTTCGAAAAACAATCTTGCATTAGAAGCCCGTAAACTGCCCTGAAAACGACTAGATGCTAGAATGGAACTATCGAGATGAGAGGACGTTAGTTCTATTCCGCGGTCCACAGTTTTCTCATTCCTATGACGGTGTATGTAAACGAGCACGTGAAAATGTCGCGTTCAAAGTGCATCAAAGAAGCAGGCGTTTGTGGGGTCGCGCCACAGGGTTGTGCACACGCCGCCCATTTGCATTTTAATGTTACCCGCAACGGAAAAATAACACCGCGCTGCCGGAAGGGCATTTTGTATGCTACTCGGCAAACTTTAAACGATTTAAACCTTATTACTTACTTAAACGGGTACAACACTTCCTGTGTTTTTCATGTTTACTCTCTATCAATTAGCACTGTTAGCAGCTGTATGTAACACAGGGTCAAATCTAACACAGCTGCTGAAGCAAAATGCTCTGTTCTGTCCATATATTTTAGTTTTTAATACCTCATTTACACTCTCGCGCGAGCCACGAGGCGAGCCGCGAGACGAGCCGCGAGACGCGAATGTAAACACGCACTCGCGGCTCGCCTCGCGTCTCGCCTCGCGCCTCGCAGCGCTCGCGTCCGGAGCGGTTTTTTGGGCACGAGTCAAAGGGGTTCGCGTGGGATGCGAGCGCGGTGTTCACACTCGCGCTCTCGCTTCATTCGAGTTTTAACCTTGTGCCGCGTTAAAAAAGACTATGTTTCCGCTAACACTTCGACGTCCTCCATTCTGGCTAGCTCGAACACAACACGAGAGTGTGAACAGACAACTCAAAAACCATCGATCACGCGAGGCGCGAGACGAAGCACGAGACGAGGTACGAGGCGAGAGTGTAAATGTAGTATAAGAAGTTGCTTTATATATATTGATTTATTGTTTATGGATTTTTGTAAAAACAAAACTGTGTATATGTTTGTAGAACAAATGAATTTATTATTATTATTAATAATTAAAAAATGCAATTGACTACACTATTCGTTATTGTATGTCATTTATTTTAAAACCGCATTCGTGAATGTCTGCACTTCCCAAAAGTTGACTGGTAGATAATGTATTAATGTTAAGAGTTAATGTTGTTTGTGTATATTGTATTGTAGTCAATAAAGTTGAAATAAATAAATAATTCTTAACGAAAGTTCTCAGTTATTATTTCTGTCCTTCAAATACACTGGGCGTCAAAAATAAGTAGTACAGTTTTAAAATTGCAATATCTCCTAAACTACAGAAGCTAGACCTTTGAAATAAAAAAAAAAGTTAAAAGACAATTTCATTTCATTTAATAAAAACTTCATGCATAATATCGTCTTTTAAAGATAGATTTTTATTTCAAAACTCTAACTTCTATAGTTTTAAGAGTAATTGCAATTTTAAAGCTGTACTACTTATATTTGACGCCCAGTGTAGTGTCAAAAGAGGTATTATGGCTTTTTATTATTTCGTGTACATTCTACGTAAGTTTACTTTTATGTGTGTGTGAACTACATTTAGAGTTTACTGATTCTATTAGTTCAGGATTAATTAAATCTGCAATTAACAAATATTAAGTTATTATTAAAATATATTTTGTAATTAATTTAACTATTGGTATAATTATTTTAATTTTAATTACGGTAATTTAAACATGGTTGATTCATTATTAAGTTGTTACTAACTGTGTGGGATTAATTGATTGACCAACTCGTTACACCAATCTGAGTGATCGGATCTCGATTCAGATTGACCGTGTAAAAATTATGTTTCGATACCAATCTTATTGATGTTGTAATAAGTTTTTCTAGAGTCTGAATAATATATATATTTGAAATATTGACGGAGACCAGGTAAACAATACAAATACATTTCACATGAATTTCGGGGTTGATATATAAATTTATATCCCAAAATGACTATTTGGGACCAAGAGTTCGACTGTCCTGAATATTTTACATTCATACATAGAGTCACTCTTGTAAATCCCTAAGGGAAGGGTAGCGGCGACTTTTTCGGACACTGGAAATCGAAATGTATTTTAAAAAGTAAAAAACACAAACTCAATATTAAATACTTAGGTACGTATATGTATTCCGTTTTATAGAACATAATTTAATAACTTATTATTTTTTCTAGTCAAAAATTGTATCATAAAAAAATTGAGTATAAAAAGTCAACTTCAGATATTTAGTAATTTTTAAAATATCATGCTGAGAGAATATGTCGCTCTATATTAACAACGGCTTCTGTATTAAAGCGAAAATGATAGATTTTTTATTTTTATGTGCCTAATTCCAGACTAACAGGACAAGCCCATTACACATTCCCACCGATGTCTCCTGTGTAGTCAGGATCATAAACGGCGACCTCAGATTGACAATAAGTGATGAAGCTTATTGACGTCCCAAAAGAGAAACTACAACTGTCTTGGAACTCCCAATGAATTTAATCAAAAAGAAGATAGTCGCAGTAGGAAGTATAGAAAGGACTTACCTCCTTAACAACTACTTGAGAGGCATTATACACACATATATCACATAACATGGGACAATTATGATTTTTTAAATGTTTCCTTTTCTGGGCTTAGAGCTGCCACTCCAAGTTCGATTGAAAAATCCACGAACTGCCGCCGCGTCACCCCAGTTATCAATCAAATTCGGGAAACAAAAAAAAAAATTTGAATCTGGAACTTTTGTGAATTAAATTTCTTTTTTATTATGTTTTGTTTTTATGCAAGAATATTTTCTGCCAGTGTCGAATTCTGTTGATATTTTTTACGAGTGTTGAAACAAATGATCTGTTTAAAAACGGATGAAACTGAACGATATCACAATAGGTACTTTTTAATTTAATCCTTAGTTCCTTTTCTATAGATATCCCACTAATATTATAAAGGCGAAATTTTGTGAGTATGTTGATATTTCTTCACACTCAAATGGCTGGGCCAATTTTTATGATATTTGGTATGTAGGAAGCTGATATCTTGATTAACACATAAGGTACTTTTTATCCCGAAAAGTACGCGATTCCTAGGATTTGGTCAAAAGTCTGATAGTCTATAGCGTTTTATAAAGTAGATAAACGAAGCTGCGCGGTCTTAAAATAAAAACATCGTAGACCGGTAAAATAGTTTTAATAGTAAAAGAGTCCGTCTCTAAACTTAATAAGTGAAATTCCTAAATAGCAGGTCGGAGCAAACGTATCTAAAATTCCTTACATATTCCGTAATTCCGGCGCTGAACAGGGCCGGCGAAATTGGCGGAAATTGCACTCAATTGGAGACACCGTCACGTTCCTACGAATTACCATTAGTATACTAGAGAATATCGAATGAGAGCGACACGACGTAGATAATATACAGGCTGTGGCAGGCAACAGTAATCTTAAGATGCAATCAAAGTAACGTATACCGTATTACCCACCATGTTACGTGTGCGTTGCGCTTTCTGTAGCGACAATGGGAGGGCTGGGTGTGTGTGCTGTGAAGCACAGATAAAATTGATTTAGTACGGATCACAAACAAGTTTATAATGATTATTGGTATAAGTACTAGCTTTTTTGCCTGCGACTTCGTACGCGTGAAGTTCCGGTCCCGTTCCCGTGGGAACCACATAGAATTTCGGGAAAAGCTATAGCAGTAGAAATTAAGCTACATTATCAGGGAGTGACATATCACTCCCTGATAATGTAGCTTAATTTCTACTGGTGAAAGATTTTTTGAAATGGGTTCAGTAGTTTCGGAGCCTATTCAATGCAAACAAACAATCAAATCTTTCCTCTTTATAATATTAGTACTTATAACTTAAGTGTTTAGATGACAGTTCCAAATGATGTTGTTAATTTAATGTGGACTGAACAGAAGGTCACAAAGGACAAAAGAACATTAGTTACAAAAATGCATTTAGTGCCAGTTTTACAACTTGCTAATGAACTCCTGAATAAAGCTTTTTGGCGATTACTTAAAATTATTCGTCAAATACATACTAGAACTGTCAAAAAACTGATAGTTTATTAGACTCACATTAGACTATTCGGGATTGGTGACTTAGTGTCATGATGTATGAATTTGAATTTTCGTCTCCTTCAAAAAAAAGTTACATAAAGTAACAGTTTTCTGCATTCACACACGTAGGTGTCAAGACATGTCTTCATGTACCTGTTACACCCTGTATACTAACCCTTACTATATCTGACTAGGTATAGGTACATGCTCGGAAAGCCTGATAGAGTTGAACGAAAGAGTTATTTTTTTCGTTTGGATTCGACGCCGGTCGTGTATAATCCGCCTGTGAATTTAAATCACTAGCTTTTTTTGCTTTCAAATTCGTTGACTATATACGTATATTGATTGTAACATGTCTGTGTTGTTCAATTGGTTCAGATTTGTTAGTTTTAACAGTAAAACGCGTTGCCAATACATTTTATTGTATCAGTCATCTCTGCTATTTATTGCAGTGATTATGTAAAGTAAGGTAATTTTGAATATTACTAGGTTATTTGGAAATAGTAGGAATTATTTTAGTGCCTATTAATATATTAATTTCTTATGTATTCTAGATAAATATTTTATTTTTCAATTTCCGATTAACCTTGTTACTGTTAAGTATTATAATATCTGTGACCTTGTGAAATTCAAATAACGTATTTACGGCATAAAGTTTGTTAACTAAAACATAAAATTCATTCTCAGAAATGAAAGGAGAGATTGCTTTGTTTGTTATTGATAAATCCATACCATGTAATTCTGGGTGAAGTTCCGTCATAAATGGGGTTGCAGTTGGCTCGTAACTCAGGAGTTCAGGACGCACGTGCCATGCAATTTTTAGCTGGTTTCACGATTGCTTCCTCCCATACCGCAATATCCAGTCGTAAACATTCTTATTTCTCCAGTGAATTATTGAGGCGACGAAATTCTGTTGAGAAAATATGCTTTGGATTATTTCTATCCGCTTCAAATCTATTATATACTAAAAGAAAATGTTTAATTATAATTGTTAAGTTAATAAATAGTTTATACTGTTAAACTGTACTACAAAGAGAAATAAAGATTATGAGATGTAAATGAATCATTATTATTAATTCTTATGACAAAACATGTCAATACGGAATATAGTTTAGCGAACTTTTCGGTTAATACTGAAGAATTTGTGCTAAACTACATTCCATTCTAATATACTCGGCACAAGATTTCCAGTGAAATTCAACGATTGATTTCAATTAGTTTGTCATACCTTTTTGTGATAACTTAGTGGCATATTACAGTCTCTCACAATCTAATTAGGTACTTTACCCTAATTTAAGAACAAAACATGTAAACCTTAGATTGTAAAAGAGAACAATAAACGATTTAATTTGATTTGATACATTTTTGTTTGCACGGTTGGTCCCAAAAAGAATATAAAGGTATCCACAGAAAACCAGCGTCGCGGTACCTGTGCCACGATTTTGCTGAGTGAAAGCTTGAGTAAAAAAAAATGTTTTATTGTTTTAGATATGTAAGTATTCTAAATAATTGTAAATTTTTAGTGTCCAAATAAATGTATTATCTTTCTTTCTTTACACTGTACACAATACAATATAATGATATTGGTCTGGTACTTACATTACAATGAACATATCCAGCTGTGGTGTGTGTGGACTGAGATGATAATGATACCGTACTTGTAATTACAAATAAGAAATTTTATACATGCTTTAATTAACATAAAATAATTCACCACCCTGCATAACTATTTCCTTAGCAATGCACTTAGTTTTAAACAATATACTAAAGCTATCGTTAGCCAACAGAGTTTCATAGCACTGGCACAGTGTAGTGAAATTCATTTAGGTAACATCGTTTCCGTGCTAAGTCTAGTACTTAGGAAGTTCTAGTAAGGAAATCCGGCTGACTAAGAGAATATTCAAATATGTTAATTAGGCTACCTAACAGGCTAGCAAAATACTGCTGACATAGAATTTAATAGCCATAGTCGTGGAAAAATGTATGCTAATTTGTTTTTAGTTACCTACTAGGTTTTATGGCTAAATAGGTATTTCTGTTAAATTTTGTGACTTTTGAAGGCTGGATATAAATTATATTTTTATTCCCACTGTACAGGCAAACAATGAAAGAGATAACCACGGCGGAGACATAATAACAATAGCTTCTATGTTAATAATGTATAATCGTTATGAAACTTAGTAATTACATAGTATAATATGAATACTATTATAAATATCTCTTCATGCAATAATATACTTAGCACGCCCAAAATCGGGCAGAATAAGCGGACAATTTAATGTTAAATAATCTATAATATGTACCTTATTTTATGCAAATAAACTTTATCTATCTACATAGAAAACATCCAGACCAAAACAAACAGACATGTCATGTTCATGCGCACAAAATAAATGTCTATCTTGTTGATTCGAACCCACAGCCATTGATATAAAGTAGCCATTTCATTATAAGACAGGGTTGATGACTCATTTTTTCTGTTATGTGAAACTTAGGTAGCACTGCTGGGCAAAAAAGCTTCGCCTTTGCGCTGCCAAGCATCTCTTTCCACCGCCAGTTCCTTGTAAAGTAAAGGTTTAAGCTACATTTTAATGACCTTGTGTCAGGTGAAAAGGTATGCTACAGCCTAAGGCTATTATAGCCTATAAAGTGTGTTAGATAAATTTTAATGATGCAAGCGAATATATGTTTCCTTATAACAAAATATAAACGTAAATTTCTGCCTTAGCGGTTGTTGAATTTTATTTTTACTGCTGTTCTGTGTTTTAATGCGCCCAAGCGGCGAGTTTTTCTTTATTGTTATTGTAGGTTTCGATAATGAATTCCTGGAACCAGTAAATTGAGGCTTATTAAAAGTTTTAATGCATAACTGTCTGCAATATGTGAGAAGAATTGACGTTACTTTTCTATTATGTACAGATTTTTTTATTCCATGAGGACAATGAAAAAGGGTGATAGGAAACAGGAGGGTATTAGGCTTAAAAGAGCTAATTAATCAATTATCTGCTTGTTCGGTGAAAGATAACATCGTGAGAAAACTACCTCGCATATTCAAGAAATATTTGTTATGTGACTTTTGTTGTATTTACTTGCTAACTACTAAATAGTTCATTCATAATGACACTGCTAAAACGGTGTATTTTTATCGAATAGCTTTGTTAGCGATACCACTACAAAATAATAGTGTTCTTGCTCTAAATATTCGTTACCCAAATGTGTAAAATGTAATTTATTGACGAAATTTATAAGAAAAACTTGGAATTTTTTATTTAACTTGAACGAAGCTTCATAATCCTTAGTATTATCGTTTTGGGTATATCGTTGACAATACACGCATCGCTTTGGGTGTGTCGTTAATAATGAACGTTAATAAGGTATCATTTATCGCATGTAGCACAAACTGCACAGTATTTCTAACTAGTAAACAGGAAGCTTTCAATAATACGTACTATCCGTGCACTAATTGAAATGCGTTGCCATTGATAATGTTTGCGGCAAACATTCTGTTCTCCAAATCGCAATTTGTGGTTGCTGAAAAGCGTATCAATTATCATAAAATGTCCGAAGAATATCTTTGTTTGTTTGTTTAACTAAACCATTCCAAGTCGATTAGTAACTACTAGTCGTCCATATTGAAAACAAATTTTGCCAAAAAAACTGGTTCGTCTTTCTTTTTTTATACTTTTTAATTGTCTATATATATTTTTACTAGAGAAACCCGCGCAACTTCGTGTGCGTTTATCCTTTCCCGTGGGGATTTCAAAAAATCCTTTCATATCGGTTGCCTACATCATACACCACACTTTTCAGAACACACCCAAAAAATTTTCATATGTTTAGATTTTTTTTTCTATTATTATACTTCTCATTACAATCTTTGGAGTGGGCGTTTATGAAATAGGCTAGCCCGACCGGTGAAGAGCCACCCATATACAGAATATTGACGTGAAGTAGCAATGCGTTTCGTTCGGGGAGTGAAATATCCGAAATTCTTATTTGTCACCTTTGTGGTATAAAAAAAAATCTAACTCATTCCTTATACTATTTCTCGCTATGTCCTGTTTTTTCCTGTTATAGGTCGGCAACGGGTTAGGAACCCTAGAATATATGTGCTCCATAGTCGACGGTAATCACCTAATATCAAATGATCCATATTCGTGAGCTTATTTTCCAACCACTTCCGTAAAAAAAATGTATAAGTATATCGGTAATTCAAACAACCTCATAGCCTACAACAACACTACGAAATAATAGAGCGAGTCGACGTAATGAGATTTCCTATAAGTGAGAAAGAGACAATATCAATATGTATGTCATTTAACCATTGACCAATTTAACTTGAACCCTGTCAAATATTATAATTTTTTTTTTTTTTAATATAATAATAATCTTTATTCATAAACTTATGTTTACATTAATTCACTTTTGATTGGGATTCTCTTTTAAGTATATCAATACCTGTGTTAGAGAACCCCGCTCTTCCATACCTCTTTATAATGATAAGTTAATGAACTTAAAAATAAACAACTCAATATAACACTAGTGAACATTTCAACATTTTAATAGTTTGGAGCAAGTAATTATAATTAAACAGAAAAAATAGGAAAAATCCTCTAGCTATTAAAGTGTATCCCAGGCAACGTATGATCAATGCGGTTGCAACAGCGTATTTGTGTGTGTGTGTGTGTGTGTGTGTGTGTGTGTGTGTGTGTGTGTGTGTGTGTGTGTGGAAGCGTGTTTGTGTTTATAATGTATATTTACATAATGTCTCAGTCTCATCGTAGTCTAAGGATTTCAAATAACTAATTAAAGATTTCTTACAGGTGTGTCGATTCATGGAGTGGATGTTAAATTTTTTATTCATTAAGTTATATATATAGGCCGATTGTGAAGCAAACTGTCTTCTAGCAAATGTGGTTTTGACAATAAACATCGGTGCGACCGCATATTTACGCCTCCTAATGGGGTTTCTTGGATCATATGGCAAGGTTTTATGAAGTTTTAGGAGAGAGTTGAGGATATAGAGCTTTCTAACCGAAAGTAGATCACATAAACGGTACAGATCAGTGGTAGAAAATCTTGAAGGTTTAAAATGCATCATTTTTAATAGTGACCTTTGTGCTCTTTCCAACTCCAAGAACTTAATCCTAGTAGCTCCACCCCAGACTGGGATGCAATAGGCTAATACTGATTGCGCCAGTGATAAGTATATTTGTTTTAAAAGATGTTTATCTGCAACGTGTCTTAAAGTTTTGAAGACCCATGTTAATTTGCGTATACGACTTGCAGTTAAATCTATGTGAGCATGCCAGGATAGCCTCTGGTCAACCAAAACTCCTAGGTATCTACAGTTGTTTGTTTTAGATATTGAATCGCAGGAGCAACTGTGACGTGTACTACATGTGTGGATTTTCAAACTGAAGTCCGTATTGGGTTGTGATCTATTGTAATTTGAAAACGCAATGTAATTAGTTTTTTCAGTGTTAAGCGTTAATAGATTGTTGTTTAGCCAAGTGGCTATCCTGGCAAGACCATTTTCTGCAGTTTCTCGGACTTTATTCCAGTTTGCTCCTGTAAACACAATAGCAGTATCATCTGCATAAGAAAAAATCTGGCCATCCTCGATTTTCATATTGCAGAGGTCGTTAATATAGAGAAGGAAAAGAGTTGGACCCAAGACACTACCTTGTGGCACGCCGTATGTGACAAAAGATGGATCACTAACAAATTCTCCTATTTTTATACTTTGAGTACGGCAATTGAGGTAATCCTTTAGGAGCTCCAACGAAATGCCTCTTACACCAACCTTCTCTAGTCGGCGTACAAGAATGGGGACAGAGACAGTATCAAAAGCCTTTCGCAAGTCTAAAAAGACCGTTATACACTTTTTGCCACTGTCAACTGCCTGCACAATTTTCTTTGTCAGATTTGTAACTGCGTCCTCTGTCGACACACCACTTCTGAATCCATATTGAGAACTGGAAATAATGCTGAATTTATTTATATATAATAACAGTCGCCTGTTGATAAGCTTTTCCAATATTTTTGAAATGGCAGGAAGTACAGAGATAGGTCTATAGTTGGACACATCTCCCCTGTCCCCACTCTTGTACACAGGCGTGACTATAGCTTGCTTTAGAGCTGACGGAAAAACTCCCTGAGAGAAGCATAAGTTAGCCAAGTGTGTGATGATTGGTACGACAATTTCGTGTGCTAGTTTCAGAAAGTGTGTTGGTATATTATCCCAGCCCGTAGCGCTGTCAGATTTAAGACTCGTTAGTGTTGTATATACTTCCATTGTATCTGTCTCTAACAACGCAAATGAGGAAACTTGAGAATTTAGGAAAGCGTCACTAGCATGTGACTGTGTTTGTGTGCATACCGAGCGCGTATTTTCAGCTAAGCTTCGACCTATGTTAACAAAATAAGTGTTGACCTCGTTCACTGATTGATGCGGTGTAGGATGCGTCTCAAAAAATTTAATATTTTATTACTTACTATTTATTATCGATGAATATGATTCAGTCGCTTTATACATAGTTAGAATTTTAGCTGTTTTTCCGATATCACAAACAGAATAAATAGACGACATTATGATTGAATATTCACAATTTATAATTACATGACAGTTACAGACTTCACTTCATGGATGTGTCAAAATGAAATCTAATTGAAATCAAAAGGACTAAGGAGTATGAGTATTGATATCAACTTGAAGCAAATTACCCACAAAATACAATTTTTTTCAAGAATTTCAATAAAATAAGAATCACGTCTTCCATCAATTCTCATAAACAATTTTTATGCAAAATTTAAAGTAGATTGGACCAAGGAATCAAGTTGTCCCATAGTAACTTTACCCCCCTTTTTCACCCCCTTAGAGTTCGAATTTCGAAAAATCCTTTCTTATCGGACGCCTACGTCATATAATAGGTCCACCTGCCAAGTTTCAGATTTTTACGATGAGCGGTTTAGGCTGTGCGTTGATTCTCAGTCAGTCAGTCAGTCAGGACAAAGCATTTTATATATAGACTAGAGAAACCCGCGCAACTTCGTTTGCGTTTATCCCGCTTTCCCGTGGAAATTTCAAAAAATTCTTTCTTATCGGTTGCCTACATCACACACCCAAATTTCAGGTCTCACGGTCAAGACAAAACATTTTCATATGTATGCATGATTATTTTTCTATTTAAATACTTCTCATTACAATCTTTGGAGTGGGCGTTTATGAAATAGGCTAACCCGACCGGTGAAGTACCACCCTTATACAGAATATTGATGTGAAGCAGCAATGCGTTTCGTTCGGAGAGTGAAATATCCGAAATTCTTGTTTGCCACCTTTGTGGTATAAAAAAAATCCAACTCCTTCCTTATACTATTTCTCGCTATATATCCTGTCTTTTCCTGTTATAGGTCGGCAACGGGTCAGAGACCCTAGAATCTCTGTGCTCCATAGTCGCAGTAATCATTTAATATCAAATGATCCATATTCCTGAGCTTGTTTTACGACCACTTCCGTAAAAAAATGTATAAGTATATGGGTATTTCAATACCTACAACCTCAGCCTACAACCATCCCTACAACAACACTAAGAAATATTAGAGCGAGTCGACGTAATGAGATTTCCTATAAGTGAGAAAGAGACAATATCAATATGCCATTTAACCATTGACCAATTTAACTTGAACCCTGTCAAATATTATAAATTTAATATTTAATTACTTACTGTTTATTATCGATGAATATGATTCAGTCCGCTTTATACATAGTTAGAATTTTAGCTGTTTTCCGAGATCACAAACAGAATAAATAGTACGACGACATAATGAAATCATTTTGTTTGAATATTCACAATTTATAAAAATATTACATGACATATGACACACTTCACTTCTCGGATGTGTCAAAATGAAATGTAATTGAATCAAAAGCACTAAGGAGTATGAGTATTGATATTAAATCGAAGAAAATTACCCACAAAATACATATTTTTCAAGAATTTCAATAAAATAAGAATCACGTCTTCCATCAATTCTCTTAAACAATTTTTATGCAAAATTTGAAGTAGATTGGACCAAGGAATCAAGTTGTCCCATAGTAACTTTACCCCCCTTTTTCACCCCCTTAGAGTTCGAATTTCGAAAAATTCTTTCTTATCGGACGCCTACGTCATATAATAGGTCCACCTGCCAAGTTTCAGATTTTTACGATGAGCGGTTTAGGCTGTGCGTTGATTCTCAGTCAGTCAGTCAGTCAGTCAGTCAGTCAGTCAGTCAGGACAAAGCATTTTATATATATAGATGACACAAAGTTGGTAAACAAGCATACGGCACGCCTGATAGTAAGCATCACCGTAGCCTATAGACGCTTGCAATACCGGGGGTATCACTCGCACGTTGCCAACCCCACCAAGTGGAGATCTGGAGACCTTACTTACCGTAGGAACACAACATGGCCGAGACCAATGCTATTTGGCTACGATCTTCTGTGGTGGAGGTCCTTCCCCAGACGGGCTGCTCCGATTTGAGCGGAATATCCACAGTACCTCTGATAAAATATGTTTAAATGTCATAGTTTTTCCTTAGTATTCCACTTTTCTTCACTTCGCTTGTAAATTACTGAATACCCCAAGTTCTCCAATAGGTAATATTATTTACGTACAACTCTACATCCATAACAATACTGTAAAACAGATAATATAACGTCGCAATAAAATAAAAATATAAAACATACATACTTACTTCATGTTACACCTGAGAATATTATGTAAATAAAGTATTCCAGTTCTTGCTAAAATGTATGATCTATGTATCGCACGGGAAATCTATTTTTCCAAGTCTATTTTGTAGATGCTATGTCCCCTGGAAACGTTGTTACATAACAGAATGCTACATCATCATGTAAGGATATATTTAATGTTTTATTGCTTCTTTATATTGTAACTAGCTTTACTCCGCGGCTTCGCTCGCGTTAAGTTTACAAAACAACCCATAGCGCGACTTGTGGCGCCATCTGTTGGCTGATAGCATCCCATACAGCGCCCTCTATAGTAGAAAAAATATTTTCCCATTGGAATGACATACTTTCACGGGATAAAAAGTAGCCTATGTTGGGCTCTGCACCCCTGACAATATAGATAATTTACAAATTTTCATAATGATCGGCTGATTAGTCAAGCCGAGAAGGAATAACAAACAAACCAACTCACTTTCTCATTTATAATAATAAAGTATGATTGTAACTTTAATCAGTACCCTGTAAAAGAGCAACTGCTAAGTTCTTTCTTCTTAGTACAAATCTGCCGTCTGAACTGCTAGGTTACTCTGCATAGCAATCGCGATTTTAATTTCATTTCTGTATAATTTCAAATGCAAAATTAAAAGCAAATCCTAATTCGTACCTTTTAAATTTTATTCTTTACTAACTATTTGGTTAGCATACATTTCGATTTCATTTAGTTTAGTAAAAGTTAGCGCTAGTTTAGCTGTAAAGAGTACCTAAAAGTAACAATCCAATGGAGATCGTGCAGAATTATCTTCAAGAGTATGGGGGCTGGTGGTAGGATAAAAGAGCTTGTAATATGCCTATTGAATAAAAATATTTGACTTGACTTTATTGGCCAAATAATAAACCCTTGCACTTCATATTTTCTTTAAACTATTTTATATTTTTTTTCATTTCTTTCTATAAGCACTATGGACTACAAGAAGTGTCTGGAAACATCTTTTGTCAAAAATAAAGTAATTTTATACAATAAGCGGACTTAATGCTTAATTGCATTCTGTAATAGTAAAACTGACATTCTTGCCTTGAGGCTAAGCCTGTTAAGTTGTACTACGGAATAAGAATAGTACAGTCAAGTGCAGGGTGACCTTTATATATTGGACTTTGTACCAATCTTAAGTTCTATGACATTAAGTTCAAAATTGTACTGCAAGTGTAAAGCTCGACGTGCACCTGACTGTACTACGTAGTAGCAACTATTAAGTAATCTATGGTAGTAGTACCTACCCATGTCGCTAGACTAATACTCAATTTCTTTTACACATATAAATATGTTATCACTGTAGTACCTAGATGCTTTTATATAATATTATTTTAATTATTCAAAACTTTTGAGTGAACAACAATGTTAGTGAGAAGGCTTTTCAGAAGCCAAATACTGATGAGAGCATAAATTTTTAGTGCAAAAAACCCTTTTTAAAGCTCCAAATAATTGCTAGCCTATAGAAAAGGTAAACTTATTGCACTGTTGGATGAATAGAGCTTTTCAATGCCGGATAAAAGTATCTGAAAGCTGCCGTATCCATCGATATTAAATTCGGTCCAAAACGAACTCCATTCATTCAAGAATTAAATGTCTGGTACAGAATCAATTTGTATGTGAAACGAACATAACTAAAAAGTACGTAAAATATCACAAAAGTTGTGATTGAGTGACTGATTAGGAGAGCATTGAAAAAAATACAAAAAAAATCTTACACCTTTCCGGACCGTAAATTTCATAGCTTTAAAAACACGAAATGTTTTTTTGCAGTTTGGGTAGAAATATATCTTATATACATCATAGGTACCTAATAAGAAGGAAGTGTTGTACTTCTTCTCAATTAAGGACTTCCAGCGCTCTCAACTAAGCTCCAGCTTCCAGCTGTAGACTTCTTGGAGACTCATCGTAGACATTGTCGGCATAATATTCGGCACACGGATTTTATAAAGAGATTTTTGTTTACAATTTCATCCGTTGTGTTTACTACAAAAGAATGTCTCTATAATGTTTTAGTATTATCGTGAGAACAATCCATCAGGAAGTCACTAAGATTAATACTATAATAAATCAACTTAACGACTTAAAAATAACACAAAAAAACATTTTTGCAAAAATAAAACAATGTCATGTTAAAAAAGCTATCATAATTTCATTATTTAATGGCTCGGCTGCGCAATGGTCGCATCTATCAAGAGCACTCGTGGCGTTGCTGGCTTAATTTATGAGAAGTGCCGCAATTATTTACACCGTATTTCGATCATAAAATTATATTGCGGTACGGAAATATAGAGAGACTAAAATCCAATTATTATTATTATGCATTTTCCGATGATTTTTTACTGGCAACGCAGATTACACATTTTGTGCGATTGAGTCTGTGGCGCGCAAAAAGTCTGCATGGCGCGCAAAAAGTCTGCATAGCGCGCAAGTAGTCTGCATAGCGCGCAGTCTGCATGGCGCGCAAAAGTCTGTCGCAGAGTTTTCACAGACTCAACGCACACGACGCACATCTTCTTATTTTGCAGATGGCAGACACATTGTGCGTCGTCTACTTTAAAGTGTATTGAAAGCAGACGTTCAGTTTTTTTGTGAAGTGTGGCGTCGTTTTACTCGCTACTTCCACATAGATAAGTTTCAGTCCGAGGTTGGCTCGTTAAATGTAAATGAATGGTTCATTTACTTCACCTGTGCGTATAAATTCGAAACTGAATTTTATCAAATTCAAAACTGAAACTATTTTTTTATGCAAACAAACATTACAAATTCTTTCCCGTTGTCATATCCTACAATCAGACAGCAGATTTATAAATTATGTAACTAACCAATCTACACCATCGAATCTACACTTATATTATATTGTCGTAAAAAACAACACAAGCCATTGCAGTAATGATTTTCTCAATTTCCTTTCTATTCGATTCGGCCTCATATTTTACACATGCAACATCAATCGCGTTGTGTGTGACACATAGACAGATGTATGACGAGGGGAAATTTTGTTCTGGTATCGTCCATTCTTCATAGAGTTAACGATTTTGAAGGAATTTATATTTTACTAGTGAAACCCGCGCGACTTCGTTTGCGTGTAATTATTTATGCACAGCACAGCAGCGCCATCTATATCAGACTTTTGACCAAATCCTACGGGAATCGCGTACTTGTACGGGATAAAAAGTACCCTATGTGTTTATCCAAGGTATCAGCTAACTACATACCAAATATCATAAAAACTATTTAAGCGTGAAGAAGTAAGAAACATACAGACAACTTTCGCCTTTATAATATTAGTAAGAAGTATCCTTACTTCCTACTAATATTATAAAGGCGAAAGTTGTCTAAAACAAACGAGCCGACGTATTACCTGATGGTAAGCCAATCACCGCCACCCCCAAATCTGAAAAGTTTTCCTAAACATCCTTGCCTATCCCTAACAATTGAATTTTATAACGCATTTAATATTTTTTTATTAACATATCCAATTATAATTTAATTATACTTTCCCATCTCAGGTAGGCTTCGCTAAGCCAGTAAAAACTTGGGAAATAATTTCAAGTTCTTGACCCGACAAAATAATAAATATATTCCATCTTTTTGCACAAGCGAAGTGGAGTAAAAAAGTATTTGCAAATTGGGGTTCTGTCTAATGGATCGTAGAAACGGTGGAACCCCTGATTGCGACGAAGCAAATGGAGTGATCTTGATTTGCTTGTCAGCACTTTTTGTTCGTGTAAATAATCACAGCAGCGATAATATTCAATTTTTGTGTTAAACCTCATTTATACAATTGAAATCTTTTGAAGGAAATACAATCTTAAATTACCTCTATTGATATCTTGTTTTATTACTCTCAATCTCAATGTCTGCAGACCAATATTCCATTAAAAGCAATTAGATATTTAAAATTATTTCTGCGTACCAGACGGCAAACACAACACAAAGGGTTGCTAGTTAAATAACATTAAAAAGTAAATAGAAAAAAACATTTTATTCATATTATAAAACTGAAAATGTACAATTGTTTTGTGTAAGAATTAGTGAAATATTCTATTAATATTCTATATTTACCATTTTATGAACAGATTAATAAGTAATTTTCTATTTATAGTTTTCTTTGTTTTGACGTTTACATTCAACGGTGACGTTTTAAGATATAAAATATTATGCGGGTGGTTAGACAAAAAGAAACGTCACCGTCGAATGAAACGCACTCTTGCTTAAAATGTCGACCTGAATAGTGGATATTAATAATAAATCGTTACATAACCAGGTAATCGTTGTTTAATTTCGTGAAAACTGAATTGATCTTTCAATTCAGAAGTGGGATCTACTAAGCCCACGTATTAGTTCCGTTTTAAGTGCATCCTGTGTGCGTGTGTGATAGTTAATACTAAACAACATGGGATCCGATTCAGATAGCAGTGTAGACGTAATATTAACACGAAAACGATCTCGCGAAAAGAAAAATCGAAGCCGTGATAAAAGTCGTACGTCGAAACGAAAACGGTATGTGGATTCAAGTCATGAAACACACTCGAGGCATACCAGATCGAAAAATAGAAGTCATCGACACCATTCGGAAGAGAGCAGTATTGCGGAAGAGTCATCGCCTGAGCGGACAAGAACGAAAAAGGACAAGCACAGACATCGAACGCGAACTTCGAACCTGTCACTACAGCGCGGATCCGAGGTAGCAGAACGGCGTGACGACCGACGTCGCATGTCGAGACATCGGTCGCCTACCCGCACAGGTGACGACCGTGAACGTCGAACCCCAAGCTTGCCACCACAGCGCGTACACGTGAGTCGTTCTGATTTTAGCGATAGTACTCAATTATTGTTAAACGAATTGATTAAATCTATTTCCAATAACCGTCCGGAAGGTAATAAATTCCCAATGTTAGGAAATGTCATACCTGAGTTTGATCCCATGATTAAAGGCCAAACAGTGAACACGTGGATCAGCAAAGTTGAAGAATGTGCACGTTTGTATAAATGGGGAGAAGATCAGATAATTCACTATGCACTTCCCAAGCTGAGCGGCGTGGCCAAGTCATGGTATCAAACTCTGCCGTCAATGTCGTTTTCGTGGCCCGAGTGGAAAGTTAAATTAATAGATTCATTTCCGTATAGTGACGATTACGCTGAGCTTTTGAATGAAATGTTAAGCAAAAAGGCTAAATATATTTGATATGCTGGCTAAATATATTAGATGATTCCTTAGAATTATATTATTATGATAAAATTAATCTTTTGAATCGCTGTGAGATAAAAGGTAAACGTGCAGTCGATTGTTTATTACACGGGATAGAAGATCGATCTTTGAGATTAGGTGCTAAAGCGGCAAAATGTGATGAACCTGAACAAGTTTTACAATATTTTCAATCTATAAAACAACAATCACGTGGATTGGAAAACAAGTTTAAAACTTTCACAGAAAATAAAACAACTACATCTAATGCTAATTCAAATCAAACTGCTTACTCTAAAAATTCTCGACCGCGCGAAAGTGTAGGACCTATAGTTTGTTATAATTGCAATGAGACTGGTCATTATAGTTTTAGATGCACTAAGAAGATACTCAAATGTAATATATGTAATAAGTTAGGACACGTGACTACCAATTGCCCTAAATTACCAAACGAAAATAATAAATCTGATTCTGCAAAAGAAAAAACTGTTATGAAATTAGACACAAGTAGTTTAAGCAATGATAAATATTTGATTGATATGAAATTAAATGGTCAACCTCTTAAAGGGTTTGTTGATTTAGGTAGCCAGTGTACTATTATACGTCGTAGTGAAGCAGAAAATTTAGGAATTAAATGGTCAATGACAGGTCAGTTGCCTGTCATGCGCGGTATAGGGAACAACACCGTAGTCCCATTGGGAAGAGCTATTGTACACATAGACATTAATCGAATTTCTGAAAATGTTGAGGTTTACGTGGTAGATGACAGTGTAATTAAACATGCAGTATTAATTGGCCATAGTTTTACTGAGAAACCGGGAATAACCATAACGAAAACGAGTGATGAATTAATTTTTGAACGTGATTTACCTGCCAAATTAAAATTAGTACTATCGTATGATATCTTAGTTTCTCCAAATGATATGACTACGGTCAACATAAATTGTGAGAATGATAACTATTCTGGTCAATTTTATGTCAAGGGCTCGCTGCATGGCTATCCAGGGAGGGAATATTATTTGATGCCCGGCGAGTATACTATGAGTAATGGAATTGGGGCTTTATTAGTACGTGGATTATCGAAAGACCCTATAAAACTAGAACAGGGATTACTGATAACGCGAGCATTGCCTATTAATAACTTTAAAACTGTAAATTTAATAAACTTTGACTCTCCAGAAGTAGATGAGACTATAAATTTCGGTAAACACCTTTCCGATGGCGAAGTAGTACGATTGAAGGACACATTGAAAACATATAGTGATTGCTTTTCAAACAGTTTGCAAGACATAGGCTTAACCAATGTAGAACAAATTAAAATAGAATTAACTGACTCAATTCCAGTAGTATATAGACCATATAGGTTAGCCTACCCAGAACGTGAGCTGGTTCGATCAATGGTAAAGGAAATGCTGGACGCTGATGTTATATGCGAATCAAATTCCGCATATGCGAGCCCGGTTCTTCTAGTTAAAAAGAAAACCGGGGAAAAGCGACTCTGTATTGATTATCGAGCACTTAATCGGAAAACAAAGAAAGAACATTTTCCCCTACCATTGATCGACGATCAACTAGACAGATTATCAGGAAATTCACTTTTTATAGCACTTGATTTGGCCTCTGGATATTACCAAATACCCGTTGCTAAAGAATCTCAAGATAAAACAGCGTTCGTGACCCCTGACGGTCAATATCAGTTTAAAAAAATGCCGTTTGGGTTGGCTAATGCACCATCGGTATTCCAGAGGACTATGAATAAGGTGTTATCAAAATTGAACTATACTCTTGTATATATGGATGATGTGCTTATACCAGCACAGACATTCGGTGAAGGATTATTACGGTTGGAACAAGTTTTGAATGCGATTCGTGAAGCAGGTCTTACTCTAAAATTAAGCAAATGTTTCTTTTTTTACAAAGAAATAGATTTTTTAGGTTTTGAGGTTAGCAGTTTGGGTATAAAACCAGGGTCACGAAAAATTAACGCCGTATTGAATTTTCCCGCACCAAAGAATGTACATGAAATTAGGAGGTTTATGGGACTAACAAGCTTTTTTAGACGATTTGTTCAAAATTTTTCGATTATTGCGAGACCCCTTACCGATCTTTTAAAAAAGCATTTTACCTGGAATTGGACTGATGAGCATCAAAATGCATTCGAAACCCTTAAAAACAAACTGATAGAACGACCAATTCTGGCACTTTATGACGGAAATCTTGAGACCGAGTTACATACGGACGCGTCAAAGTATGGCATTGCAGGCATCCTAATGCAGCGAGGTACTGATGGGCTCATGAGACCCGTCGCGTATTACAGTCGGAAAACTACTAACGATGAACAAAAATTGCATTCATATGACCTAGAGACTCTCGCAGTAATAGCGTCGATAAATAGATTTCGCGTGTATCTGTTAGGATTAAAATTTAAAATCATTACCGATTGTAATGCGCTACGGACAACCATGACTAAGCGCGACTTAGTGCCCAGAATAGGACGTTGGTGGATACAACTCCAAGAGTTCGATTGTGAAATTGAGTATAGATCTGGAACTAAAATGATGCATGTGGATGCACTTAGTCGCGCCCCAACTAGTGAATGCGTAGAAATAAACAGGCCTCATATTATTGATGTTCTTAACATAGACGTAAAAGACTGGATTGCGACAGTTCAGAGTGACGATGAGGAAGTCAAACGAATAAAAGAGATTTTATCCAATAAAGACACAAAATTTATAGCTGACGTGCATAAGAATTACGTGTTACGAGGTGATTGCGTGTATAAAATTGTAGATGATGGTGTAAAGTGGGTGGTCCCAAAGCCTGTACGATGGCAGATACTACGGATGAACCACGATGACGTGGGTCACTTTGGTTACGAAAAGACACTAAGTAGGATCAAGACTTCGTTTTGGTTTCCCAAAATGCGGCGTTTCACAAAAAAGTATGTATCGGCATGTCTAGAATGTGCGTTTCATAAGGCACCGGGAGGTCCAAAAGAAGGGATGCTCCACCCGATTCCAAAACCAGACATTCCGTTCCATACTTTACACGCCGATCATTTGGGCCCGTTCGTTCGTTCGCGGAAGGGAAATACTTACTTATTAGTAATCATAGATTCTTTTACCAAATTTATCACTATAAAACCTGTCAGAGATACTAAGACGACGACAGCGATACGGATATTTAAAGAACACTTTAGTTATTTTGGTGTACCGTCCCGACTAATTACTGATCGTGGGTCATGCTTTACGAGTTCAAAATTTAAAACATTTACTACTAGTGCAGGCATGAAACATATTTTAAATGCTGTAGCCACTCCGCGAGCGAACGGACAAGTAGAGAGATTTAACAGGACTATATCGGACGCACTAAGCACTAAATGTCACGGGAAAAATGACAATACTTGGGATGAACATGTAGGTGACATACAATTAGGGTTAAATACTATGATTAACAAAACAACCGGTAAAAGTCCCTCCGAACTATTGTTTGGACATAAAATTACGAATGCGTCCGAAAATATATTAAGTGACGTTATTGATGAAACGGTAGAGCGAATTAGTGGAGACGATATGATTAAATTGAGGAGTGACACGATTGATAAAATCGAAAACGATCAGAATGTAGCCAAACAACGGTTCGATAGGCAAAGAAAACCGGCCACTCAATATAACGTGGGAGACCTCATTCGAATAGAAAGATCGACATTTGAAAAGGACAGAATAGGAAAATCTAAAAAGTTGTTACCAAAGTTCCATGGTCCATATAGGATTCTTAAGATTTTACCTAACGATAGATTTTTAGTACAGGATACCCCTCTTACAAAGAAAGGAAATAAAAGATATGAGAATATAGTTGCTATAGATAAGATATATCCTTGGTTGAACTTTAAAGGTGCCAATAGCGAAAACGACAGTGACAGTGACCATAGTAATGAATGCGATGATAATGAATGTGATAATAATTAATATAAACTTGATAAAAATAGAAATTCGATAGAAATGTACATTTGATGATAGATAATGATTATACAGGTATTGTATGTCAAACTGTGATAATAGGTCGTGAGTAATCAGTGCTTTACGCATAGATGGTTACAGATTGCGACAGACTATTGTTACAGTTTGATGATGATTGACTGATATTTTCATTGAAAGCACAGGTTGTGAGCAGTTAGTTCCTTGCGAACAGATAACTGCAGATCACAACAGACTGTGCGAACGATTTGAAGTGATTGCGATTTCGATATACGGATAGAGACTGAGTGAACAGTGCATATGTTGCACAGATGTTCACAGATCAGACAGATAATTAGATTAAGATTTAGACTGAATAAAAATTATCGATAAGTAGATATTTTAAAACCGTAATTTTTTTTCTCTCTTCTTTAAATTTTGTTTGTAAATATTGATGGTATTTAGGGCCAGCTGTAGTGCGAGGACTCACTCTAAGAGGATGGCCGAATGTAAGAATTAGTGAAATATTCTATTAATATTCTATATTTACCATTTTATGAACAGATTAATAAGTAATTTTCTATTTATAGTTTTCTTTGTTTTGACGTTTACATTCAACGGTGACGTTTTAAGATATAAAATATTATGCGGGTGGTTAGACAAAAAGAAACGTCACCGTCGAATGAAACGCACTCTTGCTTAAAATGTCGACCTGAATAGTGGATATTAATAATAAATCGTTACATAACCAGGTAATCGTTGTTTAATTTCGTGAAAACTGAATTGATCTTTCATTTGTGAGTATTGCATTACAGACAATAAAAACGAATAAATTTCCATTCGCAAATAAGATGAAAAGGTCGTGAATTCGATAGAGAAATGCAATGAAGCTAACTCATGTCTTTTTGAAGATAGAAAATATTATTGTCGTTATTTTCAGAAGGATCAGAGAAGATCCCTGACCTGTCTATATTTTCGTGTCCTATTAAGTTTTTACGAGAAAAAATATTCCTAATTTTTAGTAAACTAGCTGTTGTCCGCAACTTTCTGCATACTAAAAAGATATGATAGCTGTTTAGTAGTATCAGTATTCAATGAAACACTGTTATCCTGCCCTGCCAAGGGGAGGCCTTTGTACAGCCGCCAGTATGACATAACACCTAGAAGGCTAAGAAAAAACCCATTTCACGAATTTTGCTGTCCTATTTCATTAAAAAAAAGTCTGCAGATTATACGGCAACATCAGTTTTATCCAATTATTTTGATGGAATCATCTCCGACAAATCCGGATTAACAAACGCGATTTATGGAATTTTATATTAACAAAAAAACCAAATGAGATTCTTTTTTGTTAACGACAAAATAATGAATAAAAACGGAATTTGTAACATTCATCAAAATTATGTTACAAATCTATATCTGTCATAATAAAGTAAGATCTTTTCTGGATCTGTTTATACCAAATCCGATTAAAAGTGGCTCCATATTTTTTATAATGATCAACGTTTTTCAAAGGTCCTCTAAGAACTGAAGGACAATTTTACTGTAATTTAATATTATTATTAAATTAATTGTTATTATATTTAGTTTAAATTCTACTAAAATTATAATACTTCCATCAATATTGCATGTTGAAATAAATGGATGTAACTCATGATTATAATGTATAATCTACGTGTCCTAAAATAACCTACTTTTGATCAAAATGTAAATTGTACAAGTAAAATTTTGTAGCCACATTATAAAACTAATACCGGCAAAATGAAACCGGAGATGATCGTAGTGGTAGTTTAGAGAAAATGATACAAACAAAAGAAAGAGAAAAATATTGAACAAGATTTCCTCGGGGGATTGAAGTCGTCTCCACTAAAATTGGATGGCAAACTGAAGATACAATGGATTCTTTTTTACCTCTCTGGGAAAGGGAGCGGCTGTGAAGAAATCCTTTTCATGCCGTGACCATCAATCAAGATTTATTTGTGTAATTTGCTTTTCAAAGCACGAAGCATATTCAATACTTCCTCATACTCAGGTAGGCGGGGGAAAAATATTGCGCCCCCGAACTTTCTTTTGTGGAAACATTTGATATCGGTGTATTTTGTTCCGCATTGTTTGAATTTTTCACCTTACAGGTGTAAATATTGTCTTTTGTTCCTATCGTACCTTGTTCAGATAAAAGAACTCTTTGGAAAGTAACTTAGGAATATTACAAAAACAAACGGTATGGTTTTTGTTCCGTGAATTTTAACTTTTATACTTGTTTTGTGAACAGGTGTTTAGTCACTGGTACTATTGAATAATATAATAGAAATTAAATCAACGTAATAGTGATAATAAAAACTTTTTTATTTTTGTACTCCAAATTGTTTATAGAAGTTCTTATTTTGAGCAAAGTGTAGGGCAAAATGACAATTCCGCCTGAAATGAAATAATCAAATTCAACATGACAGTTTAATAAACTCATTTTGCTTATTTTTATTTTGAGTTATTTTTATTCGGTATTATTTAATTGAAATGTTTTAGTGTTGTTTTTACAGAAGGGATGAGCCAAGAAACCAGAAAAGTGTCTCCTGTTGTCTACGGAAGAGTTCCGTTAGCAAACATGGAAAAAGGGAAGGTAACATACTGTACAGATTTAGAAAAATCAGTAATTATGAGTAACTTTGAGCGCCGAGGATGGATCCAAGTTGGACCAGAGGACGACTGGAATTTTTATTGGTCATTTACTCAAAATTGCCGCACAATATTTAGTAGCGAGAGCGGCTATAGAATGAACGATAACCAAGTAATAAATCATTTTCCTAATCACTACGAATTGTCTCGGAAAGATTTATTGGTCAAAAACATAAAAAGATACAGGAGAGAGCTTGAAAAAGAAGGCAATCCTTTAGCAGAAAAGACTGAAGTATATTTACCAAACGGCCAGGTAGTCACGCGTTACGTACACCTAGACATTATTCCTGTCACCTTTGTCCTACCTGCCGACTACAACATGTTCGTTGAAGAATATAGAAAATCCCCTCAGAGTACGTGGATCATGAAACCCTGTGGAAAATCGCAGGGCGCAGGAATTTTTTTAATTAATAAACTCTCAAAACTTAAGAAGTGGTCCCGAGAAGCAAAAACACCGTTCCACCCACAGCTCACTAGTAAAGAATGTTATGTAATATCACGTTACATTGACAACCCTCTCCTGATCGGCGGCAAGAAATTTGATCTGAGATTGTACGTGTTGGTAACATCATTCCGCCCTTTGAAAGCCTATTTGTTCCAACACGGCTTCTGTCGTTTTTGTACAGTAAAGTACGATACGAGCGTAACTGAATTGGATAACATGTATGTACATTTAACCAATGTTAGCGTGCAGAGACATGGAGGTGATTATAATAGTTTGCATGGTGGTAAAATGAGTATTCAAAATTTCCGATTGTATTTAGAGGGGACTCGTGGACGAAATGTGACAGAAAAACTGTTTTCTGAAATGCAATGGCTCATCGTCCATTCTTTGAAGGCTGTGGCTCCCGTCATGGCGAATGATCGTCATTGTTTTGAGTGTTATGGATATGACATAATAATTGATAATATGCTAAAGCCTTGGCTAGTTGAAGTGAATGCATCACCATCATTGCAGTCGACTACTCACAACGATAGGATACTGAAATATAAGTTAATCGATAATATTGTGTCAGTAGTTGTACCATCCGACGGAATTCCTGACGCTCGATGGAACAAGATTCCCGATGAAGATGCTCTGGGCGATTTCGAACTACTAATTGATGAGGAGCTAATCGAGAGGGAAGACGTAAATTCTCGATATAATAAATATCATCGTTTTAATAATAAATAACGTAAATTATAATTTTTTGTCTATATAAATTATTTGTTTTTTTTTAGATCATAGTTTTACATTTAAATAAAACAAATTGTTAAAATCAAAAACTGTTTTAATTTTAAATAAAACATTTGACATTAGTATTAGATAATTTTGGAACGATTGGATATTCTACTCTCTCGACGCAGTAACTCCGATTCTACTTTGTATATAGAGTCTTCATCGATAAGGACTTCGAAATCTCCTAAAGCTTCAGCGCTTGGTGTTTTGCTCCATCGTGCATCAGGGATACCATCTGGAGGTAGCACTACAGACAAAATATTCTCAACCAGTTTGTATTTTAATATTCTATCGTTATATGTTGTAGCGGTCATGGAAGGGGACGCATTCACCTCTATTAGCCAGGGTTTCAAATTATTGTCGATGATAATGTCATAACCGTAACATTCAAAACAATGGCGGTCATTTGACATCACGGTAGCTACAGCCTTTAATGAATGCACTATCAGCCACTGTATCTCCTCGAATAAACGGTCGGTCACTTCCTGACCGCGCGTCCCTTCCAAATAGAGTTTTAAATTATGTATGCTCATCTTCCCTCCGTGTAAATTGTTGTAATCCTCTCCGTGTTTCTGTACGCTCACGTTCGTTAGATGAACGTACATGTTATCGAGCTCCGCAACGCTCGTGTCGTACTTCATTGTGCAAAATCGACAAAATCCGTGGCGAAACATATAAGCTTTTAAAGGCCGAAAAGATGTAACAAGGACGTAAATCCTCAAATCGAATTTCTTTCCTCCGATCAGAAGCGGGTTATCTATGTATCGTGATATTACGTACGAATCTTTGCTCGTGAATTGATGGTGCAAATATTTTTTTGATTCTCGAGACCATTTCTTTAGTTTCGATAGTTTGTTTATGAGGAAAATACCGGCACCTTGGGATTTGCCGCACGGTTTCATTATCCACGGCGCGTGCGGGAATCTGCGGTATTCTTCGACGAACATATTGTAGTCGGAGGGCAGCACATAGGTTAAAGGAATTATATCTAAATATAAATAGCGGTTTATTATGTGCCCATTAGGAAGTTTCACTTCTGTTTTATCCGCAAGAGGATTGCATTCCTTCTCTAATTCTTTGCGATATCTCTTTATATTTCTCACAAGCAGATCTTTACGCACGAGTTCGTAATGATTTGGAAAGTGATTGATCAATTGATTATCGTTCATTCTTTGGCCGACGTCTATACTAAACAGAGCTCTACAGGTTATTGTGTTTGACCAGTAAACATTCCAATCTTCGTCGTTATTTACCTGTTTCCATCCTCGCCTCTTGAAAGTGTTGATGACTGTGGATTTTTCGAAATCAGTACAAAAACGTATATGATTTGCGTCTGGTGGGATATTTTGCACCCTACCGTACATGTTCAACGAAAGTTTTTTACTATTAGAAGCCATACCTGTATTTACAAAATTAAAACTATTTTTATTTTAAACTAAATATTTAAATCAATAGATCAATAGTCAATACTTTTACCATGGCCATGAGTAATGACACATATCATTTACGTTTTTTATCATTGACATGAAGTTGTCAACGATGACTTTTTACTTTATAATACTTTACAATAAAAAGATTTTTGTCAACGTACGCTTACATTTACTTTTTTATATTTTCGAATACATTATTTATATTTTATTAAAAGGCACGTTTTCCATTTTAATTTAAATATAACCACTACAATCTTCTTTATAAATAGAGTGAATGGAAACATCTAAACTTTCTGTAGGTACATCGTAAGCTTAGAATGAATGTTTATTTTGGCTAGTTTACTCTGTAGATAAAGGTAAATCTATAGAAATGCATGCTCACAAACGTTAATAACATAGTTCTCGTATCGAAAACAAGCATCTAGAATCTGATAGTTTCAATTAACGACGTTCAAATAAACGATAAGTCGCGAGTGACCTCAATAAGCTAGATTTGTTCAAAGGGTAACCGTGACAATGGATATGATATGCGACTGATTTGAATAATTTGAAATAGCCCGCCTTCTATTAGCCATCAAGGCCGTCGGACTTCTTTTAGCCACTAGGAAAAAAAACTTTCTATCGACAGCCAGAGCACAGCACTAGTTCTTACTTCACTAGTTCTATTTCAGTTCATTATGCCGCTGTCATGAATAACGGAGACATTAGCTAAGTAAACACTCTGTTAAATTGCTAATTGCAACCCTTGAAAATTACGGTGGATGTGCCCCTTATCCCCTTAGCTGAACGCATGCGATTCTCTCATAAATTCATTCAATATTAAACATTATTGCGCACTTGTTTCGGCTTCCTACGCCGAAATTCAGGGTAGTAGCCCATTATTTTGTTCAGGCACACCATGTAGCTATTATAAACCAAGCTTCATGTTAATAATTCGGTGTATTTCAAAGCCTCGTAATGTTTTTTTAACGCAAACATTTTGAGATCTCATTCGCGGTTTTGAATACCGACTGTGTTAAAAAATATATAAATTATGTTTTTTTGTATTAAAATGTCATTATAACTCTTGTGATAAGTCACTATTGTGTATATATATTTGAATAAACTATAAACATTTACACGGCCCTAAAATCGTTTTTTTAATTAGAAATAAATCTATATTTGAATAAACTTTAAGCATTTACACGGCCCGAAAATAGTTTTTTTAATTAGAAATAAATCGATTTTAAAAGCACTTGCTTTTTGAAAGGCTGTTAGAGTTTTGACGAGACGCTTAATATTATTTAGACGACTAATATTTTTTCTTCAATATTTTCATGGAAAGTTGACAAAATATACTCAAATTTATTTTCAACATTGTTTGCATATTTCTGCCGGTTTTAAAAAAAATATGAAAATCTCGTTACATACTTATTGAAACAAAATATGATGCACTATTTCATGTTGCTAAAAATAGATGAAATATTTCGACAGAATGACGTTTATTTACGGGTAGGTAACAATCCGTAGTGCAACTGATGGAGGCCCGGAGATGCATTTTGATTGCTATTCTCGTCTTCGCTGTTGTTTGCTGAAAGTACGATGCAGACAAATTGGCAATCACTAGTCGCACTACTCCGGAGAGATATTTTGGTATGCGCACAATAACTATCAAATATTTGATACAGATTTATGCTATTATTGTTAGCTTGGATCTTGTAAATAAATATAGAATCATATTTATGTATCTCACAGAAGATCGTAGCCAAATAACATTGGTCTCGGCCATGTTGTGTTCCTACGGTGAGTAAGGTCTCCGGAGCTCCACTTTTTACAGGGCCGGCAACGCGCGAGTGATACCCCTGGTATTGCGTCCATGGGTTACGGTGACTGCTTACCATCAGGCGGGCCGTATGCTTGTTTGCCATCTTGTTTAAAAAAAATGACAATCCTAATGGCTACAACCCTGCGTAAGGTAAACATTTGTGTGCATGAACATGACTATTTGCTTTGCATTAGCAACTAAAATAACCTCTCTCTAAGCGTTCACATACGTAGATAATTATTAGGTACTCAAGATAATTTATTATATTAATTAAAGAGTGTTTTTTGAAAAAAAAAGAAAGAAATTTCTTAAAATATAACGTGCAAATTAGCAGATCAAACGATCTCTTTACTGGTCCTAAATAATTAATCTAAAGAGAAATTATATACTTCATAATCGGATACCAAAATCCACCCTTCGGAGAGAAAATTAATTTGTACCCTTGTAGAAGGTATATACGTACTCATTTGTTCATAACTAAATACAATTTCCAAATCTTGTGAATAATTACTATATATATTTAGAATAATAGCGATCATTGATCAACTAACCCTTCTGTTTATTCATTAAATCAGTTTTATAAGTTTACGTTTACGTGTCCTGCTTTCGTCAGTGGAAACTACTTGTCTCGTTATAAAGAGTACTTTGACTGATTTCCTTTTTATTGAAAAGTCCACGCACGACGAAGTTGAGGACACAAGCTAGTTACTCGTACGAGCGCATACGAATTTCACTGTCAAAAACTCCGACGCGTCAACTTAGTTATCGGACTTTGCTGGCATGCCGAAATAGAGCACGATGCACGAATGCTGTACGTTCTTCGTTTTTTTACACTTTTAAATATTCGAATTTAATTTTGAGGGTTTCAATGACGTTCATGAGCGAGATTAAAGCAACCTTAGCACATATTTATATGTTTATGAGATTTTTTTATGCGACGTAGGTGGCATTTTTAAAAATATATTTTCTAAACCCGTTTTATATTTTCTTAATCCCAAGAATGACAGTGACAAAACAGGTTTTATAATAACCTGAGATAATAATATGATTGATCTTTGTTTATCTTTAAAAAAAAAAGAGTGTTACAATAAATAGGGTCTTATCTATTTGTCTTTCTTTATCTCTAATGTCTTATTGTGTAGTTGATCTATGGAAGAGACAAATGCGGAAACTTGTGAAATATTGTTCGAATGATAAATGGAGTAGCTCTAGAGTTATTAGACCATGGCATGTAAAGTATCTGCCATGTACCCCACTCGTATGTGCCGACATGTTCCCGTAATAACCAAACAAAGCTTTTGATTCTCAAGCTTTTGTTTCACATAACAAATGGTTGTGAGCATGCTTTTGAAAAGATGAGATTGAATAAAAATATGCTATTCATTTTTATTATGGAATTCAAACGAGTCGTCTATTTAACTGATGGAAAATAAAATCATTTATAGAGATTTATGTATTGCAAAACATGTATCAAATTATGTCCGTACCGTAGTCACCGATCATTATGCTTTGGAAGTGGTAGAGCATTTACAAAATAGGCTAGCTCTTACAGTAAAGCAACAAATAACAATGGTATTACAATATTAATTTATTTGACATGAATTAATTCAGAAAGACAATTTATTTTTGTTATTGGCTATAAAAAAATATATAATTAACTAGCTTTTTTCCGCGGCTTCGCCAGCGTGGCCTACTAACAATTCGCATATTTTTCTTCAGAAACAAATTCCGGTCCGGTCCGGTTCGGTCGGGTCCGGTCCTTATAAGGAACCTACATGCCAAATTTGGAATCTCTAGACCCAGCGGTTTGGGCTGTGCGTCCCCTCGCAACTTCGTTTGCGTATATCTCGCTTTCCCGTGGGAATTTTGAAAAATCCTTTCTTAGTACATCCCTAGACGTCTTATGGAACCTACATGCCAAATTTAGGATCTCTAGACCCAGCGGTTTGGGCTGTGCGTTGATATACCCTCGCAACTTCGTTTGCGTATATCTCGGTTTCCCGTGGGAATTTTGAAAAATCCTTTTTTAGTACAGTAGAACCTACAGTCCAAATTGGGAATCTCTAGACTCACGGGTTTGGGCTGTGCGTTGATATATAGTTAAGTCAGTCAGTCAGGACTTTGAATTTTATATATGTAGATGTAATTACAACCCTTCTGCTACTGTATTTTGAAATCACCGTTTGTGTAAATTCAATTAGGCAATACAAATCTTTCAAGAATGCGACAAGAAATGGATTCCGGGCAAATTTACCTAACTTTATTCAAATTAAAAAGGGCTTGATTGAACAGAGGTTCTTTTAAAAATTAATTTGTTTTTGTTACGATTCCAATCGAAATTTTCATAAATTATTCATTTCATTCAATTTTAGGAGGCACTCATCTTATTTGCCGGCTTTAAAATATTTTTTGTTTTTTTTAACGTTAAAACCAGAAAAGATGAAATTATATTTTTTGTGTTACTAAGAAAATCAAAGGTCGAATGCTTATTAGCATTCGACCATCTTTGATTTTCGTAGTCTGGCTCTACCGAAATAAACAAACTTATATATTCTTTATAAAAAATGCAAAATCATTGCTAAATGGTATGCATATACTAAAGGAACAATACAGCTTAACAAGTGCTAAGACTTGAAGTAGCTCAATCGTGTAAGAAATAACCACATACTTAATGAAATATTACTTAGACAATGGTATTTTTCTAAACACTCAGACAAACAGCCAAGAACTCCATGTCTGCGTCTTTATTTGACACCACGATCTAAACCATGTACCATCCCCACTATCGCATGAAAAATTATGTCGATTATTCTCTATTTCAATTCAATATCTGCTCGTGTTCACAGCCAGAAACTCAAGCTGCAAAATTTATGATTCACTTCAATTTATAGCTGCAAGTTATTTTAGCTTTAAAATCGTAGTATTAGGGGCATCACGCACTAGATGACCACGTCCCTGTCTAAGTTGACGTATTTGTAGTTGCCAGTAGACTTGTTGGTTGATAAGTTTGGTTATTAATCGCAGTTCTAGTTGGCCATATTCCTACAAGCACCAATCCTTTTAAGACCATCAACGATAAAGTTGTGCAATATAAGTAGTAATATGAAGGTCAACATAGTCAAACATCACAATTTTAGTACTACTGGAATATAAGAAGAGGTCAATATAAGAAGAAGTCTTTAGAAATCAATAATAGAATTCACAAAAATTTTTTTTTTTAAACATTATTCAAGGTAAAAACAGAAAATACAATAACAAATATGCCGCACCACAAAAGCCGCGCAGGGCTTATCCAAGTGCCGGCTGGTCGCTCATATACAGCTTAAAATACTATCTGCTATTGTGTGAAGGCCTTTAAGCATCCGTTCCCGAAATGAAGCGGCAGATAAAATACTCTGCTATGTTTAAGTAGTAAGTTAAGCCAATTTGCAAAATTCATTGTTTAATCGCTTCGCAGGAAGTTCTGAAATTATGATAATATTTATTTAGAGATTGATGATTACTGCAGTTTATTAAATTGTTACAAATTGTTTTATGGAATAAGCAACTAAGTTTCAAAAGAAGGTAAGCTTTTATGATAATGGGAAAGAAATAAAGTTTTTTAAGTCATAGACATTTAGGAATCTGAGAGAGAGGCATCCTCTCACAGAACACAGGACTAATAGCATTAAGTATATAACAATTAATTCGATGAGTAGTAAATGCAATAGCCAATACACTATTCCTACGCTCGCAGTAATCAAAATGAAGGCCTTTGGGTGAAATTTGACCATTTGCAAAAATAAAACCAAGTCAACTCTTTGGTAATATTTGATTAGGCGCGGAAAAGGATGCGCTGACAAGCGGATGCTGAGCGGATCGTACGTATGTGCCCATCATTGCCATCCTAATGGACGGGAACAGCTGTCATCACATTTTCGAAACCATGCTACGTGAACTGTTTAAAAACCATACACTTTGAAATACCACTTTGTACTCTAATTTTAATTTTAAAGTCGGTTGCTCGAATATTACTAAAAATAAATTTAGAGGCGACCTCGACTTACATTATTGACAGACTTTGACCAAAGTTTTGAGTAGGTATAACTGGGGCAAATTGATCTACACAAATAAGGTTGTGGTTATTTGATTTAAACAGACATTATGAATTGTGGATTTACATCACGAAATCGCGATTTATTTTCAAATTGTGCAATTATTAAACGAATATCAACGTAATTTCCTTATTTACGAGTTCATGACTATATTTTTCCGGTAAATCATGGAATCCTTATTGCTAACGTTTCGTTTGGTACATAAATCACTCAGTTTATTTATACAAATTGTTTAATAACATGCTAAAAAAAGAAATCAGTCAGTCAGTACATAGGTACAGTTAACACAGTATGAGTACCCAACCCAGGACCATTGATACTCGTACAATTATTTTAGTTTTCCTTCTGCATACTTTAGGGTACTTTTTGCTCTCATATATTTGGTTACCTGGTGACTGGTGAGTAACCTAATGATTAGGAGGTATTCTCAATTAAAGTAATTACTCCACCAATATATGTATACGAGTACTTATATATGTATACGTGTACGTATATGTAAGGGGCGGGTCTGGGTCCATGCTTTCACGGTTCCCGTTACGGCATGCTTTGCTTTGCTTTGCATGGTAGCTTGGGTGCAGGCCTACTCTGCTACTTCCTTCTGAGGTGGTGGAGGGGCGATGGTCTTGGGGGTAGCGCAGGTCGCAAAGATCCCCCAAGGCAAGTGCGGTGGACTATCCTTCTCGAGGTTGCCAGCCCTGTTTTAGGTCTATTTCACAAGAAATAGATACAACAGAAACCACCGTGCGTTTTTCAATTCTTATTTATTTATTTATTTGTCTATTTGTGCGTCCATACAGATGTATATATATGTATATAATATTGTATTTATTTATTTATTACCAATCCAAGGTGTTATCCGTACCGTGCCGAGGGATGCGTGGCTGGGGGTGAGCTCAGTCATGAACGGTGGCTACCCGACACCTGGACGAATCGGGTAGTATTTTCAGTCCTCCTATCCGGCATGCGGGGCTCTGTCGGTAGGCATTTTTAGTTCCCTAGCTATTCGTGGGACTCAATATGGGAGATTTAAATAAACAGAAAAAAATGGAAACAGATGTGCCATCGTCTCCAACTGGAGAACCGTTCTCTCCCCTCTTAGGGGAGACGATCGAATTAATGGAGGAGGTCTTATTAGCCTCTCCAAGTGCAAGTTCTTCAACAACGGTTGAAGGGACTAGCCCGTCTAAGGCAGGAGGCTCGTGTGACTCTGCCCCGAAGACGGATGAGGCCCCCAACCGTCATGTAAGACTAAGTGGGGCAGCTCGGAAGCGATTCCGGAGGCTATTAGCAGCCAATGTGGGGGTCGATGAGGCCCGCGCCTTGGCTTCAAAGCCTTGGAAGGAAATTCCAATTTCGGGCGTGCCTCCAGATCCAAAAAAAGGCCTAGGTCTGAGGAGGCATCGCCGAAAGAGCAGCCAAGGAAGACACCTCGGACGGGGGCATCCCCGTCCGAAGTGCCAGCGGTGGCACGGGCTCCAGTGCCCGTGACACAGAAAAGTTTCAGCCAGGTCGCTGGGCAAACGCGCGTGGGTATCAGGAATCTGAACCCCATGAGCGAGGTCCAGATGAAGCTGGTGCATCGTTCCCTGACCCTGGCGATGTTGAACATCGCTGACAAGGGAAAGGGACCCAGATTCACGGGCTTTACACACAGGCCAGGGTGGATCAATGTCATCTGTGAGGACAAGGCCAGTGTCAACTGGCTCTCAGAGATGATACCAAAGGTGAAGCCGTGGGACGGGGCATCACTCACCGTTGTACCGGAGAGCGAGCTGCCAAAGCCCACGGTGGGTACCATTTTCATCCCCAGCTCTGAGGCAGAGTCGCTAGACGAAGCTACCAAATTGCTGGGGATACAAAATGAAGGGCTCAACACTGAGCATTGGAGGGTTGCGCACAGTAGGGCTGAGGGGAATGGGCATATAGTGTCCTTTTTCCTCGATGAGCTCTCTGTCGCAGCCCTTCGGTCGAAAAACTTCGAGGTGGCCCTTGGGTTTAAAAAACTTAATTTTAAAATCAGGAGCGACCCGAAGGTTGGCCCTCCATCCTCTGCTCCTTCAGCAACACAGGAGCCTCAACCACCAACCTCCGACTCTGAGAGGCAAATCAGGGAGTTTCCAGAGCCAGTGGCCAGTGAAACGCCCAGACCAATGCCTCGGAGCAGTGCAGGGCTCACTGAGCCACAGCCCAGCACATCAAGGGGGGGTTTCACCGCTGTAGCTCGAAGCGGCCAGCAGCATGCCGCAGCCAAGGAGCCCAAGCCGGTGCCTCACAGCAGGGAGGCACAGGCGTCAGGTGCAGCAGCTTCCCAGGGAAGAAAGAAGGAGGATGCTTGGCGCACTTACCGAGGACGTCCACGTCCGAAGTCTGGGCGCTCTAAGCCGGCGGGAAACCGCTAGAGGCTACCCAGGCAGGAGGGGTGAGGGTCCTGCAAGCCAACCTCCACCATGCTGCAGCATCATCTGCGGTAATGGAGTGTTGTCTTGCTGAGGGCAAAGCTAGCATTGCCCTAATCCAAGAACCTTGGGTAGCCAACGCTCAGGTTCTGGGACTAAATGCTGCCGGTAAGATTCTCAGTAATAATACTGGTAATAGACCCAGAGCTTGTATAATTTTTAACAACTGTGTTGATTTTCTACTGATTACAGAAGTTTGCAATGACGACTTGGTAGCTGCTTTTGTCAACCTCAAAGGGTGGAATGGAGCGAGAGTAATCATGTGCTCCGCCTATCTTCCTGGAGAAAAAGATGACCCGACAGAAGACCTGGCGAGAGTGGTGGAATACGCTACCCAACACAACGCCGAGCTTCTGATTGGCTGCGATGCCAATGCCCACCACATCTCTTGGGGAAGTACCAACACCAACAAGAGGGGTGAGTTACTCTTTGACTTTCTTACTACTAATCACCTAACAACACTGAATGTAGGTTGCGAACCAACCTTCGTGACGCGTGCTAGGCAGGAAGTACTAGATATTACGATAGCCACAACTAATCTTGCCAGGCATATCAATAACTGGCAAGTTAGTAGTGAAAACTCAATGTCGGATCACAGACATTTAACTTTTGAGGTTAGGGCTGCTTTAGACACACAAACCACAATTTATAGGGATCCAAGATCAACAGACTGGGCTAATTTTAAAAATCAGCTAAGTCAAAATCTAGAAACCTTTCCAAAAACAATCAGGTCAACTGAGAGTCTTGAGGTAGCTGCTAGCATACTCCCCAAAGGTATACAAAAAGCCTTTGAAGAGAGCTGTCCGCTTAAAATAAAGACCTCAACCAGAAAAGTACCCTGGTGGAACTCTAAGCTTCAAAGGCTAAGAGAAAAAACCAGGAAATTATTCAACAATGCTAAAAAGACTCAATTGTGGGAGAACTATAGGAAAGCATTAACTGAATATAGCAAAGAGATTAGGAAGGCAAAAAGAGCATCATGGAGAAAGGTCTGTGAAGAGGTCAAAAATCTCCCACAGGCAGCAAAACTCCATAAATTGCTCTCAAAAACCAAAACTAATCAGATTGGACTCCTCAAAAAGGAAGATGGCTCCTTTACAACATGCGAAAAGGAGACCTTAGAGTTGCTGGCCGCGACCCACTTTCCAGGGTCCACGACAAGGGACTTGTCCCAACAACGCCCTGTCTATCATAAGCCTCGTAATGAGGACTGGTGCAGGGCTGCAAAGATCATAAGACCCAAACAGGTTCAGTGGGCCGTAGACTCATTTAAATCATACAAAGCGTGCGGAGATGATGGAATACTGCCCGTCCTGTTACAACAAGGAGTGGGCATCCTCATTCCCTATCTGGTAAAAATCTTCAGGGCAAGTTATGCCTGGGGATACTTACCAGATCAGTGGACCTTGGTCAAGGTCCTTTTTATACCTAAAACTGGTAAGAGAGATTATAGCCAGCCAAAGTCTTTCAGACCAATAAGCCTCTCTTCATTTCTTCTTAAGACAATGGAGAAGGTGATAGATAGGTATATTAGAGACGTAGCTTTAGTAAGACATCCAATCCATCCCAGCCAACACGCTTATCGCAAGGGTAAATCAACAGAAACTGCCCTTATAAGCCTAGTGGATAGACTGGAGAAGGCTACAGAAGATAAGGAAATAGCACTGTGTGCTTTCCTTGACATAGAAGGAGCTTTTGACAACTCATCAACCTCACTGCTCGTCAATGGGCTGATAAGTAAAAATGTCGACCCTACGACAGTGAGATGGGTAAACTCCATGCTCTCGCATAGAGGAGCAAGATTAGCCCTTCATAAAACCACAATTGACATATCTACAGTACGAGGATGTCCACAGGGAGGAGTTCTATCGCCTTTACTATGGACTCTTGCTGTAGATGAACTATTATACAAACTGGCAGAACTCCGAATTGATGCCCAAGGCTATGCAGATGACTTGGTAATCATAGTAAGAGGTTTTTGCCAATCTACTATCTCGGGTATAATGCAGAAGGGACTTAACACTGTCAGTGACTGGTGCGTCAAAAGTGACCTCTCCGTAAACGCCGACAAAACTGTTATTGTACCCTTTTCGAAGAAACGGCTATTGGACAAACTAGTAAGGCCAAAGCTTAATAATAAAATGATTATGTTTTCCACAGAAGTCAAATATTTGGGCGTTACTATCGACCAAAGGCTGACATGGAACTCACACTTGGCTAACGTTTCAAAAAAAGCGAAGATGGCCATGGGCGTCTGCGGTCGCTTGATGAGGAACAACTGGGGTATAAATCCCAGAACCGCACTATGGTTGTACACTGCCATTGTGCGGCCGATCATAACGTACGCATCAGTGGTGTGGTGCGACAAATCAAATCAAGTGACTGCCAAACAGAAATTAGACGGCCTGCAGAGAACTGCCTGTCTTATGTCCTCGGGAGCTATGTCCACGTGCCCTGGAATGGCGCTCAATGCACTGCTGGGACTGCTGCCTCTTCATGTGTTCATACATAGAGAGGCGAGGGCAAGCATGTATAGAGCCAACATACAGGGCAGGGGCAATTGGCTCTCCAAGAAAATGAGGATCCTACAGGACTCATCCCTGAATTCACCAATACTAAGCATGCCAACCGATGCCATGCTACTGCGGCACGTTTTTGAAAAACAGTACTCCGTAGAAATTCCATCTAGGGAAAACTGGTTAAATAGCCAGCTATCCTTTGAGGCCGGATGTCTAATCTGGTACACAGATGGATCCAAAATGGGTCACAATGTAGGCTGTGGAATACATGGAGTGCGACCAAGGTTCAATAAAAGTGTGAACTTGGGTAAGTACGCCTCTATATTCCAGGCAGAGGTTTATGCCATAGTAGAATGTGCGGAAGCCAACCTGCAAAAGCGCTACACCAACCAAAAAATTTATATCAACTCTGATAGCCAAGCAGCTCTACTAGCGCTAGACTCGAATGTGGTCACATCGAGACTGGTCGAAGAGTGCATGGAACGACTGAACACTCTAGGCAACAAAAATAGAGTAGTTTTAAGATGGGTACCAGGGCACGCAGGCATAAACGGCAACGAACGTGCTGATGAGCTTGCAAGAGTGGGGGCTAATGGAGCACAGGAGGGACCTGAGCCTTTCTGTGGTATACCAAAAAGCCTAGCTAACAGAACCCTTTCGTACTCCTGTTTCGAAAATGCTATCAAGCTCTGGACGGAATCGCCGGGCATGGATCACTCAAAACTTCTAATCAAAGCCTTCGACAAAAGGTATAGCAACCTTGTCCTAGCGCTCAGTAGAAGTAACCTACGAATTATGGTCAGAGCCTTAACTGGACATTGTTGCCTTAATAAGCACATGTCCAACTTGGGGCTGAGTGACACACGCACCTGCAGACGATGTAAGGAGGCTGATGAAACACCACTGCATCTTCTGGGGGAATGTGGGCCACTTATACACAAGCGCAGCACTCATCTTGGGAAACATTTATTAAGCCCGGATGAGTTAAAGGAGCTCACCCCTAAGCAAATCCTGCGGTTCATCACAGCTGCAGGGTTTAGCGGTGAGCTCTAACAAATCATGTGGCGATCACAATAGACCAGTCTTGGTCGCAGTGCTACTTAAGCCGCACAAAACATAATAAAAAATAAAAATAAAAAAAAATACGAGTACTCACAATAATTCGGTGAGAGCTGGCTGGTCGGTTGCCAACTTTAAAGTTATTGGAAAGGCAAAAAAGAGATTATTTCGTCACTAGGTTAATTTTCCAATAAAAAATCCTTTGTAATGTAATGGTGATAAAACATTTCAGACATTTTGCTGTAATATGATGACAATCTAATATGTAATCCATATGTTTACAACGGAGAACTTGAGGAAAACACAATTATTTATTCATATTTGCTTCTTATTTTTTATAAGGAAAGTTCGTAAAGGAAAGTATACAATATAGACATAAAAATTTATTCGTTATGTAAAATGAGTACCTTGTATAAAAGATAGGTTAAAAGCTTCCATAAAAATAACTTAATTTCTTAAAAAATCATTTGATGGCATAGACAATACGGACGTCAGTGCGACAAGGAAGGCTCACGATGATAATGATGACTACTTGCAACAATATAAAAAAAATTAAGACGCTAAAGGCTTCTGCTAATTAGTGTGATCTAAATAATTAAAAAAATCATACAACACTTATATACAATATGAGCGATGAGCAAGTTTCATAATTGCGTAGCAGTCTCTAAAGCCATTGTTTAAGAGAGGCAGGGCACAGCGGATAATCCGCTTAAATCGAAGCAGCCCTTCTGGGGAAGGACGCCTCCACCTTACAGAAGATCGTAGCCAAATAGCATTCATTTCGGCCATGTTGTGTTGTAAGGTCTTCAGAGCTCCAATTGTTACAGGGTCGGCAACGCCCGAGTGATAACCCCGGTATTGAAAGCGTCCATGGGCTACGGTGACTGCTTACCATCAGGCTGGCCGTATGCTTGTTTGCCATCTTAGTGGTATTAAAAAAATGTTTGACGACAACGAAAACAGGGACTCATTGAGAAAATGAGATACGCGTCGGAGCGTACGAGTGTAATGCCGTGTGAGATTTACGCACTCGCTGTAACTCAGCCCATTACTTACAAGTTGAATAATGACATCGTTTCTGGTCTCAAATCAACTGTGTGATCCTACAGGTTGCCAGATGTTACATTTGGGGTTGCCCACCGTAGTCCTTTAATATCGTTCAACCGGACAAATGCGTCTTAGCCCTTAGCTCATGCAATTTATTTGTTACTGTTGATATGTGATTTTCTAATAATAATACTTAATTCCATAACCATAATTGCACAAGCTCCGCCAGTGTTGATCACTTCAGATGTTCCTGACGAAGTCCAGCTGTTTTGAAGACCAGCCGGAATAGTATAAGTTTTCGATACCCGTGGGAATCGGCGTTTTAGCAATTCTATCTTGTTTTGTCTCAGCATTTAGCTTATATTGTTGCAACTTATAATCCTAGCCACGAATCAACGATTGCTTATGATCAGGCCATGACACGACTTTTGACTTAGCTGCAAGTGGCGGCGCGGCAAGGTCTGTGAGCCGAGCAGCAGCGTACGCTCTGTCGTCGTGGCATATGCTCTGACTCCAAGTAAAAATATGTTATTTTACTGCGAAATATGGTATGCTAGCTGACACTGCGAAGTATGTAAATGTTTGAGGAGTCATAACAAGAAATCTGTACCGCACGTACGGTTCCTAAAATAAAAAATGCTGAGGCATTAGATTTTGTATCATGTAAATTTCGGTTGAAATTGTTTTGTAATATTTTTTTATTCTGTTCGATTTTGTACATTGTAAAATGTTCTATACATACATTAACATGCGATGTTGGTGCGACCTATATAAATATTGCCACAATTGTGACACGTGTTTCGGTTGTGATATTAGCTCGGCGTGATTAATATCACCAAAAAGGGTACAGTGAAACTGCAAAGTGCATACAACTGCAACAAATAAATAAATAAAATCGAAAAAAAATATATTTAGAGAAATAAAATCAGCAAATAGATTTACACGAAATATTTTTGTACAAAATTTAAGTTAATATTTTTTGTTCAAGTACTCTTTTATTAAGTAGGTTTTTGCATTGTTCTTGAGGTCTTTTACGAAGACCTAGAATGATTAGGTTTATCCAACGCCATAAAATTATATTGTTTTTAGAAATCAATAAGTACGTTGGTACTTATTGATTATGAACAAAATATGTCAAATATTTCATTTTGTTTTGATTTAATTCAAATAATTACTTTTATGAACCAGATTTAAACATAACGTAAAAATAAAACATTCATAACTTAGACTGTATTTTATCAAATAACATTAATATTTAAACTGTATTTAACATAAAACAAGCCCGTTGTTTAAATTTCAAAATACAAGAGGTTTATTTAAATTCTTTTCTCCAATTTTCATTTATGTAGCATTCAGGTTAACAAAGGTGCCCTTTGGGTCCTGTTTGCTTAACAAAGACTTTGTATTTGCATGAAATCTAGCCCCATGTATACCGTTTTGACGTCTTATAAGATCATTCAGAATATTTACTATGAAAGTATTTTTATAACCTCTGTTTACCATTTACGCGTGGAATGTATCAGGTACAAAGAACAAAAAGAGATGCCCTTTAATAATAATTTAAATACTAACTTACATTACATGACATTAGAGGTCTCGTCAGAGGTGGGCAACGCATTGGTAGCGCCCCTGGTATTGCTGATTCATGTCCATAGGTGGTGGTGGTGGCAACCATCTGGTGGTTTCCACGTGGTCCGCTTGCCTGTTTGTCTGCTGTATATAAAAAAAACTTGTTGAACATAGGAGTATTGCAATCTATATGCAATACTGATTTATATTTAAGTGTTTATGTGAATAAAGATATTTTTGAAATGAAACTGATTTATAAGTTTGTAGATATTTGTTCGCAAATGAGCTACATCGACCGGGGAAGTACCATCGTCTCACAGAATGTTGGCGTGAAGCAGCAATGCGTTTTTGGAAGTGAGAGATCAGGAAGCTCCATTCCTGTGCCTTTTCTCCGTATCGTATTTGGTAGCGCCCCCGTGTTGAAATTCAAATGGGCTGCAATAACCACTTTCTGCACTTACAAGATCAAAAGTTTTGATGACTAAAATAAAATGTGATTTCGCTCAAATTATTCACAGGTTTTGAATATTGTTTACGCGAGACCTTGCGTTACTGTAATAGCGTGGTATCGGAGATTCATGAAATTAATTAACTTATCATCTCTTATAACTGATTAAAGTGAAATTTGACTCACGACCTACGTATAGCGATCCCGCAAAATTTACAAATTGAATTTTACAAAGTGGTACAGATTATTTATAGGGACAATTTATACAGATTGAGCTAGCCCCAAAGTAAGTTCGAAACTTGTGTTATGGGATACTAGCTCAACGATATTATATTTTATAACAAATACATATACTTATAGATAAACATCCAAGAGGCCAATCAGAAAAAGTTCGTTTTTCATCATGACCCGACCGGGGATCGAATCCGGGACCTCCTGGGTGGCGGTCTGGCGTGGTAACTATTACGCCACGGAGGTCGTCAATATTTTAATAAATTAATTAGATAATTTATAGATATATATATATGTATAAGGTTATTTCAATTTTAATTAGTGTGCGTTTCAACTTAGGTATTTATTGGTATTAAAACCGATAATTTTATCTAAATGTGTGAGTATTTTAAATAGCTTGACAAATAAATGTAGAATTAAGTTTAAAAACTGTTTGTGCAACTCATTGAAAGTAAACGGGTTTGCAGTTCAAAGGAATAGTAGCAAGCGAAAACTGTTCAAATAAAGTCCAGTCTAGTTTCAAACTGCATGTTGTAATTAAATACCACTTTTAACTGTTTATTTAAAAAAATACGTAACATTTATAAATATTTTAAAAATAACTAATTAGAAGCTGGAAGCAAAAAGATTTAAAAAACATAATTAAAAACGTTACTCCGCTACTGAGATCGTAGTTTCGTTAATTTGAGGTAATTTTGAGTGAAATTGTCCGTAGAGGATTAAATGAAATAATTATTACTGAGTAAGGTTGTAATTCTGCGCAGTGCCCCTAATTAATTCTTGGCCTAGGGCGGAATTACTCATATAAAACAACTTTTATCGCGTCCGCTTAATGTGTGGGGTCGCATATTTTGGATGATTTTGGTGTCAGGTATGACGCAAATACGCAATGCAAACGTGACGTGTTTTTAATAGTTGTTTTATGATAAAAGAGGAGCACACATTGACTTAATGCCAGTAATACACCTCCTATGCCGACCATATTTTTCGCTTTTGATCATGTCGACGACGTACAGAAACCGACCAATTATAGAATTCCTTGTTGGGAATTTATAAGACGCGTGTTACATCAACATGTTTGATGTCATTATTATCCTTTTAAAATGAGTAACCCGGCTAATTTGGATATGTAACAAGCGTCTGGTAAATTCACATTGGTGCTAATTCTGTTGTACATTTAACTAGACTAAACTAATTTTGATAGGACCAAAGGTGTTGTTGTCCTTCCTTGGTTTACAATTAGTGACAAGGATAGCAACACTCTAGTCCTGTCAAAATTAGTTTAGTCTAGTTAAATGTACAACAGAATTAGCACAATTATGAAACTTTTTTCAATTTAGTCGGCGTGTAGACGTTAACCGTCGGCTTGTAACATGACCAATCGTCTTTAAGAGCATAAGTGTACTTAAGAATGACGACCCAAAAGAAGTCTAAGAAACGAATGCGCTTTTTTAAACAGCCTGCGTTATAATTTACTTGCGTTTTTTTGTTAACCATATAGTTAAATGGAACAGAAACCCAAATTCTAGAAAAGTATCGTACGAAACACTAAAAAAAGGTTAATAAAGTCACACTTTTTCCTTACTCCTTAAGCACACAATGGACTCGTTAAATGGGCTGTTAGTTGCTACAAGTACTTTTATCGCTTGTTTTCCATTACAGAACGTATTTACATTTAATTAAAAAGAATGGCTTTTGTTGGCTTTTTCGCTTGCATTGTTATAAAATTAGGAAAATATAACACTCGTTTTGAATAATTGCTTAAATTGACAATTTGTTTTTTCTGTTTCAAATCTATACTGGAGGCACATGCTATAACAGGATTGTGTAATAGGCTATTGATTGAGACTGAAGCACAGCGATTTTGAAAGCGCCCATAGGCCATGATGACCATTGATCAGACAAACTACACGCAATCAGTTTTTTTAGTTTTATATTGTTCAATAAAATTCCCTGTGTAATAAAGATAACAGTGGATTTATTAGGAACATTGCTATTTATATTTCGCCTTCCTAATTTTATTAGATGCTGCTAATTAAAACACAACCCACATAGACTTTTTACATAGATTATTTTGCCTTATAATATAAATACGGCTTTTATTAAAAATTACATTCAGTTTCTTTTTATAACTTACAATTTATAAATTAAGGCATTTAGTTTTTTTAAACCAGTGGGTTCTGCAATCTATCTGCAACATTTCATTTGTTCAATATGATGTGAAAGTTATGTATGTACGTATTGTACGTTATTCACGCTAAAATGGCAGCGTTTACAAGTACTATGTATGTTTATAACTTGGATTAATAGGTACTAGGATATTTTTTGCTCGAAAACACGAGGAAAAAATGGATTTTGTACACATCGATAATCTAGTTAGCTAGTCGTTATTATAAATTACAATTTTAAAAGCATAACCTAGTTTTAAATATTATTTTCAATATTAGCTATATAGGTAAAATGTGAAGGCAGTATTTCGGTGTTTATATTACACTACGTTTTAGTTATTCGCAGTACACACCCATTTACACTGTATTAACAGGTGATTCTCTGGTAAACGTATGTAGGGTATCCATATTGTTAATTAAATTTCTAAATTTCCGTTTAACTGAAATGTTATATTTATGGACTAATGAACCGCATGCTACGTCTGTCAAAGCGAACTCATTTTTTTTGTTTTTACTTTTTTTTTAAACTCTATGTTTTTAAGACATAATTTAGGAGATAATATGTCATTAACTTTCGTTTTTCTCATCCTAACTTCTCTCGTATTAAACCAATTTTTACTTGAATTAATATTAATTCCCACTACGTTTTCTTTTCAACTTCATCCATACAAAAAATAAATAAATAACTTTTTATTTCGAACAAAGAAAATCATTTGACTTAATATAAGAATTTTTTCTGCACGTCACTTGAAATTTTAGCATCTCTACCAATGTATGGTGACCCTACACAGGGGAGAAATTAGCAGGAAATAGAACCAAAATCAACAGGGATGCGCTCGAGTTCTAACCAAACAGTAGACCAATCCCATCGGAACTTTGTGTATGTAACGTAACATCTTATGATAGGGAACATAGCTTGTGTTATCTTTGTATTCTTGATGGGAGAGCAAATTTGAGATGAACTTCAAACGTATTGTATCAAAAAGTTTGCCAAAAGCTCGTCTGCAGATATTTAAGATAACATAATAATTTAACCAGCAATTGATGCTGTATTTCTCTTTGTAATGTAGAACAGTGAGAACTGAACATATATTTTTAGTTAGACGAGAAAAAATCTGTTATCCCAGGGGATTGGGAACCATAAAACATCAGATTCTTAACAAAACTAAAGTAGAAATATAATCGGATAGGCATGGTGTCCGGCCATATTAAACCTAATAATTATTAAACATATTCGACCCCGCGGCATATTTGAATAATAATATTAGTGTATTATCTAATCGATCGAAAGGATTGTGGCCTTTCGATCGAGTAATACCTAAATATTTTAGTATAGAAATTACAGTTCAAAGTATTTAATCCATATTGAAGATTGACACTTATTTGGTTGGCGGCAAGGGTGTATGTAATACTTAATATATTATGGAATGTAATATTGATAATGTTATAGTCCAATATTAAACCCGAAATGTTCTTTGATAAATTACTTGTTCCTCGTATCTCTAATTTAATACCGTTTACACAAATTCCTTGTTTCAAGTCAGACGTTTACATAATAACATGTCCTATGCATATCACCGCAGTACTTTAACTAAATAGATAACCCCAAGATCTTATAAAAGCATGAAAAATTAAGCCTGACACCTTTTTAGGGTTCCGTAGTAATCTACAAGGAACCCCTATAGTTTCGCCATGTCCGTCTGTATGTCTGTCTGTCCGTTGTCTAGCGCCTAGACGCTTGATGCTAGAAAGCTGTAATTTGGTATGTATACACATATTAACAGTGTTATCAAAGAAAATAAAAAAATTTTTTTTGGGATGCCTTCCCTACTAGACCGATAGCGCTGGGCTAAAATGAGGTCATAAGTTTCAAAAACTCTAAAGTTGTTGATTTCTCGCCTGTGGACACGGACGTACCTAAGAACCTTATTATTGCGTTTTGTGTCAGATCTGTCACTTGCATTTTCCGCAATTCGATGGTTTGTGGTTGATTTTACATAATTAAATCAAAACTGACAAAATTAATTTAAAGTTTAAAATAATTATGGTATCATATCTAGGATAGCCTGCGGAGTGTACAAACCCAGTTTGTGTCATCTTCGGCCAAAGCAAAACTGAAATAGGGTCAATATGTAATAACAGTTCAAAAAAAAAATTACAAATGGTTGTATAACTATTTCCTATCTCAGATCACTTACTTAAGGCCAATAAATAAATTTGTGCCAAATTAAGACATGCAATGTTAATATTTTCAATTATTTTCCTATTTAAAGCTAGTAACGCTGCAAAAAAATATTACAGTCATTAGAGTTCACATATTTAATATCATAAATGCATGAAAAATCTACATTGTAAATTTGTGTCAATTTCATGCACGTTATAAATGAATAAAACACCAAAACAATAATTTCGGTCGAAACGGGCGTACGCGCGCAGGCGGCGATGGGCGGGGGTATACGCTACGCACGCACACAAGTTCGTTCGGTACCTACGATATCATGATGATGAACAAATCGCACCCTCATTCAATTCTAAAAGGACGTAACCCGAAAAAGTAGATTTTTCAGTAAAAGCTTTATTTTTAATCGTAGAAGAATGATTTTAACATCAAAAAAAGGAGAAAAAATATTGCATTGGTGGTTGTTTTCAAGTCAGTTCAATAGTTTATGGTTTTTTAGAAATAAGAAAATTAAAATATTACACTAGTTATCAAAATGGACTTTAAATATAAAATACTAAGTTTTCGAGTTTGAGCCAAATTTATTTACAAAATAATGTATATTACAAAAAGTATGTTTTATAGTACCAAACAATTTTGCGAGAATAACTAAGCTTACTCCATTTTTCCCCTGTGTCAAATTTGTTATTTAGCGCCATATCAGTTACTTACTCCTTTTTTCAATTTAAATATTTGTCAAAAGCACTTATGTAATAGGTAATCAAATCAAATCAAATCATTTATTTATTATCAGACATCATTACAGTCCATATTAAAAACATTCTTCAATCATAATTAAAAATTAAATTAAAATAAACACAAATTAATCAAAATAATAATACCAATAAAATTAAAATAAAAGCGAAAACAGATCAAATTAAAAATTAAAATTAAATTAATTAATTAAATAAATGAATAATTAAATAAATTTAAATTTATATAAATTTTAAATAACATTATATTATATTATATTTTATATTTTAATTTCGTGAGATGCGCCTTTGTCCAGTGCATCATAATAGGACAATCAGTGTCCAGTCTGGCCGCTATAAGCCTCAAGTAGCCGTTGGAGCTGCCACGCACCGCAGTCATCAGTGATGCTATTCGCTTTCGAATTATTGCTGCAAAGCAGTCCACCTGAGCTTGCGCGAACATCCCCGATGCACTGCAGAAACGCGGCAACCCCAACAGCACCCTGAAGGCATTATTGTACTGGACACGCAGAGCATTGTATGCACCCAGCGTATATTTGACCCACAGGTTACACGTGTAAAAAGATTGACAATAGGCTCTGAATAATGTTATTTTGACTTCTTTGGAGCAACGTGCGAACCTGCGGGCCAACATATTCGCCCTAACCGACAACGCTCTGCGTTCCCTGTCAATATCAACATCATCTGTGAGTGCCTCGGTGACCCAGTGACCCAAGTACTTGAACTTAGATACACGTTTTAGTACAGAGCCGTTCAATATGATTGGTGGAACAGTATCATAGCTCTTCGTGCTTGCTTTGAATACCATCAGTTCTGTTTTGGCTGCATTGTACCTGAGCCCATGAGCCTCCGCATAGCACTCATAGATGCTGAGTAACCTTCTAAGCGCATTGATGGATGGGCTCAGCAGCACCATGTCATCCGCATAACTAATATTGTTGACAAGTACTCCGTCAATCGAGCAGCCAACCCCTGCACTGCTGAGCTCAACCACCAAACGGTTCACGTACAGGTTGAACAGCCTGGGTGATGTCAAGCCACCTTGCCGCACACCACATTCCAACATATACGCGTCCGATAGTGATCCCGACCATCTGACACAATTTTTCTGATTGCCATACCAATATTAAATAATGTAATGATATTGATGTTTTCCATTATATAGGTAATTAAAAATGTGACATCCATATCTCTTATTAATACCAAGGAATTAGTTAAATGTCAAAAGTAAATAAGGAGCAACGAAATGTTCACATGAACTATTTGTTTTTAAACAATAATAATTAATGTTTGTATGGTTACAAATATACTATTTAATAATAACAATACTGAAAAAACAATGTACTTTTGGTAAATATTAACTTTATCTACCTAAAGTTTCCTATATTCATTCAAATCTAGAAAAAAATAATCAGAATAGGTACAAACTTGGTTTGATTCATAAAAATAACATAATTATATATTTTTTGTCTTATTTACAAGACTTATTATTTTTTTATTAATAAAAAAACAAAACACTTAATGTAATACAATCACAGAGTACGACAATAACGTACTATTAATAAAAAAAACGTGTTCAAATACAAACTTTAATAAATAAAAAGACAAAAAAAATACGTTTGTTTTTTATATTATAAGACTTTTTTTTTATTAATAAATAAATCGTGTTCATGTACAACTTTTAATTTATTGAAATATTTTATATTAAATTCAACTAAAAATCTATTGTTATCGTTAAACCTATTGGCAGTTTTTAAATAAACATTTATTAATTTTATTTTATTTAAAATGAAATGTAATTAATCTTCTACAGATGAATCAAATAAGCATGGTATCGACAAATGAACCTTCAAAGGAGGTAAAATGTTTGGTAATGCATAGGAATAGCATTCGTATCACATAGACTAAATTAAATCTTTTAATAAGGCATTAATAGGTAATAATAAATTGATGATAAGCATATAGGGAGTTCATCTCAATCAATACCCAATCAGGAAACCACTATAATCCTTGGTGACTGGAACGCAAAGTTGGGAAATAGTAAGACCGACGATCACTCAAAATCTGTTGTAGGAAGGTATGGTCTCGGCATTAGAAATTAACATAGAGGAAGACTTCTTGACTTTTGCATTGGAAGAAAATTAAGCATTATAAACACCTGCTTCTAATACCATGCAAAACGCCTCTACACATGTAGTCCCCGGCAATATTTCCTCAAACCAAATTGACTAAATTATAATAAACACACGGTGGAGATCCAAAAAAATGTAAAGACCTTTCCCGGTGCTGGGCGCGGCTCAGATTACAACCTACTTGTGGCCACTTTCACTGCTCGTCTAAAGGCTCCCAAAAGGAAAACACCACCTAAGCCCAGACCTTGGAGCCCCCGGAACAGTCGATCTTTCAGAGCACGTTGGAAGAGACGATAAAAGATGCCCACCGCCTGACGTCACAGTCAGTACATTGGCCCTTAAACTTCACACGAGAGACCTCTTTAAGAAACTTCCTGGGTGATTGGAGATGCTCGCGGTAACCCAATACACGACCTTGAACCCATAGCCGAAAGATGGTGTAGCTACTGCGAAGACCTTTATAAAGAACCTGCTATCAACAATGATACGCCTTTGAATTGGAATCTTCCGAATCAGCAACCAAACCACCCATACTACGTTCTGAAATCAAAGCGGCAATAAACAAATTAAAAAAGAGGAAAGCACAAGATCACATTACGTCAGAAATACTGAAGGCTTTAGGCGACGCGTTCATCGACTTATTGCACAAAATCTGCACCTACACTTGGCGACATGGTGACTGGTCAGGCCGACCAGAAAATGCGACAACTATTGCACTCTTGCTCTGATCTCTCATGGCAGCAAAATCTTCCTTGCGCCACATACTGAACAATCGCAACCTTACGTTTTTTGGATTGGCATATGCAGCGAGAACAAGCCGGATTTGTGAAAGAAAAGGATACACGCGAACAAATCCTGAACCTCCAACAACTTATTGACGACCTCCGTGGCGTAATGGTTACCACGCCAGACGGCCACCCAGAAGGTCCCGGGTTCGAATCCCGGTCGGGTCATGATGAAAAACGAACTTTTTCTGATTGGCCTCGGGTCTTGTGTTTATCTATAAATGTATTTGTTATAAAATATAATATCGTTGAGTTAGTATCCCATAACACAAGTTTCAAACTTACTTTGGGGCTAGCTCAATCTGTGTGAATTGTCCCTATATATATATTTATTTATTATTATTGAAAAAGCATAAAAGTTCAACACGCCTAACATTATGTGTTTTGTCGACTACGGTAAGGCCTTCGACTGCGTCAACTGGAAACTTTTGTCGAGAATTCTAACGAAGCTTAGCGTGCGGCCGCATCTAACTGCGCTGCTGCAGAAACTATACTGCAACAAACAGGAAATCATATGAGTCGATAAACTGACGTCACAACCTTTCAGTTTTGACTTTTAAGAGAGTAAGGCAGGTACTGACTCCCATTTAGTTCAATGTTTATAGTGAATACATTGATAAGATGTACCTGCAAAAACTGGGAAGGTAGTCACGATTGGTGGCGAGAAGATAACGAACTTACTACGTTACGCCAACGATACCACACTGTTAGCTGCCAACGAAAGCGAGATGATCACCTTACTGAACAGAATGGAACAGGTCAGTGAAGAATTTGGCTTTTCCATAAACAGCAAAAACTAAGATCATGGTGGTACACCGCACGCAGAAGCCAGAGGTCACTGGCGCGCTTAACCAGAAAATAGTTCACAGTTTCACTTACCTGGGCTAAGAATGTTATGTCACAGCTACAAAGAGTTTGAGTAGAAAAAAACATCTCCATAAATACAAAACGCTAGTTGGTGACCACTCCGGTGTTCTCAATTTTCATATATGGTGCCGAGACCTGGACCCCAAGGAAAGCGGATGGAGGAGACTACTGTAAATCCCATGGACGGATCATTGCATCATTACTCAAAGAGCTCAATATATCTACAAGGCTTTCTACCATCTGCCTCCGTAGAATTCTTGAATTCTTCGGCCACATCGCCAGGAAACGTAAAGACGTCCTCAAACGACTTTATTTTCACTAGCAAAGGGACGATAGAAGACCTAGGGGAGCCCGAATGCGTTGGTCTGGCCAAATCCGCACCGCTCTCGACTTTTATGGAGCTATTCACGCCGCCGAAGGTGGCGGAACATCATCAGAGAAAAGGTGCTTTCTAGACGTGTTCACCCTTACGTTGCCTCCGTTGGCTCCCCGTGCTCTGTATTCAGTGTTGTGAATCGGTGCAACAAATTATTCTTAGAGGACAAAAGCGGTAATCGATATTTAAAATTATTTTTTATGAATATAGTGTTTATAAAGACTAGCATTATAAATGACAAATCGGAATAAGATCATAATATTTATTACATACTGTTTATTTTGTATAGGTATAAAATTTTAACGAAAAGCATCATAATCTTCAGTATGTCCTATTGGTCAATTTATTCTTTGCGTTTTATCACAAATTCCTTTTTCTTGAAAATCACACATTCAGTTTTTTTTTTAAAACAAAGTTTTGCATATAATAATTCATTTAACAAGAAAAATATGAAAAAAAAAATGTATTTTCAGATATGGTAAAATCGGGATTTCGACGTAATACCACTTATGTCTTTATTACCCTGGGGGTGCGAAATATGTGCCTCTTCTACCTATAGAGATAAAAATAATCACCGTTTCCTGTTGGAACAACTGCTACGCACAACTAAAGTAGCGGCACGCTATGATGGCCGTTTTGACGTATTACAAAAGTGATGTGAAATGTCAATTTATTCTCGAAGAAAATATAATCAAATCGATAAGTTTTTGTTGCAAGTAGTATGTACATGATTAAAAAGGTTTAATAAAACAAAAATATAAATGTTTACTTAATATATTTGAACGAACTGAATATTGGAATGAAAATGAATATACATACTTTATATGCACACTTTAAATTTCAAAAAACTTATGCCGAGTTGTGTGGTAAATAAGTACACCATATAAAAATAAAGGATAAATGTTCGCGGGACTCTAATAACATAGCTTAGAAATCAATGTAATAAATAAATGTGTCCTAAAATCATACATTCGATAAATTGTATGACTAACTGAACGTCACTATTGACAATAAAGAACAGCAATTTGCTCCTTCAAATAATTTGTTAATTAATACGAAACTTCATGAGTGGACAAACGTCAAAACGGTCATCATAGCGTGCCGCTACTATAATTTGCGAATTTTGTTTGCCCCCCCCCCCCGCGCGTCCGCTTTCTTCGCCACGCTCGCCCTTCGCGCGAAGTTTGGTTATTTTTTAATTAAATAATAAGATTTCGTGCATAAAAACAGCACAAATTATGAATAGTGTTTTGTTACACTACAATAATCTTATAGACGTAACTTTAGTAACTTGCATTTTCTTTTGTGGCTTTTACAGAGTGTTGTAATAAAAAATTAAATAATCAATAAATATCGTGGATGAATTCGACACAAAATATTTTGAATAACAGATATAAGTAATTTGAAACGCTTAACATATATTTAACTTATTGTAATATTTTTTAGAGCTAGTTGGGTGACGTGTTAGGTACTGATTAAATATCAGGATTTTCGTGGACAGAGATGACACAAAATGCTTATGTATATTAGTTAGTACTTCGTTATTATCATGAAAGTAAATTTTTTATCTCTAATTATCTTTTCGTCCAAAACGGATCGAAAAGACAAATACCTAAATTTCTACCTATGCAAGTACCTAGGATGACACAAACTAATGTATTAGGTTGGGTAAATGGCCCGAAAACTATATGCGAAATACAAGCAACTTTAATGTTTTTGAAACATCAGAACCTAGCGCTACAGGTCTATACATGTAAAGTGGAAATGATTTTTCCTTTCGCGTCCAACTCATGTTGTGTTCAAAACATTGAGGGTGTGGGAAGATAATTTTCCAATACAATGATTCGTTTGCGAATTATTTACATTTATCGTGTCAATTTTCGTTTTGCACGGTGGTTTTTTCCTTCCCTTTCTCTCCGAAAGTCTTATGTTTAGAAATTTGAAAAAAATCATGGTAGTAGTCCATATGCTGAACCTTTAATGAAAACTATAACGGTTAAGTAGGCTCTACTAGTTACCGAGTAATAGCCGACGAACTTATAAAATAAAATTTATTTGATGAAAACTTACAAATGTGATGAAAATTGATATTGGACTCTATTGAAGGCAAGTAAAGCCCAGCAAATACGGAACCCTACATTGTGCGTGGCCCGACACGTACTTGCCCGGTTTTTACTAACTACAGTTACAGCCAAGCCACGAACTCACAGTGATGCTGACGGCTTAGCGCATGGCTGCAAGCGGTTTTACTTGGAACCAAATGGCACTGTATGAGTTGTGTACAGTATATTTATTTAATATAGTTGTCTGTCTTACATCCAGTGTCTATTAACCCTTCACTCAGCCAGTCCGCGATGAGCAGATTATGCCAAGAAGAAGAAGAAAGTGCCATGCACATTATCTGCTCATGCGGACCACTTTTATATAAAAGAAGTATATACATAGGAAAGCATATTCTGCTTCCAGAGGAGATACAACAGCTCTAAGATTAGGAAAAGAGGAAGGGATGAAGGAAACGAATATTATAGAAAAATATGAATCGATGGCGAGAAGGTGAAAAAGTGAAGTGAAGTGACAGTAAAATAGAAAATAAAAACCATAAAGAAAAAGGAAACATAATAACTATTTACAAGGAGGTTTTTAAAAAGAGTTCGGTTTGCCACACATCCAGCCAGCACATCTGGAAGTTCCTAGAAGCAACCGGTCCGGACAGGGAAATTTAAATAAAGGGCACTGCAAAAGATCAGCAATGGTCGAAGCAGTATTTTAAAGCCCATAGCAATAAATAATAATAAAAATAATCCTTCACTCGTGTTAAGGGTCACGGACTTAAATGTGTTGAGATGTTTGTAGATATCCATCTAAGCATTACTAAGGTGCAATCAAGTATTGAGTATAGAACATTAACCATGCCAAGATAGGTGACATTTACACTCTTGCAGAATCTATTTGGAATTTTGAATGCAAACGAATGAATATTATATATTTGTAAGGATGAGAATTTAGTGTATAATTGCAGTGATGCGAAGTTGCAAGTGGCTCGTAAATTTTGAGGAGTGCAGTTATGCGATCAAGGATTATGTCCGATACCTAAACTTAAATTTAGTTTACACATACATACATAATTATATATTGTGAGACTTCACCATATTCTGGCTCTACGACCTCTACGCCGTCTACGCCGTAGTAGCTAATTAGCTACGTTAGGAGTTTAGGAGTTGTGAATATGAATAGTAAAGTACTTTTAGTGGAAGCTATTCTCGTATTAATTTTCTTTGATCACAATATATACTAGTCAATACCTAATGCCACTTGTATTTCGTACCTACTATAAACGACCACAACTTTATTTAATGTTTACAATAACATTGTACTATGTTTCTAGTGTGAAATTGATATCAGTGTTAAAAAGATCCATAAAAAATCGTCTTTTTTTAATAATAAAATTCACTGTTTTATAATTTATACAAATTATAAAACAGTGAATTTTATTTATTATTATTATTATTATTATAAGCCATTTATTTCCCAAATCCATACAATTGTTCAATCACTACTAATTATTATTTAATTGTGTGGGACAGCCCATTTTAGGGCATAGGCCTCCTCCAACTCTTTCCATTTTCCTCTTTCCTTAGCTAAGCGTGTCCATGTGGCTCCAACTAGGTCCATAATGTCATCGTGCCATCGTCGCCTAGGTCGTCCTCGGGGGCGAGCATTGCCTCTGGGGTACCAATGAAGAGTTCTCTCACTCCATCTTCCATCCGTCGTTCTAGCTATATGCCCCGCCCATCTCCATTTCAACCTACACAACAATTCTGCGGCATCAATCAATTTAGATTTCTTGCGTATGTCACTATTCCTCTGTCTATCGCTCAACTTTATTCCCAGCATACTCCGTTCAGCCGCTCTCTGAAATACCTGTATTTTCTTAACAATTTTCTTAGTTAGAGCCCAACTTTGACATCCATAAAGCAGTGTTGGGAGCACTATAGTATCCATTGCTTTCTTTTTTAGCTTGATTGGAATTTTAGATTTAAAAACTTCCTTAAGAGACCAGTATTTGCCCCATGCCGACTTTATGCGACGTTCTACTTCTCTACATGTTGGTTCTACAAATGAGATGTTCTGTCCTAGGTAGATATAGTCGTTAACATAGTCTATGTGTTTTGACTGAATGGTTATGGGTTGTTTATCCCCATTCGTCATGACAAATGTTTTAGTTGCATTCATTTGTAGGCCACACTTCTGACTCTCTTCATCAAGTGTGGTAAGCATGTGTTCGAGGTCTTTGTAATTTTCTGCCAACAATACTATGTCATCCGCAAATCGCAAGTTATTCAGGTATTCACCATTGATGTTAATTCCCATATGTTGCCAGTCTAGTTTTCTGAAAATATGTTCCAACAGAGCTGTGAACAGGTTTGGAGATATTGGGTCACCTTGTCTCACTCCTTTTTGCACTGGAAATGGCTCACCTTTTCATTCTAATTTCACAATAGCTTTACTATTGTTATATATTTCGCGTAGTATTGCAATGTACCTTCTGTCAATTCCTTGCTCTTCTAGTGCAGCCCATAGGTGTTCATGTAGTATAGAGTCAAAGGCTTTCGAGTAGTCTACAAATCCAATGTATAATGTTTTTCTATACTCTGTATACCTTTCAATTATCTGAGTAAGTGTGAAAATATGATCCATAGTTGAAAACCTTTGTCTGAAGCCCGCCTGCTCTCTTGGCTGGTTTCCGTCTAGTACCTTGGAGATTCTTCTTAGAAGTGTTGTGGTGAATATTTTGTAAATGGTTTGTTGTAAGCTAATTGGTCTGTAGTTTCCAATATCTGCCGGGTCTCCCTTCTTATACAGCAAGGTGATAACAGCGGTATCCCAAGCCTCTGGTGTAGTTTTTGTATATAAAATATCGTTGAAAAGTCTAGTAAGTACTGGTGTAAGGGGTTCTGAAATAGCTTTTAGAACTCCGTTTGTTATACCATCCTCTCCCGGGCTCTTCATAGATTTCAATTGATGGATGACTTTGGTTATTTCACTTTCCAGAAAAGGCGGAATATTTTCCATTTCATCTTCTTCTACACTATACTGTTCCTCGGTTTTCCCATTGTCATTCCCATACAGTTCTTTATAGAATTTAGATGCAATGCTAATTATTTCATTTCTATTAGTTTTTAAGGAGTTATTTTTATTCAACTGTGTTATCCATGCCTTTGTTTTGTCAAGTTTATTTTTCGCTCTTTTTATTGAAGCTCTTTTCTCTAACTCTTCCTCTATTATTTTATATCGGTATGCTTTTTTACTTTTTTCTAAGAGTGACTTAATTAGCTTGTAGAGAGCACTTAACTTATGTTTTTCTGATCGTGTTTTATTACTTTTAAGTTTTAATTTGTTTCTTTCCACCATAAGCTTCTCTATTTGTTTCGTAATTGGTGACCATTTCTTTGCATTTTGTGCATTTGGTATTGTTGTAGATTTCTTAATTATTTCAGTCAAACTTTTATATGTTTCTTGAACTTCACCATATTCAAACAACTTCATGTTCGATATAAATGAGTTTTTAATCGCATCTCTTTCTACAGGGTTTAGCTCGGAGGGACACATATTGAAACCCGTTCGTGACTTTATATTCTTGTAATGTGTTGTAATCTTTGCTCTGACTATTCTGTGGTCACTCGGGAATAGAGTATTTAGTACTTGTACGTCCAAAACCATGTTCTTGTTTTTTGAAAGAATAAAGTCTATTTCATTTCTTGTCCTCCCATTTTATTTATAGAGTACACAATATAGCCGGTACATTTTAAAACCCAATATTCGAACAAAATAATAGTTGTTGCATTAGTCTCTTCTCATGTTGCATACGAGCTTGAGTTTTTTTTTCTTTTGGATTGCTGCTACACACTAAAAACAAAAAAGAGTCGCATTTGATTTTCCATGAAATAATGAATCTTTAACGAATATTATAAAACGAGAAAGTTATATTCGTTTGTCATTCCATCACGCTTTGACTCTGCAGCCGTTCTTTTTTTTATAAATATTTATTATCAAGGATACAGAGAAGGACATAGACATAACAATGACAGTTCCAACGGGAAATCGAAAGCATAAAATAATTTTTCGTGCGTAGATGGCGCTACAACCGCCAAATTCTCACAACTTATAATTATGAAACATTATGCATTTTGTCTGCCAATAGATGGCGCCTTAAATTGCTCTATGGTTGGGATTTCTCAAATAAAATCGATGAAACGAGATCTATATCTCTCAAAATTTACCACGAGCGACGCCCGTGGGCTAAGGCTAGTAATCTAATATTCACGTTTATTACGTAACTAGATACTGGGTTTAATACTGCGGTGGTATCCGTATATCCTCGTACTGAAGTGTAATACTGTATTCGATAAATCTGTACAAACATTAACATAATGTGCACACGAGGATTAAGGTATTTGCTGGTATAATACAACGAAATGGGGAGGATAGTATGGCAGATCTCCTGACTATAATCAGTAGGTGTTATATAATTTTATTGCATGTGCTTCAGGTCGACTGAAGCAGAAATGTTGTGTAAGGACATGTGGGTTGCATAATTGACAAAAGAGAGGACATGTGGATATCCTGTGGATATCACACGCTTCGCTCTAACTAAAGTTTAGTAACTCTCGGATAAGCGAAGAGAAAATCCGACGTCGAGTCCTCGACAGTTCTAGTTATAGTCTTAGCATCAGATCGAGTTGACTCATTGAGCACATTAAATTGACAATTATCGTTATTATCATCTTTGATAACTTTTCACTTATCATCTTAGATCCAATGTTCACTTACTTGACTTTTGGGATTGTTGGGTTGTATTGGGGTTGAATTGTATGTTAGGGTTTTGCATCATATTATAATACTTAATAGTTTGTAAAATAAATTTAACAAATATAAGATAAGAAAGCAATATTTTGCATATATCTTCCGCGAAAAAACTAAAAGGTAGTTTTTATGTAAGCAGCTTTTCTTTCGCAACGAAACACTTGGAAAACGTGCAACTTTAAATTGTACGTAATTAAATTTTAAAATGTATATTGTACTGTACATTTATTATGTTAATGAGAAAAACTTCAGTTCTGCGGTTAGTAGAAACGGCAAAATTCAGCGGAAACTGGACTCTACGAAACAGTTATATGAAACTACACAGACTACGTCCGACCTAATCACACTTGAGGAAAGAACTTAAGCGTGAGTACTAGGTAAATATTTGTGAATTAAAATCCTTCTGGAGTGACGACCATAAGATGGTTGGACGACATAAGGAAAGTCGTAAGATGGAGGAAAGTGGAGATATGCATCAGACCCGAACAGAATGGTAGTCAATGCTTGAAAACTGATTTAATGAAAAAAATTCTCATCACATAAAAGGTGAAATATTCCCTTTTTTTAAACAATGAAGAAGTTGAACTTCAAGGATTTCACGAAGAACATTCTAAGTCCACGACAACTTTTGTCTCCAGCCTCGTATTCTCGAAACAAAACCAGTTTCAATCTCATCTCAAAGTCACACACTATTGCTCAATTCTATTTTGTATGAGTGAGCTTTCTCGCTTGAGATTGACATGAGATTATGTTTTTATTAGGAGAATAGGTGCATTCAGCGGCAGCGGTGCGGAAACGCCCAAATGTATGGTTTTGTATAGGACCGGTATCGAAGGCAGTGCGGCACATAGCGTACTGGTACGTTTACCGCGCCGTTCGCGTTCGTGGCCTAATCCGCTGACGGCGTGTATACAAAAGCCTAAATATAGTACAAAGCGAAATAAGTTTACTTGCAATCTTGTGTTGGCAGTTTGGCACTTACCCAATTGTTTTTGGCTCGGTACTAATTTGAAATTGACACATATGCTTTGGATGACCAGTTTCGTTCCGCTACATCGGTGTTTATATTTTAAAATATGATATCATATCCAATGTAAACAAAAAAGTAGTTTCTTCTAAAAGTGTAAAGAATGAAAACATTTTCGTATATTTTAATTAAATAAAAATGCTTCAATTGTATTATAAGGCCTCTATGAATTCCTGATTGTCGGGTCAAGACTATTTATTATTTTAAAAGCTTTCAAAAATGCTCTCAAATGACTACATTTTCAATCTCCTCTTAATTACATAGATACTGAAAAATAATCCAAATTGTTAAAACTAATTTACTGACAAAATATTAATAATTAGGTGCCTACTTATTTTGTTCTCAAAATTCTCATCGAGTGTAAGAGCACCGAGTTGAAAAATTCAATATTACGGAATTGTATTGTGCCAATTCTGTTAAAGAAAACGTGTTATGTCGATTTATTCCCCCACAGGTCGACGACCGGGGTACTAAATTCCCGTATCATTCGATAAAATGTCGTAGGGTTGTTCTTACGAATAGCGGAATAGATCGGTCCTTTGATAACGTCGTGTTGAGTCGCCCGCCCTTAAAGACACCTACCTAATTTAAATAGAGCGCGTTAAATGTACCAAATAAATTACATCCCGGAATTGATTACCTGTTTCCACACTTTACTAATGTGTGTGTACAATGGGCCCTGTTAATGTTTGTTTTCGAATTTACCAAGATACGTACGCTCGTGTTTACACTTGAAGAATTATGGGCAATGTACGTACTAATAATATAGGGTATTTTTTTAATATATGTAAGGTCTTTTACACAAAAACGGTTTGATGGATTTACTTGAAATTGTTGTGAACCAAATAAAGCTACCCGTTGTGCTGCTTGTAATAAAAATCCGGATTATCACATACATAGTCATAGGCCAGTTATGTAATCAGAAAATCACAACGCCAACCAGATCGACGACGTTAGCGTACGGTCGAAACCGGTCCGCTAGTTAATTAAAACAAAACTATTTCTAAGTTATAAAATGTAATACAAGTAGTATAGCGAATAACTGGAGAATATGCCACAATTTTCAGCAATCCTAGGGCTTCCATGCTTTATTAGATTATGGAAAATAACTTAAACATTCCGACACGCCCGCCCGCCACTCGAGTTATCGCTGACTCACGGGAGACAATAGCTAAGTTAAATTATCAATTCCATTGTAATTTTCAACGGATTTAGCTACTTGGCTAAAATATTTTGATTGAAAAACAAATGAATTTTCTTCACATTTGTTTGTCTACTTATCTAATAAAAAAATAAAATAAAAAAGGTAAAATCGTAGCTTCGTACCCTCATCTAATCCTCTACCAGATTATGAAATTGTTTTTCAAAAGTAATATTTGTATAACGTAAAACTTTCAACTTAAATATGACAAAAGTTCTTACTTTTGTTTGCTGTCACAGAATGAATATAAATATTATATTGTCCTACTTTCATTCTGATTGGAAATTATTTAAAATTCAAACACGTTTTTTAAAAATACAGTCTGACAATGTTGAATTTTTTATTTATTATTTCCTTTGTTCGATTTGTTCTCGTATATAGTCGAAGCCTGCAAAAAGCCTGAAAACTAACCGAAAATAGAACTGACATTGTAGTAATTTCCAAACAAACATGTTATTTCTATCCTTTTGTGAACGTATTGTAATATTGAAGCCAATTTAATCTGTAGTTCACTATTAAAAATTTACTGGTCTAATTGGGTTTTTCTTTTCTCGTTATTTCTGCTACACTTCGATATTGAGTTTAATATCGAAGTGCCTATTATATTATCATAAACTAGCTTCTACCCGCGGCTCCGCCCGCGTGGCCTACAATTAGCATATTTTTCTTCAGAAACTAATTCCGGTCCGGCCCGGTTCGGTCTGGTCCGCCGGTACGGTACGGTTCCATCCGGTCCGATTAGGTCCGATCCGTTCCGGTCCGGTCTGGTCCGGTCGGTCCGGTGTCCGGTCATTATAAGGAACCTACTGCCAAATTTGGAATCTCTAGACCCAGCGGTTTGGGCTGTGCGTAAGTCAGTCAGTCAGTAAGGACTTTGAATTTTATACATATAGATAATGAGAAAATAAGATACTTACTTACTTACTCCGCTGGCTCAGTGACCCGAAGTGGATCTTGGCCTCTGATACTAGAGTGCGCCAGAGTTCTCTGCTCTGCACGAAGTCCCGCCAGTTCACTGCTTCCATCTCGTGCAGATCAGCCAGCACTGCATCGCTCCAGCGATACCTGGGGCGGCCAACCGGACGCCTGCCCGACACCCTCCCCACATATGCTGCCTTGACGCTCCGACCCTCCTCCATTCTTTCAAGATGACCGAGCCAGCGGAGGCGCATGGATTTGTATACACCAATTATGTTTGGTTCTTTCACCAGTGCCTCTAACTCCGCGTTCTTTCGGACTCTCCAGCTTCCGTCCATATTTGTCGTCGGTCCAAGGATTTTCCGGAAGATTTTACGCTCCGCTACCAAAAGCTGGTTCTCCTCCTTAAGTGTCAACGTCCAAGCCTCACAGCCGTATGTTAATATAGGCCGTATTACTGTTTTATAAATCAGAAGCTTGGTTCTTCTACTAAGAAGCTTGGACGTCAATACCTTATGTAACGCCGCACTGCATCTTAGGGCGTTTTGGATGCGGATGTTTACTTCCTCTTCACGCGTATTAGTATCGGTGACAGTGCAACCAAGATACTTAAATCTTTCCACACCTTTATACACCGTTTCTTCTACGTGAAGGTTAGAGCGGCTTGAGCGAACGTCTTTGTACCGTTTCATATGAAGGTATTCGGTTTTTTCATGATTAATCCTCAGACCGACTCTTCCGGCTTCCTTTCCCAGGACTTTAACTGCTTCCGTTACAGCTTCGCGATTCTCACCCAGCAAGGCCAGGTCATCTGCGTATCCTATAATCCTGTGCCTTTCTCCTAGTTGGACTCCTGTATTCAGCGTGAGAAGCTTTCTTAAGGCGTATTCCAGAGCTAAGTTGAAAAGCACCGGAGACAGAGCATCGCCTTGTTTAAGTCCGGTATTCACCGCGAAGTCCTGAGTGCTGGTGTCCCCCACTTTCACCCGCATTCTACTTTCCTCTGTAGCTACTTTGAGCATATCCACCAGTTTCTTTGGGATTCGAAAATAGCGCAGAATGTTGTACAGAGAATTCCTGTCTATACTGTCGTATGCCTTAGCAAAGTCCACAAATAGCACGTGGATGCTCTGGGCGTATTCCCACTTTTTCTCCATGAGTTGTCTAAGGAGAAAAATCTGATCTGTCGTACTGCGATTCCTTCTGAACCCACCCTGATAATCGCCAAGGATTTTTTCCGCGTGCAGTTCCAGACGCTTTAGGAGCACGTACGACAGTATTTTATACGCTGTTGATAGAAGGGCTATTCCTCGGTAGTTAGAGCATTTCTTCTTGCTACCTTTTTTGTGGACTGGGCAGACGATACCAGTATTCCATTCCTGAGGCTGTCTCTCTTCTTTCCAGATTTTGGCTATTAGCTGTACTAGTACATCACGAACAACATAACTCAGACGGAATTCCATCAACCCCCGGCGCCTTGTTGTTTCTAAGTCTACATATGGCCCTTTCGACCTCCTCCGAAGTTGGTGGTGGCTCCTCCGTCACGTTATCCTCAGAGTTGTTTGGAATGTGTTCGTCTAGCAGCGGGCAATTAAGGAGGTTTGCAAAGTATTCCATCCACGCTCCCTTGATATCCTCTGGTGATGTTAAGATGTTGCCATTGTCATCCTCTAGAAGTTGGAGTGAAGGTTGATAGCCTTTCCTAGCGGACCTGATTTCTTGGTAGAAGTGACGCGAAGCATTGGATCTAATGAGAGTTTCCATTTCTTGTACGATGTTATCCAGGTGTTTCCTCTTTGCTGTTCTAATCGTTTCTCGTGCTCTTGTCTGCAGTTCTTTGTGCTTTTCCGTCCAGCGGTCATCCTGATCAGCCAGCATTTTGTACTTGCGTCTCTCTTCGATGGCTTTTTCACACTCACTATTCCACCATTTATTCCGCTTAGGTCTTTTCTTTTTTCCCGCCACCCTAAAGCCAACGTCTCTGACGATATACCTTATTGTATCCCATGTTTTATCTATGTCCTCCTCCAAATTTAAGCCTTCAAATTGGTTTTTAAGTTCTATTTGAAACTGTTTCCTAACCTTAACGTCATTTAGACTGTCCACGTTAAATTTATCCTCTTTATTCCTTCTCAAAATTTTAATTGACTTAATTCTGGCTCTAATTTTTACCCCCAGTAAATAATGGTCGCTGTCACAATCGGCCCCTCTATATGTCCTTACATCCTTTATTGTGCTTTTATGCCTGTCATCTATTAATGCATGGTCAATCTGATTAACAGTGTGTCCATCCGGGTGTTTCCACGTACCCTTGTAGATATCCTTGTGTGGGTACATCGTGCTCTTGACAACAATGCTTTTGGATGCAGCGAAGCTTATCAATCTTTGTCCATTATCGTTCGATTTTTGATGTTTACTCTGTTTTCCGATGGTGGGGATGAATGCTTCTTCCCGCCCAATTTGAGCATTGAAATCTCCGACTAGGATTTTGACATCAAAGCCTGGTAGTCTGTCATATAGTGACTCTAATTGATCGTAGAATGCATCCCTCACATCTTCGTCTGCCAACTCCGTGGGCGCATATGCATTGATAATGGAGATGTTAAAGAAATTGCTCTTCAGTCGAAGGACACATAATCTCTCGCTCACTGCATCAAATCTGATTACATTTCCAATGCATCTATTCGAGACAATAAAACCTGTGCCGTGTATATGCTTAGCAGCATCATTTCCGCTGTAAAAGAGGATGGCATTGTTATCTACATTGCATTCTCCGTTCCCAGGCCATCTTACTTCTTGAAGAGCTGCTACTTCGAAGTTGTATCTTCTAAGCTCTTTATTAACTTGGTATAGGGCCCCGGGTCTATACAGAGAGCGCACATTCCATGAAGCTAATCGAAAGTCCTTAATTCTTTGCTTTTGGTCGTCGTTATGGGTATCGGATCGGTTTTCTCTATTTTTCAGTTTCGTAACATTAGGTTTTTCCGTGGGCGAGGTGTTAACCCGCCGCACAACCCCCGAAATGCTGGAGGACCACACCCGTCGTTGGTCAGCGAGTCCATCGGACTTAGCCGGTAGTGTAGCTAGGCTGTACTACCGACCATTCCCCTATCCGCCACCTTGGGGACGCTCCCCTACGCTGTGAGGGCCAGCGCGGGGAAGAAAATAAGATATATTTACTGATTTTCCTGCACGAGTTTAAATTGTAATTTTAATACACGTATATATATATATTTTAGTACCTATGTATTTCCAAATTGATTTCATGTTTTTTTTTTATATTATAACTTTTCTTAGCACAATATTGTTAATTTGTTCAAACATTAAATTCGATATATGCAAGTATACATTGTGTATCTTTACATATTACAGAACTCTATACTAATATTTTTTTTTATAATTAACTGAACTTCAACAGCGATTGTTGGACGCCAGTGTGAAGAGGCTCTCATATAAAATGTATGGCAGGCGGTTCTTTATTTTTGCGTTGTGGATGCCGGCCCGCCTGGTGGACCCTTTATTTCATTTAAGGCTAGGTATAACCTTATATGATAAGGGGTATTAATATTATGACCTTACCGAAATACATGTACACATGTAATCATATTTTCGTACATTTCGAGTTCTATTTGAAAGTAAGTAATTGAAAAAAAAAACGAAAAAGGTTTTAAAATATAAATTCGCATCCATTCATATATTTTTTAAATCAAAATGTAACGAAATTCACAAATAAGTAGTAATAAAAATAAAATCTAAGTCATGTTTTAATAAGTTTTTTTTTAATCGAGAAATCGTTATTTTATATTATTTTTTTGTTTTAATAAGTATCTTTTATTTTAAATCACCCATCGATCTTCTATATCAATGAATATACGACCATATAATTCTAATGTATGTATGTATGTACAAAACCGCTAAAATTCTGACGTCATACACATTTCAAAATGCACCATAGAAATGTTCCATACCATCGATTTAGTATATACCATTCTTCCTATACACGCTATCGGCCCGTGTCGGCCTGACGTCAGTCGTTTTTAGGTGTAGTTTTGGTGTTAATTAGATATGATTAAATATGGGTGTAGTACCTGTGCAGTGCCTGGATGTAACTCAAACAAAAAGGAAAATCCACAAAATTATATATCTTGCTTGCACACATGTCATGTACATTACACGCACACTAGTGTATTTTGTTTTTGGTCTCGCCTCAATCAAACCATTGTCGATCTATACTCTAGTAAGTATATACTTAATCTATGTTTCATACCGAACACACTGCCAAAACAAGTCACAACCAAGCGAGCTATTTCAACTCTATTATTTCGACTGTGACATTGTAGGCTATACATACAGACAGTATCTCTTATTGCATCTACATTTAAATGAAGGTGTATGCATTTGCAGTCGACCTCACGGCAGGTGCAATTTCGGGTTTCTGACTGAAAATGAAGTGTTTCGTTGGTAAGATAAATAAACTATTCACTGCTCGAAATCGATACGGCGAGAAATGTATTCACATAGATTAAATGAGTTTCGTTTTAATTTCGTAGGCAAACAAGCATCATCCTTTCCACGGTAAGGATTTTTATTTAAAAAAAAAACTCAAATTCTGACGCTACGATCTCAAAAATTTTAAGAGTGAAAGTTACGAAAGAACACCACAAAGATATTACCTATTAACTCCTATGACCTAAGTTAAACCCTTACAGGACCATTAGATATCCAAGACGAAATATTAGTATGCAACTATTTTTTTTTAGCTGATATAGGTGTAAAATAACGAAATATAATATAATGTATATAATACCAGGAAAATAAAGCAGACAGTTTTTTTTTTGTAATTTCATGGGAAATAGTTTTCCCTGTGGGCCATAAAGGTTACTAAAATAATAGTAAGATTTATTATCTATGTATTTTATTATTTGCTTTATTACAATAAAATAAATAATTAATTACCATAAAATATTATCATAAAATAAATCACAGATCACAGAATTAATTAAATAAACTAACATAGGGTAAGTGGCATTACTAACAATATTATGGATTTTAATTGTCTGATAAATAAATATATTATTATTATTACATGAAAATTTGAACTAAAAATGATAAGGAAATATTATAATAATAAAGAAGATCCAATCATGATATTTTGCAAAACAATTTTGCTTAGTAAAGCATAGGCGGACATTGCACATCATGCTTTACACTGGTCTATGAGGTCCACACCTCCCATATATTTGTTGTACCACATGACCACTTCTGGACATGTGACATTTATTTCTTGAGCAGTTTCCTCCTGCCTTCTCTTTACTGTACTAGTTGGCACCGGGGATATAAAGTTGCTCAACATGTATGCACTGCTTTGGTATCCAGCTATTTCACGAATGGTATACCATTTGAACTAACGGCATGAATATGACCTCTGCATTTTTATCTAATGGCAATGTGTTAGGCACATAAATAGAATCCACCTTACAGCAGATCGTAGCCGAATAACATTGGTCTCGGCCATGTTGTGTTCCTACGGTGAGTAAGGTCTCTAGAGCTCCACTTTTACAGGGTCGGCAACGTGCGAGTGATACCCCCGGTGTTGCAAGTGTCCGTAGGTGACTGCTTACCATCAGGCAGTTCGTATGCTTGTTTGCCACTTTTGTGGATATAAAAAAAGAATCTTCAATTTCAACGACACTGGTCCCATTTTTTCTATCTTGCACAATAAACTGCTGGTCTTCTTCATGTAACTGGAAGTCATCTTCTCTGTCACTATTATCTGCCATCAACAACTGCATTCTTTCTTCATTATATTAAATTATCTGCACCTTCTTCTAGACATTTCTGTAAAAAAGCTATAAATATAACAAAAATACACGCAAACAATTGATTATGATAGAGTACAACATTATACTAACCCTACAATACATATGCCAGTTATGGACCACAGGGAAAATGTTTCCCTGTGATAATTTTGCATAATTAGGTATTCGTGGCTCATTATCTGCAAATCATCTTATTATTATATAAAATTATACTTACCAAATGACATAAAACACGTGGAAAAATGTAGTAATTTTATTATTACGACTCTAAAAAACTTAGAAGTAATATGAAGTTCAGCCCGCGAAGGTTTTGATTTTGGCGCGAACAAAATTTTAGTTGTTTTAATCATTCTGAAACACATTAGTTGTCTTGGACATACGTTCTATTATGACAATTAGTAAAAAAATCGATTAGGTAATAATATCATGATCAATTACGATTTTTTAGGCAGGGAAATATATTTCCCTTGGTCGCGAAAGGGTAATCGATAATAAAAAAACACTATATACCTTTATTGTAGAAATATGAAGCAATTTTATACGAGAATTGCCCATGTCCGATGATTCCCGTCATTCTTGTATTCAAAAGCCTCAGCCTTCCCAGCGCTAACTTAAGCCACAAAAGAAAACTGTGTGTTTCATTCTACTGAGTTCAATAGTTTTGACTATCGATAGGTCCGTGTTTTACCCTGTACTGTTACACAACCTTGATAATGTCAATAGGCAGTGTAAATATAATAAATTATCTCGCTATACTGAGTAAATTATATTGTTAAGAGTGGCACAGAGGAAGTACATATAAAACGTAGATAAAAAGGCTCTGTCACTAAAGTTTCCCTAGAATTAATCTTAAAACTATAAGAAAGTTTAGCGCGGAGATTTTATCGCGTTGTAACTCTTAAGTATATTCCATCTAGCGCAAAGCGGATTAGTGGGATAGTCCAAAGCCGACAAATAAAGGCCTGTAGACACACCTCACGATGAATTTTAATGAAGTAGATTCACTCGAATAATTCCATTCACGCGGGTGAATGCTAAAGTTACAAAGGGTTAAACATTTTGGATCAACGCTATTGTGCCCGAAAGGTGGACGCCAAACAATAGACTGTATTTATTATCTTTTGAATTGTGATTAGAAATTATTTCAATCCATTTCGCGTGGAAATGAAACAAGTAACAAAGCATCTGCTTATCTCGGATTAAACTTCCTTATTTAAGGTATTATTAAGAATATTGGCGAGTGTCCCCCGGAATGATTGCACAAAACGCTCAAAGTTTACGACTCCTGCCATTAATTACAAAGATAAAAACGGCACGCTTTACTATTTCAATGAATACCTCTTGAACACCTTTGGCTTTAATTGTGATCAACAATTTTAATTTAGAATTTATTTTACTCAAATTCCAACTTGTTTACGACCGAGACGTCAAGGTTAAGAAATTAATATATACAAGTATTATCAAATTCCATTGTCTCAACAGAAAATAAAAATATCCAAATAGTAGTGACAGGCTCTTAGACTAATTTATAAACAGTAAAACTACACTGTTACAACATGAGAGAAGAACTTCAATTAAATTTCAGGACTAGTCGAGAGAGAAAGTGAGTCTCGTGCTGAGTTTAGATGCGTGCCACGTAGCCCGGCATGGCGACACACCAGTATCTGCAAGCATGGCGGACACCGCAGATGTTAATATTGTGGTGTAATATTTCGGTTATTTTTATTGGAAAAAAAAAAACAAAATGATCGGCGTCGAATAGAACGGTCCGACATCTTAATTCTTTTTTCCCCTGGTCACAGAATACTTCCGGTCACTGCGAAAGTGCACGAGATACTAAATCGAACGCGCGCGTGTGATGCTGAGTTTACACCCGTGCCACGTAGCCCGGCAGGTGACCCGGCAATCAGCCCGGCACATAGCCCGTGGACGGGCGGCGGGCCAAGCAAGATGTTTACACGCATGGCGACACACCAGTATCTCCAAGCACTGCAAGCATCCCATATCCCATATTATAGGTTCTGTCTGATAGTATTCTAGGAACAAAAGTATTTGGTCGTTTGACCAGTCCGTCATCTTAACCTTGTTTTTGCCTGCACTGCACAGAATACTTCCGGTCGCTACGAAACTTCACGGGTTACTAAATCGAACGCGCGCGTGTGAACAGGCGCTCGGGCGCAAGCACATTCATCCTTTGAACTGTGTCAAAAAACCGACAGTAGTCCGGATCGGCGGCAAGCACGGGCACAAACACGAGCGCATGCACAATCAAACTTCAAGCTTGTGCTCGTTGAATGTCACTTTGAACGCGAGCGTCTAAACGCGGCATCAGGCGTTGGAATCAAGAACTTGTAAACCTAAGTATTTATAATATCTTTCTGTGTCAGAACAAATGAAATGAAGTCGGTTTTTGATAAACTGTATAAAGTACTTGTATGGATATGTATACTTTAAATAATAAAGACGTCCCTTTAAAAATATTAGCCAAAACATGAAAATAAATTCAACATTTTGAATGTTTTATTTCCGCATCGTCGCTTGCCTTGCGTGGAAATGAAAACCTCCGGAACTTATTGTTAGGAGTTAGCATATAAAGCCGGCTTGTCCCTCGCATAAATACGAAACACAGTTGCTAGATATTGTTTGCTGTAATGACCACTTCATATTCCGACCCCGTCTGATACATGGTTATTCCCCTAAACTGTCCTACCATTTTTAATACTTTGAAAGGAAGACCTTACGGATATCGTCACGACGCGCGACGGTCGGTCTGCTCGGCACCCTACTTAATAGTTAAATCCCCAGTTATACGAGATAATATGTAAGGTTTTGTTATATGTTATTGTTGCCTTTGTAAAGTACGACAAAAAATATTATAAATAAATACTTATATGCATATACTTTCTCTGATATCACATATCTATATGTACTAATATCATAAAGGGGAAAGATTTGATTATTTGTTTGTTTGTTGGTTGGTTTGTTTGTTTGTTTGTTTGCATTGAATAGGCTCCGAAACTACTGGACTGATTTCAAAAATTCTTTCACCAGTAAGTAGAAAGCTACATCAAGGAGTGACATAGGCTATAGCTTATCCCGAAATTCAATGCGGTTCCCACGGGAACGACGTGTCCGGAACTTGACGCGGACGAAGTCGCGGGCAAAAAAGCTAGTAATATACAAAAAGAAAAGTCTTAACTGACCATGTGGACTTAGAACGCTTAAATTTTGCACATCACAATTTTTCTAGTGACTTATCTGGAAAATGTCATGAAATGAAATCGTATATTCAAAGAATTATAAGTATTATTATTGTTACTCAAATTGTATACATAATAAATAATAAACTACTCTGTCTACAAGCTACCACCATAGTTATTATATTTATATGGCTACAAATGTTCATTTTGTATGGTTATGGCGTAAAAACTGTATAAATCACATTTCCCACATCTTTTTTATCCCTTCATAATCCTAACATTGAAACAGGTAAGGTTCACTGTCCCAACAGGTTATAAATATATTCTCCCTACGAAGCCATAGAATCGCTATTTCCGCAAGGAACATAGTACATAAACCAAATGATTGGTGATAAAAATACATGGTCGGGGTTGCAATCGAATTTATTTATGTTATTTGACGACCTCCGTGGCGTAATGGTTACCACGCCATACCGCCACCCAGGAGGTCCCGGGTTCGATCCCCGGTCGAGTCATGATGAAAAACGAACTTTTTCTGATTGGCCTCGGGTCTTGGATGTTTATCTATATATGTATTTGTTATAAAATATAATATCGTTGAGTTAGTATCCCATAACACAAGTTTCGAACTTACTTTAGGGCTAGCTCAATCTGTATGAATTGTCCCTTTATATTTATTTATTATTATTTATTTATTTCCTACTAACAGCCTCACTGTGTTTTCGCAATTCTTTTGCACCGCCCTCGAATGCAACTGATTCAATTGTATGAGCACTCCGCATATAAAAATCGACACGGCAGACGCTTACCATAGAGCACGCCACATTGTAACCCCATCTCTACACTCTAAACTTAACTGAGGCGAAGTTACAGGAACTTATAAGACAAAGAAAATTAAAGATGAAGTAGGACGAAAAGCCTGTCCACAATCTCGTTTTCGCTAAACTTTGCGAGCACAGAGTTTCGCAAAGTGTATACCCATCTTTATATCACACATCCAGTGGTTGGGCGAAGTCATGAAATCCATGCGCACAGGGAGCGTGCTCGGAATGTTTATGGCTCTTGCATATTTAATTTTTTATCAGTGTTTATCACCTTTCCGCCTTCGATAGGTTGCTTTTGCTGCCTTATCTGCAAGCAATTTCAATAGCCGTTTTAATACTCGCCGACACGACAAGACCGACCACACCAGCAGTCTGATGTCTATGTCGTTGTTGTCACAAAACAAGTAGAAAAATCAAAACATTTCAAAAAATGCTTTATTATGTGGCCCCTCGCGGATACTTAGACAGGTCTTTTACAATGATACTTTATTATATTTTTAACTCTACCAGCGTTTTGGAGGAACAAGTGACGAGAAGAAATGCGGAAAAAAACTAAATATAAATCTTTTGGAAACGGAAAACATTGCATATATTTTCATACATTTTTACTTGTCCGACTTTTGTACCATCGCCATTGTTACCGGTCATATGTCGTGTCGGTGAGTGGAAAATGCACAATCTAAAATTGCTGACTAAATTATGCTAAAATTTTATGCTCAAGTTATCGCAAATCGATAATTTTAATTTATAATAATATTACTTCCTCAGTTTTGGATTGCATCATTAGGAGTCATAGATAAGATGTAATAAAATGAAAACTTCGGATGAGAAGGTTAAAAAATAAAGTCATAATTACAGGCAATATTTCGTAATATTTACTTAAGGCTATTTCTTCAAATAGCTTTATATTATAGCTCGCTTAAATTTGGTTGTTTTAGCCGACTGGCCGATTCGGTCACCGACTAATAAAGCCTGTAGGGCTGTAGCACAGTTTTAAACTAACACAGAGATTCAGAGCTGTCAACTAAATTGCTAATAAGTGCATTTTTGAATAAAGTATTATTTATATTTAAAAAAAAAACAGATTTTCGGATAGCCGTAATCGGCTGCAAACCGATGATGAAAGTTATAGATGAGTGACCACGGTTGACTTTTTAAAACGCGCTCTTAACTCATTGTTTATCGGATTCGGTCGTCGTATTCTGGGTTTATAACACTTATAAGTAAGAGAGCAAATAGCTTAATTCGGTTAAAATCCCATTTAATACAAATGCCACGCGTCATTAGAGTAATTTTACAGTTTAATAAAAAATGCGACAATATCTCTTCAATACGCATAGACTCTTTTCAACCTATTTAGATAAAAGTTTTAATAGCTTTATGTTGTGTTTAAAAGTAAAATGAAAAATGTTTGTCAACAGAGAGCAGTTAAGAGTGAGGCTATTAAAAGTAAAGTTACTGCCGCATTTTAAGATTTTTTTTATTTTACCTGGGTTATATTTTCTTGTCTTTTGTCCCCTCTTGAAGTGGCAGTGAATTAATGGCACGCCTCTAAAATTTATTTATCATTTTAAGAAGGGTATTTTCTTGACCAGCGTAAAATGAACTTTGTAAGAAAACGTCTTTAACTAAGTTTTAAACATCTCTAACTTACTAGGTTTTTTTTTGTTTTATAGATAGAATAAGCTGTGTTTGCAATACATTGACTACTAGCTGCCCGGCCCGGCTTCGCCCGGGTACTGTTTCGTTTTTTTTTCAATCTTTCTGAGAGATTTTCTTAATATTTTTTTCCGTAAGAACCTTGTACAGAGTATTAAAAAACTACAAAAAAAAATCAGCCAAATCGGTCAAGCCGTTTTCATGTTATGTCGTGACAACGGAAAACGGGTTTCATTTTTATATATATAGATTATATATAGACTGCAAAAAAATTTATAATACGGACTGAAAATAATACGATGAATACAGATAAATTTAATGTAGCAAAGGTAAGGGTTTCTCGAAGTAACCTACGCTGAAATCTAATAAAGAGTAATAAATGAAATACCTTTAATTTTTTTAAGTAAACGTTTGTTAAAAATATTAAATTTAAATAAGCTCCAAACGAAGGTCAGCTTTTACCCTTTAAAGTCACTAATCCAGTTACATCATTTTATTGTGTTATCAAAATTCTATTATCTTATACAGAAACAAAGTAAAAATATCGACAAATATTTTTGAAGAAAAACCTAACAAATACGTTATGTCTAAAAACCAATATTATTGAAACCATTGTTTTAAAGAAGCCTTTGTTTTAGCTATAAATAAAAAAAAAGGCTGGTTCTTTGAAAAACAGTTATAATGTAGAAACCTTAGAGAATTTATGTTGAACAAATATAAAACAGATTCAATAACAACTAGATTTAATATTTGTTTTATTTACTTACATCCATACTCCACGTGAAGGTTTAGTAACTGCATAGGTTTACTATTTGTACATGTGCATATTGACATAATAATATAGGTATCTACTTACATTAGGATTGATAATAATATACATTATATACAGACATTGGTGCAAATTCTGTTGTACAGATTATCTAGACTAAACTAATTTTGACAGGACTAGAAGTGTTGTTATCCTTGTCACTAATTGTAAACCAAGGAAGGACAACAACACCTTTAGTCCTGTCAAAATTAGTTTAGTCTATGCATTTTATTTTTGACCTTCAAAAAACAGAGGTACGAGTATAAACACTCATATGAAGCGAAAAAGATATTAAGCAAAATCATCATGTCTTTATGACATGATTCATGATATAATCGCTCTATCAAGCATGAGAAATAATGAAAGTTGTTGAAAAATGCGTGTGTCGTAAAAGTGAATTTCATCATAAGGTTCGATAGGGGCGAATATTAGGCACACTTTGAGGTCGCGTACGTCTTGACTTCATTTATCACACCTTTATGTTATGAACGGAACATAAAAATTCTCGTGAAGATAACTTAAGAGTTATTTCGGAACGTATGTGGATGTGGGTTTCAAAAGTCTTTATAGCAGTCATTGTTTAACAAAATATGTGATAAAACTCAAACTAAAAAATGTGAAAAATTGACCTATTAATTAATTAACCTTTATGAACTGGAAATGAACCAAACATTGTAGGAATGAAGTGAGTAGATAGCAGAAAAGAGAAAGTGCTAAGTTTTATGTCAGTTCTTTGTTCAAATCTGCCGTCTTACTTAAATATTATGACGATTCGAGAGAGCTTGTAATGGGCTTACTTGAATAAAATTATTTGACTTTGGAGAAAGGAAAGGTGTAAATATAATATATGCATAGCTCTGCTATTCGAAAATTACAATGATAAAACATCATATAACTAGCATGTAATATTTATTACTAAACAGAATTTATGGAGTGTGCCAATTTGCAACAATGGTATTTGTTTTGAGTCCTTCCGCGCGCACCGGGGAGGGTGAGAAACGACGTGATCTATCACTAGCCGTGCACACCCCTTGAAAAATAACATCTGCGTTGCACACTTGTAAAATATCTTTTGAAGGTGAAATATTTTGTGTAAACTTTTCAAGATTGAGATGTATTCTTGAAATCTTGAACAAGCCTTCTTTTGAATTTGTTTGTTGGTATTTCTTGGAAAGTGTAATATTACTATTGATCCTAGATGCTTTTTTTTTTGTTTAAATTCAGGAAAATTCATTACTGCATGTCCCGCCACTTGGGGAAGCTGACGGCGTCTGTCGGGCTCGCCTCTCTATCCAATGAGGGATACCGACTAAAAACCTGACTGTCTGCCACCTTCTCCGCCTTCACGTGGCGGGGTCGCGGGCACTGGTGATACTTCCGCAACCCCGCCGGCGGCGGGTGTCCGTGGACCCATCTCATTTGGGCACGGCTCAACAGCAGCGTGCGCGAATAGGCACGCTGCTCCACTCGGGGACTTCCGTTCCAATGGGCAGCGGTTTCACCTAACCGTCGCCCGGAAGCCTGTCCTAGTGATCCTACAAAACAGAACTAAAATATTAGACAAATTTCAATAGTTATATATATATGTTATGTATTGCTTATCCGTCAAATACACTGAAAGTTTTTTTATGCCAAATATTGTATCACTTTGATAGTTTTTTTGACAGTTTTTATCTGACAAATAGGCTAATTGGAACTTATAAGACACAGATAGGTACTATTTTTTTTTTTCACCTCTAACACACTAAGTTGTGATTTTCTATCGAACGAACAACTATTCAAAGATAATTTAACTACTGTGTCGTAAATAACAACAATATTTAATTGGGTCAACGAGAAACACTAGTGTAATTAATTAAAATAAAAAATAAATTTGCCAAGCAATGAACTTTACATTTCATGACATTCGCTGAGCTACATTACGTTACAGTATATTTGCGGTTGCATTCGCTTAAAAAAACATTGCCTTTAAAAATTGTCTGAAATTCGCCATTGGACGGCAACGCGAGTGTAAACTTTGCGCACGGATTAAACACATGCCGCTGAATTTCAACACATATAACATATATTTCGTGTGCAATACGTATTACTGAACAGTGAGCATTTTTTTCAATAAATATTTATAATGGATAGAAAATGTCAAGGTATAAGCATTTTTAAAAGTTAACAATCACTGAATTTGTACAATAAAATAATTCTCGTAAAGCCTTTTTCACAAAGGTACATTGATTTGCACAAGAAGATTTTAAAGTTACGGACCTCATTTATTTAAAGGGACTAGTGGGAATAATTTGAAGAAAACATAACATAATGTTTTGTGGAACTAATCTGATCTGAGTATTTTAATTATTTTCTATATTTAATGGCATATTTATTGAACTTTTTAAAGGTAGAGATTTTATTGGAAGTACTTACGAGTATAATACGAAATACACAATTTATAATTAACTAGCTGTTACCCCCGGCTCCGCCCGCGTGGTCAAAGGAAAATGTCAGTATTGTATCCCACGGGAATCTCTTTATCCCGTGGGAAAAAAAGTAGCCTATGTCACTCTCCACACCATAAACTATCCCCAATAAAATAAAATTTATATCAATCCGTTCATTACTTTCGACGTGAAGGGAGGACAACGTACAAACAAACACACTTTCACATTAAATTTGTAATATTAGTAATTAAGTAATTAATTATATTGTGGCTAGGTTTATTGAACAGACTTATATTTCTATCGAAAGGTTAAAATGTCAATTGATTTTGTAATACGTCGATTTGAATTCAACCGCAGCAGCCGTTTGCGGGTGGCAATGCAATGCAGTTAGGCGGATATTGCATGTGCACAGCGCATTAGTCTAGCCGCAAATTACGAATGCAATCTTGGATACGAAGTTTACACACAAAATATTTCATACAGAATATAAATCTCTTACCAACTCACAATATTCAAAGTCCCCCGCGCTGGCCCTCACAGCGTAGGGGAGCGTCCCCAAGGTGGCGGATAGGGGAATGGTCGGTAGTACAGCCTAGCTACACTAGCCGGCTAAGTCCGATGGACTCGCTGACCAACGACGGGTGTGGTCCTCCAGCATTTCGGGGGTTGTGCGGCGGGTTGACACCTCGCCCACGTAAAACCTATGTTGCTGGTGAAGCGTATCCCGTTAGCGCTTCACTAGCTATAACGCAATAAAAAAAAAATATTCAAAGTCAATTTTTGTTATTCACATAGGCCTATTGCACGTGCTCTTTCGAATAGTCACAATTTTATACTACCACCTACCTATTCAATTAAAATATTTTTAACGGTCTCGCACGAAGCACGGTTGGAGCTCGCCGCGGTCTAGCTATCAGAAATCATACCGCAGTGTAAATAAATACTTTATTATGACTAAAGATTATATTAGTCTATTACAAAAAAAAACCCATCGGACTAAAGTTGTAATACTCGCGTAATGCCCTCAAGTAGGTACCTAGATAAATAATAATAAAACAAATGCTTAAAAGTGGAAAACGGTTCATTCAGTTCGACACGCAACACATCATATTGACCTCAAACTTATTTAAAGCTCTTTGTCAAACATCAATGTACTTTCTATCACACAGTTGTATGAAGTGTTCACTCTGCAATTGTTATTACTATAAAGTACGTGGAGTACGGTGGCCGTGGTTGCAGCAGCGGTGGCTTCTGCAAGTTTTTATGAGATATTTTCTCGTCTTCGCACGAACGAGATGATAGTATAAAATTTTAAAATATTTCAGTTTAGTTTTTTATATTTTTTAGGTGCATTTTTTCATAGAAAACTGCTGGTTAATTCTGCTAATTTTGGCGCAGTTACCTTTTCTACTTGTAGCGGCTATCTAATCAAAGTATTTTGCGTATCTTTGTTTACTTTGGAACTATTTAATACGAGATAGTTCAAGTTCTTAATTTGATAGTGACAATCATAATTTATTCGATCCAAAACAATAAAAGACGACATAATCTATGTAAATTGGTCTCACTGGAATTGAGACTAAAATTCTTTTCTGCAACTGGCTGTTAGCTTATAATAATTAATACATATTTTATTCCATAAAAAATGTACATATTTCTAAAAAGATACAGCGAGCAATTGAAATGAAAAGTCGGGAGAATTCAATAAAAAAGTTGGAACGAATTTTAGATGAAATCACAGGTGCAATTTTCTCTGCGTCCGCCGCCCGACATCTCGCTGAGAATTAGATTACACTCTTTTTTGTGAAACGTGCTCATTAGAATGTTCCAGCTTCTAGATACAGGGTGTTTTACATCACCTACGTCAGGGTACTGCGAGCGGAGATATGCAAACAGTTATTATACTGGTCGCTTTCCTCAATATGTTTCTATTCAACATGGATTGTATCATTTTTAAGTAGGTAGACACTTCTAATTATGACGACATTCTAGGATATGTGAGTAGTTGGAATCTCTTACCGAAAGAAACACATTGCTGCTCCTGACGATATTCTGATACTTCGCCGGTCGAGCTAGCCTATTTCATAAACGCTCAACCACTCCCAAAAATTAAAGCCAAAGCAAATTTTCCCCCAAATCCACACAATATGGAGGTAATTATGTTTTGTGAGGACAAAATGGCTACGTCCATTGTCATTTGTAGTGTTCGAAACAGGAGACCCATGAGTAAACAAACCTTTTAGTAACGTGTTTATTCAAAGTTACATACATTAGGATAATTTGAATCGAACGCATCTGGTCACTGTTAATGAGATTTGAAACTGAAACTGTACATGTACATATAAAATGCTTTGTCCTGAATAACTAACTGATAGATTAACAGCAATCTACGAAATAGGCCTTTGATAAAATTGCTCGTGGCACTGGATATTAGCTAGGTACACTTACTTACTATACATAGTGCTAAAAGTTAATTTTAAATCGAAACTTTTCGTTTAATCTTATGAAAAATCTCTAAATATTTTAGAAAAACCATTTTCAATTTGCATAAGTAATATTGAGCTCTAACTCAATCTTTTTATGTAGTAATGATTGAAGTTAGCGCAGACAGGAATAAAGTTATAGAAGTTTTTGAAACTTCGCGCTGGGAGACGGGGAGAAAGAACTACTACCCCACCAACCACTTAAGTATTATTATGAAAGTATTTATCTTAGTAGTTATCATAAATTTAAAAAAAATGTCTAAATAAACAAATGTGGTAGGTAATTTACAGTCATTAATAGCACATTGGGGACCGTGAAACTGGTAGACCATCCGATAGATGGACCATATAATATATGTTAATATTTTTCAACTAAGTACAGGCAACAGGCAAAGGACTCTCCAGTAGGGTTCGACAAACTTATTAATGACAAATTATATTTATTACAGTTTTCTACAGATGTTGGTCTATGTAACATTTAAACAATTTTCGTACGAATATTCGACAATTTATCAGAAAGATAGTTTGACTAATGAAATACTTACGAAACTGGCCCTTTAAAATCAAGCACAAACGCTGCCTGCGTTTCGCACTCCGCGCCTATAGGAGCCCATTATTTAGTAAATCCCCGCGCGGCTGTATCGCGACTTGCCTGTAGGCCATATTAATGGCCGACCTGCCGCTTGACTGTGACGGATGGCTCCTAACCGACCTACCTGCGACCTGACACCTTTACTCTATATCCAATTTGTCTCATCCCAATTCTGTGAGAGTAAATAAACGTTAGTTGCGAGAATTCCCTCATTATATCGGACAAAGTAAATGGTTGTTGAAGCGAATCAATCATTGGATCATGTTTTTTTTATATTTCTGTTTCCATATTAGCGTACCACTAATCCTATGAGATTAGCCGTAGTCCGGTAACTAAGGCTAAGAACTTAGTGAAGATACTAATATAGATTTTAATAACAGATCGATGCTTACGGTAAAACATTGATCGATTTGGCTTCTTTTAGTTGTTGCTCCCTTGTTTCCCAGAGAGAAATTTCATTTAATTTCTTCCTCAAAATTTTGTTTCTAAAATAAATTATCTTATTTGATTTAATAATAATGAATATTGAAGAATAAAATTTTATTTTTAACAAAAATATTTGAATTGAACCTATATTATATACTGTGTCTGTCTAAAAATAGTAATTTCATAAAACAACGTGCCTAAAAACGTTATGGTTGGTTGAACCCCTTTCCTGTATATTTTAAAACCGACGTGTTGAAAATTACAATGAACAATTGGGTGAATTGAGCAAGCAAAAAAAATACACGGCAAACCTGAGAACGGTAGTGCATTGTGCTGATTTTAGATTTTATATATTTTTTCTTAGCAAAGTAAGTACTTTTCTACCTTGGTCAAAAATTAAAACATTGAGTTATAGCCTTTAAATACACCAAAATTACACAGTCTATCATGGCGTTCTCTTGTGTCAGAGGCCAACACTCACTTTGGGTCTCTGAGCCATCGGAGCACCTATCATTTCGGTGGTATTTTTTTATCATTTCGATAGACACTTTTAATTTCAGTGGACTCTTAAAAATTCAACCTTAAATATTTTTGTAAGTTTTGATGATATTTGATGTCCACTCACGCACAATGTTGTAAAATAGGCTAGTTTTATTTGTCACTAAAAATATGTAGATAGCATTGACAAATAAAAATATCTTGTTGAAATTCACCCAATTACTCTTTCATAGGTATTGAATTAACTATATTATAAAAAAGATTTTGTTTATAAATTAATAACGGCCAGTTTCTGAGACGAATTTTCTTTACTTACTTTACTTTAACTCCACATTAAGTCTCATGCTCCTTTCTTCTTCTTTAGTTAGACTGATAGCTATACCTTCTTTAAAATGTGTTTCAGAAATTGGCTGTATAAATAATAATAAAATAAATATTTATTTTCTTTCACAAGCTTGAATATTTGTTGTCTCTAGATATTAATAAAGGCTTAAAAAAGTGAGAGGCTGGCGCCTGTTGTAGGGTTTTTGGAAAAAACATGTGTTCACAGGTCGCCAGGCCCGTTCTGCTTCAGATCTGTATTTATTGAAACATGACTAATTGATCCTTGGTTTCGTTTTGTATAGTAAGACAATAAAATGCAATATTCTAACACCGAGCGTCACACGGTTAAAATAGTTACCGGTAACATCGATAAAATTAGGTAATTATCCCAATAACATTGTCGGGGATGTTCTACAAATTGAATAATGAAACAGATTCAGCATTCCCGGATTTGATTAATGATTGTATTATGAAAATCTAATTAATTCGGCGTAGGTAACTATATTAGCCCGTGTTCACATATAAACACTGTGCACGAAATCCAACTTCAACGAAAATATTTACACCGATCGACGTCAGCGTCTGATGGAGGCAAAAAAGCAAAATGGCTACTTGATGGAAAGTGATTACCACTACATTTGAACATTAGTAACACCAGAAGTTACCAATGCTTTGCCTGCTACAAGTAAAGGAATAAGGAATAGAAGCAGTGAAAGGAGTTGTGCTTTCAGAACTCTTGTTTTTTTTATATTTTTTATTATACCACACAGGTGGCAAACAAGCATACGGTCGGCCTGATGGTAAGGCGTCACCGTAGCCTATAGACGTTTAAACGGCCTTTACACTTGGCTAAATTCAGAGTCTAACAAAAGAGATGGTACCATACGAATGAGCGAGAAGCACTTACAACTTCTCACTTCTTACAGTATTGCACCATCTCTTGTGTTATTAGACTCTGAATTAAGCCAAGTTTAAAGGCCGTTTTACTGAACGAAACGCATTGTTGCTTTACGCTGATATTCTGTGAGAGGGTGGTACTTAGCCCAAGCTAGCCCATTTCATTGATTCTCTACCACTCCAAATATAAGTTAAATCTCTTTTTGTTTAAACACTAAGGAATATCTATTACGGTGTTGAAATTAATTTTCGTCGTCCCTTCCATAGAACCCTAATCCAAGGATTGTCTGAAGTAAATTAGCTTTCCGTGTAGTGCAAGAAGGTATGTGTTTAATCCTTAAGTTATTAGTAATGAATAAACCCCTTACACTGAGCCTTTCAATATACTATAAGCTCTTGAAAGCCAATTACTGAAACCCTACAACTTCGTTTGCGTGTATTGTGCTATTCCATGAGAATTTTGGAAAATTCTTTCAACAAAGAACTCCTCAAGTTTCAGATCAACGGTTTAGGTTGTGCATTGATCCAGCAGTCAGTCAGTCATTCAGTACACAAGCATTTTTATATTAACTCTGATTCTATTTAATAATCTGAAAATCAAGATAAAACTATGAATAAAGACTTTAGATTAGATTAACAATTTAGTACCATTTCAAACCAAACTTGTGCGTTTGCGAATATTGACAGCTCTCAGTTGTTTGGATCTTCGTAATGACATGATACTAAAATGTTAATCCTCTTAACTATTTCTAGATTATAGTTGTTGCAATTGTTGGCCACTATTCAACAAAATAATGGCCACGTTATGTATCGGGTAATTTTTTTAAATGAATAAAACAAAGACAAATAATTCCATAACTGCATATGTAAAAATACGGTCTTATAAAAGCGTTTAATGGTTAAAAGATTTTATGTACATATTTATACAGGGTGAGCAAACAAACACAATTCAGATTGAAACTCTATGAAAAGTTTTGTAAATGCAACAAAGACACTGAACAATATTAATCCCTGCCAAAATGAAGTTAGGGAATAACAGATAAAGTCTGCTTTATTCAGAACTGAAAACAATAGTTGTTTTGTAAAATATTATCAATGAAAGTGAAAATTGTAAAGTGTTCTTTATTTTTTAATATTTATGAATATATCCAAAGGGTTGAATGGTAGAGAATGCATTTATTGTGGTCAATAGAGATAATAAGTCAACTTCGCGAGTAGTGCAGAACCCGTGTAAAAATCACTACGAATTGTTTTTATATTTTTAACCAAAGCTAATATTATTTCACCGTGATCGCGCTAAAGTAAAAGTTAACACAACACACCTCAACCTTTTCACTCTCGCGTACCTACATATAAAAGTAGGCTAAATTTAGCGGAAGTCAGCTTTCCATTTGAATTCGTCGATGCGAACCAAAATGGCGAATTTAACCAAAGCCTCACGCTTACAACTCATAATATATTTACAGATGGATGTGCTGGGTTGAAGGACGTCCATCAATGTGGTTTATTTATTCATTATGTTTCCTAACGTATTGTTTTGTTATATATAACACGTGGAATTCCCTATTCCCGTGGAACCTTTTAAAAACACATAATCTGTCCTACAATAATATTAATTAAAAATATACTCAGTTCACACTTACACAAACTAGCTAGTTAAGCTTGAACCTGAGGTTTTTGTCGTTTTTTTAATGATAAACACCTAAATTCAATACAAACAACCCCTACACTCCAAATATAATCACAATTTAATTGAAATTACTTAATATGTTCCGCCGACTTCCGCCAATTATCAGAATCGCCTACATATTAATTATGTTCAGATATGATTTGATTTAACAATGATTTGGCAGAGCTAATGAATATCGATCGCAGACAAACAGCCACATTCAATAATTCATGAGTGAGTTATTATAATTGCTTGATCGTTTGTTTATAACCATTAAAGATGGTAAACAAGCATACGGTGGCTTGATAAGCAAATGCAGCCTATGGACGTTTGCAATATCAGGAGAAAACAAAAGCGCTGCCGCAGCCGACCTTGTTTCTTCTTCATTCTTCTGCAGTCAACATTAATAGGTAGTTCATTACGCAACCTTAAGGTTCTTCTTTAGTTAGATTAGGTACTGTAAAGTGTGAACTAAAAAAAAAAACAGGGGAACGGGCATCTAATGTTTAAGTGCGCCGCTAAAAGAACCGAAAGGATTATGTGTGAAGCATTTTCTACTGTAATCAGAATAAAAGTAGATGTAAAGCCAACTGAAGTTTACGTCAAATAGCAAGTAAATGAATTAAATATTATTATTTTGTTTATGAACTTCTAAAAAAACCTGTGCTTTTATGTCCAACAGTACTAAAGATATATTTCGGAAAGAATCTTTCAAATTAAGTATTTCTTGTCTCGCTGTAAGAACTCAATCGACTATCTGATTGTAAAGTATCTATATACGTTCGAATCCTGCGCAAGGCAAACATTTGTGTGCATGAACAAATTGAACATGTGTATTTGCCTTGGTCTGGATGTTTTCCATGTATAACAAGTATTTATTTACAAAAAAAGTATTTAAGTATATTTATCAGCAATCTAGTAACCATATAGTACAAGCTTAGTTGCTTAGCTTGGGACTAGATGGCGTTGTGTGATTCGTCCAAGAATATTTTTATATTTTTATACGTCACTTGACTACGAAGGACACCTTAGAAAATATGTACCTACTCCATCTGCAAAGTATTTGATACAACTACCTCAGTAATATTACAATCAAATTCCAAACCTATTAATATAGTTACATTGTGATTTAAATTTAATTATCATCACTAATGTATTCGTCGTACGTCATAGACAGAGTTAATTATGATTGATTTTAGTTAACAATGATTAAGCCAAGTTGATAAGTATCGATTTGTTCGTAGGGACTCGATAATTAATGTATTAGGTCCAATCACAGGCAATATTATAATGGGGTAGTAATATAAATTATGTTGATAGTTAACTAGAATTTAGATAGTTCAATAATAATATTACAATGACAAAACATAGGAGCAGCGTGGCAGAGTATGCTCTAGTCCCCTTCGATTGAAGGAAGACCCGTATCCCTGCAGTGGGATGATTATGCGTCGAAATGGTGATGATGATATGGGAAAGGCACGTTGAAACTTTCCTAAAAAAATTGTTACGACTCAATTTGTTAATTTATCTTTTAGGTACTACTTCCCTATTCTCTCGTCTCTTGTCTCTTAGCAGTTTCGACTTTGACAGTTCACCTCAAAACAAAACAAAACGCCTGCCTTTTCTTTAATTTGTTCTATTTAAGCTCTTTTCGGCCTGCATCTCTCTTAGACATAGGTTACACGGTTAGTCTGGCGTTAGTTCAGTCCATCAGTCTGCTCAGAATGACGGGAGAATGATCGTCTAACCCACAGACTGACAGACTGATGGTCCAGATTGATAAAAATTTAAATACATTAAATTCTGGCATCAGTCACATCAATCGAGACTGATGGATCAGAATGATGCCAGAATGAGCGTGTAATCTTGCTCTTACTTTTTCATTTTTGCTCTTTACAATTAAGGTATTCTTCAATATTTTTCTCTGATATTAAATACTTACTTACTCCGCTAGCTCATTGACCCGAAGTGGATCTTGGCCTCTGAAACTATTATTTTAAATAAATAACATAATTTATTTTGTCCGCAAATTCTAGAAAATACTTTTGCACGTAATTTTTTTTAATTAAAAAACCGACCCGACCGGACCGGACCGGAATGGATCGGACCGGAACGGATCGGACCTGATGGAACCGCACTGTACCGGAACGGATCGGACCTGATGGAACCACACAGTACCGGGCCGTGCTGGACCGGGCCGAACCGGACAGGAATTTGTTTCTGAAGAAAAATATGCTAATTGTTAGTAGGCCACGCGGGCAAAGCCGCGGACAGAAGCTAGCCATCTTATTTATTTGACGACCTCCGTGGCGTAATGGTTACCACGCCAGACCGCCACCCAGGAGGTCCCGGGTTCGATCCCCGGTCGGGTCATGATGAAAAACGAACTTTTTCTGATTGGCCTCGGGTCTTGGATGTTTATCTATATATGTATTTGTTATAAAATATAATATCATTGAGTTAGTATCCCATAACACAAGTTTCGAACTTACTTTGGGGCTAGCTCAATCTGTATGAATTGTCCCTATATATATTATTATATTATTATTATTATTATTATTATTATATTTGCTTTTTGATCTCGGCCATAGGCCGGTATAGTTTAATGTGCACGGGCCAAGGCCAAGTGCACATCAGTTTAAGGGTTAAGTGTCATTGTGGTTGAGTTGTGGCAGTGTTTGTTGTGCATGTATCTTGTGGTGTTGAGGTTGTGTGTGTTTTTTCAATTTGTAAGAACTTTCTGACTAGTCGGCATGTGTTCAATAGTACGGCTTTCTGTAAAAGCTTGTAAATCTGGGGCGGAAGATTCAAAGTTAAAAGTGATTGGTGCAGTTGTTTGGGCACTAATCCTGTAGTAGAGAGTACGATTGGGACTATTGTAACTGTTTTGAGATGCCACAGACGAATTATCTCATCTTTCAACTCTATATATTTCGAGATTTTTTCGGCTATTGTATTCTGTACATTATGGGTGTTTGGTACAGCGATATCTATCAGATATCCTGTTTGGGCTGTTTTGTCTATTAGTGTGATGTCGGGTCTATTATAGTGTACTGTTCGGTCAGTGAGAATGGCTCTATCATAATATAATTTGGTTGTCGAGTTTTCTAAAACGGTGTCCGGGTTATATTTGTAATATGGCTGAATTGAATCTACGAGATTGTATTGGTGTGCAAGTTTCTGATGTATAATGTTGGCTACTTGATCATGACGATATTTATAGTCAGATTGGGCTATTGATTTACATGCACCTGTGATGTGTTGGATAGTCTCAGAGCAGCTATTACATTTTCTACAGATGTCGTTCACAGTTTGCTTCATAATAAACTTCTGATAGTTCTTGGTCTCTACCACCTGATCTTGTATGGCTAGCATGAAGCCTTCAGTCTCCGGAAATAACTCGCCGCGACGGAGCCACTCGTTCGACGCCTTTTTGTCGACACTGTGGTGGCTCAAATCTTGGTAATGCCTCCCATGTAGAGACTTTCCAGCCCACTCTGCTAGTTTTGCCTTCTCGTCATGAACACTTTCGTTGTTTTGTACTGTCAAGTCAGATAAGTTTAAGGGTGTAAATTTTTGGTCGTTTTGTGTCACTGCTTTGTGTAGTGTAGAGTTTTCTGCCTTGGAGAAGAAGTACTGTCTAAGGTTTTTAATTTGGTTGTTGTGTAGATTAACAATATCTATAAATCCTCTACCTCCTTCTTTTCTAGGCAGTGTTAACCTCTGTAAGCAAGATCGTGGGTGATGTTTCCGGTGTTTTGTCATACTTGTGTTGATAATCCGTTGCAAGTTTTTTAAATCTGTTTTGCTCCAAATTATTATGCCAAAAAAATATGTTAAAACTGGTATGGCAAAAGTGTTGATGGCTTTGGTTGTATTACTAGCATAAAGATGTGACCTTAAAACTGTGTTAACCCTGTGTCTAAACTCTTGTTTAAGTTTTAGTTTTATTTCTTTAGAGTTTATCTGCATAGATTGGTTGTAACCTAAATATTTGTATGAGTCGAGTTCATCTAATGATTCTATGTTAGCACCTGTTTCTAATGTGTGTTGATGTTGGTATCTGTATCCACCTTTGATTGAGTTTATTTTGCACTTATCTAGACCAAACTCCATCTTTATGTCACTTGTGAATTGTTCTGCTAAATTGGCTAGCTGGGATAGGTGTTCTTCAGTTGTAGCATAGAGTTTGATATCATCCATGTACATGAGATGGTTTATAGTGGTTTCGTTCTGGCTTGTCCCAGTGTGTCTGTCTGTCTGTGTATAGTGTAAAGGATATCCTATTTCAGTCGAATTTAATATATTAGAAAGAGGGTTGAGAGCTAAGCAGAACCAGAGAGGACTGAGTGAGTCTCCCTGGAAGATGCCACGCTGGATTTTAATAGATTCAGTTTCAATAGTGTCGAGAGAGGTAGAAAGTCTTAATCTTGTCGTCCAGTTTGTCATTGCAGTCTTAAGGAAATCTGAGATTTTTGGATGAATTTTATATATATTCAGGACTTCTAACAACCAGGAGTGCGGGACTGAATCGAATGCCTTTTTGTAGTCTATGTACATAGTGAATAGGTCGGATTTAGATTTGTTAGTTTTTCTATGTATTACTGAGTCTATAAGTAATTGCTCCTTACATCCCTGACTAAATTTACGGCACCCTTTCTGTTGCTCAGCTAAGTATTATTATCTTATCGGATGCCTACATCATACCAAGAACCCACCCCCCAAGTTTCAGGTCTCTACGTTCAGCAGTTTGGGCTATGTGTTGATTATCAGTCAGTCAGTCAGGACATAGTTTTTTTATATATAGATTTGACCAGCAGCGTCCCAGATGTGTACGAAATAAAAATGTAATTTGAATCGGATAGTTTGATCTTAATTTAAGATCTTCTTATGACCTACGCCTATGGAAGTCGAAAAATCCGAAACACCACGTGAGCGAAGCCACTAGCAGCAGCTATAATCTATTATACCATATAAAATTCAAAGTCCTGACTGACTGACTGACTAAACTATATATCAACGCACAGCCCAAACCGCAGGGTCTAAAGATTACAAATTTGGATTGTAGGTTTCTTACGACGTCTAGGGGTGTATAAAGAAAGGATTTTTCAAAATTCTCACAGGAAAGCGAGATATACGCAAGCGAAGTTGCGAGGGTTTTACTGATCCGCTGGGTCTAGAGATTCCAAATTTGGCATGTAGGTTCCTTATAAGGACCGGACCGACCGGACCGGACCGGACCAGACTTTGTTTTTGAAAAAAAAAAATTGCTAATTGTTAGTACGAAGTCGGGGTGACAGCTAGTGTTAACATAAAAATAAATAATTAATTCGACTCAGAAAAGTTGACAAGGTGTTTACTAATGGTTTGGTGAATCTTGTCCTGAAAGTTCCGTACACGACTCCCTTTATATCAATTTCAAATAAGTCGTATCGATCCGCTTAGGGGTCTTACTTACGTGAACCTCTTCTACAGAACTTTGGCAACTTTAAAGCTCTGGGGTAAATAACTATGAAATAGCTATTAAAATCTTTCACAAGTTATCTAACTTAGATTGTCCCATTGCGGGTTTCTGATCCTTGACAGGCTTGTAAACAATTTTGATTTTGTTTATCGCATATTTAAATAAATAAATATATATAGGGACAATTCATACAGATTGAGCTAGCCCCAAAGTAAGTTCGAAACTTGTGTTATGGGATACTAACTCAACGATATTATATTTTATGACAAATACATATATAGATAAACATCCAAGACCCGGGGCCAATCAGAAAAAGTTCGTTTTTCATCATGACCCGACCGGGGATCGAACCCGGGACCTCCTGGGTGGCGGTCTGGCATGGTAACCATTACGCCACGAAGGTCGTCATTTGTTTCAAAGGTTTTCAGAGGTCAGAAACTTGTGGGTACCTAATGGATCGATAGTCTACATTGACTAATAAATAGTTAATTTCGTTACAAACTATACCTGTTCATTTGATAAGTAATAGTTTACTTCTTTAAAATTTTATTTTTTCAATTGTACAAATAAACAGCTACCTATGAACAAATGAATTATAATGTTATAAAGAATTTTAACATAAATATAATACATAAATTAAATATAGTTTAAATATACTTAGTATGACTTGTGGATTTCAATAAAAGGTTAACTCAGGTAATAAAAGGTATCAGCCTCGAACATAAATAGAAAGTTTTTCAGATGTAACTAATAGTAAGACTTGAAGTTTTGATAGTCGGAATGTAAGGCAGTTTATTTAATACTACTTTAATGTTATAAAAGATATTGTAAGCTCAAGGTCAGCCACTAACTGAGTTTCACTTCTATTTAATGGGCAAAGGAAAATAGAGGACCTAACAAAAAGGTAGAAGAGAAAATAGAAACATCTTTTACAAATTTCAAAAGGGTTGGTTTCTGCTACGGCGGGACCAGTAGTACACATGTAGGTAATCTAAGATCCTATTATTCGTACCGTTCGAATACTGACGTCAGAATCTAAACGAGAATATATTAGTACATGATGGCTACGACGATAATGCTAGATGCAGACGATGTCGCTATAAAGTATTGTCACCTCCACAGTAGTCCACAGTGGCGCAAATGGCGCAATTATGCTTAATAAAGAAAGATGATGTTTTTATGATGTCTATATGATGTTGATCGTAAGTTGACATGGTTTGTAAATGGTATTATGCTATATCAATTCTATATCTCATTTCTTACATTTACGTGATACTATTTTATGTCAAAAAGTGTAGTGTAATACGCGTTTAATTTGATGTCAAGTTGATATCATTTTGAAATTGCTTATTTCGACGATAATACGAAATAGTCTGTAATGACAAGTTGACATCAAAACGATATCATAATTTGTAAACATAATTGCACCGTCACTTCAAAATAATCTGTGAGTTAGCAAAGGTCTGATTCTGGTCTGCCACATAAGAAAAACAATATTACAAAATATAAAGTAACGTAGATGTAGTATTAGCCTTTATTTAACAAAAACGTTCTACAATAATAAAGCTAAACAAAGTTATAGTTAACTTCTGAATACCGTAGAAATTGCTCGGAATTCCACGCAAGGATTCTCTGCGTAAAGCCAGTTCCTTCTTAATTTAAATTTTTTATACGTACGTCGGCACAGGTCAAAAAAAGGTTTGAGTTTGTACATACCTGTGAGTTAGGAAAAACAAATTTAGATGTAAAAATACTAAATCCATCTCATCCGTTACATAGGTAATCTCAAATATTATTTTATGAAGCATTATCTTAAAAAGGTAGCAGGTTTATTACCCAATGACCTCATATTTTCTAAAAATAAGGGGTATTCTTAATCAAGGCGATGCCGTGATTTACTATTAAGTTTCGAGATTATATTCATAAGCATTGAATTGAAGATGTTTCCGTTTCATTTGTAGGAATTTCTTTTTCATTCCTAAGAAAAACAATCTAATTTTGAGTTCAATGAGATATTTTTATTCAAGAAATATAAATAAAATATCCCTATGTCGTGACTTAATGTAATTTCAAATGATGAATATGCAGTTGTCCTAAAACCTCCATAGTCCGGTCCGTTATCACAGCCCCAGAGGACGGGAGACGTAATTATCTGTAATAGAAACTCTAACGCCATCGTTACAAACTTCTGTAAGGCTTGTTATCTTTCTCCGCTAATGTTTTTGTTGGTTCCACACCGAAAGGGTCAGTTTTGTTAATTTGTATTCGTTATTTCATTTTATCAAAATTATAAGTGGTAGACGATGTTTTCATTGTGCTTTTATCTCAAATTATTTCGACTGAATGGCACATTTCGGCTATCAAATATAATTTATCTCTTTTATTACATTGTTATACTTCTTTTGACTTGAGAATGAATTATGTCTTATAGGTTTATGTCATTATGTTTCTAAATAGAAACTACACTTCTTTGTTCTGTTTTATTTTATTCAATGAATACTAAGTGTAATTCAAACAAATTGTAGCTCAAAAATGTGATCATAATTATTACCATTTGTACTTTACTTCATGAATAAAATATTGTAATTATCTAGTTGATGCAGTGGTAAAATATTAAACTTTTAATGATAATAATTGATGATATTTGCACAACTTTGAAATAAAGTCGCAGATTCTGCTGGTAGAGAAGAGAACAAGCAAGCCACAGCTTGCAAATCTAAGGATCAGAAGTATACAAAATAGCTGAAATGTTAACCATAATAAAAGATTAGCATCTATTAATAATACTAATAGTACTTTTTAATAAGTATTTATTTACAAAAAAAAAATATTAGCAACTTATTATCTATACTTATTATCCATAGTACAAGCTTTGCTTAATTTAGAACTAGATGGCGTTGTGTGATTTGTCCAAGTTTTAAAAAAAAAAATCAGAAATGCAACTTGTTAACAATTTATTTGACAGCTCTGAAGCTCTGTGTTAGTTTAAAACGTTGTATTATATTTTTTTGGAGTCGTAGAGCAATTATTATTAAGTGAGCTAGCTCGACCGGGGAAGTACCACCCTCTTACAGAATATCGACGTAAAGCAGCAATCCGTTTCGTTCGGTGAGTGAGAGATCCGGAAGCCCAACTCCTTCCCTATCCCCTCTTTCCCTCTCCTTCTTTCCCTTCCCTTCCTCCTTCCTTTTCTCCAACCTCCTTGGTGGACAACGCATTAGTAGCGCCCCTGGTGTTACTGATGTCCATAGGCGGCGGTGACCGCTTTCCATCAGGTGGCCCGCTTGTTTGTTTGTCTACTGTATGACATTAAAAAAATAGGTATTATTATTAATTTATATTTTATTGTTTTCTTATTCTAAAGCCTGACTTTTTCTCATCACTTTCCAAGTCAAGGGTGAGCGATCCGGCTGTAATAGGAAACAGCCAAGTCATTTTTTAAATCAAATTATGAAGCAAAAATTACTGATATGAGCTCCAACACATAATTTGAGTAATGAAAACATTTTCACATATTTAAAGTTTATAAGTGCGAATGTTAGACGGGAGCGACGCGAGCTACCGCTGCGTAATGTGAATGGATGGATTTCAAGAGCCACGCTTATCCTTTTAATCTTTCCGTCGGGGTCTGTGTAATAGCGGAAGCTATTAATATTTGTATTAAATAATAATTAATTCATTAAATTTTACACACCATTTCATCGAGTAATCTTGATGCTCCATGTTAAGAATAGTGTTTTGTTTTGTGATGAAATGAGGGGTATTTCGTCAACATTTGAACATTTTTGATCTTTCAAAGCCGGCTACAGACATACGAATATAACATGCTATTTATCACGCAATGAAAGATTTTTCCGTCCACATTGTAGCAATGTATCATGAGAAAAAAACACGAGTAGGTAAATTATCTACAATTAAATCAAATATCCAAAATGTTTTGCGATTTCATCATAAAATATTTTACACAAAGAAACATTGTTGAATGCCCGCATTTTCCTTTGCAGCATTATTACCGCCTTATTGTGCGGTTAGGTACTATACTATGCAATTATGGCACTATGCAAGGGTAGCCGTAATGAGCAAGGAACCTCCGGACCCTTATGGCGAAAGTAGGTAAAATAAAGGCGCGCCTCAAAATAATGGTGTTGGGAAAAGTCATGTTATTTAGTATTTTTTCTTATTTATAACAATTTTTTTTTTCACGGTCGTCCTAATGAGTTGTATAGCTACGACCCAGTGGCTTTTCTGATTGCCACAACTCGCTTGTTGGTTGATTATTTGTTCAATTGGATTTCGATCTTTGAACTTTCTGTACAGTGACACGAACATAATCTGCTCGTTAGGATCGAAGCTATTGAAGGTAATTTGACAAGGTATTCAAGGTGTATTCATTATCTAGTTTTGGACACCGACACAGATAAGTTTGTGGCACTGTATCCGAACTAATACGGAGTCATTTTGCATTACATAATTATTTTCTTTAATTTTTTTATTTATTTAAAAATGACAGGATGATACTGGAGCCCCAACCTTTGTAAGTTGTCCCTTTCTCTCATACATCACCGTTAACGCAATAAAAGTATACGTACAAAAACTTGAGCCCGGGAAGAGCTGTCGTCTAGAGCGATTTATCGTAGGTAATGTCCTGGTAAAAAATAAAAAGTGTGCCCTTTTATACAGGATGCTAATAATTTTGGCGAAAATGAATTTCCTAAGTACGGCTAAATACAGGAGGTCTATTCTGTAACTGAATTAAAAAGAATTTTCGTGTTAAAAACGGAATGTGTATCGTGTATTTGCTCCTGGGCGGACCTAGCTAGAGTCATTCGGATTTGCTACTGAGCGGGCCATGCCTGCGCGTGTACTATGGTGGCTGCATGCACAGCCTAGCCTAGCCTAGCTGTTTCGTACCCAGGCAGCACCACATTTGTCCAACTGACCAAAATAAATATTAGCTATAAAAACAAGTATATATTTTTTAATTAAACAAATATAAAATCAAAGCCACGAATAAATGCTTACGTTCTACAAAGTTACCAATCAAAATTTTTGTGACTGACTGAGAATATCAAAACCGTTAGAATATTTTATTGGTTTATAAACGTACAGAATTTAAATTATTTTATTTTATGCAACATCATTAACATCACAAACATTTAAAAACAAATATTGTTTTTGTATGTTTTAATTACGTGTTTTACGGTACACGATATTCTGATAAAGTAAACAGGTGCTTTAAACTTGTTCGCGATTCGCTTTTATTGACGTTAATTATGTTTTTTAGGGTTCGGTGATGAATTCGATAAGCATCAGAAAAATAATTCGGGAAAAAACAAAAGCCATGGGTCACTTCGTTGCTAGTATGACAAAACCCTTTTTTCTCAAGAATGCGTCGTGTTATCAAGATAAAAATGTATTAAGTGTGCAACTAAAAAATAAAACTTCTAACGACCCGAACAAACATGCTCCTTTTAGTAGCAGTGATAGACGTTTTAAGCATTGCTATCTTGTGTGGTTACTGCATTAAAAAACATGTCAACACTCGAACATTAAGAAAAAAAATCACTACATTTAAAAGTTAAAACTGTTACCTATTCCGTTTTACTGATGATCAACTGGTAAAGTAGCAGTGAAAACGTAACTAATATTTTCCGTATCATAAATTTTTTGCAAAGGGTAATTCCCTTATAATCTTAAGCAAACAAACCCATCTTTCCCTAACAAATAGTACTTCTTGAGGGTCACTTACGGTTCCACGACGTGAGTGCAATTGAAGAGCTTCAGTCGAGTTGCCTTCATAACCCATCTCACCCTCGTCAAAGGGATGACACACTCTTATTAAGGCGCGCCCCTTGGTTTACACTCAACGATCAAAGACACTTCGATAATTTCGTTCGTGACAACCCTATTTTCTTAGATCACTTAAAACCTTATGACAAAATGTATCAAAATTATAGAACGTAATTATGTTTACAATTTTGTTATCAAGCTCAAAAAAATATTAATTATCGTGTAGAAAATCTGGACCAAGACAAGGCACTCGAAAAGGAGGAGTCATCTCACCTACTTACAAAAAGTCCAGTGCTGGATATTAGGCCTCCCAAGTCCCAACAATGTCATCATTTTGGGGTTTGCCAATACTCGCCACGCTTGTAAGGTTGGGTTGGTTGTATACCTTCACTACTATGTTTCTTTAGTCGTCTTCTACGACACTTGTGGGAGGAGAGGGGAAAAAATGTAGATTTAATAAGAGTTAAAAATGTATTAAAATCAATATGCAAAATATGTACGGATAGGATAAAACTGCACTTTACCGATAAACATTTTCTACATTCCGATATTTCCACGGCCACCCAAATACGATTTCTTGGAAGTAATTTCATAAAATTCGTCGAACTTGAAGAATATTGGAGTAGCTTTGAACTACGTAGAATACACAAACGGAATGCCGAATGGAAATTTTGCAGTTGAAAAATATAAAGTTAAGTTTCATTTCTTTAATATTCTTTAAGTCCAGACTTTGCTGTTGGTTTCTGTTCTGGTTATCTCGACATATAATTATAATTTAACTTAGTCTAGACATAAGTACCTACTTAATGGAATTAAAATTTTATATAGGTACTCCATTCCACTGTATATGGCATGGCACAAATCTCCAAACAATCGTCTGATCTATGTATATATTACTATATATATAAAATTCAAAGTACTGACTGACTGACTTAACTATATATCAACGCACAGCCGCTGGGTCTAGACACTCCAAATTAGGAATGAAGGTTCCTTACGACATCTTACTTACTTACTGACTCCGCTGGCTCAGTGACCCGAAGTGGATCTTGGCCTCTGATACTAGAGTGCGCCCGAGTTCTCTGCTCTGCACGAAGTCCCGCCAGTCCACTGCTTCCATCTCGTGCAGATCAGCCAAAACTGCATCGCTCCAGCGGTACCTGGGGCGGCCAACCGGACGTCTGCCCGATACCCTCCCCACATATGCTGCCTTGACGCTCCGACCCTCCTCCATTCTTTCAAGATGACCGAGCCAGCGGAGGCGCATGGATTTATAAACACCAAACGACATCTAGGGGTGTACTAAACTAAACATATACGCAAACGAAGTTGCGAGGGTATATCAACGCACAGTCCAAACCGCTGGGTCTAGAGATTCCAACTTTGGCGTGTAGGTTTATTAAATGGACCGGACCGACCGGACCGGACCGGAATGGATCGGACCTGATCGGACCGGTTGGAACCGTACGGTACGGTACGGTCGTGCCGGACCGGACCTAACCGGACCGGACCGGAATTAGTTTCTGAAGAAAAATATGGTAATTGTTAGTAGGCCGACCGAAGCTAGTATGTCTATAATAAAAGTATCTAGTATACATATAAAACACTAGCTTTTTTGCCCGCGACTTCGTCCGCGTGAAGTTCCGGACCCGTTCCCGTGGGAACCACATTGAATTTCGGGAAAAGCTATGGCCTATGTCACTCCCTGATAATGTAGCTTTCTACTGGTGAAAGAATTTTTTAAATCGGTCCAGTAGTTTCGGAGCCTATTCAATGCAAACAAACAAACAAACAAACAAACAATCAAATCTTTCCTCTTTATAATATTAGTATAAATAACCTCTAAATCGAAAATTGTTCATAACGCTTGGCACAAGAACTATGAACAATTTTCGATTTAAATAAAATATAGGTAGATCGATATGAAATAAACATAAATCGATCACAAAACTTTGACAACATTATGTCATCACTATTACATACATACATACATAACATACACAAACATAGAATGTTCTCTCAAGTAGGCGTGGACGGAATACACGTTTCCTTGCAACCCGCTGTACCTAGTTGAGAAATATTTTGTGTAATGACATACGCAACCCTTGTACTAGAATAATGTATTGGTAGGAAAACATGGACTTCGTTTAGACTGTTAAGTAGGCACTTTTAATTTATTTACATATTCATAAAGCTCTTACGAGGGTTACCAGAGGGTGTGTTATTTTGTTTCATAATGAGTTGCATGTGGGATAGCTATCATTTCAAAATTGCTTTGGAATTTGAACCATTTATAAATGTATCAGTATAATTGGAACTATTATACTTATCTATAAAAAAAAATGTTATGTTTGTTTTTTGTTGGGATTGGTAATTTAGAATCTACAATCGGATATGACAATATTTTTATAAAATTCGATATCTATTGAAAGTATCTTGGATTTCCGGGATAATGATTTGTTTATTTTTATCTTACTTTTCAGACTCCAACAATTCAAAGGTAAAACAAGGCAAGCCAAGATATTAAACCCTTAGTTAATAAAAAAAAAGATAAGCTAAGAACTAATAAAATCTAAAAAGAGAATTAAATGAAATGATAGAGACAAAACAAGTTGTAGTTAAACCTTTTCTTTACATTTATATCCCTCTCTGTTTCTTCTTTCCAGTTGTTTTAGAGTTTCGTCAGTTCGTCTGTCCAAATCTTACTTGGTCTTCCTCTTGGCCTTTGCCTAGACGGAATCCATACTTATGGACAAAAATAGTTATTTGTTATGCAAGGCTGCAAAGTTGTTTTTTGGCGCGAGTACTTATATTGAAACCTGAGCTAGCGAAGGATTCTAGGATTGAACCACGAGCGAGTGGTTCAAATATAGAATCCTGAGCGTAGCGAGGGTTTCAAAGGTACGAGACGCACAATAACTTTGCTGCCGAGCGAAATGCACAACTTTTCACCTCACTACAACGAGGAAAATGCTAGGTGCAAGAAAAACGCAAATAATATCTTGAATAAGTGTTTTTTTTTTCATGCGGTGTCGTGCTGGCCAGTTCGATTATTCTAAAAATAAGGTTGGCACACTGGCATGAAATAAGTATTAATGCATTTTCAGAGGACTGGCTCGAATTTCAAAAATTCTTTCCACGCTAGGGCACAAAATGTACTTTTGCGCTCAGATTTCGAATGACAAACAGATTTTTCCGAGCTTGTGAGGTGAAAAATAAATTAAAATTAATAACATCCCACTAATATTATACAGGCGAAAGAATGTGAATATGTTTGTTACTTCTTCAAGTTCTTCACGCTCAAACTTGCCTAGGCAAGTTTTTATGATATTTGGTGTGTAGGTAGCCGATACCTTGGATTAACACATACATTTTTTCCCGAAGAGTACGCGATTCCTGTAGGATTTTGTAAAAAGTCTGATAGTCAATGACGCTTTTTTAAAGTAGAGAGCGCTGCTGTGCTTAAATACACGCAAAATAAGTTGCTAGGTTTAGCTATTATTCTTATAATTATGTCACTATTAAAAATATAAATTCAAAAATAAGGTATTCAACACGGCTTCGAACTAAGTCAAATTGGCGCAGAAATTCAATAACTAGGAAAACTTTAATAAAATATTGCTGGCGGAGTGTTAACTAAAATTTATAGTGAAAAGTTTTTCAGTTACACTTGCCCATATGCAAACCGTATACAGCCATTCTTTTTCACGAAGAGCGTATGACTATGAATGTTGTAACGTTCGCATACACATTGTTAATGTGTGCGTAACCTCGGAAACGCTCGTAAAATCGGTCACGCACACATTAATAATGTGCATGTTCACGTCTTACAACATGCATATCTGAAAGCTCTTCGTGAAATATAATATCTGTAGTATTAACCGCTTTTGAAACTGTAAAGTTATTTCATATGTAATGCATGGTAACATGTTTAATTAGAAAATTAATTAGTACACCGAAAGGTGAGGACTTAAATATTTTAATTTAGTCCTTGAATATGAAATTAACAACGACACTCTTTTCTATATCAGGAACTAATTACACGTTAAGTTTAATTTGGATTTTAAGTTGTAAAAAAAACGTTTTTAACGTAGTCATTTACTTTCTTTTTTCTTTACTGGAAATACTCGCGCAACTTGCTTTGTTTGTACCTCTATCCGGGAATTCCAAATATGAATTTTCGAAAAATATCTAATTTATTTATTTGTACATCACACAGGAATGTCTATGATTTTTTAAATCACAATCATCCTTATCATAACCTTCTTCAATACAAACTATTCACAGTCAATAATGTTAATATTCAATGTAATACATATTAGTATAGAAAACTATTTTGTCACTGACAATATAGAAAAGTAAGTATTTAGAACTTGTCAAAAAAAAAGAAAACTTCCTTCTTCCGGCTAATGTCGTCTAGTAGAGAGTTAATTAAGGTGATCCGTTTCGGTCCGCGCGGGAAATTCAAATTTTTTGGGGTTTTTTACAAATTGCATCTCAATCATTGATAGAATTTTCGTGAAAATTGATTTGACGACAACAAATACAATATATCTAGATAAGTTGGATTTCGGCCGGAGGACGTTTTAAAAAATACAATTATTTGAATGTTGAAATAAATGTATGTTTATTCCACGATGGAATTACTAAGACTAACTTAAAATACAGATGCTTGGTATGGCGAGCATGCATAGCCACCCATGGCTTATCGCCTTAACATGCTAACGCAGCTAGAATATCGCCAGGATGTTATGACTATCGGTAGAGTCGCCGGGCATAACTCCTCCCTCCTTAGGATCGAAGTTCTCTGGAGAACTTTGACGACATATCTTTGTTATATTGCTATAATTAACTTATAACTAAACATTACGATTTGATATTAAAGAGTACCATATATAGGACAATTGTCCAAACGCTTACACTTTTCACTATAATGACTTTCTCACTAACTTTGTTTTCACTTGCACTTTGTTTTACAGCATATGATATGAACTTTAGGTCTGTGAAATCGATGCTTTCCAGGTTGGTGGTCTTCAGCGGAATCATCTCAGCGGGTAAGTTAACTGAAGGTAAATTTAATATAGGTAGCTTAATGTAGGACATATTTTCGATACCCTTTTGGTGTCGTTTTAAATTAATATTTCCACTATGAATCTCGCAGGGGTCGTCCAAGGTAAGTATATAAGTACCATGAACATTTTGACGGAAAATTTCGTTAATACAGGTCCTAGAGAGCATTGTCACCTCCTTGCAGTAGAGAATCCAGCGGTTGGGTTGTATTAACTGAACTCTTACAGGCTCTACTGCGACCGGAAACTGTTGGCATGACGTAATATTCTGGGAGTACTGCATTAAGTCAGTTATGCATGGATCTTGTATAAATGGTGCATTTTCCTCATAGCATAGGTAACTGGACTTTTCGAGTTCCTGACATGGTTGTGTGAGTAGCCTGATCTTCAACCCTTTCACTAACAGGTAAGGATATTTTGGCAGAATTATAACAGTATGAGTATGAGATATTACAGGTAAGGGAATAAGTTTATAGTATATATAAGTATCTTTCTCTATAAGAGGTATCTCTATAAGGTAAGTTATTTGGTTTCCTTTTATATAAGCTTTAAGTGTCATAGACTGCTCTATTTTAATAAGGTTTTCTAATTTAGGCGTATAAACTAACTTTTCTATGTTATTTATTCGCTCTAGTAAACGTAACATTTTGCCAGACTCTATTATAGATTGATGCATAACTCCTAATTTACTAAAAGCGATGCTAGTTTCAATTTCATCCAATTTGATATAAATAGTTTGAAAATTATATATTAATAAGTAATATATTCCTTTTATCACTGAGTCTAAGCTTTTGGTTAATGTATTTAACCCTTTATCAATTTGGATGATATTGGAGTTAAGACTCATTGTGGTGTTAACAAGGCCTTGCACCATTTCAGTGACTAACGTCAACCTTTTTGCATTACCGTTCAGTTTTGCTTTTACCTCACTAAATAATTG